>ML677341.1:13059209-13272093 GCA_007922305.1 Dermatemys mawii | reverse complement strand
GAGTTGGGGTGGGAACTTTGATGAAGGGGTTGAACTAGGGGAGGAGACGGGGTGGAGTTGGGGTGGGAACTTTGTGGAAGGGGTTTAAAGGGGACAGGGAAAGGGTTTGAAGGGGACAGGGAAGGAGTTGGAAGAAGCAGAGCAAGAGTGGAGTGTGAGTGCAGCCAGTCCAGGAGGGTGCTTTACTAGAAGTAAATCTAAGTTCCTGTTTGGTCCTTTGAGTGACGTGCATTATTAAGTGAATATATTTTATTAAGACTGCTTGGAAATGACTTCATCAAAAAAAAGAACATTCATGGAAGAAAAGAGAGTTTTCCAAGACAAATGGGAAACTTTATATTTTTTCACAGAGGTAAAAGATAAAATTCAGTGCCTTATTTGTCAGCAAACGATTGCTGTTCCCAAGGAGTATAACATGCGTCGGCACTATGACTCGATGCACTGTGAAAAATATCTTTTACTATACTTTTGTATCGTTGTATGTGTAACACTGAGGCTGAGTATGAGGCTCAGATTTGTTAGGTGATGGAGTAGTTCACCTAAGGCTGGGGTCTCAAACACATGACCCGCTGGGTTATTTTCTGTGGCCACCCAAGCTCCCCATGCCCATCCTCTACCCCCACTTAATTTTCTGCAGCCGCCAAGCTCCTCATGCCCCCCGCCTCCTGTTCATGAGGCTTGGCCTGGCTCCTCACTTGGGTTTGGCCTTTCTGCTCCTCATGACAGAGGGATGGTTGGGCCAAACCTTGTATTGCGACCTCACAGACGAGGTCGCAAGGCCAGAGGCAAGGAGCCAGGTCCAGCCCCACATATTGGGGTAAGTGCAGCTCTCCGCCCCCTGGCTGGGATTAGGGTTGCGGTGCTGTGGTGGAGGGTGCTGCTTGAGTTGGTTGGTGCCCCCTTGGCAATTTAATATAATGCAGCCATTGGATTGGGAGGCTATATCTGCTCGTGCTTTCCTTCATGAAGTGGCTACTCAAATACTACCTCAATGGGTGCAGTATAAGGACAACATTTCAACAGACAAACACACAGACAAATAGTCTTCTGTGTGAGAAAGAGGAAGGGACCTTGAAGTTTTATCTGCTCCTAATGCACCATGAACATCTAAGGTACTGGTAAAAAGAAAATAAGTAATAAAAACAAGTGTTTCCTATTAACACAAATGGGAGTCCGTTGTGAACATCATGAGAACAGACAGCTTTTATTAAAGTTATCTGGGTTACAGTGCCACAGAGATTGCAACACAGTGAATCATTTGTTAGTGTTGCTTCCATACCACTCCAGTTCTACAGAAATGTAGCCAATTAAATTCCAATCCATTAGGTTCTTAGCCACCTAACCCTAACCATGGTTAGGCATATCTAACACTAGATCAGGGATCAGCAACATTTGGCACATGGCCCACCAGGGTAAGCCCCCTGGCAGGCCGGTCGGTTTGTTTACATACTGCGTCTGTAGGTTCAAATTCTAGACAATTTCTAGTCAAATAAAAAAGTTATTTTAATAAGAGACTCACAGATTTTGGTGCCGAGACTGAAAATGACATGATTTATCCTGTTTAAAAATAAATGGTTTGCCTGCCTAATGATGATGATGTCAACCGTTTGCCTCCAGTAACCCCAGCGTGTCAATTACTGTACCTGATATTCTGTAATTTTAAAATAATGGACCAGATTTTGATCTCTGTCACACCTGTGTAAATCCAAAGTAATACAACTGATGCCACTGTATATCCAGAGTAACTCCATTGACTTCAGCGGACTGTCTGAATTTACATTGGCGTAAATCAGATCAGAATCTGGTATAAGGACACGTGTCAGAACATTTTTATATTATTATATGTTTGTTCGGCATCTAGGACAATGGGGCCACAATCTTGATTTGGGGCCCTTAAGTGCTAACATAATATACATAAATAATTATAATAATTTTTATTATCGTTACAACACAAGGAATTAAGCACATACGACTTAATAAAAATCCTGTGCACAGTGAGCTTGTCAGACTGCAATATTTGAATGAAACATCTGAGAACGGCTCTTAACAATCCGAACTGTGAAAAATGGTTTCAATACTGGATAATTTGCTGTCATTACGAAAACCTGCATGTGGCTATGACAACCACATGGTGACGGGGGCTCAGCAGGCCAGGAGGCCCAGTGGTTAGCACACACAACTTCCAGCCCTTTGCCCCTCCGTCATGGCGGTAGAGATATCTGTTCCTAACTTTAAGCCAGAAATCTTCACTTTTCTGGGCCTTGGCCCTTAAGAGGGTGTGGGAAGTGGACCTGGACTACCCCTCTCCACTGGGTTCGCGCCTGCCCAGACCCTATGGGAAGCAATAGCAGCAGGGTGCTCCCTACAGTAAGACCAACATCACTTCCCTGGGCTACTTCTTACCAGTAGGTCCCTTCAGTGGTCCCTGTAGTCCAAACAGCGAGTCATTCTCCTTCTAAGAAAAGAAAAGAAAAGAAAAGAAAAGAAAGGTCCACAGGAGCAGGGAGCTGCATGACCTGCTGGCTCTCAAATGGGGGGTGGGGGGAAGCCTCTGCCTGTGGCTCTCATATGGGTGGGAAGAAGCCTCTGCCTGTGGGTCCTACTAGCTCTGTAGTCCCCTCTTAAGCTCAACCTTCCCTCTGGCTCCTTGGAGATTGGATTCTGCTTTCTTGCAGCCTGTCCACCATCCTCTGCCTGCTTGTCCTTTTAACCCATTCCTCCAGTCAGAGCATGATCAGCAGATTCAGTGGGGCAGGCCCACCCGAGCCCAGCAAAAACTAGGAGAAAAATAGGTGGATGTACATTGTTGTATAATATACTGGAGTGAGAGTGACTGAAGGTTTTCCCCTGTATGTGAAGACAGACTCAGTAAAACCTTCTTGCAAGTCACCTAATCTGAATAGACACCATAATGCAAATTCTGTGCTTGGATATGCACATTCAGATGAATGGGCCTTTGTAACAGATTCTTCTAATCATTTTTGCTTTGCCAACTTGTGATTATTTAAATACATTTTCTTTGTCCTTTTTCTTCATGGAGTATTTTTGCCTTGATCTTTCAAAGAGAGCTCTTAGTGTACTTGCTAAATGACTTTTTTTGCATGTGTGGATAATTTTGATTTTGCAGAGCTGCATTTTCCATCAAAATACAATGTTCATATGTAATTCCCAACTGCCTCTAATTAGTATACATTCAGTTATTACAAAGCAATGTTTAAATAGGCACAAGTGTCCTAATGCATTAACCATTTAGTTCTAGGAAGTGCAAATATATGTACTGACATGTCTGTGGGATTCCAGACACATCACAACAGCATTGTGGCTATATTTTAAACACTCCAGCTACACTTATGTTCCCATCTATCTACAATGTAATTTAAGAGTATATTTTCAAAGGATGATAAAAAATATTTAGTTGTTATTTGAAATATCAAGCCATACTGGTGCTTTTATGAAGGTGTAATGCATGCAGAATCTTCCTAGGCATCCAAAATTTTAAATAGACAACTGTTCCTTAAGGTTGCAGAGTAATCACCCACTGCTGAAAATATGCAGTCATAGGGCATCTATATTTATTTAATTTCTTACAAAGAATTTATCCTTTTAAATTATCTTTTTTAAAAGTGAAAATGTTGAAACTATTTGCCACTTTGATCATTGCTTCTCTTTTCCTAAGGCTTAAAGTTAGCATTTAATGAAAATAATGTGATGTAATTTTAGTGACTAGTGTTTAAAATTTTCCATTAACAATCTTTAATATTTTAGAAAAGTCCATTAAAATGAGAGAAAACTTTAGGTTACACATAACACAGTATCCCTTTCAACCAAAATTATGTTTTCCCTAAAGGATGGGAAAATATGCTGTGGTTATTAAGCGGTATAAAACTTCCTATGAGATTTTTTTTCTGAATCAGGGAGGCAGTGGTGACCAAAAACACACTATAGTCATGCATTTCATGCGTTTGCTCAAATTCAAGCAAACCAAAATCTGTTTGATATGTGACTTGAATTTTAAAATTGAAAGTATTTAAGAATATCCTTTATAACTTAGGTATCCTCTGACACTGAAATTGGCACAATTCCATAGATGACTTAGTCAAGATTTGAAGAGGGTGTACACTGCTATAGGTTTACAGGCTTCGGTCGAATTTGAGGATTTACAGCAGCTTTCAATAACTTTCACAATTACCCATAGCCAAACTATCAGCATGAAAATTAAAAGCTCAATATCCTATTGGCAGACCCTTGCGTCATGCAGTTATCCCAGTAAATATTAATATTTAATATAGTGCCTAGCTGTCTGCATATAGGTAGATTCTCAAAGTCAGTCATGCCAATAGGTATGTTTTATAAGCAGAGGCCTACTAAGATGTTGTGTTATTGTGGTAGAGAAGGCAATTTCTCTGCCATATATCACATTATCAGCCAGTCCCATCAGATGGATCTAGGCCATCATTCTGTTCTATCTATCTTCAGTTTCCCATAAGGTACCTATTTCAATGCCATGCAGTGACCTAATTCATGTTAAAGTTATCTACATACATTAACATCTAAACGTCCATGTTTCTAGAGATACCTTTAGCATAGAATTTCCATTCAGCCTGTCTCTGACACAAATAAGGATCCTTTTACATCTGTGATGGTATTGGGTTATAGTATGCAACATTACATTATCATAAAATCCCTTCTCTTTAAAATCTCTGGGTTAAGTTACCACCCTGTGTAAAATAAGTTGGTATTATTAGTCCCACCTGTGGGCTTGTCTACACTTGAAATGCAACAGCAGAACAACTGCAACACTGCAGTTGCACTACTGTAAAGTTTCAGCGTAGCCATGACCTAGGCTGACAGAGGAATACTTCCCACAGCATAGGTAATCCACCTCCTCCAGAGGGGTAGTTAGGTCGATGGAAGCGCTGTCAACATGGGGATTTAGGTCAGCTTAACTCCATCATTCAGGATATCGATTTCTCACACCCCTGGGTGATGTAGCAGGGTTGATCCAATCATGTAGATCAGCCCTTAGTCTGAAGCATCAGCATCTGCATCCCAAATGACACTACTCTGAATGGTGAGCTCTTTGGGACAAGAACTCTTTTGACTACAGGTGTGTATATCACTTTATACAATGGAGCGCTGATTGTTGCCCAAAACTGCTAGTGCAATACAATTATAATGACAATTCTATTAGTACCTTGACAACCTAAAAAGACACGGAAAAAATGGAATGGAGATGGAGATATAATTAATCTCTACCACAAGGTTTATGATGGACAGTGGCAGAATAATGTGGGGAAACTTGATTTCCTGCAGACCAGCCTTCTTATTCCACTCAATAGGTTAAAGAGACTCTTCAAGGATGTCAATGAGGCATTTTTCTTGAGCTCTACATTTTCTTTGGAAGAGAAAAATACCTGCTATGCTAATTAAAAAACAGATATGGATTGAAGACTTTTTTTAATTATATAATTTGGAACTTGACTAGATTAGGGAAATTTGGAACAACCTGATTCATATTTTGTAGCCATTCAGATGCAAATCACTAGAGTCCAGGATTAATACCAGTTCAAAATGGGCCTAGCCTGGTAGCTTAGCTACACTGGTGCAAAGAAACTCTGCACAGAAAAGACTATGGAAGCAGCAGCTCTAAAGATCCCAAGCCTCAGCTGGTGTAAATCAGGATGTCTCTGCACTGGAACTGAAATTTCTAACTTGGGTAGAAATATCCATATTAGGTTTGCTTAAGCTAGTGTGCTAAAAATAACAGCATAGCCATAGTTCAATTGATGGCGGGAAGGGCTAGCCGCTCTCAGTACATACCCTAGAGTTCCAGATGGTACTGTACCGGGGGAAGCTAGCCCCTTTCATCACCTGTCAAGCTGGGGCTACGCTGCTATTTTTAGCATGCTGGTTTTATCTAAGCCAGCATGGGTTACTGGAAATTACCTCCACCTCCTGTGAAGACATACCTTCAGTGATGTCATTGGAGCTACACCAACTCTCACTGAGTGAAGATCTGTCCCTGACTCTGACCCTTAGTCCATTTTACCTCAGTGCTGAGATCTGGGAAACCCCGTAGCCTAGCATTGACAGAGGAGGTAGCAGTTCTTTTTGTGCTGTGCCCATGTAGCAGGAGCAAAAAGGGTTTAATACAATACAGCATTCTGCATTGCAAACAGAGATTCCTTAAAAAAAAAAAAGTAGGTAAAGTCTGTAATGCTTTAAACGTTTGCTTTGCCAGCACGTACGTTGGCACTCAACATACAAAGCTGGTGGAAGTTTGATGATTGAGATACCAACTGTAAGTTGGACACTGTTATTTAAAATATGCATGAAAGAATAAAAGAAGACAACACGCTTCTAAACCAGGGGTTCCCAAACTTGTTCTGTGGCTTGGCCAAGGTAAGCCTTGTTTTGTTTACCTGAGTGGCTGTAGGTTCGGCTGCTCGCAGCTCCCACTGGCCGTGGTTCGTCATTCCTGGTCAATGGGAGCTGTAGGAAGCGGTGTGCTGCTTCTTGGCGGCCACAAGAAATAACTCCAGGGAAGTGGGAGAGGGGGGGCAGGAAGCTTGGCAGGCCTCAGCAAATAACGGCCACGCGTTTGAGAGCCCTGATTTAAAGCGAGATCTCCCATCTCTCAGGAGAGTGCCCTAACTACTCAGTTATGGGGTATTTTGATGTGGTATCTCTCCCAATAAAGCTGTTTCACTGTCGATAAATAAAGTGATTGGAACGGGGGACTGGACCTTGAGTTTCCTACCTCCTAAGTGGGTGCCCTAACCAGTGGGCTACACAGTCAGTTTCTCTCCCTCTCTCTCTCCCTCCTCCTTCCCCCCTAAGTACTTCACCATTTAGAGAATATAATAGTAGGAAAAGGGAGTGCAGGTCATCTTTTCTTAGCTTATTTTCTACATGAGCATGTTTTCCCATTCAAACTGCCTGTCATTGCAAATGAATTGGTCACAGACACACTTTGTTACATTCAGGTTGATCTATTATTACACTTGTCCCAGAGATGCAGACAAATGATCTCTTGACATATGGAAAAAATGAGAATTCTCTAACTAGCCTATAATGAAATAAAGAACACAATCATTGACTTAATTAATAGGCCAGGAAACTGGTGTGTACTCCCTTGTAAGCTGAAATACTTGGAATCCCGGCTTCTCAATTACCCCACAGCGAACAGGAATTGTTACATGATGCGCAAGCCTTCAGTGTCCTGCAGGCAACTCAGAGATGAAGTCTTGATGAGAAAATTGAAAACATGAAACCTGCTGGTTGGGCTGCAGTGTAAGTTACACCATCTTTTGAAAGTCTAGATTTACTGAGGGGGGAGTACAAAGTGTTTAATGACTCTTCCTGTCATGGTAAACTACAAAGGCTATTCAAATGAAGATTTGTTAGCCTTAATATTATAGCAGTTCATCCATTTTCTGGGCAGTCCCGTAGGATTAAAGCAACAGGCTTTCAGAACTTCAAGTGCTATTAAACCAATTAAGAAGATATCATTAAATAACAAGGTCTGCTGTTGAAATATTGAATTTGGAGGGGTTTGGCCAAAGCAAAGATTACAGCACAAAAGAGGCAATATAACAACACTGAAGGGTAAATATGAGAGATACATATCAGTTAGCACACTTGTAAATTCAACATGCTGTATCTCCATTTGATGAATCTATTCTTTTGGTGGGGTTACGAAAGCTATTAGTGCCCTTTCTGATTTTATACAAAACACTTGTAACATACACTTTATTCTCTTTGCTCCCCTTCTTACTGCATGTTGTAGGTTAAATAATAATTAAATATATAATAATAATAAAATAATAATAAAATTTGATTCAACTAATTAAACCAAAAATAATACATGATGTTAATAAAATAAAAAATAAATAATTGAATTATAATAGTTAATATTGCGTCATTCTAGTTGGGACTTATATGATGGGTAAATTTTGGCTCTAGTCCAGCAGAAGTTCAAATGCGTAACTTGAAATATGCCAGTAGCCCCATTGAAAACATCATATTTGTCTATATGCCCCATTATTACATTTTGCAAAAACTCATGGGTTGTCTACATGAAAAATCGGTTACCTACCTTTAATATTGTTGTTCTTCGAGATGGGGTGCTCATGTCCATTCCATTCTAGGTGTGTGCGTGCCCACATGCACAGTCATCAGAGATTTTTGCCTTAGCGGTATCCGGAGGGCTGGCTGTGGTGCCCCCTAGAGTGCCATGCTCATGCTGCGTATATCTGGCGCCACTGATCCTATGCTCTCTCAATTCCTTCTTGCCAACAACCCTGACAGAGGGCTATGAGGGCAGGTAATGGAATGGACATGAGCAACACATCTTGAAGAACAACAGTTACGAAAGGTAGGTAACTGTTTTTTCTTTGAGTGCTTGCTCAGGTCGATTTCTCACAAGCAGAATCCTCAGAGTTGAGCTCAGTGTTCACAGACTTGAAGGTTGGAACACTGCTCTGCCAAAACCAGCATCATCTCAGGCTTGCTGGTCAGTGCATAGTGTAAAGCAAGGTCATGGCCTGACAGATTTCTTGAATTGGCACCTGAAGGAGGAAGGCTGCTGAGGATGCCTGCGCCCTAGTCGAGTGAGCCATCCCGATTGTCGGCAGGGGCACTTTTGCTAGCTCATAACTGTGGCAGATGCAGGCCATGATCCATGATGATATACTCTGGGCAGACACTGGGAAACCCTTAATCCTGTCTGCGACCACAACAAACAACTCTGTTGACTAACGGAACGGCCTTGCTCTATCTTTGTAGAAAGCCAGAGCCCATCTGACGTTCAGGGGATACAACCTGCATTCCTCATCCGTCATGTGAGGCTTAGGACAAATGACTGGCAAGAATATGTCTTGACCAGTTTAGAGCTGGGAGATGACCTTGAGCAGAAAGGCTGGGTGGGGACGTAGCTGGTCGTTGTCCTTATAGAAGACCATGTAAGGTGGTTTGGATGTTAACACTCTGATTTTGGACACTTGATGGGCTGAAATTATAGTGACTAGGAAGGAGATCTTCCAGGAGAGAAGCAAGAGAGAGCAGAAGGCTAGGGGCTGGAGTGGGGGAACCATGAGCCTTGAGAGCCCATGTTTAAAGGCACTCCGGGTCTATCAGAAACCGTGTTGTCACAGAGTGGGCAAAAATTGACCTGCCTTGAAATGGAGGATGGAACACAAAGGTGCACCTTCACCAAAGACAGTGAAAGGAGCTTAGAGGACAGTTGGAGCTTAAGGTGCAGCAAATAATCCAAGACATCCTGCAGTGGGGCTTCTTCCGCACAGATGTGAGGACTGGAGGCCCAACACAAAAATCGCTTCCACTTAGCCACTTGGGTAGCTCTGATGGAAGGCTTCCTGCTGCCCCGCAGGACTTGCTGGATACTGGCAGAACCCTGTCATTCATCTCCACTCAGCCATGGAACGGCCAGGCTGTCAAGTGCAGCACTGCCAGGTTTGGATGCAGCAGATTGCCGTAGTTCTGGGATAGCAGCTCCAGCCAAAGAGGCAGCTGCAGGGGGGTGGCTGCTGATACACTGAGCAGCATGTTGAACCAGTGCTGACAGGACCACGCTGGGACCACAAGGATGACCATGGCTTTGTCTTGCCTCACCTTTAGTAGTGACCTGTAGATCAAGGGTACCAAGGGGAAGGCGTACCTCAGTGCTCCTGACTACAAAATCAGTAAGGCATCTGACAGGGAGCCCTTGTCTTCGCCCTGCAGAGAACAGAACATGTGGCACTTTCTGTTCTGCCTGGATGCAAACAGGTCCACCTTTGGAGTCACCCACCTGAGGAAGATCAGGCTGACCACCTCCGGATGGAGCTACCATCTGTGGCGAAACGAGAAGGTCCTGCTGAGGTGATCCACTAGGACGTTCTTGGTTCCTTGGTGAACTGCCCTGAGCTCCCTGACATTGATGTGGAGAACCAGATTGGGTTTTAGCCAATGGCCTTAGGTTGAGCTAGCCCAGGTGGGCTCCCCAGCCCAGATCCAAAGTGTCCGAGACCAGTGTGAGTGATGGAGTCATAAAAGGAATTGCTTGGAGCACCGACTTGGGGTCTCACTAACAGTTGAACAACAGTAGGATATGGCATGGCACCATGACTGCTAGCTCTAGAGGGTGCCTGCTGGGAATGTAAACGGAGGCCATCCACGTTTGCAGAGGCCTCAGATGAAGTTGGGCATGCCTGACCATGTATGTGCAAGTGGCCCAACAGCTGCAAACAAATGCAGGCCGTGGTGAGCGGGTGGGCTTTTATGTGGGAGATGAAGTCTGCCATGGCTTGGAAACTCCCTTCGGGAAGGAAGGCCTTGGCCCGCGTGGAGTCGAGAACTGCCCCTGATAAACTCTGTGCATTGGACTGGTGTTAGCATGGACTTTGCTGTGTTTATTAACAGGCCCAGGTTGCTGCAGGTGGAATGCACCAGATCAAGGCTCCTTTTCACTTGCTCTGGAGACCTGCCCTTGATAAGCCAGTCATCAAGATATGGAAATATCTGGACCCCCTCTGACATCTGAGGTAAGTTGCCACTGGCAGCACACATTTGGTGAACAACGTGGGGGCTGAGGACAGGCCAAAGGGTAGTGCTGTGAACTATAAGTGACGCCTGGCCACTATGAAGTGCAGAAACCATCTGTGTCCTGGGAATATGGAGACATGGAAGTAACCATCCTTTAAGTTGAGAGTGATGTACCAGTCCTCAGGATCCAGGGGAGGGATGATGGAGGCCAGGGAGACCATGTGGAATTTCAACTTCTTGAGAGACTTTTTAATGACATGCAGGTCCAGAATGGGTCTGACGGCCCCTTTGGTCTTTGGGATAAGGAAGTAGTAGGAATAGAATCCTCTTCCTTCCATATCCTGAGGAGCCTCCTCCACAGCCCCCAAGTCCAGGAGCTTCCTGACCTCCTGGACAAGGAGTTGCTCATGAGAAGGGTCTTGTAACCGTGCCTCAATCGGTCACATCTGAGGATGCCAAATTCAGGATAGACTGCTGAAGAACAGAGCAATCACAACCCAAAACTGGTGCTTATTCTTCCATAAGAAATACCAAACCAACAACAAAGGTAAATTTTGTTTCACCACACTGGCTAACAAGAAGTCATAAAAAGCAGTTTCCTTAGGCATTCCAATTCTTATGTCACCACCAAAAACACTGGATTTAGAGATAAGTGCTTCTTTACAACCAGTCTCAATCAATAAAAGGTTCTTCTGATCCCAAAAGACCAGCCACACACCTAGACAATATATAACTCAGATTTATAACTCAGAAAAGTCAGAGTTAAAATTGGTTAAAGGAATGAAATACATAGAGTAATTGCAAAGTTCTTGGTTCAGGCTTGTAGCAGTAATGGAATAAACTGCTGGCGTAAGTCGAGTCTTTGATTGCTTCCAAATCATTGGAAGGTCCTCTGTCTATTGGTTAGAATACTCCCATTAATATAAATTCATATTCCAGAGGGTTGAGCAGGATAGACACTGGAGTAGGATAGAGGCAAAATGGAGGTGTTTCCAGGGCCTTTTAAATTGTCTGCCATGTGGAGAGAATCCCATTGTTATTGCTAAAGAAAAGTACAGTAACAAGATTGTAGTTGGAGTCACATGGACAAGTTACACATCCAGGCATTTCACCTAGTCCCAGCAGGAAATGCTGTTAAATGTAGATAGGCGTCTCCCATGGCTCACTGTCAGTTAAATGTTCTTTTGATGGGCCACTCAATTTGAATAGTCTCTCTAAAAATTGCAGGATTTAGCCCTGAAGGATTATGTCTGAGACTCAGTAGTCCGATGTAACCCTGGACCTGGCCGAATGGTAAGGGAAAAGGTGGTCGAGGAAAAGGTGGGAAGGATCCGGGCAGATGGCTAGTGCATCGTTCCCGAGCGCACCCTCAAAATGAGTGTTTCTGGCCCCCGTGGTGTTCACCAGGCCAGGCTGCACAGGAGAGCAGGATGATGATGGGCAGCAGCTAAACCTGGTATCCCGTTTCTTTGCAGGCCCTTGATGAGGCTGCCACTGTTGAGGTGGCAGAGGAGGCAGGAATGGCTGCCTCGATGCCTGAGGAGTGCACATCCTAGAGAGCGACCGTGCAGCCGTGCGTTTTTTCAGTCAGAGAAAAGGCTGACACCATCAAATGGAGGTCCTGAATAGAGGCCGGCATCTCCTGGGATAGGCATGTGCCTCATAACCACCGTGGAGGCAACCACTCCGAATCGGCCACATCCCAGGCCATTTGGAGGGAATACTGAGCTGCTCTAGTACTCTCCTCCACCAGGGTTGCAGACTCCTGGGCCACTTCCTAGGACATGGAGTCTTTGAACTGAGGAGGTAGTCCCACAAGTTAAAATTATAGCGGTCCAAGAGGGCCTGATGGTTTGTGACCAATTCTGAGACCAAACAAGTCCAATTTCTTGGCCTCTTTATTTTTAGGTGTGGAACTGGGTGGGGCTCTTTTATTCCTCTCATTGGCCACAAACACAACCAATGATCCCGGTGGCGGGTAGGTGTATAATTACTCAAACCCTTTCGTGGGGAAAGGGTACTTTTTCTCTGCTCTGTTGGACTTGGGTGGAATAGAAGACAGGGTTTGCCGGATGGACTTGGCAATGTTCAGGATCCCCTCAAGCACTGGGAGTGCGACATGGGCTGGGGTGGCTGCCAAGAGCACATTAAACAATGTGTCCGTCTGCTCCTACATCTCCTCTGTCTTGAGGCCCAAATTCAAAGCCACCCTATGGAGCAGTATCTGATGCTCCTTGAAATCATCCAGTGAGCTAGCTCTGGAGGGGTCCACCACCGCCTTGTCTGGAGAGGAGGAGTGTAATTGGACCACTGGGGGAGGTTCAACAGTTTCATCACCCGCCTTGGGGTGGTACCAATTCCTCACTTGTGACGGCCATTAGAGCATCCTGCACCAAACCTGGTGCCGATGGTGCCACAGGTGTCAAATTTGACCTGTGACTGAGGGCTGGTGGGAGTGAGGTAATGGCATGACAGAAATCCCCCCGGCTGTCCACTGGCCCTGCTGCCAGGCCGGCACCAATGCCACAGATGCGCCCTCTAGAGCCCAGTCCCATTACTGTCTGGGCAAGAGGCTGAACTATGCCTCCAATCTGGAGAAATCAACACCCTCCGGTGACCATGGTGGGGCTGTCAAGGCCTGGGTTTGGCAGTTAACCATCGCCAACGGTGATTGGTGTTGGGAGTGTTCTGAGTGGTGCCAGGAGAATGGAGAGCAGTGCTGTGTCAGGTATGGTCTCGAGGTCTCGGTGTCAGCAACCGACGACACGATGAGGACCAGTGCTGGGGAGATTGTCTATGTCTGGGAGAGCTTCAACATGAAGACGGTGCCTGGGAATGGAGTACCGATGCCTGGTAACAACGGGCCAGAGACACGTGGAGCAGGGCTTAAAACCCAGAGACTAGAGTATGCTTCACCTGGGACAAAGTCCCCACTGGGACCCTAACTAACTGAACACTTAATGCCTACTTAACTAACTAACTAACTAACAAATGAAAGAACTATTTACAACTATAAGAACAAGGCTGAGAAAAGGAACCACTGGTCACTTGGGAAGCAAGGGACAGAGGTGTTCCGACTGACCACCACGAGCAGTAAACTGAGGAACTGAGAGGGCGTAGGGCTGGCAGCATCTGATATATCACAGCATGAGCGAGGCACTCTATGGGGCATCACAGCCAGCCCAATGGATACCGCTAAGGCAAAAATCTCCTACGACCATGTACGTAAGCGTGCACACAACTAGAATGGTATCGCTGTGAACAAGCACTCAAAGAAGAACACTTAGTTCATGGCAAGCTGGGGTGTGAATCAACCCTGTACTGGCCTGCCAAGCACTCATTGTCTGTATGGACCCTGATACTGAGAATAAACATTCTGCACCACTTTTTAATCTATTCTGCTTTGAAACAGGAGTAACATTTGGTGTGTGGCAGCAGGATCCAGACAGACACTTCAGGCATGCTGGCTAGTGTGGGGTAGGTTTACACCCTAGCTTGCCACAAACTAAGTGTTGGTGGGGACAAGCCGATCTACATATTTTTAAATGTAAGTAAAAATGGGACTATTCACGTGCTTAAATATGAGCACATACATGACTGTTTACAGGATTGTTTGTAGAAAAGGTATGAAGTTGAAATGCTTGTGATTGCTAGGCCAACTTGTCCATTAATTATATGTTATATATACAAAATCTGCTTCACTTACATTGTGCCATTTCTGTATTTCCAACAAAATGAGACCAGACTAGGTTTCTATGGATATTCTTCCCACCTGAAATAGTATTTTCTTCTATTACTAGAAGAATACTTTCAGGAAAAAAGAAATCTACAACAGCTTCTTTTCCAAATATAATATGTAGTAAAAATGAGTCATTTTGAAATATCACATTAGTCATCTATTATAAATTATAACTTGGTGTCTGCGGTATTTGGGAATGGCTGCTTATGAGGCGTAGCTCCTGTAAGACAGGAGGAAGTGAGGCCAGGAGGAGAATAAGGAGGTCTCCACAGAGAAGGGTCACAGAATCATAGAACTGGAAAGAACTTTGAGAGGTCATCTAGTCCAGTCCCCTGTACTTAAGGCAGGACTAAGTATTATCTAGACAATCCCTGACAAGTGTTTGTCCAACCTGCTCTTAAAAATCCCCAATGATGGAGATTTCTCAATCTCCTTAGGCAATTTGTTCCAGTGCTTAACCACTCTGACAGTTAGGAGGTTTTCCCTAATGGCCAACCTAAACCTCCCTTGTTGCAATTTAAGCCCATGGTAGTAGTACTAGAGGCCATGAGGACAGAGGTGCTGTCCACAGTCCTTGAAGGGCACCTTGGGGTGGTATGTATGAAGCAGAGGTGTCGCACAGGGGTATAGTGGCCAGGAATTGATAGTCATATAGAAGAGTTGATCAGAAATTGTGACCCATGTTTTCTTAGTGGTAAATCCTATAAGACAACCAGCATACCCATGATCCCTACCCTGCTTCTGTCTGGGCCATGGCAGTCCATACAGCTAGACATATGTGAAGATATAACCCCTTCCCCACATCATCAGAAGTTTCTGCTAATAGTCTATGACCATTTTTTCCAAATGGCCAGAGGTCGCAGCTAGCATCTTAATAACAGTACAAGTCATCTATGATCAGCTGAAGGAGTGGTTCTCTAGGTCGTATTATCCCCACACAATAATTACTGATAATGGATTGCAGTTAGTCCCTACTTGTTTTACCCAGTTCCTAGCAGATAAAGGGATCTGGCCTGTCTGTACACTCAGATAACACCTTCAGGCTAACGAGAGTGTAGAGAGATTTAATCTCACCTTGAAGAACAGGCTTCAGGCTCATCTGTCCCAGGGGTTTGCCTATTCTGTAAGCTCTTCACTCAGTACTACATCATTACTGGGCTGTTCCCCAGAGAGGTACAGGTCACTCACCGGCTTTGCTGTTGCTGGGACAAGAATTATGCTGATCATTACACTTATGGCAACCCTTTCTTAAGGATCCCAGGAATATAGATCTGCAAGAGATTCACACCCATGTACAGAAGTATCAGGCATAGTCCAAAGCTTACACCGATGACAAACAGAGCTGGCAATGAAGCAATAGGTATATATATGCATATCAGAGAAGGGGTCCAAGTCTGGGTGCAGAGTTTTCACTTCCAGTGTAGGTTATAAAGCATCTAGGAGCAATAACATATGAATTGCACAATGGGTCCCATTGGCATATCAGTAATTTAGTCCAGGTATGGGAACCTATCACAGGTGAAGCAGGTCTGGAAATTTCCACTGCACCATCAGCAGCTGGAGGGGTAGTGTCCTGCCACAACAGAGATTTTGCTTGCTCTAGCAGTGGCTCTTTTTTCACTTCTAATCCCGCCCCTAGTGGCTCTGTTGTCCTAAGGGTGACTGTGACAAAGCTCTGTCCTTATCTTCGTGGATCCTGCATTTCCTGGAGGATTTTTACTAGCCTCCGTGGCTCACTGTGACCCTCCACGGAGCCCTTCTCTAGAGACAAGGTCACAGCCTATTGAGCCATTTTCATCACAAGCCAGTGAGGAGAAGCTATCCTTCCTGGCACAGTCTCCATTGTCTCCCAATCTCAGAGACTAATTAGGGGAGGCAGAAAGGGGGGAGCCCAGGCCCATCCTCTACTCTGGGTTCCAGCCCAGGGACCCTAATAGTGTCAGCTATGATGGCTGACCTTTTATCCGCAAAACACAATACAATTCCCTGGGCTTCTTCCCCATAGCAGTCACTGCTTCTTCAAACTCCACTTCACCCTTACCTCAGGGCCTCCTTCCTTCTGTATGATATGTTGTCCACCACTCAGTCTCACCAACAGCACCACTTCCTTCCACAGCTCCTGACACCCACAGCCCACCTGACTAACTGGGAGGTTTTTATCTGGTTTCAGCCAGTCCCTGATTGGCTTCAGGTGTCCCAATTAGGCTAGCTGTTTCTACTCCTTTCTAGAAGGTTCTTAATTGGTCCCAGGTGTCTTGATTGGCCTGGAGTAGCCTTTGTTTGGCTATCCAGGGAACAGGGACCTACACATCCTGAGACTAATATACCTGCCTTCCAGCACTCTCCTTTATATCCTTCTGGTCTGACTCCATCACAGTGACACATAGACCTTTATGCTCCTGAAGGCCCCATCACTGGCTGAAGGACTTTGTGGTGTAACAGCCAAAGGAATGACTGGAATTTTGAAGGTTTAAATTGTATAATTTGTTATTGTACAGCTGTAAAAAGTAGTGTTTGCAGTGGGAAAATGTAGTATCTGGGGACAGTTGCTTATGAGGCCCAAGTCCTTTAAGAACCTAAGAAGTGGAGCCTGGAAGAGGAGCTGCAGTGGGGGTCATATGGAAGAAGAATTAAGGGTATCAGTAAATCCCCTGGAGGGGATAGCTCAGTGGTTTGGGCATTAGCCTGCTAAACCCAGAACTGTGAATTCAATCCTTGAGGGGGCCATTTAGGGATCCGGTGCAAAAATCTGTTGGATGATTTAATCGGGGATTGGTCCTGCTTTGAGCAGGGGAACTAGATGATCTCCTGAGAGCATTGATGTTCTATTCTATTATGCCACAGAATTCATGGTTGTAGTGCAGTGCATTAAGACAAGAAGACATTCATGGTTTGATACAATGCAACATAGGTTGAGCTTAAATCAGTATTTGATATGGACGTTGATGCTAATAGTAGATGGAAAATATAATGTGCTGGCCAGTATCAACTGACTCAGGCTCAGGGGTCGCAGGCTGCAGGGCTGTAAAACTGCAGAGTAGACATCCCAGGCCCTGGGACCCCGTGAGGGAGGATGGTCCCATAGTGCAGGCTCCAGCCCAAATATAAACATTCATATTGTAATTTTATAGCCCTGCAGCCCGAGCCTGTGATTGTCAGCTCACACAGGTACCCACACTAGCTCTGCTCAACCTAGTGCTTAAAAATACTGGTATGCCTGCAGCAGCATGGGCAGCAGCTTGATCTAATCGCCCAGGTAGCCCGGGCGGTCAGGCAGAATTGTTCTTGGGACAGCTAGCCCAGAGGTTCTCAAACTGGGGGTTCATGACCACTTAGGGGGACACACAAGGTTATTACTTCAGGGGTTGTGAGCTGTCAGCCAACACCCCAAATCCTATTTCACTGCCAGCATTTATAGTATTAAATACACAGGACCCTCGCTAGAATGCGGGATTTGGGATCCATGCCGCGTTCTAGCGGGGACTGCGTTACAATGAAAATTAATGACCGTTATTAAATTTGGGATCCACGACCATGACCATGTTCTATTGGAATTCACATTATATAGATGCGTGTTCTAGCGTGGGTCTGGTGTATAAAGTGTTTTTAATTTATACGGGGGGAGAGTTGCACTCACAAGCTTGCTGTTTGAAAGGGGTCATGAGTATAAAAGTTTGAGAACCACTGGGCTAGCCTGAGTGGTTACCTGTGGTGTTACAGATCCACTGGTATTTATAGGTGTTAGCGTGAATAGGGCTAGTGTGGGTACATCTATGTGAACTTGTAATCAGACCCCTAGCTCAAAGTAGACATACCCTTATGCACTTAATTGGAAAATTTTGACTCTTGAATTTATGTGCAATTTGCCAAATCCCAGTTTGCCTTCTTGGGCCCTTAACCTTCTCCTTGTTAAACTGAAAAAAAATTCAGAATTGTCAATCTGAATCCAAATTTTGTTTAAAAAAATTGATTCAAATTGACATTTTGTTTAGAAAAAGTCAATTGGCATTGGCATTTGAAATGTTGTGTTTGACTCATTTAAATTTTTTTTTCCAATTTTTGTTCCATCATGAAACACCAGAAAAATTCAGTTTCATTTCCAAGCTAACAAAAATTGTGGGGGTGGGGGAGGCAACTGTGTGGCTTGGCCAGCAAACCATTAAAATAAATCATTAGTTCAATTCTAATGAAATGTTTGGCTAACTTTTTTTTCCATTGCTGTCTTTTTCTGGAAGATTCTGCCCTTGTGGGTTCTGAAAAGAAACAGAACTCCTTCAGCTGAAGTTTATGAAGTACCAAAAAATTCATTAGAAATGCTGTTTTGATTAGCTTTCCCTTTACAATTTTGCTGACTTGAGAGTGGAGATGAGACTAAGCTGCAAAATTCTGATTTAGATTCAAATCTGGATTTGGATTTTCAAAGCTCAAAGTTTGGAGATTTTCAGATGCAAGGTTTGCATATTACAGAGGTAAGAAACAATCGCAAAATTATAATCTTTGTAAGGATACCAACCCCAACAATGTCTGGACCCAAGACAATTCAGATGTGGTTGTTATCAATTTCGATCTTCTCTAGAAGCATTTGAACATTTGAGTGCTCATCCAAACCTAACACACCAAGGGCCAGATCCTCATTGGCTATAAATCAGCATCACTTAACGTACTTCAATAAAACAATGCCTACTTATACTAATGACAGTTTGGCCCTGAACTGCTTTCAATTCATTCATCAAGGTTTCTTTAATTTATTTCTTGTTGATAAATTCCATAAAAAAATCTGATTGAGACACAATTTATGCACCATATAAACCTGGCATCAAAGCTATCTGAGTTTCAAAAGTCAATTAAAGTTAATTAAAAAAAATAAATAACGAATGCTCTGTGAGGGCTTCCAGCAATGCCATCTAAATATTACCTAAATGACTCAGAAGATTTTGAGGAAACTTGATTTGTTTTTTATTAGTTTACCTTCTCTGTGACTGAGTTCATTTCTAGAAACATTGTATTTAAAAGGCAAAATATGCATCTTTGACCAACAGCCCTAAGTAAGGTTTATGTCAATTCTAGTTAAACTAAAGCTTTAATCAGAGTGTGGCTGCAAAATGTTAAAACAAAACAAGTGAAATGTTTGCCTCAACCAGGCTTGACCTCACAGCATGAACATAAGCAGCAACTGGCAAAGAATGGTCTAGTTCCAGAAAGCATTAGCACTCAAAGAAAAAAATTGTTTCTGTTGCTACCCTTTGTGTGTTCAGAATACACACATGGACAAAGGACAGATATGTTTATAAGATGATAAGAGCCTAAAGATTCCAGATATGTATATATGAAAAGTTGACATGTATTCCTCTCCCACCACCCTTCTTCAAAAAGAGAGTTTTTGAATTAGACTCAGTGATGGGAGAAGAAGAAAAAAAAAACTGTCTCCAATATATTAAAGTCAATAGGTCACATGTGCACCAGAGCTGTATTTCATCATGTATGGGATTTGTAAAACCAAATGAGATAATGTTTTTATGCTTACATAGTGCTTTTCATCCAGATGACAACGGAACACTTGAGAAACTCATATTCAAACTATATACAGGGATCACCTCATCCACTGTGACTGTTACGTTCATGGCATACACACTGAGAAGTTAGATACAAACATAAAATACTCTTACTGAAAGCTACAAAAATAACAGTATTTTATTTTTTAGAAGTAAGAATGATAACAGAGAGAAGCAAAGCAGGCTGCTCCCTAAAACAGAGAGACAACTCACACCTCCTAACAGTAGGCTGGCTTAGTGCAAATGTATGGCTGCTAGGACCAGATCATGAGCTTCCTTACAGAGTCCCATGGCTGCAAGCAGAATCAGGAAAACCCCTGAGAATTTTAAGGCTTTACTGGTAACAGGTGATTTCTATTGTTGTAATGTCTGGGGCCACAGGGATTGTGAGGATCTCTAAGTTTCACCTGATGTTCCCAGGTATCAAGTGTGTATTTTGGGACTATTTAAATGGATTCTTCTTACTGTTTGTACGGTATCAATGTGTATTTCTCTCTCCGCTATCTTTTCTGTTTTGCTTTTTCATGTATTTAATTCCTCTTTCTGCCTCCCTTCTAGCACCATCCAACACCAGGAATTTCCTTCCCACATGACTCATGTAGAATGTGTACCGGGAAGCAAAAGCCTACCCCTGGATTATATAACTTTTGGCTTAAATTTGCAATGCTGCTCAGGAAAAATTGCAATTTCTCATTTAGTTACAAAGCAACTTTATATTTTATACAACATATTTTAGCAACGATGTCTGCAATAATTAAATGTGCCTCCTGGAACATAAAGGGGTTTAATAACGCTATTAAATCTCTCTCTCTCTCTCTCTCTCTCACACACACACACACACACACACACACACACATCTTAAAAAAACCAGAATGTTGACATTGCCATGCTCTGGGAGAAACATCTAACATAACCTGAAACTCATAAACTGAATATAGATTGGGTAGGCCTCTGAGTTTCTAGCTGTTTTAATTCTAAAGCAAGGGGCACTGGTATACTAACACACAAGCTGAATGTAAATATTTTGAGCACAGGGCTGAAATTGGCAATTCTATATTATTCTTCGCTAACCTCTAAAAATTTTCATAATTTTTTCTCCATTTTTTTACCTTTTCTTTTACAAGTATAAATAACATGGGCCACCGTCCTATTGCTATAGCTGGAGATTTTAATGCAACTCTAGATCCAGTCCTTGACAAATATTTTCCATCTCTGTTTAAAAACATGAATATCCATACATACTTGTCTGATTTAGGCCTACAAGACGTGCAGAAATTGGGAAATATTTTGGCCAGAGATGTTAATTTTTTTCTTACGCTCATTCAAAGTAGTCAAGATTGGACCATTTCTTAGTGTCATATAATACATTCCATCACTGATTGTGGCATTGGTTCTATTGTTATATCCTATACATATATCTTTTAGGCTTCCAGCCATGTCCCTCCCCCGTCAAATAAACTGTAGAAATTAAATACTTCTCTGCTGTTTGATACATCATTTGTTAACTCTGTCCTTCAGGAATGATTATTTTGTTTTTAAAAAAATGCCCCCACTGCTTCAGCACCTGACACACATTGGAAAGCTTTTAAAGCCTTCATCAGAGGTCTTATCTCTTATGCCACCTTTAAAAAGAAGCGGAAAGAACACAGAACTGATACACTTGTGAAGGAAATTAAGACCTTGGATGTGAAGTATCCTTCTGCCTCCTCTCCAGAGGAACTCAGAACACTCATCAATCTAATGTATGAAATCAACAAACTTCTGTCCCAAAAGGCTGAGCTTGCTTTATTCCATTTCAAGGAAAATTATTGGGAATCTGGCATAGAGAAAATAAATAAGGGAGTTTTATTTACTCCTTCTCATAACACAAGAACTAGGGGTCACCAAATTAAATCAATAGGCAGCAGTTTACAAGAAACAAAAAGAAGTATTTCTTCACATAACATACAGTCAACCTGTGGAACAATTTGCCAGAGGATGTTGTGAAGGCCAAGGTCATAACAGCGTTCAAAAAAGAACTAAGTACATTTATGGAGGATAGGTTCATGAATGGCTATTAGCCAGAATGGGCAGGGATGGTATCCGTAGCCTCTGTTTGCCAGAAGCGGAGAATGAGTGACAGGGGATGGATCACTTGATGATTACCTGTTTTGTTTATTCCCTCTAGGACACCTGGCATTGGCCACTGTCAGAAGACAAGATACTGGGCTAGATGGAGAGGTTTGGCCTGACCCAGAATGGCCACTCTTATGTTTTTATGACACATAGACTTAAGCAAAAAGGATAACAGAAATAACACTGCTGCTATTCACAATAGTAACAATAAATTTTACATATATACACAACACAGTAAGATATTAGTAAACAGTGCCAACAGTTCTATTCTAAACTATATTTAGCTGAAGAAGGAATCAGTAAAAGATGCCCTACATAACCTTTTTTACTGGATTGTCTCTACTGCAGATCGCTGGCTTTCAGCAAGAACTTTTAGATGCTTTCTAGAAATCACAAAACTGACACAGGCTATAAAAAAAATGAAGGTTGGAAAGACTCCAATGCAGATGGATTCCCTATTGAATTTTACAAACAGTTCTCTGAAACTTCAACACCTATATTATTGAACATGTTCAATGAGAGCAAGAATGAGCAAACTCATTTATGCTTCTAGGATATTTACCAGTGCTATTATTTCTGCTCCATTTCCATTACTGAAAGGTACAAGGCAGGACTGCCCTCATTCTCTTCTTTGCTTGTTTTAGCTCTAGCAAAACATTGCACCCGAGCAAATCAATATATTCATGGTTTTGAGTGTGCCAAACAGAGCACAACACTATGCTCTATGCAGATAATTCTCTTTTATATGTATCTAAGCCCAAGGTTACCATTCCTAACCTTCTAATCACTGTTAATAAATGAGGAAATTTCTCCAGACACAAAATTAATTGCAGGTAAATCAGAAATCTTATGCATTAAAAATTATGTCCATAATTGCCTTTTCCCTAATTGGGATTTTCCATAGTAATTCTCTTACATTAAATATTTAGATTCCCACTAATATTCAAGACACCCCTAAGATAAATATAAAACGAATGGCTAACGATTTGAGGAGATGGAGTTAGTAAAATCTCAGTTTGTGGGTAAAATGAATATACTGAAAATGAATGTTCTTCCAAGAATTTTCTATGTCCTGAGGGAATCTCTGTATTTCTATTCCACAAACTTATTTTAAGAAATTCAATAATATTTTCAGAATGTTCCTTTGGGGTACAAGTAAGATAACTAGTCTGGCTCTGAACAAATTACAGCTCCCTTTATAGGAATTTTGTTTTCTCAACTTGAAAAATTATCATATTTCTTTTTTGCTAAGCCAGGCATCTTCATGGTTGTTAGATATGACTGTATGGATCCCACACTGAGTTCATACAGAACAATAATATACCTTCTTCTCTTTTCACACATTGTAGGATCAAATTGTTATACATTTGATGGCTTCAGAGAGACAGGCACAGCGTGCTAGGCATGACAATGAGAGGACCTGGGGTGAAGACATAAAATCAGCCTTTTCACGTTCTGCAACACTTTGAATTTCCTCTGAAGGTCTCCCTTCTGTGTACTAACCTGGGCCAACCCTATTTAGCTTGTCTATTTTGGCAAAAGCAAAGCAAAGGATAAATACATCAATAAAACACTTAACCATTATAATGTATTTGCTAGTAAGGAAATGGCTGTATTTTCAGTGCAATCTGTTCTTCTAAAGTTATGTGGCCACAGTCTGCAGGTTAACAATGAGTTAATCTTCTTGAAGCAAATTCTGAAAATATAGAGAGCATTATGCATTATTCAGCAGATATTTACCAAATTCATTATGCACGTTGTTTAAAAACTCAGAACATGTTCCACATAATCATATGCCATCTATGATTTTTATTAACTCTTGAACCCACAGTAATGTGGCTAACATGGAGGATATTAGTTTAAGTAATGCTTTGCTCTGGAAAAAGAGAAACACATCTCAAACATCACTTATCACTCTGTGGCCATGATTTCATTATCATTCTATTTGCTATGATGTCATTCTAAGTTTTCATAGGGAAAAAAAGATTTATCTGCTGCAATATGCAGAATGATATAGACAATAAATCAGAGACCACTGACCTCTTTTATGGTGTCAGATTTATCCACATAAGCTCATCCACGGACCTTTTGCAGGTTGAAAACCCCTAATTGTCTTCGGTCATAAGTTTAGTGGGGTTAACCTAGGCTCCAGTAGACATTTATTGACATCACAGAATTACCACCCAACTTGCTGCAGCTGGAAATCCTTTAACTTTAACTAAATTTTCTGAAATGTAACGGAGTTGAGAGAAAATAAAGCTGACGCTCAGTAAGATTGAGCTATCAGCTATAGCACCAGATTGAAAGATCAACTTTTCCTCTATTTCAGAACATGGTTTCTTAATGGATTTGATGGTTCAAGGGACTGGTAATCGACAAGAGCGCCTTTTCCTATTTAGGTCATTTCTGTTCTGCAACTGGACCAGTTAAGTACTGATTAGAAGTTGCTACCATCTTATGGCTGTTTGTTGGCTTCTGTCTAGCTGCCTAAGGACAAACTTTTACAATTGACACTACGTCAGTAGTCTTGTTGGCACTTACTGCAGATAGACAAAGAATTTAATGGATGTAGAGAATGATAAATCTCGTCAACACTAGAGGTCCTTCTAAGTCAGGGTTAAGGTATAGTGATATAATAGTTTCCACTACTCCATTACCCCCATTCTGTAGATCAGTGGTGGGCAAACTATGGCCCGTGGGCCACATCCAGCTCGTGGGCCCATTCTGCCCAGTCCCTGAGCTCCCAGACAGGGAAGCTATCTCAGGCCCCTCACCCCGCTATCTCCCATCCCGCGCAGCTTCAGCGTGCGGCATGGGCAGAGCTCTGGCTGCTGCTCCTGGACAGCACCATGCTGGCTCCGGAGGGGCTGTGTGCTCCTGCCACTCTGAGTGGCATGATATGGGGGCGGGGCTGTGTTCTCTTGCGGGGCAGCGTGTCTAGCTCCAGTGGGCCACGAAGTTGCCAGACACGCTGCTCTGAGCAGCATGGGGTAAGGGGTTGGGAGGTTAAATAAGGGGCAGGGAATCCTGGGGGACAGTCAGGGAGCAGAGAGCAGTTGGAAGGGGCGGAGGTTCTGGGGGAGCAGTCAGGGGATGGAGAATGGGAGGGTTGGATAGAGTGTGGGAGTCCCAGGAGTCTGTCAGGGGGCAAGAGTGTGGATGGGGGTGGAGCAGTCAGGGAACAGGGAGCAGGGGGAGTTCGGTAGGTGGTGGGATTTTGGGGGGGCAGTTAGAGTGTGGAGGTCTCTGTAGGGGACAGTCAGAGGACAAGAAGCAGGGGGGTTGGATGGGTCGGGAGTTCTAAGGGGGACAGTGGGTGGGAAGTGGGTGGGGGTCAGATAGGGGGTGGGGGCGGGCTGTTTTGGAAGGCATAGTCTTCCCTACCTGGCCCTCCATACAATTTTGCACCCCTGATGTGGCCTTCCAGCCAAAAAGTTTGCCCACGCTTGCTGTAGATGAATAAAGAACTTCATTCTGCAGTGTGGTCAAATTCCAACATCGTCCACGAACACTAAGGTCAACATTTTTCCAAACTAGCTGCCTAAAACTAGACTTCTAATGTACTGAGCATCTAAAACATTGTCATGGAAACCAATGATTATATTGATATTAAACCAATATAACAAGGTAAGGTGGAGAAGCAAGCCTCAAGCCGGGTCTACAAAAGTTAGGTCGATCCAACTCCATCACTCAGAGGTGTGAAAAATCCACACTTGAGTGACTTAGCTGAACTGATTTAATCCCCAGTGTCGACAGCACTAGGGCAATGGAAGAATTCCTCTGTTAACCTAGCTACTGCCTCTTGGAGAGGTGGATTAACTGCAGTGATGGGACCGCTCTCATTACTGTAGTGAGTGTCTATACTGAAGCAGTACATGTAGCCTGAATTTGGATATTCTCTAGTCCAAATTCAGATACAGTGGAGGAGAGATTCAATTAAGACCATTAGAAATAAGAGGCCTTTCCTAAGTGGTTCTCTTTCTGAAACGGAAAAAGAGAGAGAGTGAAGCTTATCTTCAACCAGACCAAAAATAAAGGGATGAGGATACAACAAATTGGTAGATTAAAAATCAATGCCTCTGATCTGCAGAGACTGTGAATAGGTAATCAGCCAGGCAATGGGTTTCTCCTCAAGGTGTAGCTTCAGAAGTTCAAACTTGTCTGAACTATTGTTTTAAAAGAGTCCTTTAAAGCTCATTGCACTCCTCTGGGTTTACATTAGCCTCTCTTCCCATTCAAGATGTTACATACAATTCCACAATAATACATAAACATTTGCATTTTTAAATACAACAAACTTTCAAGATACTTAAACTTAGTTAAATAAGGTTTATCGAGGATATTGCAGGAAGTTGTCATTGTGTCATAACAACACTTTGTAATGACATGTCTCATGCATTCAAAATTGTCTGGATACAAATTCCAAGCCATATATAAGTAGGCTTTGTACCACTGCTACTGGAAAAGGATACTCAGTGCACAATGGCGAGAAGCCAAAGAGTCACCAAATCTAAAAAAACTGTAATAGGTAACTTTTACAACACATATATAAACTGATCATATGTCATAATGGGGGCCAGTGTTGAGGGAAGCAATTTCTTGACACCTCAAATGATTGCTTCTGGAACACACAAGAGGGAATATTACTCTTGACCTAGTTCTAAGTTACACACTGGAGTTGATTCAAGAAGTAGCTATACTTGAACCACTAACTAATAGTGGCCACAATATAATTAAATTTAACACTCTTGGGGGAGGAATCATACCAAAAATATAATACTGTGATGTGAAACTTTAGAAAGAGGGCTAGAAAAATGTCTACATTATTAGGGTTTTTTTTGTTATTTTAAAAAAAAAAAAAAAAAAAAAAAGACCCTCCAGCCAAAAATGAGGAAATTAAAATCCTTAGATTCAGCATGGAAGCTACTTAAGAATAGCAGACCAGAGTCAGAAGAGGCCCAAACAAAAAGGAATATGGAAAATAAGTAAAACTAAACACTATGGTTAAATAGCAAGCTTCAAGATGCTACTTGCACCAAACAGGTATCCTTCCAAAAATTGAAATCCATCCCAATTAAACTCGACAGAAAGAAACAAAATATGACACAAATTGCAACTAGTGATTAGGAAAGCTAGGTAGGAATCTGAAGTGCAAATAGACATAAAAGCAAATAGATTATTTATGGAGCCTACAAAAGGATTGGTGGATCCACCGGGCTCTAAGGGAGTAAATGATTTCTTTGCATTTTCCTCCTCATAGACAAAATTGGGCAAATATCTGTCCCAGACCTATATTTTTCAAGTAATACACATGAGGCCCAGTCAGATAATGTGATGAAAAAAGTAGGAATACTGGAACTAATTAATAAGTTAAGTAAGAACTCACTAGAACTTTTTGGCACTCAGGTGTTGCCAATCCCACACATTTGGAAGTCATGGCTAGGGTTACCATGTTTAATACATCTGATGCTGTTTAAAAAATCATGAGATGCAAGGTTTTTATTTCCCTTCTGGTTTTTGACCCTGATTATATTTTCAAGTTTCTCTCTGCAACTGTGATGGTTACAAACTTTTTTCTTTTTAAATTAAAACTGAGATTCTCAAGCTGAGGTTCTCTTCGCTCTTGAGAGTTACAGCTTTAAGAAAAAACTCCAAATATCACTTGGTTCTAAATAAAAATACAAGTCAGTGGCATTTCAAGAGTTCTGAAGACACTTTAGAATTAAATGCCTAAGCTGCTGACAAAAATAAGCAATCTCTCATGAAAATCAGGACTGGAAGGTTGCATAATATTGTACCACATAAAAAGAGACAGCAAAGGTGATCCTGGGAATTACAGAACAAAAAGCCTTATTTGAATATCGAGCTAGTGTTTCAGCTAAATTATCTAAGACAAAATTATTAAATACCTAGATGAACATGACATAAGAATAGAGATATTGTGTTTCTCCAATCTATTAGAATTTTTTGAAAATACTAAGGAATTCCAACATCTATAGTCATCAAAGAAAAATCTACAGAAGGAAACAACTGACACTCATTATCATACTGTGAATTACTGGAAAATCCTAACTTTACATTCTCCAGTGAATCAGTTTCAGAAAAGAGTGAAAATTGCCACATATGAAAGCAATAATATAAGGGGTATTAAAACTGATCCATTTGTCACTGATACTGTACTCTGGGCTCCAGCAACTGAGAGCCTGCAATCTTACTGGATCACAAAAGGACCATCAATTGTGTCAAAATAAAAATTGTGATTTTTCAGCATTTTTAAAAAATTACAAGAAATCGGAAGTGGTGCTTATCAAGAATGCTGTTCGCGTACTTTCTGAAAAATGGAGAATCTGTACCACTTGAGAGGATCTTATTATTCACCATTGATAGTGTTAGTTTTTGTTCCATTTGATGATTATTTGTAAATTTTTGTGTACTTGCACTTAGTGCTTCTGGATTTAATGAATGGAAACATGCTGCAGTTTCCATTTTAGAGCATGAGAGCAGAGTTTATTATCAAAACACAATGCTTACTTGGATTTCCCAGACACAAGTCGTATTAGAGAGATGTGCTTAGACACTGTTGTTGCAGATGTAAAGTTTCTTGTTGAGAGCGGTCATCACTTTAGAGGAGTTATGGCAGACTTAGAACAATGCTTCCTTAACTCTCATCCTTTAATGCCTCTACTCTATTTGTGCTATATTGATGACATCTTCATCATCTGGATCCATGGAAAAGAAGCCCTTGAGGAATCCCACCATGATTTCAACAATTTCCATCCCACCATCACCCTCGGCCTGGACCAATCCACACAAGCGGTCCATTTCCTAGACACAACTGTACTAATAAATGATGGGCACATACACACCACCCTCTACCGGAAACCTACTGACTGCTACACTTACCTACATGCCTCCAGCTTCCATCCAGGACACACCACTCAATCCATTGTCTACAGCCAAGCTCTAAGATACAACCGCATTTACTCCAATCCCTCAGACAGAGACTAACACCTACTAAGCATTCTGAAAACTACAGTACTCACCTGGGGAAGTGAAAAAACAGATTGACAGAGCCAGAAGAGTACCCAGAAGCCACCTACCACAGGACAGGCCCAACAAAGACAAAAACAGAACACCATTAGCCATCACCTTCAGCCCCCAACTTAAACCTCTCCAATGCATCATCAAAGACCTACAACCTATCCTGAAAGATGATCCCTCACTCTCACAGATCTTGGGAGACAGACCAGTCCTCGCTTACAGACAGCCTCCCAACCTGAAACAAATACTCACCAGCAACCGCACACCACACAACAAACATACTAACCCAGGTACCTATCCTTGTAACAAAGCCCGATGCCAACTCTGTCCACATATCCATTCAACTGACACCATCATAGGACCTAATCACATCAGCCACACCATCAGAGGCTCATTCACCTGCACATCGACCAATGTGATATATGCCATCATGTGCCAGCAATGCCCCTCTGCTATGTACATTGGACAAACCGGACAGTCTCTATGCAAAAGAATAAATGGACACAAATCTGACATCAGGAATCATAACATTCAAAAACCAGTAGGAGAACACTTCAACCTTCCTGGACATTCCATTAAAGACTTAATGGTGTCAATTTTAAAACAGAAAAACTTCCAAAACAGACTTCAACGAGAAACTGAGGAACTGGAATTAATTTTCAAATTGGACACTATAAACCAAGGGCTAAATAAAACTCGTGAATGGTTCTCTCATTACACTAATTGATTGCATTTCCCTAGTTAATTTACCTTCAATAGTTGTTATCTCCTGTCAAACACAGAGATCCATTTCAAAAGGTATATTTTTCTCCTGCTGATAATGGCCCATCCAAATTAAACAGCCTCTTAGAATTGGTATGCTAATGTATAACTTTTTTTTCCTTTCTGTGTATATAAATACATCTTACTTCTGTTCCATTTTATGCATCTGATGAAGTGGGCGATAGCCCACGAAAGCTTATGCTGAAATAAACTGGTTAGTCTCTAAGGTGCTACAAAGACTTCCTCATCTTATTCTACTTTAGAGGAGCTAATTAAAGTGTGGACTCCCCTAATAAGGCTAAATATTTGGCAATCTTGGCATTGTGGAGTCAGTTTAATTCTTTTCCTTTATGAACATATAAAAGTATGGACACGCTAGTAAAGGAAAGCCTTCATACCTATCATTGTCAAGATCTGTAACATGGGCTGTCCAACCTAGTGACTGGGACCAGCAGGAGTGTCATGGTCATGGTCATGCCAAGGATGAAAGCCAGGATTGGAGGCAGAAGTCACACTAAGGATCAAAGACTGTGTCAGCAACTGTAGTCCAGGTGAGGAAGCAGGAACAAGGTGTGATAGCAGAAACAGGGACGGAGCCTCTTAGGTAGCAATAACAGGGACAATGCAAGGAAGCAGGATCCAGGCAAGGAAACAGGGACTTGTTCTCATCAGTCTATGCAACAATAGGCCTACAACAACAATTGGCTGTTTGTCATCTGATCCTGCTGAGTTTGTGGGTGTAGCTTCTGGTGATGGGGTATGAGCAACAGCTCCCTCATCAGGCCTTGCAGCTCAGTGATGCAGCAAATAAAGCTTAGACTCCCAAGCCTGGGTTTGAGATCTGTAGCACCTGAGAATCATCGACTATTTGCAAAGAATTAATGTATTTAAAGGGATAACAAGTATTTTTGAAATAATCAGCTGAAGATAGCAAAAGTACATTTCAATTATTGGATTTCACTCCAGACATATTCCATGTTGATCAGCTGACATTCACTGTGCGCTATGTATCACAAGGCAGGCAGAATCAAGAGCATTTTCTGAAATTTCTGCCTATAATGAGTTGTCTTGGAGAACTACTTTTCCATTTTGTCCATACAGTTTTCCAGGAGACGAACACTGGCATATCTAATTGCAGAGGTCAGTGTTATGATAATACCAGGAACATGTCCGGAATGTATAAAGGTTTCCAAATATGAATTCAGGAGATTAATCTACTAGTAGTGGGTTCTGAGTACAGCTTATTCCCTCAATTTAGTTGGGGTTACTAGCATAAACTGTTGCTTGGAACTAAATATTTTTTTGTTTTGTTTCTTCAGACTCTTTTTAATTTCTGCTCCATTGGATTTACCAAAAGTCATGGCTGATTCTCCATCACTGACAATTTTTAAATCACAATTGGATTTTTTTTTTTAAGATATGACCTAAGAATTATTTTGGGGAAGTCCTAAGGCCGGTGTTATACAGGAAGTCAGACTAGATGATCACTATGGTCACATCTGGCCTTGGAATCTATGAATCAACCCATTGCTGGCATGTTGTTACAGCAGGATTAGATCCAAGTGACAATAAAATAACTAAAACACTGAAGGATTGGCTGGTACTAGATGGTCGGCCCACAGCCAGGTTACAAAAGCACTTTGTCTTAATTATGGCAATAACCAGGATTCTCTGAAAAGTCTAGCTGATGGTTTAAAACAGAAACCAAGCATGCACAGTGATGCTCAATCTCTGCAAAGCAAACTGGACAAGCTGGGAGCTGCTTTTCTTTACAGCTCTTGAAACATGGTTCTACAGAGATTTCTGTCAACAGTTAACTTTCTTCAATCTGCTGAGCTAGTCCTCATTACTACTGTAAAATTGGTGGACTTGCTGCAGGAATTTGTGACAGACCTACCAGAACAATTTGACAGCTGTGAAACAGCAGCAAAAATAATACAAAAGTGAGTTTCTCAATAATGTACGTGCCAACTTCGGATTTTTTTTCTAATTTTAGTGGGCTGTCTGCATGCAAGATACATGCTTCTGCTGCTAAACTACAAGATAACTATGAATTTATAAGAGGATTCTGCAGATGAATTGGTCCAAGTTAGACTGTAAGAGATAAGAAAAACAAATCTCCAAATAACTTGCCTCACCTTTTACGACAAAAGATTGTGCAGTTTCCATTTCCCAATGTAGACATTGCATTATGAATTTTTTGGACACTGCCAGTAACTAATGCTGGAGGCGAATGCTCATTTACAAAATTGGCCCTAATCAAAAATTGATTCAGGTCAGGTCAGGTATGGATTAGCTAAGATTGAATAATTCGACATCATTGTCAATTGAGTGTGATTTGTTTCACCAGCTGGATTTCAATGACCTCACTAAAGACTTTTCGGCCACAAAGAGTAGGAAGAAAATGATTTGACAGTTATTCTAGGGTAATAATTACGGCTGTCGATTAATCTCAGTTAACACACGTGATTAACTCAAAAAATTAATCACGATTAATCACAGTTTTAATCGCACTGTTATACAGTATTTCTCTGTGATTGAAATGGAAAGTGCCAAAATGCTGTGGGAAAGGCTGGAGAGGTAAGTCCACACCATCTAAAAACAGCAAGTGTCTGCTGGGGAAAATCTGTTTGCAGGAGAAAATCCCTCTCTGCAGGGTTTTATTCATTTACTATACTGTCCATGACCACTGCATTACTGTAAAGATACAAGAAGAAATCCATAGATATTCATTTTTAGTTTTCACAAAATAGGCATGATGCTTAAAACGAATATATACGAAAATATCTTCAGCCTAATGCATATTAGTCAGTGATAAACTGGATTCACTAAATACATCTGCTGCACTGTACCCTACCTGTGAATCAGATTATATCGTTTGTGATTTACATGAGAACTCGGGCAGAGGTGAAAGCTCTGTTAGACCACTGATGACAGGTCATCTGTCTGGCTCCTACCACAGCAGTGAAACCTTGGATGAAATTTATTCACCAGAGCAAGTTTCACAGCAGTGCACAGGGGAGAAGTGAGGACAGGAATGGAAAGGATGAATGCCTGCCAAAAGTACAGGTGGCTTGGTTCTTTTGTAAGCCAGAGCAAGCTCTGCTCTTATTTATTTCATTTTTCATGAATGTCTCCTATTGGTGCCTCTCTAGAAGCTTATTTGTTCCATTTGCTGTGCCTCAGTGAATCAGGGTGACTTTTAGCAGCACCTTCTGTTTCAATTTGTAAACTGCTTTGACATCCTTGGATGAAAGAAGTGGTGAAAGAGTGTTACAGGGTTTTCCCCATTCCTTTCTGCAGCCGCTATCATCCCAGATAAGCGGGTCGATGTGTAAATAACAACTCTTTACACTTAACATGGCTCCTTTCATCCAAGGATGTCACAGCAAATGACAAGTTTAAGCCTCAGGGGATCCATGTGAGATATTTCACCTATTTTACAAATCAATAAACTAAGCCACTCATGCTATGTTTCTACACTTAAACTGGGGCCCAGGGAGAGGGTTGAAGGGGAGAGCGTTCACCCATCACTAATTCACCTCCCCAAGAGGCAGTAGCTAGATCAACAGAATAATTCTTCCACTGACATAGTGCAGTCTACACTGGGGATTAGATCGGTTTAATTATGTTGCTTAGGGGTATGACTCAATCTAACTTTTTAGTGTAGACTTGGCCTAAGAGAATAATTTTGAGTCAGTCTTAACAGCTAGTTTGTAGAGCTGAGAATGGAACACTAAGGAAGTCTCTGACAATCTAGCTATGGTACTCAATAGCCTCCATTATCATAGTATCTGAACACCACACAATTTTTAAATGTATTTAATCTCAGAGCGCCCCTGTGAAGTAGGGAAGTTCTGAGAGCTAGTCTACGCTTGAAACACTACAGCTCCAGCCATAGGCGCTGACTCCGTGAGTGCTCCGGGGCTGGAGCACCCATGGAGAAAAATTGGCAGGCAAGCTTGGGAGGGAGGGAGAAAAGGAGGGAGGGGAGAGAAGCAGAGCGGCGACAGCGCGCTCGGGGGAGGAGGCGGAGCGGAGGTGATCTGGGGAGGGGAGCGGGTCCCCTGCACACCCCAAACCCCCGAGTTACCTACTGCTGGTAGCCCTCCCTGCGCCCTCCCCCTCCGCCCCAGCTCATTTCCACTCTGCCTTCTCCCCTGCGCACGCCGTCGTTCTGCTTCTCCCCATCCTTCCTGGCTTGCGGCGCGAAAGCCTGGGAGGGAGGGGGATGTAGGGGAAATGCGGGGGGGAGGAGGCGGGACTGGGGGTTTGGGGAAGGGGTGGGAATGGGGGGAAGGGAAGTGGTGGAGCTGGGGCAGGGTTGGGGGCAGGCCTGGGGGCAGAGGGGCTGCACACTGCAGCCATAGCACTTCAGTGTGCAGACATTCACTACAGTGATGGGTGGGGTTCTCCCACGGGGGTAGTTCATCCACCCCCTGAGAGGCGGTAGCTAGGTCCACAGAACTCTTCTGTCAGCCTAGCGCTGCATACACCACGAGTTTGCTCAGCTTACATGCCTTGCTCGGGGTGTGTGGATATTTCACATGGCAGAGCAACACAGCTGGGTTGACTTAACTTTTCAGTTTAAACCTGGCCTGAGTAACTTGCCCACTGTCGCATACAGGAAGCCTGAGGCACAGCAAGGAAATGAACCCAGGTCTCTCAAGTCCCAGGCTAGCACCCTAACCACTGGCCCATCCCAACTCCCAGGTCCCCGCTCCAATCTCTAGACTACACCGCCTCATCTGTAGAAGCAGGATGGGGTCAATCCAGCGGGATATTTAACATGGTGCACAGTCGTGTAGAGGTACTGAGTATATTTGGTCAAATTCCAGCAGTGGCTCAGCAGGCTGTACAACCGGCTGCACACTACTGAATGGGGCTTGCTGTTGCTTAGTAGCCTACCTTAAAGCCACAGGATTGATTAGCACCCAAATGAACATTCCTGTGGGTAGAGCTGGGAAGCGGGTTAGAAGCTGGATAAGCATGATGTCACACTGGCCTAAAAACAGCCCACTCTTGCTCCCACTGACTTCAATGGAAGTTTTTGTCTCTGAAAGCACTGGTGGTCGGTCTACGATTCGAAGGGTCCTCGTAAAATGTTCATGGATTTCAGTGGTTGTAAAATGAAGACCAGAGATACCACAAGTTTCACAGTCAGTGATTCCTTCAGTAAGCATGGCAAGCAGGAGGAAGATACAGCCAGCCTGGAGCTGCAAATGTTTGATAATTCTTTATACTGATATATCTTCATAAATGTTTCCAATAAATACACTGATATCTGACGTGCCACTTAACTACATCATTTTGATAGGAAGTAATTAATTAATAAGCTGCCCCTGTGAAACTCCCAATCCAAAGTCATACTGGAAGTTTACTGTAAAACCAGGAATCAAACCTAGATCTCCCAAATTCCAGTCCAGCCTCTATATACAGGAACACTTCGTGAGTGAAATCCTGGCCCTATTGAAATCAGGGGCAAAACTCCCACTGATTTCAATAAGTAAATACCTTGATGTAAGTAATTTGTTTATAACTGCACTCAGCAGTATTACAGTGATATCCCAACTTTCAGGGACTGTCAGTTCAATTCTCTAGTGTTCATCTCCACCCCCATCATAGATATACATCGCTACAAAGCGTTGTTCTTCAAAAGCAAGTCGGAGAGGTGTTCAAATTAGGACTTAAACAGTTTTGTACAAGTGGTGTTCAATCAACAATGGTGAGGCAGAGCTCAGCATTTGCCATGCCAGCTTCCCAACTCCCATCCTTCCTTACCGCACGCTGTAGTTTTCTCTGTTCATACAGATAAATCCATATCAAATGAGTAGAACAAACAATTACAGGCCTGATTATATCTCCAGTGAAAGCAATTTCAAAACTCTGAGATGTCCACAGAAACAGGTTGTTATCTCATGTTGTTGTAATGCAGTTACAATGACAAGTATGGAACCTCATCTGAATATGGTAACAACTAATCTCTGTCATCCAAATCACAATGCCTAGTGACACCAGACCTTACAGAGTAAAGAGACAAATTCTAATAAAAACAAAACCTCTGGAACAAAGTGCATATGAGAATCAAAGCCCTTGTCTACACTACAGAGTTAGGTAGATGTAAGGCAGCTTACATCGACGTAACTCTATAAGTGTCTACACTAAAATCAGCTCCGACTGATGCAACTCACCCACTACACTGACTTAATAACTCCACCTCTGTGAGAGGCGTAGTATTTAAGTTGATGCTTGGTCGATGCAGTGTCAGTACAGACACTGCATCACTTACATCGACTATTGCTGCCTTTCAGAAGCCACCCCAAAATGCCCCACTCTCACAATTAATTTGGTGCAAATGCTCCTGGTACTGACACAAGGATTGTAGTGTGGTCTTCCAAAAGCAATTTAATCTCTGCTGTGGCTGTAACTCGACATAACTTAGGTCGACTTAATTTTGTAGTGTAGCTTTGCCCTAAGTCTCCAGAAACTTGCCATCATTTTGCAAACTAAAGAGTCACACTCCTCAGCAAAATACTTCGACCAAACCATAGGACTAAAGTCATCAATATAATTAGTGACTAACTTGGAAAACAAACTCCAAACTTTCATCATAGGCTTGATACCTACTTTCTCTGAGTGACTTTATAGTTTTGTTTATGCCACCCTAGACACAAGATATGCTGAGACATGATGTCTTCAAACAAACCCTTTGGCATTCCCTTTGGATCCTGCAACATACCCAGTCATCACTGTAGGGCACCAGTGTATGCCAATTGGCTCACTGTCCCATAACAGTTCTAATTTACACAATATTTCCATATCATTACAAAATTCTTGGAACACTCTCTGAGCAGTCTTGCAAGCATGTGTACACAATATCAGTTATTACATTCAAATCCTCATTAGACCTCAGACGTGCTTTCAGGTAAGTATTTGTCATAACCAGGCATATGCTACACTTCTAAGAGCATAGAGGCTTGATCTGACAGCTTACATGTTGTCCCACAGTATGTACCTTCCAGCAGTGAGGAAAAAGCCCAGTGCTTCTTTTGTAAAGTTATTTGCTGCATTTTTGTAACACTGAAAAAAGAGCCATTCCAATGTAGTTGAAAGGGGCTCTTCCAGAGTTAGAAAAGAAAAGCACACGTTTAAACAGCACAATAATAAAATAATTCAAAATAATAAATCACAAGTATATGTCCTTAGACCTCAGAACACTCTATAAAGTGTTCTGAGAAGCACGTTCAATGAGATCTGACTTTCATATGATACAGAGGCGTGGGGGACATGCAGAAATATTGCTCTTATGGCCTTTTTGTAGTTGAGTTTTAGCCAAAGGGCACAACAAAAAAGTGTTGTTATAGTTCCATATGGAAGCCTTCACAAGAACCCATGGTGCATTGTGAGGACCATTAATGGGGCTTTGCCAAATAAAAACAATTCTATTTAACAACGTTACTTGTGCTGCTATTTGGATTTTTAAAATATTGAAAAATGGATGGGTCATTCTGAGACCATCATTTTTGTGCCTTAGGCTCTGATCTTGCAAACACATGCTTTACTTTAAGTCAACAGAATAGCTCACATGATTAAAGTTAAGCATGTGACATAGTCATTGGAGTCTCAGGATCTCAGCCTGATCTGTAAGGCCACCAACAGAGCAGGAACCCACTTCATCAGGGACAGCATTTCCATTTACAAACCACCAAGAGAGCTGTGCTTCCCTGGACTATGTACTTTGTAAATCCCAGGACTAGCCATTCTCCGTTGAAGGCATTTGATCTTGGGTGCCTTAAGTCCTAGATCTATATTTAGATGTCTGCTGAGTAGGTGGCCCCCTTTGCAGAAGTGCTGAGCAATCAGCAGAAAGTTCTCAGTGCTTTGTAGGATCCGACTCTAAATCAGTAAGCCTGATTTATATTCAGGGAAGGCTAGATGCAGGGGAACCTGTTGGCTGTTCCTCCTTTCATGGAAACTCATGGGAATTTTGCCATTGCCATTAATGACAGCAGAATGAGACCTCAGCACTATTTCTAGATTAAATGTTTGACATATCACATGGCTAGGCTGTAAAAGGTAAGCTCTGTACTCAAAGCTACTTTTAGAGAAACAATCACCCTTTTTTGCAATTGTTTGTTATTCTCAACAACATGAACCATTTTAACCCACAAGAATGCAAGTATTTAAGAAATGCAATACAAAGTTGTCAGGGGTGTAGCATTGTTCCAGTACAACTGCAAACATTCATTTACTGGGAACCACTTTTTTAAAAACTGCATTTTGGCATTAGTAAAACACTCTCTGTACTGCAATGTGTCATTGTGCAAAATAATAGATTAATCAACAGATTGATGCAACCTGTCACCCTGTGATGGGGTGTTCAGCCCCTGCAGGGGTTATTTAGGCCAGGAGTAGGCAGGGCTCGTAGGAAGAGGTGGAGGTCTGCATAGGGCAGGTCTCTGGGCATAGTGAGGAGAGAAGAAAGAAACTCGGGGCTGGGGAGGTCGCAGAAGCCTTGGGATCCTGAGCCCGAAGGAAGGCGTAGGGGTTTACATAGATAGGTGTTGGAGAAGAAAGCCTGCAGAGGGCAAAGGAGGAAGAAGCTCATGGAAATGGTAAACTCTGGCTGCTGATTTGAGGATCCCTGGGCTGGAACCGGGAGTAGCAGGTGGCTCTGAGGTTCCCTACCGGCCACTGGGGAAGTGCTATGGACTTGAATCAGAAGACTGCCAGAGACCGCAGATAGTTTGTCCAGTGGGACTTTGATGCCCCAGAATGGAAGGACTATAATGACCTAGCCAAGGGGACCAAGTGAGGAATAAGGAGCCCCCTGAGTCCAGAGAGACCCTGGGGTGAGCAACTGAAGAAGGGAGTGCCAGCTAATCCCTCCAACCAGAGCAAGTCTGCCACGCACACTCTTTCTGTTCGTAGTGTTTCGTGAAAGTGGGTGCTCTCCCAGAGTTCTGTGTAACTGGAAAATATGCAGAAGACTTTGTAAGGCCTGAGAGGAAGGAGCAGAGAAAGAGAAGACAGTGACAAATTTAATGACACACACAGACACATGACATCCCTGCTTCTAATAGGCATGTGCACCCTAAAAGGCAAGCAAATTGCTTATCAGCTTACATCTTTCTGTGCTCAGAGAGAACAGATATTCCCAAGCTTTGCATCATAACATTCTCAATCAGCTGAGCTGAATCACTTAATACACAAATGAGCAAATTTATTTTTTTTTACTCTTGCTTATGCCACACACCCACCCACAGTAACATACTTGGCTGAGTCGTAAATAAGAGTTGCAGGAGCTCCTGGCAACACTCACTAGCCTTTAGCTTTCCATCTGGAAAATGACTTAAGTGATGATTTATCTTCAAGATAAGCACAGATTGGCCAGAAAGATTATTGATATTAAATTTTGGTAACACGGTGTTGAGGACTAATAGCTGGGAAAAACCTCAATTCATTGAGGACTACAATATTCTGCATTCATTTTAAATCATTCTCTTCAGCAAAGGTCAGCAAGATCAGAATAAGAAACAGTCAGTCTTTCTGTGGCATTTATTGCACATGAACAAGTAAAATATGTTTACAGCTGCTCTCACTTTTTTATTGTCTATTCAACAAATCTTTTGTATGTTACAAGCTACAAGCTATATCCCACTCCTCCATAAAATAAATTTAACACCTGTAAGAAGCCCATTGTTCAACTTCCTAGGGAAGCTTAAATCCCTTCACAGTTTGAAGTCAACAACCCTTAAATAAAAATAAACACAAAAGAGGTAAGTAGAGTAGGTAAATACGGAATCCTGAGTCTTCTACACTTATATGACTTTCTTCCAAACATTAATTCTTTGGCTTAGAAAATTGTTTTATCAGCAGCTTGCCAAAAAAATCATTAGCATACCAGAGAGTTCCAATTAAGCCCCTCCTAAATCTGTTAGTAAATATTCTGTTTGAGGATAAAGAAACAGAGACAAAGGATGAGACTCAGATGCTTCACTGAAGGAGTATATTGCCTGAAAACTGAAACATTTCAGTGCTCATGAAATTGAAATGTCAGCAACATAATTTCATAAGAATCATATCCCCTATTCTTTTTTTCTTAACAGCTCCAGCTAGATCAGACTCCAATGTAAACCTATATTGCCCTTCTCAGGATACTGGTATATAATCAACATATTATTACAGTTGAGTGAATAAGTCCCATCAAATACTTTATGTCACTACATTTTCCCTGTTGTCTACTGACAACACAATTTTCTTGAATATATCAGTTTTATGACATTGCATTTACTCCATGGTTTGCTGTTAAATACTCAATCCAATATTTCAAACTATGCTGAATTGCAATTGGTCACAGAAGTCATATAATATTGTTTCAAGTCCCCTGATTGAAAGTGTGTAACTCATAATTAGGTTTCTGGTGTCAATGTTAACATAAAATACACTTATAATGCAAGTTAAAACCTGTACTACCATAAGGTGCCTATGAAAAATAGAACAAGTACTTGTGGCACCTTAGAGACTAACCAGTTTATTTGGGCATAAGCTTTCGTGGGCTAAAACCCACTTCATCAGATGCATAGAGTGGAACATAAAGTAAGAAGAAATACATATTTCCCCATGTTAAGTATCCCCCTACTGTTACTCACACCTTCTTGCTAACTGCTTGCAATGGGCCATCCTGATTACAACTACAAAAGTTTTTTTTCTTCTGCTGTTAATAACTCACCTTAATTGATTTAGCCACTTAAACTTGGTATGGCAATCTACACCTTTTCATGTTCTCGGTATATATCTATCTATCTACCGTACATTCCACTCTATGCATCTGATGAAGTGGGTTCTAGCCCACGAAAGCTTATGCCCAAATAAATTGGTTAGTCTCTAAGGTGCCACAAGTACTTCTCGTTCTTTTTTGTGGATACAGGCTAACATGGCTACTACTCTGAAACCTATGAAAAATAGGTTTTCTTGCACTTAGGAAACTCCAGAGTTACCTCCAAGTTGAATGATTAAAAGGCTGATTCAGATTTTATCTCATACGTCTTCTTTCCTGTTGTCTTCCAGAAATATTTGAAGTAGTTTCCCAACTAACACGTGCAGCCTGTGATAACTATCTTGAATATTATTCTTGATATTGGTGGTCCAAGTTTCACCATGCAATCTATCCATAATCAATGGTGGTCGTGTGTGTTAATCATGAAGTTCTTTGGAGATAAATAATACAGCAAATTTAGTATCTCAGAAGAGGGTTTTGTTTTGTTTTGTTTTGTTTTTGATAATCTAGAAAGGTGTATGGTTTTGTTGCATACTGATAGTCTTCCCTGACTGGTTTAAAACATATGGAAAACAAGCAGGTGACATTCCTACACCCTGACTGACATTTCAGTTTGAAAAACAGTTCCACTGCACTCAAGGCCTAATCCAAAATCCATTAATGTCAACACAAAGATACCAAATGACTTTAAATGGGCTTTAGAGCAGAGTCCTAATTGACTTAATAGGTTGCAAAGCATGTTCCGTGTTGTATCTGTTCAGATAGGTAGCAAGGTAGACGAACTAGATCTCCAGCAAGTATCTATTTTCAGCTGAGACTAATAAAGAGTAATTTAAGGATGAGTTGAAGTTTTCAGTCTATTTAGATTTCTCTTTTAGCTGTACGAGCCATGCAAACTTTACAGCTACTGGATCCTATTCGTAGTGAGTGCATCATACCAGCACCAGGAGAGGTTTGGCAGGAATTCGATGTTGTCATGTCTGAGGTTACTTGCATATATTTGTACAGTACAGAAACTGTAAACAGATCTTTCACGTGTAATCATATTTGTGAGGACCTACAAATAGCCCATTAGTAAAAAGAAAAAAAAATACAAATCTCTAGTAGATTGTAAAAAAACCCCAACAGGATGGGCGAAGCATGCTGAGGTGATTTGCTCACTCGGTGTAGTGAGGTTAAGCATCGTATCCTGATGCCCCACTGATCTGGTGTAATTTAAATGACTTCTGAAAAGATCTGGTGGCAAAGGATCTTAGGGCAGAAGGATTCCTGAAGTGCACAAAGAGAGAACTTCTTTCATGGCAAGTATGTTTGTTCAGATTTTTGATGACAGTAACCAAGATAAAGATTTTTCTAGAAAGCAATAATCTGGTGATATATTTCTGTGCTACTTTTTTCTGTAATGGCAAAATTCACTGTGAATACTACAGAGATGCTGGACAGAGAGATCCATCAGGGTGAAATCTAATCACTTCATAGCTTTAACTACAGAAGATCCTGAGGGGGAAAAGATTCAATTATCTAAGCCCATAACTGACTTGGTTAACAAGGTGAACTGCTCATAACTTTCCTTCTCCACAGTGAGAATTTGTAACAAGTGAGAGAGATAGTGGAGAAAGGCATTTTCCAGAGTTAAATGCCAAAAGCATGGGCACAGGCTGCTAACATTTCTGTTACTGAAACCCTGAATTAAGTGAATTATTAATTTTCAAAAAAGGGAAAAATATTTTAGTAAGTCGGTGTATATAGAAGAGCTGTTCAGTTCCCAAAACTCAATATTTATGCTGGTAACTTAAATTTCCATTTCTTTAAAACAAACAGAGATCCATTTACTTCATTCTGCAGAAGCTCTGAACTGAAACCCAGTTCATAATGTAGTGTTTTTTTGCAACAGCATAATATTTTCACCAGCTTTCTTCCTTAACTTTTTCTTCCATGTTTCCATCTTGAATCCTTAACTGCTTATTTAAGCGCAGAACACATTATCTAATAAACACAACATTAAGAATAATGTATTGAAATTAAATGGGTTTCAGCTGTAAAATAAAGATTTGCACCTTTTTCCTTGTAGGTCTGTGTTTTTTTAAAAAATGAATATTTTCTAATTAATTATGGCTGCACTTTGTGGTTTCATGATATTTGACTGACTACATGAAGAAAACCAGGACACCAGATTTAATAATATTTAGTATTCCCATTGCACAGTTTTACAATATTTATTGACCCAAAAGTTTCTCAGAAGCCTTGGAAACAGATGCGTGGTCCTGCACAGCATACTGTAAATCACATAAATAATAATAATCCTGTATGTATTTAACTAAAATACTGCTTTCATTTCCAGAGGAATAATAACTCAGGCAATGTGTTTAAAAAAGTTTACAACAACAGATGGTGGTGGCTCTTTGAAAGCAGCGAGATAACTGATTAGAAACTTCAGATGACACCCAGTTCTCTAAAACAAAATCAACAAGCCAATTGAAGTTCTATTGCAAGCTGTCTGCTTCAAGACAAACACCAGTACAGTGTATCCCTTCAGAATTTTTCTGCAACAAAATCCACAAAAGCCTTTGTTAATAAGACGTACTTATGAGAGGAGCTGGTGAGTTCTTTGCCAGAAATTCCAGCTCTGGTGAACAAGCCCCTTTAGACTCAGTTGGAAAAGCCTAAAAACCAGGCCCCTTTAGGCTCAGTTGGAAAAGCCTAAAAACCGCCATAGTTTCAATGTAAGGAATCAGTTCTGTCTGATCAGTTGGAGACAGCAAAAAAGGAAAGAAAAGAAAAAAAAGTGAGTCTAAGACAAAAGAGCTCCTATCTCTATTTTCCCCCCAAGGACATTCCTGTACTGACACTGGGTTCTATCTAGCCTCAAGATATTGGATAAAGAGAAAGACAGAGAGAGACACAGACACAGATTGTTTCTAAACATCAGGGGTGAAAGTAACTGCAGCATCTTACCGGTACAGGGATGTGGCTGGGGCCAACTCCAGAAGGGGCGGAGCCTTGGCTGGAAGGGGCGGGGCTGAGGGCAGAGCCAGCCCCAGCCCAGCCCAGCCCAGCTCCCGTATCGGTAAGGGGCCTCCCCCACATGTCCCCGGGCTCTGGAGCCCCAGGCCCTTTAAACTGCTGCCAGAGCCCCCTGCTGCAGGAGCCCGGGGGAGGCTGTGGCGGGGCTCCGGGGCAGTTTAAAGGCCCTGGGGTGGTAGCAGCGGCCCAGCTGCGGGCCCTTCAAATAGCTGCCGGAGTCCAGCCACCATCTTCCTAGGCCTCTGGCAACAGGGCTCCCGTCCCCGTGGAACCCTGCTGCGGGAGCCCTGCTGCAGCCTCCCCCAGAAGGTGGCAGCCGAACTCCGGCAGCTATTTAAAGAGCCTGGGGCTGATCCGCAGCTACCGCCTCGGGCCCTTTAAACTGCCCCGGAGCCCTGCCACAGCTCATTGAACCCTCTGAGTAATTTCCATTTACTGTGATATTAGAGAATAGGCCTCCATAGCAGATTGTAAGCGAACTGAGTTGGTTATGATTAAGGCTACGATTTTTTCATGGAGTTAGCGGAAGTCACGGAATCCATGACTTCCAGCAACCTCTGTGAATTCAGCCCTGTCGCCCAGGAGCTGCAGCGACCCTGTGGCCACAGGTGCCAGGGGCCACCTGCAGTTCCTGGCTGCCACGGGGGACAGGTGATCTGAGAGCTCTGAGCCACCACAGGCAGCAGGGGTACCCCAAAGCTCCCAGCTGCCATGGGCAGTGGGGGCACCCTGGAACTCTGAGCTGCTGAGGGAAGTAGGGCCCCAGAGTTCCAAGGTGCCACGAATGCCCAAAGTCCTTCAAAGCTCCCAGACGCCAGGGGTGGCGGGGTACCCCAGAGCTCTGAGCCAGGGGACCCTGGAGCTCCAAGTCCCCATAGGCGGCGGGGGCCCCCCAGAGCTCTGAATAGCATGAGAACCCCACAGCTGGGCTCCCTATTTTGTCAGGGATATTTTTAGTAAAAGTCAGGACTGGTCACGGGCTTCCATGAATTTTTCTTTGTTGCCCGTGATCGGTCCGTGACTTTTACTACAAATGTCTGTGACAAAATCTTAGCCTTGATTAGGATTCATGTGGCTCTACAATCATTTATTTGGAGTATTGAGATGATCACTATGCATTCATAAAGCAACTGGCATACTTACAATCACGAATGTTCATTTATTTAAAAATTCACTCCCAGAATTTTGTTCGTCATTATGCTGTATTAATTTTTCTGCAGCTAAAAAGTTGCATCCATCGGGTCACGAATCAGAAACAATATTATGTGATTCAGGTGTTCAGTCACACACATACAACATGGGTAGTGAACAGCAATGAGCCAACATGAGTAGTTAATGAGCAACCTATTCATCAAAATCATTTGGTGAATGCTTGCAAATCCATTCTCAGAAATCAGGATTGTTTTGCCTTCTGATACTTTCTACGAAGCAGCAGTAGTCTTTTTGTCCTGTGTTTGTACAGCACCTAGTACAACGTCTGGGTCCGTGACTGGGGGTCCTAGACAATTCCTAGATAATTGAGATAAGAACCACAACAACAACTAACAACATTTGAAATGAACAGTTTGAATTGTCCTAGCTTAGTGCAACGTTAAAGTTAAGAGTCTGATCACATTTAGTTAAAAAAAAAGCTGAAGTCACCTAGGAAGCTATAAGTGAAAATTGTTGTAGTGGCAATGCCGCCGTAGTCTTAACTACAATGACAATGAACCAGATTTGTTAACAAATTACAATGGCCCTCAATGATAATTAAATCTAAAACCCAGAAATTAATCATATACATTAACATTCACATTCACATATGGATGACATTCTTGTTTCTGTGGAAGTGACAGAGTCCTGTGGCACCTTAAAGACTAACTAAAGTATTAGAGCATAAGCTTTCGTGGGCTAATACCCACCTCGTCGGATGAATGCAGTGGAAGAATCCAGGGGCAGGTATAAATAGGTAGGCAAGAACCAGGTTGGAGATAACAGGGTGGGTCCAACGAGGCTGAACCAGCTGTTATCTCTAATCAGGGAGGGTGAGGTATTCCTCTAGCAGCTGAATTGGAGGTGTGAACAGCGAGAGAAGAGAAACTGCTCTTATAGTTAGCTAGCCATTCAATATCTCTGCTCAGTCCCAAACTGATTGTGTCAAATTTGCAAATGAATTGCAACTCTGCAGTTTCTCTTTGAAGTCTGGTTTTAAAGTTTTTTTGCTGCAAAATGCTGACCTTTAAGTCTTTCATGGTGTGTGCAGGGAGATTGAAGTGTTCTCCTACAGGTTTTTGTATATTGCCATTCCTGATATCTGATTTGTGTCCATTTATCCTTTTTCGTAGGGACTGTCCAGTTTGACCAATGTACATAGCAGAGAGGCATTGTCGGCAATCCCGACAATGGGAGGCAGGCCAGTCCTGGCCCACAGACAACCCGCCAACCTCAAGCATATTCTCACCAGCAACAGCACACTGCGCCATAACTCCTCTAACTCAGGAACCAATCCATGCAACAAACCTCGATGCCAACTCTGCCCACATATCTACACCAGCAATACCATCACAGGACCTAACCAGACCATCACTGGTTCATTCACCTGCACATCTACCAATGTAATATATGCCATCATGTGCCAGCATGGAAATATTAAAGGGGTAAATTTGAACAGCTTGGCTAAGGAGTGGCAAAGGGGCAACATAAATACAAATATCAGAGAAGAGTTAGGTGATAGGAGTAGGTGTAATAAGATGAAACTGAGAAGGAAATTTGGGTGAAAAACTGACTGAATATCAGCAGAGTTTCCTGACAGAGATGCAGTAGGTTGTCAAACAATTTCCCAAGTGAAGAGATGAAAGGTTCACCACTTGGCACATTTGACAATCTGTTAATAATGTAAAGAGGAAACCTACATTTTCAGGGAAATGGACTAATGAGATAATATCTTTTTTCCCCAGCTCATCTCTAATTTCTGTGATTTATTGAATTAGTTAATGAAAATAACTGATGGGATGGATTCATGCCCTGAACTCAGTCAGATACAAAAAACTATCTTTTTATTATTATTATACCAAAGCGTCCTTTTAGCCTCCTTTGTTTATTCTGACTAATTTTTACTGGGTGGACTTCTGTACTTTTTTCTCTTTTCCAGACACAAAAATGCACTACCACAAAGCACTGTTTAAAATGCATTGTAAATGTAATTTGTACACGGGTATTAAACATTTTCATTAAAGCTTTTGATCCAGATCCTGTTAACATGGCTGTGCTAGCTTTTAAATATAGACCTACTGTCCTCTGAAAAACCAGTCCTACTTCAACCTGTAATGTAAATAGTTTCTGTTTAACATACAGTGTCTATTGATTCCACCTTAATGATGTGTTTTCCCAGTGCTCAGAATGCTAACTGTGGGATATTGGGAAAGAATTATATCATCAGCCTATAAAGACTATTAGCTGAAACTTGGCTTCCATTAACACCTCATTAGGCAGAGTCGGTATTATACATAAAATGAGCTAATGATTTTTATATCATTTTAAATGTAGCTGTCAACCTCTAACATACTAATGTAGAAACTTTATTTCTCTGCGATAGTGAACACAGCAGTAATATATTTGTAACTCTACAAATCAGCATGATTCAATAGTTTGATGTAATAACGCATCCTAAGATGTTTATTGTTCATCATCAGATACTGCTCTTTAGGCAAAAATGTAGCACTAAATAAACATGAAACGAAGAACATTTTTCTACATCCTGGTATAAGTCTCCTGATAATTAAAAGGTGAATGGATGGCTCAGGGAAATCATAAAGGAAGAAGGAACACGTTGTCACTGGTTCAAATTGGTTCAGACAATTAGTAAACAAAAGCTGCAACTATCTGATGGCTGTTGAGTTAACTATAACTCTGATTCTGTTCCTACTTAAGACAGTGGTGAAACTCTCATTGACTTTAGTGGGAGCAACAGCAGATTCTGGGTAAACTGAACTGGTAGCCCCAGTTTCTTGCAGACAAGTGTCCACATTACTAAAAATCACCCATACTGTTTATGTGAGGCTTGACAAGTTTACTGGTAGTTCAAGAATGTACTGCTACTGATGAACTGCCATGGAAGCTAATTAAGTGAGTAGGTGCTGATACACATGCGTAAGCGTTGCACAATCTGTCCTTTAATTAGCATTGCGATTGTGCTAGTCTCATCCACAAAGGTTACCCCACTCCATCGGGAATTTGATATTTTGCTCAGAGGTGTGAAAAGTTTACACTGCCATTGGCCAGTCCTTGCCCGCTTTGTAGATAAAGGATCTCCTGCTTCACAGCTATGTCAAATGAGTTATTTTTGAAATTAAACTAAATAATAATATATTAAACTCATTCCTTAATTTCTAGCTCCTGGCAAATGTTTTAGATGCTTTGAAGTACAAATCTTTTAAAACGGACAAATTAAAAATGTTTGTTTAACTCTTTGGCATATACCTCATTGTACTACCTATCATACAATCCTCCAAACTATCTGTCATATAATCTTCCAAGTCCTCATTAGCCACTGACATACAGTCACAAACAGGAGTGTGAGTAGCAAACTCAGTTCCATTAATCAGTGCCTGTTATAAATTTGTCTCTGCTCAGATTTTATGGTTATTCCTTACTATAACTACCCACGTGGACTTGGAAGTAAGTTGCCATTTTGAGATAGGCAACAAAGCATAGGTTGGCTTTGTAAAGAGGACAAGTTATAGTTTCATTATAATTACCTTATCTGTTTGGTACACAGAGCAACAGCCTAGAACTATAAAGCTAGGATGGGAGACCCTCCTGCTATTCATATTTGGTTAGTGAATAAAGCAAGGACATTTAGTCATTGTCTTGCTCTTGAATGCTGCATTCTTTTGGCTGGGAGAATCACAATAGCTGTTCCCAGGATACAAACAGGTATGCCACTTCTAACCTTTGACTTTGAATATGCACTCAGTAACCCAGCACAGTGTCTACTGTAAAATCAGTGGCAGGACATATATGAGACAAGTATAAGGTGGTGCTCACATCAGGGAGCAGAGACAATATATTAGGGCCAAGTCTTTGTCACAGTAAAGTCATTGGAATCAGTGACAGCTGGTTTCAGGGGTGTCAAAATTTGACCCTGAGTGAGAAACTGGTATTTTATAATCTATTTTAAAAGCATCATAGAATTATGATGTGTTATGACCAAATTATTAGCTCTCTGAAAATGAAAGCAGCATACAGTGAAATGCACATTGATTCTAACCAGTGGAAAAACAATTTACCCACTAAGTGAGAGTAGAAACATTTAATACCTACAGAACCATAATGGGAAGCTTGCCAAAACTGGCAGTTAGTCCAGCACCCTGTATTAGCACAACAGTAGGACTATTTATCTCATTCACTGTGCCTTTTTCCTTGCCCCCTGCCATCACCACTAAGTAATATCTATAATACCTACAGTATTTCTAATTACACCTAAACAAGAAACCAACACTGAAATATGTTGCTTCCAGAAGAGAGAAAGTCCATAAACCAGGATAAAGTCAACACTTATCAATAGTTGCTACTGTATTTTGAAAACTATGTCACAAAAATAAGGTCTCCTGTATAAAACTAGGATCAATTGATTTCATTCATTGATGCTAATCACTGGTTCAATTACAAACAGCTCCTTAAGGCAAATCTTTCTTCCACTAAAAAGTGTTCCAAATGGTCTATAAAAGCAAAACCCACTTCTATTAGCCCTCTAACAAGACATTCAGACCAATTATCCTATTCAGCTTTTCCTTTCTCTCATAACTGGTAATTCAGCTTGCTATATACAAGACAACTAAATCCTGTTTATTCTCATGTTAGTTTAGATTCTGTACAATGTGTACTTGTAGTCTGATGTTAATACATTTTTTTAAAATGCTATGATAACATATTTCATACTGATGAAGCTTAATTGTCTGTTTTAATAAGTACAGTAATTTTTCTCTAGTATGTTTCTCTCTTCCTTCCCTCCTGCCTCCCCATCCTTGTTAGGTCAGTAAAAGAGAGAGGCACTTTCTTTTAATCTTTGTACAATAGGTAATATAAAAAACATTTCTTAGTGACAGATTATGGGCATATGATTCACATTCTGTCCTTTTAACTTCTTCTGCAACAACAATCTGCTGCATATTTTCTAGTTATGTCATCTGTTAATGTGTGTGCTGCTGCAGAGAACTACAATTGCATGGAATTGCACAAGTATTTATGTCAAAATGGCTCAAGCTGAAATAAAGAAACCTGGGAATGAATTTACACCTAGGCAACCCTATTACCCAGGTGCAAATGAGGACATAATTTGGCACATAGGATTTTATTTGGAATTGAGAAGGAGGGATTCAAACTTCAGGTAAACTGCAACTAAAATAAAGAGTCAAGAGTTTTATACCCACCCACTATTTCATAGCAAAATGACATTTATCTTTGAGCAATTCAGTCAAACTGAAAGCAGACTTATATTGGCAGTTTGTCATTTTAATTATAGTGTGATGACATTTGCTAGTTTAGAAGATGATTCATCGGGCTGCTCAGGAATTCACCCACTATATACGTAAGTTGGATCCAGAACAAAATGTATAAAACAGGCATTTAACTGCTTAGAACTTACCTGGTAGAAGACAACATATCATAAACTATTCAGTGATCACATGTGTTATCTGTTGCATTTCATCATTGTTAGAGAACAATCTTCACAGAATGTGGAGAAAGTGGAGAATAATGACAGAGTGATTAGCTAGTTTAATGCACTCTCAGGAATAAAGGCTATTGTAGTAGCCACTATGAATAAGTAGAAATGCTTTAAAATAAACATTGCTGTCCACAACAAACTAAGTTGCACCCTTTATTAAGCACAGAAAAAATCATTCATAAATTTCTGAATAGGAATATTTCATTCTGTCAAGGGTCCAAATTCATCTGTGGTGTAGTAATTCCACTGAAGTGGTGGAGTTACAGCAAGGCTGAATTTGTCACAAAAAAACTAGCTGATATACTGACCTACCTTTATGTGACAGACGTAACCTTGGCAGCCTTGTATCTGTTGTATGACATCCGGTTGGTAACTCTAGTAGCAAGCCATATAGTGCCAGGATTAAAAGGTCCTTAATAGATGCCATGCTGCCCACAATCAAATTCTTGTGCTTCTTCACTTAGTTGTTTTGTTTTTAAAAGCTTCAAGCTCCACTCTTGACTTTCCCAATGCAGCTAAGTCTTTTCTCAGTTCAGTTTGTGAGGATCTCTATGGGAACTTCGGTTCTCATCAGAACAGCACACAGACCCATATTGTCAGGCTGTGCAAATGTCATGTAAAAATATTCTCTCCCGGTGACAATTGTTTATAAACCGAGAGGACATTCCAAGGCGTTACTCTGCAGTGTTGTGTCTTGAGATCTCTTCAGTAACTCTGCCAGTGGATTCAGGAAGAAGCTGTATTTTCAGTCCCTCCTGCTCGGCAATTCATTCGCAGGAGGGGGGGAAGCTCCTTGGTGCTCTTCAGAACTCAGTCCCTTGCTCCGACTTGCCAAACAGCTAGTTTTAATTCACCTTTCACCTTTGCTAATTAAAAACAAGAAGTGCCATTCCCTCCTGGAGTTGTAGGATCCACCCAGCAGGGATGCCAGGCTGTCAGCATGCTGTATTTACTGGGAAAGTTCAGCAAGGTTGAGGCAATATACAATACTCGCTGCTTCTGTGAATGTTTCTGATCCACGTGCTGTGCACTGATCCTTCCAGTTCCTTAAGGATCGCACATTCTTAGGCACCAGGATGGGGTCCAGGATTCCCTCTTCCCCTCCCTTTGGAAAAATATGTTTTAGAAAGTCATTTTAGTTGTTGTTCCCAGAACAATTAAAGAGCAGGATTCACCCTATCATTAACTGTTCAAATGTATCATAATTTAGACTCATTAAACAGCATATTAATGCATAGATCAGAATACAAATAAATATCAGTTTTGCATGCTACCTTTTTATTTACTATATTACCTCATTTTTAAAGATACCTTGGTGAGTTCAGTTTCACTTCAGATTATAATTTCTGTACCATAAAATCCCTCCATTTTACTTACTTTACTTATGATCTGTGGATCGGATCCCACTATATAAGTGAGTAAAGCTGCTTGTGCAAATAAGTGTTGGCAGGGTCAGACACGTACATTACATGTACAAAAAGGGGAAATGTATTGTTTGGATGGTATGATAAAGCAGTATCAGGTCTTCAAATGCCCATCAGCCACTCTTAAACTGTAACTGAGAAAGCATAGAAAACGTATACAGTCTATAATTAGAAAATATACCCATGTCAAAAACAAAGCTTTGATAACTAAAGTGTGTCGGTTTACATATGGAATGCATTTATGAGGGAGTGTGCCTAGAGTGTGCCTTAGAGCAGAACACTGACCTCAGTGTGCATGAGTTTACCATTTGGAAGATGGGTATTAGAATACCTACCTCACAGAAGTGTTAGGAGGCTCAGTCAATGGGCTGTGTACTTTAATGAACAAGGTGTTGTATATGGCCTGATCCAATGACCACTGAGGTTAATGGAGAGACTCCAGTTCATTTCAACGGGCTTTGGGTGAGGTTCTGTACATTTGTATTAACTGTATTTGCATATTTCCTAACTAAAAGAATATCCTTCACTGAGTTTAAAATACTAGAGGACTCATTTTTCTCTCAAGTATAAAGTTAAGCCTAAAACTGCTGAAACACTGCAAATTTGGGATGATCAAAATCCTCCGAGGTTTTTGAGGATCCCTACATGGACAATGGAGCAGCCTTTAACTTAACGTATTATGATAAGTGCCCATCCAAAGTTCTGGGTGCAAGTGGACAATATGAAAAACAAATCCATGTACTCTGAGTCTCAAAACCTCAAAATTCTCTTGCCATACTCTGTTCAATCGATCAGATTCTTATACCACACCCACTCCTGTAGATGCTCAGCGCCTCTGAAAAACTCAGGCCTCAGGAGTCCCAGGTAGTACAGACAAAAGTTAATGCTCCAAATTAGGTATCCTCAGGGCTGGCCTTACCATGAGGCGAACTGAGGCAGCCATCTCAGGTGCCAGACTGGGTGGGGGTGGGGAAGTGGGGGTCGCTGCTAGGACCCAGACTGTAGAAAATTGTGTCTGCTGCTGGTGTCTATGTATTCTCTCTGCTCTAGATGCACAGAGATGGTGGAGTGCTGTGCTGGTGGAAGGAGGGAACAAGAGACCTTTCAAAGTTTTGGCCCAAGTGAGGGGGTATGCAGGTATCATTTGAGCTCCCAGCCTCAGGTTGTGGGCCAGCCCAGGCTATACTTTTGAAAATTTTATGGCTACACCTCTTTTTGCTTCTATTGCTTTAAACCTTAGTTGCTAGAAACTGTGGGCTAGATTGTGCATTAGCCCCAAATAGAGGGAGATGCACATTTGTGAAAAGATAAGATGTGTACCTGAGCAAGTGGCAATTCCCCTGCCACCCAAAACTGTTTGTACTGTACATCTATATCTACAATGTACAACAGTAGCATTTGTTTTTAAACATAAAATGGCAATTATCCGAGTTTTGGCTCCAATAGAATCAGCAAAGACCTGCCCAGCCTAATTTTTACCTTTTGGCTAGAGGATGAGGCTTTTTGATCTGAAATGTGACTCTCTAGAGTGGGCAGGGTCATTGCTTGAGGCCCTGCCTCCCTTCCCTTCCTGTCACTGCCCTCAGAGCCTTTCATAAGAAACTCTGAGGGAGCTTTGGGTGTCAGACAAGGGGGGCTTTGAGAAGACTGAGCCCCTAGCCAGAGAAGGAGTCACTGTATTAGGCTCCTCAGCACCAGATGCAATGACTGCCACTGAGGAGAAAAGCTCAGCCTCTAGGGGAGAAACTGAGGCAGAAAAGGAGATAACTGAGGGCAGTGTGGATTTGATTTAACTCAAACTGATTTAAATCATGAGTCAGGAAGACTCGATGTAATCACGTTTTTCTACATAAAAGTGCATTCTTGTTGGTTGGTTGTTATAACCTTGACACACATTCTTCACAACTCAGAGGTAGCTGTACGTTTCATTTTTAGAAGGGACACACTATACATTTTTAAACCGTGATTTATTTTGAAAATGTTTCAGGTTAGTTTTACAGCTATATCAGAAAATGAATGATTGTTTGGTTATTTCATTTCATTCATTCAGATATTTATGAAGTCATTGTGAAGTGAACTATCTCCAATTCAACAGGTTAATCATTAATATTTAGAGGGTTTTCTTGCCACGCTGTATTAGGAGAACATCACCAGACAGACAGTTAAATTGTTTTATTTAACTAAAACAACATTAAGTATTCTGGATTTTTTTTGTTTAACAGCAAACACACAATATTTTAACAAAACAAGCATATGTCCCTTGCATCTCACATTTATCTCCAGACTTCCGTGTCCAGATCTATACCACCCCCAACAATCTTCAATTCACTGAACTTTTTAAAACTTTGCACTTTTAGAGAGAGGTAAGGGATTGACTCTGTGTACACAGATCTGCAGAGGAACAATAGGGTTGCGTGCTGTTATTTCTCACCTCTATATATTATTTATTTATTTTAAAACATTTTTGCTGTTAACAAGCATGTTACCTCTAAAGACACAAATCCACAGTTTGAGAACTGCAAAACTAAGCATCTCTGATGGTATTTTCTAGACTGAGCACTGAGTCCCATTAGATAGATAGAAAGATTAACCTAAATAATCTACACAGAAGCCTGTGGATCCCATAAGAGTGGGTCCCTAATCCATGAACTATTGGAACTCATTTACAAAACTTTTCTTAAACATTACATGAATATATTGTCTCATACAATATAATTAGAATTTGTAATCCCTATTCCTGATGAGATATATTTGATCTATAATGTATCTTAATTAAAACTATCTTTAGACAGTTTTTTCTCAAAAAGTATTTTATAAGAAAAAAACAATTTAGATTTTTACAAAATCAGATTTTTTTAAAATCATTGATTTTTAACCACTCTCACTGAGGGACTGGTGTGGGGGATGAATGGATTGGAAGGGGGACTAATGGACCATAAGAAAAGGGCAAATCACATATCTGTATGCGGCAACGAATTCATTTGTAGGGAGTCGGTGGGAACTGAGGTGGCAGGGCTGTGGAGAGAAATTCCTATCCTGTACCTTTATTCTGGCTTTTTCCTACACCAGTGTAGGAAGGTCATCTTTGTTACACTGGATCTGTTTTTCTGTTACATGTCATTGCCCAAACTTGAAGCACAGAATGTGCAATGCGAGTCATAGAGTGACAACTACAGTTCTGGAAGTCTGGCCACCTGAGGCAAGACAGATAACCTTTCTGTGCCCGTGTCCCCTCAGTTAAATGGGCATACTAACACACCTATCCCATAAGAGGGTTGTAAGGCATGTTTGTAAAGGATTTTGAACTTTTTGGATAGAAGAAAAACTATGTAAACATTCAAATATTAGGATTTAATATCAGTTGAGTATGAGTACCTGACTGGGATTCTGACAGACTGCTATATATAACCAAGGGAAGTTTAACTCTTATGTTTGAGTTAATAAACTAATGAAATGGTTCATCTCAGTCAACTCTGAATCAGTCTCAGAAACGTAATCTCATTAGAGCAGATGCTGGCAGGGGAATAAGTGACTTCATGTTTGGATAGTGCAGAGTCTTTAAGGATATAGGGACAAACCCTGCATTCAGTTACACTGGTACAAATCCAGAATAAACACCATGTCTTGCTCTGGGTTTACACTGGTGTAATATATAAGGTATGTACTCCAGATGGCAGAACAGTTCTGTGATTACATCCATCTAAAGACCAAGACTACAGATGTTCTTTAGTAAGTCTGTAAGAAAAGGAAAGCACAACAAATTGTTACATGAAGTCTGAGTTATATTGCTGTAGGTATAATTTAAAACTGCATATATTGGACTATGAATTATATTGTGCATTGCATACTTAAATACTGTAGCCAGGCTCTGTTCTCATTTGCACGACTGTAAATCCAGAGCAACTCCAAAAAAATCACCAAGCCTGTAAATCTAAACATTCCTAACAAAACACTTCTAACATATTATGCAAACTGATTTAAGTGTAGTGTGTACAGTGAAATGTAAACATGGCATGGCATAAATAAGCAGACTCTCAGCTACTAGCAACAGTAACGAATTCTAAATGTTATAACAATAAAACAAAATGACATGTTTAGAGTTTTTAAATGGAGGCGGTCCAAGTATAGCCTTAACATATTTTAAACACCAGCTTGGAGTTCTGGCTCATAGTCCTATTTTGAACATGATGCACCATAATGCCCTGGGAATCTTCTTTCTCTTTCTTAAATGATATGGTGATACTAAAAAGCACACAACTTTTACATTTACTTGATCAGATTTTCAGCTGGTATACATCAGCAAGCTCATATCCATCAGGTGCCATTGTTATTTCTGCCATTTCAGCTTTTAGATACTACTAGAAAGAAACATCTACAATAGGCAGATAAAATAAAGAGGAAATCTACCTAGTCTATGCTCATTCTCTCTCTTATCTCAGTCAGTTAGCATTCATATACATGCTTCAGTCCCATATCCTGTTAAGCACTGGTAAATGGCTCCACTTCATTGGTAGGGTCAGAAAAGGTAGCAATATAAATCTGTATTTCATTAATATACTGGAGGAACCACAACCCAAAATTCCTCACAGGCCCCACATGCACATTAAACTAGAGGTTTGACAAGATAGAACATGCAGATGACAGAGCCCTAGTAGCAGGTAAGCAATTGCCCAATACTCCCCTCTGGGATGTCTCAGAAAGAAAGGCACAGATCCTCTTGGATGACCCCATTGACCCCTGCTATGATGTGTTAACTGATGGTGAAACAGTATTCCAGAGAATGTCTATACAGAGGAACAACAGAATAATAATACCTAGCTCTTACATAACACTTGTCATCTGGACATGAGGTAAAAGATGCTGCAGGAGGTCTTTGCTTCTGTCTGCTGAAATCAGACCCTAATGTTATATGAATGTATTTAATGTTCTTAAGATTGTGGAGCATTACTTCTATATTGTGTTAGAGCTGGTGCATTCTTGCTTTGATTCAGGCTCTACTTTGGACAACAGGCAATAAACATAAGCATCTGAACCTATAGGAACCTATATTTTAAGCTGACCACAACATTTTATTTAAAGTCAATGCTATGGAGCAAAAAGAATTCTCAATTAAATTATGCTCCTTTTAATTCAAAAAAGATTAAGTTTTAAGAAGTACATATTAGAATATATTGTCCTTTTAGCACTGCTGTTTGCAGTAATATCATTATTAAAATTAATTACCAGTGAATGTCAATAAGCTGCCTAATATCCTTGAGGTAGATCACTTGCCCTAGATAAGTTTGGGGGGGGCAAGGTAAAATAAATAAGCACCCTTCAAATATTGTTGCTTTTACAGATATTTTAACAGTTTACAACAAAAGAAAGGCAAATCAGAATATCTTATTCCTGATTCAGCTGTATATGTGGAGTTCATAATTAGTATAAGGGTCACGGAATTGTGTGGTTCGTCTTGGATGAAAATCAAATTACTGATTTTTCTATTGGAATGTGGGATTTGATTATTTTAGTTGTTGTTAATAAAGTCTATGGTCTCTAAATAGGAAAAAAACAATGGTTACTTGTTTGTTGAAGATCAAGAAAAATTGAAATGTCCTATTTTTCTTCTTATCACAAGGCAGCAAATAATAGCAGGGTGGTTACAAGTTCAGTACTAAGTATTTATGTGTACCAGCTATTTCCTATTAACTCAGCAGAAAGATTATACATTAAAAAAAAAAAAAAACCAGTCAAAGCTAATGATGCCTTTTTTTTTTTTTTTGGCCTGAACAAGCATCCAAATTGATATGTCGCTGTGCCTTTAAGCTCTCTATTGATCTTACTGACAATTGATTGTTCCTTAGTTCTTCAATGGCACTGTATTTAGGAAAAAATTGATTATATGTATATAATATTATTTGACTCAAAAATAATGACTAATAATAAGGACTCAAAAATTGGTTATATGTATATAATATTATTTGACTCATGTTATATGTATATAATATTATTTGATTTGCACCAGTGCACCCAACCCTGACTTCAAGCACAGGTGAGGTTTGCCCGTTACTACTAGGGGTTTTGCATTAGTGCAGCTAAACTGGTGGCTGGCCAGTGTTAGCTGCAATCACAGCAAATCCTCGGTCCCCAAACAGTTTCAGGTAGTACATGGAGATATAGAACTTTAGGGGAATTAGGCACCACAATCCCATAAGCTCTTCTGAAACCCCAGCCTTAAGCATGTCCTTACTCTTTCAGGAAAAACCCAGAATATTCAGACCACATCTTTCTCTGTATTAGAACAGGATTAAAAAACTGCTATGTCGGCCACATCATAGGAAAAATAACAACTGTTTTTTAAAAAACAGAACATCTCCTCACTGCTCTTTATCATGCACAACTTGAAACAAAGGAAGTTCCAGATTTACACTCTGAATTTGGGGTTTTCTTACACCATGAGTAGTGAATGATTGGTTTTTTTACCATCTGCCCTGTAATCACGATGAAGGCACTTATTACCATTCGATTACATGTTGGACATCAGTCTAGACACATATTTATTTGGGCCATCAGCAATCAGACCGGACCACTTGAAAATTCTGTCTTTTCTAGTGCACTCTCATTACTGAAGAACCAGCAACTTCATGTTTTAGCAAGATGGGTGACCAGGCATCAAAAAGCATTAAGATAATCATTTAAATTACGATCCTGTGGAGATGAAATTGGAGTGTTAGTCCTATTTTAGTGCTAGATATTTGACAGTTTATATCCCAAATAAATCCGTTGCCTCCCTGCTGAGAGCACACATATCCTTAGTAAGGATGGATGGGTATTGTGTTACCTACACCTACTCAGAAACCCAAATCTCTCCAGTCATTTCACAGCATTCCAGTAATAAAATCAGCAATTGTGTAATTAAACTTAAGGAATCCAATTTTACAGCTCTCCAGTGCCAAAGTTCAGTAGCATTTTCAGGTATAATTTATTTGCAGATATTTAATCCTACTGTTTGGGCTGGTGCAGATGTTCCATACATGCAAGTGCTCACAGGTTTGTGGGAATAATTAAATGCTTAACTGACAGCAGTGCAAGTGGGAGACAAGAGACTAAGGGTATGGTTACACTTACAAGATTATAGCGCTATAGGTTATAGCGGTCCCCTTATACAGTAATATGTATAGCGCTATTGTATGTCCACACTCTCATGCTCCTGCGGTATAGCATGGCCACATTTGGGGCACTTAATGCGGCATTAAGAGCAGCGCATTAGGGCAGGTATCCCAGCATTCAGCTGGGTGCAACGTGCTTTTTAAACGAGGGGGGTGAGGGGGGACGCGTTGTGTGTATGCGGAGGGAGAGAGACAGTGGTTTTTCCGTTTTTCTGAAAGCCTGTCAGTGAGCCTCCGTTCACAGAAGGCTTTGTTTTCACACAGGCTCCCTCCTTAAACATTTGCATTGCTTATCTGCCGAATTAAGAAAGAAACTCTAAAGAGTTACTTCCGCATTCCTCCAGCCGAGTTCAAAACAAAGGGAAGAGACGTCAATTGCCTTAAATGGCTCTAGGCATCTCCAGAGATTACTTGTAGCGCAGTGGGTGTCCACATCCTTGCTGTACCGCTACAGCAGCTGCGCTACAGCCCTTATTCCCCATGCAGAGGTGGATTAACAATAGCGCTATAACTCAGCAGTTATAGCGCTCTACGTGCCTTACCAGTGTGGACGGGGAGGAGGTTATACCGCTCGTGGGGGCTTTATATCGCTACAAAGTGCCAGTGTAACCATGGCCTTAGGTTCTATTTCTCTCTACCATTGACTTGCCGTGGTATTTATCTTCAGAGTGTTGACTCATTTTGGGTGCCTTAATTTTTCAGTGGGCAGCTTGATACAACTGTAGTTAGAAGCTTGATTTTCAGTGGTACTGAACACCTATAGCTCAATTAAAGTCAATAAGAACATGAAGTTCTCAGCACATCTGAAAAGTATGGGCTTAAATTAGATACCCAAGAACTGATGCATCCTAATTCAGTGGCAGCTCTTGAAAATTTTGCCCCAAACCTACATGTACCACTGTTTCCCCATATCTACAATGGGCATAATAAAGTTATATTCCTTTGTAAAGTCTTTTGGAATCTTTGGATGAAAAGAAGCTTGTAAGTGGCAAGTATAATTCTTTTAATTAATTATAACAATACAATGATAAATTTCTGTCCTGTTAAGAATCAGAGGACTTTTTGTCACTAGTAACATCACGTACTTTTAGTAGGACTGCATGGGAGACAAAATGTCTTTCTGTGTGAGAAATAAGCCCAAATATCAGTAAAATTGTTACCCTTCTATACTGATAGGTTTCTACTTGGTGAGAAATAAATTCAAAATACCCTGGATATAGTATTTGGAATCCAGCCTTGAATCCAAATAGGATTTTTGCAGCTGGGGTCTTCCCAATTACGAAAAAAATGAAATGCCTGATCAAAAACACCTTTAATTTTTCGAATCAGGATCCAAAATTATGTGCTAATAATGCTATGGGCCAAATCCTGAAAGTTACTCCATGCCAGCTGCATTCCTATGCCCACACAGAGTAGCTTGTGAAATCTGGGGCTAAGAGTGACAAAGAGTCCTGTGGCACCTTAAAGACTAACTAAAGTATTACAGCATAAGCTTTCGTGGGCTAATATCCACTTCATCGGATACACAATGGGGCTAAGAGTGGATATGTTAACTGTCTACACCAGGGGTCTCAGACACGTGGCCCGTGGGCCACATGTGGCCCAGAGAGTTATTTCCTGCGGCCCACCATAGATGCCGACTCCACTGGCAGCCAAGCTCCGAACATTACTGAGTGTTTATATTTTATTAAAAACCCTTTTTGAATTACAGTTTTTAAAAAGCTAATACATTGGCTTTTAATAGCACACTATATTACTTTTCATTTTGTTTTCATTTTTGACTATACTTTTGTATCATTGTATGAAAAGGTTCCAGTGATGTGGCCCTCGGGCCAATGTACTAGTCCTCATGCGGCCCTCGTGGTGATTTGAGTCTGAGGCCCCTGGTCTACACAAATCTGGAACCCACAAGAGAGTGGGCTTATTTCAGTGTAATATACAGAGATAAAATTTGAAGTAACGGGATAAAACTAAGAAAGGGAATATTTAGGCTGCATGTTGGGGAAAAAACTTCTTGGCAGTGAGATGCATTAGGATGTGGAATAGTCTCCCAAGGGATGTGGTGGAAGCCCCATCATTTATAAATAGACAATCATGCCCTGGAAGACACATGTACTGAATGACATATTGTGTTTTTTCGTAACTTCAATGATCCTATGAAATTTGTGGGTCAGACTCATGTCTATTTTGAATTGAACAAAACCACTGCATGTGCAATGGGGAAGCCAGCAATTAAAAGTCTGATCAATTAGACAAGCACAACACTCTTTATATAGGAGCTTTGTGTACTTTGTGAGGAGCCAGTGAAAACCACACTTCTCTGCAGGGATCCTCTGAATCATGAATTGTTTTTGTATAAGTGATCATCTTCTTCCAACACCAAAGGAGGGCATGACCTCCTCCCCCCAAAAAGCAGCCTCCTCTACAGTTTAGTCTGCTACGATTTCCCCACTCTAACAAAAAGCACATGTGTATTCACTAAAATAGAAACAGTCAAGTAGGCAAAACCAGAGGAAAGCACAAATTCTGGCTGCCTGATTTACACTACAATAAGTTATGTGGTTTTGCTTTAAACTGCACTTTAATACTCAGTGTAATTACCAGAACAGTTGTTATGATAAAAGTTTAAAAGAATAATAATTATAATGTTCATAGAAGTTAACTCATTTTGGGATATCTATTGAAGCAGGTTGGAAAATATCCGTCCCCTCATGTTTTGGTTGCCATATAGCACATTAGCAATCTGTGCAACTCTCACTCCTTAGGTTTTGCAAAAGCAACAAAGAGTCTTGTAGCACCTTATAGACTAACAGATTTTAGGGATCATGAGCTTTCGTGGGCTAAGACCCACTTCATCAGATGAATGTTGTGGAAATCTCCAGAGGCAGGTATAAATAGCAGGCAAGAAAGCAAGGTAAATTCAATCGGGGGGGGGGGGGGTGAAGCCCACTTCCAGCAGGTGATCTGGAGGTGTGAACACCCAGAGAGGAGAAACTGCTTTTGTAATTGGCTTCACCCCCCGCGACTGAATTTACCTTGCTTTCTTGCCTGCTATTTATACCTGCCTCTGGAGATTTCCACAACGTTCATCTGATGAAGCGGGTCTTAGCCCACGAAAGCTCATGATCCCTAAAATCTGTTAGTCTATAAGGTGCTATGAGACTCTTTGTCGCTTTTGCAGATCCAGCCTAACATGGCTACCCCTCTGTCCTTAGGTTTTATTTTTCTAATATTTTAGACCCAAAACACTTAATTACGGTATAGTACGGAAGCAAAAACCAAAGGGCCAGATTCTCTGCTGATGTAAGCTGGCACAGCTCCATTGAAGTAAGCAGAACTGTGCCAACTTATACCACAAATGCAGTGCTGTTGTGCAGCTGAGTTGGTCCCAGGATATTAGAAAGAGAAGGTGAGTGAGGGAATATCTTTTATTGTACCACCGTCTGTTGGTGGGAGAGACAAGCTTTGAAGATTACACAGAACTCTTCTTCAGATCTGGGAAACGTACTCAGTGTCACTCATCTCTCTCACCAACAAAAGCTGGTCCAATAAAGATATTACCTGACTAACCTTGTCTCTCCAATTTATACCCACAGATCATTTGGCCCATAAAGCTCACTTTAGCTATACTGAATTTTATTCTCTATTAAAATATTGACAATAAATCTGAATACATTAAATCTATATATTCAATACAAGTTATTTTCTAGGCAAGGTACAATCCCTAAATTAGACATAAATTGAGTTGTATACGGTTTTACAAACATTAAAAAACATAATATACCATATAAACAGCAATTGCATTACAGTACATTTCCTTTGTTAGTACCAACAGTCTGACACAGCAAAGCATTTAGGCACATGCTTATCTTTAAGCAGCCAAGTAATCCCATTGACTTCAAGTGGTTAACTTTAAGCACATGCTTACGTGTTTTGCTCGGTCAGAGCTACAGTCTGAATTCTAAGCACTACAAACTAAGAAACAGACAATCTTTCCTTCCTGACCGCGCAATTCATGATGAACATTTTATAATCCCAATCTATCACATTTTTCCTTCTCACAAATTGTCCATAAATGGACTGTAATTTCTATTACTCTATTTACAATTAAAAATGTTTAATTATTTGGTGAGAACAAATTCTGGTTGATAGCTTATCTGTAAACTGCTTGCTGTGCTGCCAATAATGTATCAAGTATTCAAAATTCAAGAGGTTTGATGAATTCTTTATGTCACATCCTGGTACTATTTCTGTTCCCTGACTGGACTCAATGGACCACTGGTCTGTTGCTATTTGACCATTTCTGCATTTCAATGTTCATTAGAACTCTGGAGTTCCTGCACTCAGACCATTTGATAGAAGTGCTCAGCAGAGCAGATGGCCTTTTGGGGAAGAGGAATATTTCTTGTCACACCCACTGAAATTTTGGAATGTCCTTGCAAGACGAGGGATATAGTTTATGGCGGACCTAATGCTCCCATAAGCATTTATGTATATGTACACACAAAACTTGATCAACAGTGGTTGACAGCCTTTATCATTATGAGCTGAACGGCCAGCAGCCAACCAACAGCCTTTACTGTATTAATAGCCTTTAGTGCTTAAGTAGATATGGGCTGGGAGGAATTATGGCTTACTGAAGATCTTTTCTTCTTTTTCTTCAGCTCAAGAGACAGTGATCTTCCACAGTTAATATCTTGGCTGGTTCAAAACATTTCTTTAAAAGGTTTTCCTGCAAATGAAATTAATAATCACACCTGTCTTTACTTCACATTTAATTTTTGGAAAAACTGCTGATTACGCTAATGTCACTGAACTTATTCCTTCCACATAAACTCTTGGAGGCTAGTCTTCTGATGAAGATCTTTCTGTTCTATATATTTAGGCTTGGAAGGATACATTTTTTTTTAGTAAACATCAGCGAACATCAATTTCACCGTAGACATGCAAACAGGTGAAAAAACTCTTTCCATCTATAATACTCATCAAAATTTAAAGATAGGAAAAGTAAAAAAAAAAATGCTGCTTGAGAACTTATTAGAGTTTGATTTAAGGATATTTCCTTTGTATATTTTGACATGTGATGCTGACAATTTGTCTTTTAACTGTTATAAAGCTTTAACTTTTTGAATCTCAATGTCTACTGTCTTTAGACAGATATTGTCTAACTCCTCCATAATTTCCTGCAACTTTGAACATTCAAACTGATAATAAAAAAATGCTTAAAAAATATCTATCAACATTACAAAAAATAAAAATGAAATTCTGCCAAGCCTATGTATATATATTGGTAAGGTTTTTAATGCTGTCAGGATCTTATGATGATAAATATCAGATCAACACAGCAGATGATCTACCACTTTGCAGGTGAATTCCCCTCACATGGGAGGTGAAGGAGCCAGAGAGGATGTTTTCATTCACTAGTTTTAGAATCTAAGTAGGAAATTGGAATTTTTTTTCTTACTTGTGTGTGAATTTAATGCTCATGAAAGGTGCCAATCTACCTGAAATCCTGAAGAGGTAGGCAAAGCCTACCAGAACTAAAAGACCACTCCCTCAAACAAGGGAAGGGGCACAGAGCTCACAAGTCAACAGATTGCTTGAGACAACAAACAGTAGACCAAGAATAGGCATGAGAGTCAACAATGCAAATGGAGGGAACAGAGCAGAGAACACTGGAAAGCTCCTCCTTCACCTCCTACTCTGTGAAGAAGTCCAAGGAGTCAGTATACAGTGTACATGGTAATTGGTCCCATATGTGAGACAATCAGGGATTGGAAATAGGACCCCCTCCCCCGCCCGCCCGTGGCAGAGAAACTCTATCAAGCCTCCTTCTACTAGATTGATAGATGGCCATTTTGTTTAGTGCTAGGAGGAGACTGAATTTGTGGGTCTGTGGTAGGGTTGCCAACTTTCTAATCACAGAAAACAGAATGCACTTTCCCCACCCCTGCCACACCCCTTTCCCTAGGCCCCACTCCTTCCCTGCCCCTTCTCCCAGGCTCCGCCCCTGCTCACTCCATTCCCCCCCTTCCTCCATCACTCGCTTTCCTCCACCTTCACTCACTTTCACTGGGCTGGGGCAGGCGGTTGGAGTGCAGGCTCTGGCTGGAGGTGTGGGCTCTGGGATGGGGGTAGAGATTAGGGGCTTGAGGTGCAGGAGGGGACTCTGGGTTGGGGCGGGGTGTTGTGAGGGCTCCAGCTGAGGGTGTAGGATCTGAGGTGGGGCCTGGGATGAAGGGTTTGGGGTGCAGGAGGGAGCTCAGGACTGGAGCAGGGGAAGGGATTGCAGAGTCCAGGAAAGAGTTTGGGTTGGGGGGGTCAAGTCTGGAGAAGGAGGTGTGGGGTGTGGTCTATGCAAGGGAGTTTGGATGGAAGAGGGGACTCAGGGCTAGAGCATGGGATGGGGTGCAAGAGGAGATCGGGGCATGGGCTTTGGGAGGGAATTAGGGTGCTGGAAGGGGTTCTGACCTGTGACAGGGGCTTGGGATGTGGGAGGGTGTTCGTGATGCAGGCTCAGGCTGGGCAGCCCTTACCTCCAGTAGCTCCTGGTTCCGTGCGCTGCCTGTAATCCCAGGTACCACCTCTGAAGCTCCCATTGGCCATGGTTCCCAGCCAATGGGAGCTGCGGAGTCAGCACTCAGCGCGGGGGCGGTGCACAGAGCCTCTGTATCTGTCCCTGCTCCGAGGAGCCAGACATGGCAGTCACTTCTGGGAGCCATGCAGAGACATGGCAGGCAATGAGCCTGCCTTAGCCCTGCTGTGCCGCCGACTGGGCTTTTAGCAGCCCTGTCAGTGGTGCTGACTGGGGCCACCAGTCGCTTTTCAAATGGGCGTTCTGGTCAAAAACTGGATGCCTGGCAACTCTAGTCCATGGATTGGGGTGTGTTTAAAAGGCATGTGTGGGGAAAAGTGCACCCAGAAACTAAACAGGAGATTCTGGAAAAGTCAGAGAAAGGGCTGCAGCCTTGCTCATGCCTATCTCCAGTGTGCCAGGGTCCCCCTCTTGCTGCATGCAAAAGGGACGGGTGTCAGAGAAGTCTGTAAATCATGCGAGTCACAACACCATGCTCAGGGCTCTAGGCAGGAGCCAACAGCTTATTTGGTCAGCTGGACTGACACCTTGGGACCAGAGTTCTCCATTTATTCATAAAACAGCTATTGCACAACTATGAACAGTAAAGCCTTCCATCTTCAAGTATGCCTCAACCCAATCCTAGAGATAACACCTCTAGTGGTGAGACAACACGTTCACCCTACATGGCCTATTTTGGCTACTCTGCTGAGGCTACCAGGAAGTGTCAGTTGTGATTATTAAATGGCCTGTGCCTAGTGGTAAATGGACTGAGATCACATAGTTTTCACGGGCCACTGAAAGGTCATTAGATGGTGACATTTGGTCACTAATGACCTGGACTGGATTTGAACTGGAACCAATCCATAAGCCACCTGGTAACCCAGAAGTTATACATTTTATTCCAAGGTTTATTCTGTGCACTATTCATTTTAGAACTGCATTCTCCATAACATATTAATATGTATTGCTTGGGATATGCAAAATATAAAGAATTTTTAAAAGTCTGATATCAGAAACAGATTTGAGTCCTAGTTTTAAATTCGGATCTGCACACTATCACATACTACCCTCAATCATTTGCAAGGTTCACACAACCATGTCACACTGAATTGTGTGACAAGACCCCTCTATGGCAGTGATTTCATCTGAGTTTCCTGGTCTTGATCATATTGTACAAAAATGTTGAGAGTAATAAATGATTAATCATGAGACACCATTGGTCTCACTTTAAATGAAATGTCTCTAGGATGCTAACCCTGCTATCATATTTTAGGACTGAAACTCCATTGATCTCTCCTGCCTTATGAAGAATGTGTAATGCCTGGTTCAAAATGCCTTCAATTACTAATAATACCACCAGACACTGAAACATGATCCTGTCTCTCCAGCACTTTGCTGGATATTCCAGATTAAGTTTCCTTATTTAAAAAAAAATAGAAAAGCTAAAATGTGCAATGTAAACTTAATTCATTATTCCTTCCCTTTTACCGCAAATCAACATTTTCTAAGTCCCAGCCCTGTCTTGTCCCGTCCTCCTCTCTTCATTCTCCTAATTCCTGACCCCTTCTCAGTGTATAATTCCCCACATGGATTGTTACCCTGCTCCACATCACTAAATTCTAGTAGGGTTTATGAACCTTTTCTTTCATTTGTTGTTAGTTTCTGTTTTGAGATGCAGCACCTCAGACTTGCAGTGGCTATTAATGTTCTAGCATTGAGAGGCTGAAATACTGGGTTGGGATGAAATCTAAATGTGTGATTCCAGATTGTTTACCCTATAATTTCTACAATCTGTCAATGGACAATTTTGAGCAGAAAAAGAGGCAACGTTTGTCAAATGAATATTATTTGTATTACAGTAGTCAAGTCTGAGGCACTTGTGTGCTCTGTGCTGTGCAAATACATAGCAATCTTACTCAGCTCTATAACACCTCTATTTCCCAAAAATATGGATAACAAATATGGATAATACATGGATAATTCTTTCTTTAAGAATTATCTTCTCGTGCCTCCTAAATATAAATTTTATTCTACATGTGATGGAGGAGGAAATATATGGCAGAAATTCTAAGGGTATCTCCGAACATGCCTAAGATAACATCCTAAATCAAGCAACTCCCTTCTCTGGTCTCTAGCACCTGTCTGTATAACTGCGAACAAGTCTATACTACCATGCTACATTGATGCAGCTGCACCAGTGCAGCTGCACTGCTATAGCATGTCTGGTGAAGACACGCTATGCCACTAGCATAATTACTCCACCTCAGCGAGATGTGGAAGCTCTGTTGTTAGGAAAGCCTCTCCCAATGACATAGCATGGTGTGGACAGTGCTTAAGTGTAAGTTACATTGACTTAGCAGTAGTGTAGGCCAACCCAGAGTCTCAACCACTAGCAGTTGTAATTTGCTCTTATAATAGCTACTCCACCTGATTCTTTTCATAACAAGATCTCCTTGAGATGAATATGCAGTCTTTTTCATGACCATATAAACCTCAAGAATGCTCAATGGAGAGCCTCTAAAATAACAAAAAATGTCAAATGAAATACGTGGAACAAAGACGCAGACATCTGGGGAAGGAAGGCTGGTCGTAGAGATGAAACACTAGAAGATCTGGATTCAGTTCCAGCTTCTGCCACAGGCTTCTGTGGTCTTGGATAAGTTACAGTTAATACTGACATTATGTGCCTTAGATTCTCCATCTATAAAATGGGGATAAATACTCTTCTAGTATGTCAGAGAGGCATACCAAGGATATGTTTCTGAGGTGCTCAAATACTGAAGGGTTAGGAGTAGCACATAAGTACCTATTAGATGGACAATCATCCTGCAAACACTTACAAGCATGCTTAACTTCAATCACCTGACTATTCACATTGACAGTTTAAGGATCCCTTCTATTTTAATCAAACTAATTCTTCCTTTCCAAGCACTAATTGGTTAATGACATAGATGTCAGGATATGCTTCAGACAGACAAAAGAATTGTAGATCCAACAGTTGCAAGGCAGTCTTAATCCCCAGATATTTGAACACATTCATGCTGCTGCAAAAAACAAGATATTCTTTAGCATTACCTTAACAGTCCTATATAAAAACTTATAGAAATGGTCTACTTTTATGTGGAAGACATCACTTGCCATTTAAGGGAGTCAGATGTTATGGATTAGGAAAATACATAGTATGCTTATACCATATGAAAGCATAAAAAGAAGTTGAACAGTAGCATTTTAAGTGAACCATAAAATTATAATGTGTTATTTTTGTAAGAGGTGGTATAACTACAGCAATATTCTAGAATGAGGAACGTTTCCATTTAATTTAAAACAGATGTTACAGGAAGAAATCTGCATATATTTCTACATCTATCAGTATTGTTAATTTTCAAGAGTTTTCTATTGCTTTGTTTTGTATTGCACTTTGCAATGGTACAAAGAGTGTGCAATCTATCCTAGAGCTAACTTGATAAATCATAATGAATCATTAACGAAGTGGTGCACTGATAGAGCACTGGACTGTAGCTCAGGAAACCTGGGTTCTGCTCTTTTCGCATGGCCTGCTGTGTAACCCATGGCAAGTGACTTTATCTCTCTGTCCTTCTGTCTTGTCTATTTATAGTGTAAGCTTGTTGGGGCAAGACACTTACTGTGTATTTGCACAGAGCTGAGCACACAAGAGCCTCAAACTTGACCACTAGCATACATGTAATAATCATGTGACAAACGTTGCCTCTTTTTCTGCTCAAAATTGTTCCTGGACAGATTGTAGAAGTTGTAGGGTAAACAATCTGGAACCACACGCTTATTTGAGAATTTCAGGCACCTGCGATGGTAATAAGCCTGTGACTCTGCAGTCAAAGGAATGGCACCCATTTGCATGAATGGTGAATTAGAGCTGTCACTTAGCATAAAGTGAAATTCACACCTGTACAGATGAGCGGCACAGCGTTTGCACACCGTTTAAATCCTCAAATTACATAGGTGTGAAATTCACCTGTAAAGACTAATAGTCATATTATTACACTGTTATATAATTATTTATATTTCCAAACTTCGGTACAGAGAGGCATGGGCCTTTACGAGTACAAAAGTACGGTGTGGAAAAAGGAAAATATTAAAAAGTCAAGCTGGTGTTAACTTTCTGGCTACTGGACTTGCTTTTGAAGTGTCACCAAATGCACATCCCAGAACTGGAGAGCCTGGTACTATAGCCCAAAACTATTATTTTTATTTTGAGTAAATTATATCAGAGGGGTGGAGGGCATAATGAATGAATAATGAATGAATATCACCATATATTTTAATTATTCTTAATGCTTTTCCCATCACTGTATTCTATCAGATCATTCAGTTTCTAAGTTGATCTTCATGATCTGATATTTCAGACTAAAGATCCAAACTTGCAGTCCCTTACTAACATGAGTAATTCACATGAACAGACTCACTTCATTAGGGTTACTCATCTGTACTAGCATTACTTATATAAGTGAAGGTTTGTAGGTCTTTGTGTTGCATCCTTTGCTACATGCTAATTCTGTTTAGTATTTTCAATTGTTTTATGAGTGAGTAAGAAACTAAGAATTAATGTAAATGAGCTATTTGTTGCACTAAAAAGGAAGTATGAAAATTCTAATCTTATGAAAATTCCAACAACTCAGTTAAACTCAAATTATACCACTGATAGTAGGTACAAGCAGCTTAAACCAGAGATGACCAAAAACAGCACCTTTTTATCTATGTAATCCAACCATTTTTGGTGGGTTCATATGGAATGCTTCAGGTCTCAGTCAAGCCTGGTTTGGTTTTATAAACCTAATACATAGTCTTTCCAATCTTCCTCTATCCCTGTACCGGCTTAAGACCCACCCCTTTCTGATTACTCATAGCAACCAATCTGCTCAAATAAATGAATACAAGCGGCTAAACTAGAAACAATACCTAAATGTATCTTTAATGTTAATTGAGATACTTAACAAACTGACTCTAGAAACGCCCTACTCCATATACTTTAAACTCTATGTATAAAAATAAGTGGTAAACTATGAAGAAAGATACACCTCTCACTTGAACTGAACCACCTGTTCTCATGTGGTCAGTTTCCTCAAATAATAAATCATCTTGGCGATTCCACTGTCTAGAAAGATCAGCTTGGACTGGTCCACTACTCTCAATAATACACCTAATCCAGTGGTTCTCAAACTATGGGTCTGGATTCCAAAGTGGATGGCGATCCTGTTTTAATGGGGTCATCAGGGCTGGCATTAGACTTGCTGGGGCCTGGGGCCAAAGCCTGAGCCCCACTGCCCAGGGCCAAAGTCAAAACCCGAGAGTGTCAGCCCTGGATGGCAGGGCTCAGGTTTCAGGCGCCCCACCCAGGGCAGCAGGGCTCGGGCTTTGGTCCCCGCTCCTAGGGTCATATAGTAATTTTTGTTGTCAGAAGAGGGTCGCCGTGCGATGAAGTTTGAGAACCCGTGCCCTGATCCTTTAACAGTACCAGCCAGCATGTTAAATCTGTGAGGACATTATTTAATTAGATCAGTGCTAATCCAGTCTGTGTTTCAAAATACAAACACTTCACTTTATTATAAAGATACACTGTTCTCAAGGGGAGATTACCATTACCAGCTACCTTTACCTATGGGAGGCTACCTTACTATAAGAGCAGGTGTGTGGGGCCACCTACCCATACAGCCTCCTATTCAGGAAGTGCAGTGGGTTTGCCCTCTGCACTCACCACACTGACTGGTGCTGGATACCGAATCTCATGAGGAGGGGGTGGCAGTCGGACTCGCCAGGAGAGTTTCCTCACAAAGGGGTTCCTACTAGTTATCGGACAGATCATAATGAGACCAGTAAAAAGGGGAGATAGGACCATGACCCCTCTCCTCCTACTTTGGGAAGGCTAACGTCATATTGGGCTGCAATAGTAGGAACATTGCTAGCAGATCAAGGAAAGTGATTAATCTCCTCTATTCAGTGCTGGTGAGGCCACATCTGGAGCATTGCATCCAATTTTGGGGCCCCCACTACAGAAAGAACGTGGACAAATTGGAGAGAGTCCAGCAGAGGGCAAAGAAAATGATTAAGGTGCTGGATTACATGATTTATGAGAAAAGGCTGATGGAACTGGGCTTGTTTAGTCTGCAGAAGAGAAGAATGAGAGCGGCTTGATAGGAGCCTTCAACTATCTGAAGCGAGGTTCAAAAGAGGATGGAGCTAGGCTGTTCTCAGTAGTGGTAGATGACAGAACAAGGAGCAATGGTATCAAGTTGGAATGGGGGAGGTCTAGGTTGAATATTAGGAAATGCTATTTCACTAGCATGGTGGTGAAGCATTGGAATGAGTTACCTAAGCAGGTGGTGGAAACTCCATTCTTAGAGGTTTTTAAGGCCTGGCTTGACTAAGCCCTGGCTGGGATGATTTAATTGGTGATGTCCCTTCTTCGAGAAGAGGGCTAGACTAGATGATCTCCTGAGGTCTCTTCCAAACCTAATCTTCTAGGAGTCTATGATAATGCTACCTCAGACCTTACTCGCTTTGCAGAGTCTTCCTGCTAAAAGAGCAGAACCATGAATCCCTATACTACTCCTACTCAAGGGACTGGAGATTCTTCTACTCTTTCTTCTCTTCCCTAAAAAGAGCTGGACATAGTCCAGCCTTCACTATCAGTCTATTTGTTCTGGTGAGTTTTAGACAGACATTATGGTATAAATTAATAGCATATTCAGAAACAAGGAACTAAAATAAATTTAATTTAAAAATTAAAAAAAAATCCAGGGCTGAGAATGTTTGGATTTTACTGATGTCATATTAAGTGTTATTTACTTGTATATTTCCCCACATTTAAAACTCTGTGTGAATCAGTATGAGAATAAATTATCATGAATATACAGGAGGTGAAGTGTTGGAATTTTAACACTGGGGTTAGATAACTCTGTGCTAATTAGTCCCACTGAAATCAATGACAAAACCCACACAAGTGTATGCTCACCACCATTAATAATCTATTGTTTATAATGAAAACAATGATTTCTGTAGAATATAAAAAATGACTACCTTTCGCCCTTACATCTTTAATAGTAGACAAGTTTTTGAAATCAGAACCTTCAATAGAAAGGAAACACACAGACGAGATACATTCATAACTGCAGTTGAACAGAAAAATCTAAGACCAAACACCCAACTATGAACTCTTGGTAATTATGGTATCAAACTACTGAGTTGGAAGTAATTCTGGATAATTTCCACACTGAAGAAGTTGAAAAATCAGTTTCCAGGCAGCCAGTAAATTTCCACATAGTCAATCAAATCAAATCAAATCAAAATAATTCTTTTCCAGTGAACACCATAAAACCAGATTCTCCAGCTTCATTTCTAGTCTTGCTGCACTGTCTCTTTGGAGTTCTCTCTTCTATATATCTTTAAATTAACGTGAAACTGTAGCCCTACCTTTTAGTATATGATTGGAATATATTGTCAAATAATTATTTACAGCTATATGGAATATGTAATCATTCTTGCTATACATAACTGTCAATGGATTACTTATTCAAAGATTATAAACTGTTAGCTATAGGTCCTGCTTGTTCAGTAGCATTTAATTTTACTGTAGTTCATCTCTCATTTTATACACAGAATACAAAGCCCAACCAGTAATGCTCATTCCCCAACTCTCTCTCATCTTGGGGTGGAGATTTAATCATACAGGAAAAGGGATAGCCACCTCCTGGGATCTATTATGTCAGAGGGAAGGGGCTTCCTTCTGAGGTATGGTTCCTTCCCCTGTCTGGAATCCACATGGAGAAGCAGAAGAGGTCAGGTATAGGTTCCACTTCCTGCGGTCACCTATCGACCAATTTATGGGAGGCAAGGGAGCTGATCGTCTTTTGTGGGCCTTCGTTACCATCATTTAAGACCCCCCGGAGCCTGGAACATCATCTTAAATCTTTGGTCCAGATTCTAATCTAGGACCATGGTTTCTCAAAAATAGGGTAACTCTGCTTTGCACAAAGGAAGGCCTCGATTTTACACACTCATCTGCTAATGTCTTATTAGCAGACCATGATACAGGATCAGATCAGTTAAGATCATGAACAAGTACCAATATCCCAAAATCTACTGAGGAATAATACATTTTTGCACTCATGCACAAACAAGTGTGGTGCTTCCCTAGAACTAGTTCATAGCCCAATCCAAATGAGTGGTATTCATTGCTCTTGTTTTTACATGACTGAAGGCTGGCCATTTCTACAACTCTTAACTTTTCTCCCATGTTTGAACAAAGTTGGCCTTTCCCTTGCAGGGAATACATTTGCACGAGTATCTTCATCTTTTAGGGGCTTCCCAACTGAAGGAGGAGTTAAAAGAATATTTCAGCATGTTACTATGGAAGGATTGTTAGTAACTGTATGAAGGGGACCTCACATGTGTTCTTCTCGATGCCTAGGCATCCTGGGCCTGATTCTCCACTCACATAATTCACTTTAACACTAGTGAAACTGCACTGACTTCAGGTGAGTTATTTTCTATTTATACTGGAGTAAGAGGAGAATCCATATGAAACACCTTAAGTTCAACCTCTTATTCCTAAAATGTATGCATTCAAGATAAATATGTCAGGAGCTGCAGGGTTTCAGGTAAAGTGTGGGTGTGTCTACACTAATGGAGAGTGAGTTTTGACCTGTGTAGCAATGCTTGCATGCTTATTTAGTAATATTCAGTGAACCATCTGACTGCAGACCAGCCCTGCCTGAGAAACTCCAAGTATGTCCAACGCATGATAGTACTGTCTGAACAGTAAACCGTACTTGGATTCCTGGTGAGGTGCTTTAATGGTCATGCCACAGCACAGAAGCTTGAGCAGGAGGTGAAGATGGACATTATGGAGTAAATTGGTAAGTAACAACGTCAAATAACATTTGTTTGATTTTTTGACTGAGGATTGAAAAATTGGGGTTAGATAGATTAGGCTTATGATGAGCCAAAATATGGAGAAAGCTCCATTTAAACTAGACTATTGCCGAACAGCCTGGGCATACAAGACAACATAATCTTTTGTTTGAGAGAGAGAAGAAAGTGGAGAAACTCTTAAAGAAGTAATGGTGAGACACATCTGTGCCCCTTGTACACACAGCCTCAATGTTGTAATGTTGGTGCTTCAGGATGACAGAGAGTTCCATCTAACACTTTGATAGAGGGAATAATCTCACCATTTTATCTGTGAATGAACAGAATTTGCAAAGGGAGTGTGCCTCCCTTGTATAAGCCTCTGTCTGGAGAAAAAATAATCCCCATTCTTCCACAAAGACTACCATGTTTCCAAACACCATAAAATATACATCGTATAGGAATGGCCATACTCAGTTAAACCATCAAGTCTAGTTGCTATTCTCTAATAGTCATCATACCAAATGCATCAAAGGAAAGTGCAAGAAAACCCTTAGAGGACAATTCTGGAATATCCTTCCCACAGGAAAAATGTCTTCCTAACTTCTATCAGTTCACACCAAATTCTGATCACAGTTACTTTAGAGAGGATAAAAACTTACAAGGGATATAAACCCTTTTGCGTAAGGACAAAAGTCAACTCCACTAACTGAAGGTCCTTTATATATGATGACATATTTTATCATTTTAAAGATAAAAAATGGTAAAATAGGGATGACATAATGTTAGGAATCTACAATAGATGACCAATCAGGAAGAGGAGGTGGATGAAGCATTTCTAAAAACAAAACAGAAATATCCAAAACACAAGACCTGGTAGTAATGAGGGACTTTAACTACCTAGACTTCTGTAGTAAAAGTAATATGGCAAAACACTAACATTTCTAATAAGTTCTTGAATGTACTGGGGACAACTTTTTGTTTCCGAAAGTGGGGGAAGTAAACAGGGAGATAGCTGTTTTAGAATTTATTCTAACAGGGAGGAATTGGTTCTGAATCTGAAGGTAGAAGACAATTTGAGTGAAAGTGATCATTAAATGACATTTTTCATTATTCTAAGGAAAAGAGTGGGAGTATTAAAATAAGGACCGCAGACTTCAAAAAACAGACTTTGATAAATTCAGAGAACTTGTAGGTAAGGTTCTGGGAAGAAAATCTAAAATAAAAAGGAGTTCAGAACACCTGGAAGTTTCTCAAGGAGACTATATTAAAGGTACAACTGAAAGCTATCCCAATGTGAAGAAAAGATAGGAAGAACAGAAAGAAGAGCCATAATGGCCCTATCAAGAGCTCTTTAATGACCTGAAAATCAAAAATGAATCCTATATAAAGATGAAACGTGGATTAACTTCTCAAGAGGAATTCAAAAGAATAGCACAAGCACATAAGGACAAAATTAGAAAGACTAAGGCACAAAATGAGTTACACTGACCAAGGAACATAAAAGGCAATACAAAGATACTCTTTAAATACATTAGGAAGAAGAGCAAGATGAAGTAAAAAGTGTAGGTCCTCACCTTAATGGGGAAGGAGATCTAACAACTGATGAAATCAAGAAGACTGAGTTGTTTAATACCAATTTTGCTTCATTCATCACTAAAAAGGTTAATGGTGACTGGACACCCCAGACAATTAATATTAACAACAAAGGAAAAGGAATGAAAGCCAAAATAGGGAACACACAGGTAAAGGAATATTTAGATACATTTCACGTATTCAAATCAGCAAGGCCTGTTGAAATTTATCCTTGAATACTTAAGGAATTAGCTACAGCAAACTTGGAACTACATCAGAACCCCGTTTATCCGATCTAACTGAGAGCAGGACCAGATTGGATTATGAAAAATTTGCATAAACTGGAGAATGTTCTAGTCTGCAATGCCATCTAACGGCCACAGGAAAAATCACCGCTTCTGGACCTGTGTGCGCTGGTTGTTTGGCTAATATGGAGAACCAGATAATGGAGGGTCAGAGAAACAAGGTTCTCCCATATTAGTAATAATCTTTGAGAACTCATGGAGGATGGTAAAGGGCAAACATAGTACCCATTTTTAAGAAGAGGAACAAGGAGGATCCAGGAAATTATAGACAGTCAACCTAGCTTCGATACCTAGAAAGATACTGGAAAAAATTAAACAATCAATTTGTAAGCACCTAGAGGATAACAGGGTTATAAGGAATAGCCAGTGTGGATTTGTCAAGAACAAATCATGCCAAACCAACCTAATTTCCATCTTTGACATGGTTACTGGTCTAGTGAATGGGGGGAAGCTGTAGATATTATATATCTTGATTTTAGAAAGGTTTTGACACAGTCCCATATGACATTCTCATAAGCAAACTCGGGAAATAATGCCTAGATGACATTACTATAAGGTGAGTTCACTAATGGTTGAAAGAATATTCAAAGCATAGTTAACAATGATTAATTGTCAAACTGGTATGTAGTAGGGTCCCACAGCAGTCAGTCTTGGCTCTGGTGCTATTCAGTACTTTCATTAATACTTGGATAATGGAGTGAAGACTAAGTTTATAAAATCTGCAGATGACATCAAGCTGGGAGGGGTTGCAAATCCTTTGGAGAACAAGATTAGAATTCAAAATCACCTTGACAAATTGGAGAATTGGTCTGAAAACAGGATGAAATTCAATACAGAGAAGTGTGAAGTACTTCACTTAGGAAGAAAAATCAAATGCACAACTACAAAGGTGGAACAACTGGCTAGTGCTGAAAAGGATCTGGCGGTTATAGTTAAGGTTGCGAGTCTGTCACGGAAATGACGGATTCTGTGACTTTCCATGACCTCTGTGACTTCTGCAGCAGCAACAGTTTGGATGTGTGTGAGGGGGCTCAAGGCTAGGGGCAGGGGTTTGGAGGGTGTGTGGGGCACTTACCTAGGGTGGGGGTCCCCCTGCAGCTCCTAGGTGGCGGAGGGGTGTGGGGGTAAGTCTCCACGCCATGCACTGCTCGTGCCTGCAGGCTCGTCTCTGCAGCTCCCATTGGCTGTGTTTCCCAGCCAATGGGAGCTGCAGCATCTGGCACTTGTGACAGGAGCAGTGGAGGAGGTCCTGCCCTGACCCCTGCCTCTGCTGCCTAGGAGCTGCAAGGACATGAAGCCAGGTAGGAAGCCCCTGCCAGCCCCACCAACCCTCCTTCCCCAGTACCAACGGGGGTCCCAGGTCACCTCCCATAGCACCCCCGGACCACCACCCCAGAGAAACCGTGCCCCCTCCCCAAGTTTTAGTCAGTCTAAAACATAGGCTTAGTTATAGTGGATCTCAAATTGAATATGAGTCAACAATGTGATGTAGTTGTAAAAAAACTAATGTTATTCTGGAATGTATGAGCAGCAGTGATGTATTTAAGGTACAGGAGGTAATTTTCCCTGCTCTACGCGGCACTGTTAAAGCCTCACCTGTAATGCTATGTCTAGTTCTGGATGCCATACTATAGGAAAAATGTGAACAAACTGGAGACAAACAATAAATGATAACAGTTTAGAAAACCTGACCTATGAGGAAAGATTAAAAAAAAACTGGGCATGTTTAGTCTTGACAAAGAAGACCAACAGGAGACCAGATAACAGTTTTCAAATATGTTAACGACTGCTTTCAAGGGGACAGCGATCAGTTGTTCTCCATGTCCACTGAAGGTTGGACAAGTAGTAACAGGCTTAATCTGCAACTAGGGATATTAGGTTAGATACTATGAAAAACTCTCACCATAAGGGTAAGCTCTGGAATGGGCTGCCAAGGGATGTTGTGGAATTGAGGGTTTTTTAAGGACAGATTGTACAAACACCTGTCAGAACTGGTCTAGGTTTACTTGGTCCTGCCTCTGTGCAGGGGACTGGACTACATGACCTCTCAAGATCACTTCCAGCCCTACACATCTATGAGTCCATAATGGAGATCAGAATCCAAGGCTACTTCCTTAAGGTTTGGTATTGCTTTTGCTTTATATTCAACTATTCACCTGTTAGTTCAAACATACCACATCTCCTTATTCTCTTATTAGTTAGCAAGAGATGTTAGAGGAAGTGGGAAGGAGGGAAAAGAAATTAATCACTTCCACAGATACTGCACAGTATCCACAGTCTCTGAAATTCCTGATGTTTCTATTGCTGAACAGTGGTTTAGTAGATGCCTGCCTTCATTGATGTAGCTAATTCTCAAAAAATCTGGGTGCACCTGGGAAGATCCTACGTTGAATTATGTGACCCACCCACAGATAGTTGCCAAGGCACTAAAGAACATGCTGACTCTTTCTTGTAGATGGTGAGCTGCAACAAAATGAGAATCTTTGGTAAAAGCCATTTGTTGTCAGCATCAGACCTCAAACAAAACTGGAATTATAACAATTCCCTTCAATATTCCCGTCACATACTAACAAAATCTGATTTTCATAATAGCCACCCTTCTTAAAAGCTTAGCTTCCAAAGGGATTGTGGGACTCGACAAAGCCATTCTTTGGCTTCAAGATTGCTACCAGCAACATGAAATAGACTAAGTCAAAAAGAAATATCAATGATTTGAGTACATACCTTAGGCACATGTCTGCTCTGGATCAATATACTAAGGCAAATCATTTCAGAACAAGGATCATCAGTCAGCACTAAATCTGCCGTCACTAAATCTGCTGAAAATGTCTGTAATAATCCTCGTACTGTTAAAATAAAAAAATGAGACCACCCTTCGTGGCCTACAAAATGAGCATGGAGGCAGTTTGGCACAACGAATGTTTCAAGGCTGATTTATTTTTAGGACTATGGAAACTGAATGTTAAACAAGTTCCAAAGTTACCAATGCTGCTGCTGAGAACCAGCAGTTCACTCCTTATTAAATGCAGTGACTTGGCATTTCATATTTTTTTGTAGAAACTGCTGCTCCCCCACATTTTAGTATCTCCTTAGGTGCTTGCTCCTTTAGTCAAAACAACAATCATGGGGGAGGGGAGAAATATGTAGCAATATAAGATTCCTTGTGACATTTGGCTTGCCACAATTCTCATCAACCAGGTGCATAACCAGACCTCTGTAAAAAAGTCCCCGATGTCTCTGTTCAGCATCATTACATAACATTAGGTATGAGCAGAGGTTCTAGCAGCTCAGTGGTATAGCAGAGAAACAATTTTATTTATTTAGGTGCCCTGTTTCCCTCCTGAAATTTATATTATATGAACAGCTATAGAAAAAAAAATAGATATATATAATATGAGGGTGACCAGAGAGCAAATGTGAAAAATTGGGACGGGGATGGGCAGTAATAGGAGCCTATTATAAGAAAAAGACCCCAAAATCGGGAGCGTCCCTATAAAATCGGGACATCTGGTCACCCTAATATATAGGACATCCAGTTCATCTGCAAGTACTGTGAGTCTTCAGGCCCTCAGATTCAGCTTAGTGTTTAAAATGTATATTACTGATTGGGTCAGGTCCACTAGTTATCCTTGTCCAAGAGAACTCAGATTTCACTAGTAATGAGCCAAAGATTTTGGCGCATGAAGATACTTTTTCGGTCAAGAAAGAGAAAATCCGCTCAATGAACGAAGTCTGAAATGAGAGTAGATAGTCGAGACCTATAAAAAATCCTGTTCATTTATGTTCTCTAAAATTATTACAAAAATTAAGCCTTGGATCGGGAGAGGAAAAGCTGCATTACATCAGAGAGAAAAACGTGCCCCTTTGTTTCTACATAATCTTGACTCCCTTCATGTTTTTAGGCAATGATTCTTGCTTGTCAGTGTTAATCCGTGATTGTTCCTACCTTAAAAGCCACTTGATTAAACTTCTTCCTCAGTCACCATCAAACAATTGGATTGATTCAGTGTATTCATTCAAAGAAGATGAGAAGAGACATGCTTAGAGGAGGAATAACAGATGTTCTTTCTCATAAGCATTTCAGAGCAATGCAGCAAGTCATTTCAGAGATTAAATTTAAAGGGCTCTGTTCTGTCATCTTTGGCATGCCAGGCAACACCAATTTTCATATACTTTAATGAGAGGGTGTGTAAAGTGTCTCTTGTCTAAATGCAGAGTAATGGCTTCCATGCTCCTATCAGTTACAGACTCAGCAATAGAGCCTGCATTTTCATAGCGTAAGCTTTAGCTGCTTATGCTTTTAGCTGTAGAGATCCTTGCTTCAATTCCCAGCGTCAGCCAAGATGGTTACTGTCATATAAGCACGGTCATTGTGCCTGGCACTTTTCCAGCTGGTGCAGTTGAACCCTTGGTTTTTCAGAAACCAGAAAGGAAGCTCTAACTAAGGTTCCAGAAGCGGGCCTCACAATTTTATTGTAAATTCTTGCCCCAGATTTTCAACAAATACTAGCAAAGTTTCTATACATGAAAATACATTCACTCTTAATTCAGTAAAATCATGGCAATCTGAGTTGCAAAAAGGGCAACTTTTTTTGCAAAAACTCAACATAACTGAAGGCAATTTATTTTGCAGGACAGTGACACCCCTCACATATGTAGATGATCATGACTAAAGAGATCATTCAAAAGCAAATGAGAATTCTTTAGCCGACTATCTTGCTGTTAATTCAGTCAGTTTCCCTCCACAAAATTTTTTTCAGACTTTTAATGATTTACAACATTTTCTAATGTAAATAGTGGCAAAATACTTTAGACATTCTCCAACCTCAGAAACGCAATAAGATACTGAAGAAATTATTGCACACATGTATGAAAGTTTAGAGAATGATTCAAAGAAACCCTAGAAAGGAAATCAATCCATAAATTTCTATGGGCTATGGATGAGGTCCATAATTCTATATTATATAAATTCTATATGTTATTATTATTATATTATTATTGGGCCAACCAAGATATGGAGCTCATTGTGCTTCGTGCTCTACAAATACTTATGGAAAGACAGTCCCTGCTGTGAAGAATTAACGACCTAAGGCTGGGATTTTCTAAGGAACATCCAACCATTTGGAGTTAGGCCTCAAAATACCAATGAAATTCACATTCAGTTCCCTTAGGCTCCTTTGAAAATGCCACCCTACCAAGGCAAGGAAAGACAGTGGTTGGGAACTGAGGACAGAGGCACAGAGATTTAGCACACAGTAACACAGCTGGGAATAGGTTCCAGGTCTCCAGAATCCCAGTCCACTGCTGTAGCCAGTGGATCACATTGCTGAAGTTCAGAAAGGACAGCTAAACACTTAAGGTTATTATACTTTTCAATTAAGTTCTGGAAGGCCTTTCCCTGAAGAATCAATATTGTTAGACCTGGAAAACTGTATTCGTATTGTCTAGCAGTTTAAATACCGGTAAACCAAAAATTGTATAGCATACTCTATGATCATTCTAAATCTGATATTGATATTAGACAGCTATGTATGAGACACATTTTTAAAGGTATTTCTTAGGACTAACTTTCAAAGGGACCCAATTCAACCTTCAGTTTGGGGACAAAAGCAATACCATTTATATATTTGATTTGCAGGAACAATGAGATAGTTACGCCATCTAAATAATATAGTCTTGCCCCAATTAAGTGCAACTGAAAAATTGGAGGCTGTTTAAAAAAAACAACAATACACAAAAACCTTAACACTTTAATGTCTTAACATCTTAAAGAAGTTTACTATAGTCTGAAAGACATATAGGCATGATTCTTAAATATTAAACTGAGTTGGATCTTACTCTGTGAGTAATCCTACAGCCCATAACAGGACTACATGAAAATTAGAGGACAGTAAGTTTCTATTCAACATAGGTAAAGCTGTCAGAATATGGCCATTAACATACAAAGAAATACATACACAACAACAACATTGTGATTTCAGCTTCATGCTTTTAAATACTAAACATTCTTAGTCATATACTTCATGACATCAGAGAAACCCTCAGTGATAGTAGAGCCTTGTAATAATGTACACGGTACACTTTAGTCTCTATGTTTTAAATCAAAAACACTATTTCTAGATCTTAGGGACCAAAGCAGTTCCCATGAAACAGTAAGTGTTAAAACAAAAGCTACAGTAACAGTTTAAACTGCATCACTGATTAAATTAATTTAAATTAATTTCTTTTGCAATAAAAACTACCAGGAAACTAAGCCAGTATACTTTGTCACAACCCCACAGATAGGAATACAGTATTCTTAACACTGCTTCAAAGCTAAGCATTTGTTGCCCTGAAAAGCTTGATTTGATTAACAGCCAGTAAAAGTTCAAAGAACTTTCTTTTTGCAGCTGAACAGGGTTGGCTATACTGAGCTATGTGTTTATTCCAGACTCCCTTCACATTTGCCAATTAGCACCTGCCCGCCACACAAAGACAGATGGTGATTGCCAATGAAGGCTTTGTGTCAAGAATTTTCCCTAAGCACTCAAGGGAAAAGAAAAGTTGTATAAAACCCACTTTGTGTTTTATAGAAAATGACTCAACAAGAAACTTTATGATGTTATGTTATAACAGAATTTCAGAATTAAGACTCCTCTTTAAACAGAATAAGAGTCTCATTCATCTCCTTTTAAAATACTGTATATTATAGGAGCCTAAATGGAATCACCTCGGGTACCTTGGACAATGAAGAGATCTACCTCGATGCTTCTGAACACATTATCAAAACAAAACAAAAATGAAAAAGTTGTCAACCTTGCAAAAATCAACAAACACACACTTGCCAAATCCATACAGCTGGGGTAAAATCCTGGTCAAGTCACTAGAGAACAATGGGTGGGCATTCACCCACAGTGTTTTCTTCAAGGAAAGGTGTTATACAAATCAGAAGCATTTTATAATAAAAAAAATTTAAATATAATATATTATTATGGGAGCCAGCATACTAATAGGGGTGCTATCCTTCAGATGAGATATACAGCTGTGGTCCTGACCTAATGGCATTTCTTATAAGAACCTCATTCCCTGTATCCTAATTAAATGCCAATAGGCTTAATACTTCTGCTCCCCCTACCTTTCTCACATAGTATCCATTGATTCAAATACTCCTCATTTTCTGTCCTGACCCCTTGCATAATCTTGATTTACACTCTTAAATCTGTCAAGAATCAGAGAGGTAGCCGTGTTAGTCTGGAATTGCAGAAGTGACAAGGAGTCCTGTGGCACCTTAAAGACTAACTAAAGTACCAGAGCATAAGCTTTCGTCGGCTAATACCCACTTCGTCGGATGCATGTACTGGAAGTATCCAGGGGCAGGTATAAATAGGTAGGCAAGAACCAGGTTAAAGATAACAGGGTGGGTCCAATGAGGCTAAACCAGCTGTTGTCTCCAGTCAGGGAGGGTGAGGTATTCCTTTAGCAGCTGAAATGGAGGTGTGAACAGTGAGAGAAGAGAAACTGCTCTTGTAGTTAGCTAGCCATTCAAAATCTCTTTTCAGTCCCAAACTGATTGTGTCAAATCTGCAAATGAATTGCAACTCTGCAGTTTTTTTGCTGCAAAGAGAATATGCTTGAGGTTGGCGGGTTGTCTGTGGGCCAGGACTCAGCCTGGACGAGTCTACATGAGAGGTCCACTTCCTAGACACCCCAGTGCAAATTAACGACGGCCACATCAACACCACCCTATACCGAAAACCTACCGACAGCTACGCCTACCTTCACGCCACCAGCTTCCATCCTGGACACACCACACGATCCATTGTCTACAGCCAAGCACTGAGATACAATCGTATTTGCTCCAACCCCTCAGACAGAGAACAACACCTACAAGATCTTCACCAAGCTTTCTCAAAATTACAATACCCACACAAGGAAATAAGGACAGAGATCAACAGAGCCAGACATGTACCCAGAAGCCTGCTGCCACAAGACAAGCCCAAGAAAGAAAACAACAGAACACCACTGGCCATCACCTACAGTCCTCAGTTAAAACCTCTCCAACGCATCATCAGTGATCTACAACCCATCCTGGACAACAATCCCTCTCTTTCACAGGCCTTGGGAGGCAGGCCAGTCCTGGCCCACAGACAACCCGCCAACCTCAAGCATATTCTCACCAGCAACAGCACAATGGGCCATAACTCCTCTAACTCAGGAACCAATCCATGCAACAAACCTCGATGCCAACTCTGCCCACACATCTACACCAGCAATACCATCACAGGACCTAACCAGATCAGCCATACCATCACTGGTTCATTCACCTTCACATCTACCAATGTAATATATGCCATTATGTGCCAGCAATGCCCCTCTGATATGTACGTCGGTCAAACTGGACAGTCCCTATGAAAAAGGATAAATGGACACAAATCAGATATCAGGAATGGCAATATACAAAAACCTGTAGGAAAACACTTCAATCTCCCTGTACACACCATGAAAGACTTAAAGGTCAGCATTTTGCAGCAAAAAAACTTCAAGACCAGACTGCAAAGAGAAACTGCAGAGTTGCAATTCATTTGCAAATTTGACACAATCAATTTGGGACTGAATAGAGATTTTGAATGGCTAGCTAACTACAAGAGCAGTTTCTCTTCTCTCGCTGTTCACACCTCCAGTTCAGCTGCTAGAGGAATACCTCACCCTCCCTGATTAGAGATAACAGCTGGTTTAGCCTCATTGGACCCACCCTGTTATCTTTAACCTGGTTCTTGCCTACCAATTTATACCTGCCCCTGGATTCTTCCACTGCATGCATCCGACGAAGTGGGTATTAGCCCAGGAAAGCTTATGCTCTAATACTTTAGTTAGTCTTTAAGGTGCCATAGGACTCCTTGTCACTCTTAAATCTGCCATCCTCCATCCCTAGAGATAGCTATATTTCAGTGATCTCTTTAAAAGCGCTTAGAGGGAACTTAGCTTTCTACCTTTGTCTTATTTGTGACACACAGTTAGTTTGCCTGGTAATAATTAATGAGAATTAAAAGCTTACCATATTGACGGTGCACAATCACCACCTAAATAAGGTGGCAGAGATATGTAGGACAGGAAACACAAGTCAGTGGCAGTGTGTCTGGGGGATGTAGCAGGTTGAACGGGTGTGAATGGTTTTAGTCTCTCCTTTTGCTGGCTAGAAAACTCTTCTGCTTTGAAGTGACCAGAATCACATGGGTGTTAAACTGATGAGGAAGTATATTCAGGAAAAGAAGGATGTTTGCAAAGGGCTAGACTGTTATTGTCATTGAAGTATTTTGGGGTTAGATGGAGGTCTGGCTCATGCCATTCTCAGGTATTTTATGCTCATCTGAAATGCAACTGACAGAAAACTCCTCATACTGGTTTGTGATTTCGTTTGTTTGTTTGTTTTCCTTTTGTTTTCTTTACTCTTTGTATTTTACTCATCTTACCCACTTATTTTTTTAGAAAGTTGCCTGGTTCTTCACTGAAAGATTCCAACCTTGAAAATTTGATCTCTTATATGTCTATGTAAGAGGGGAAGTCGATTCATAGACTTCAAGCCTAAAGGGTCCATTAGATCACCAAATATGACCTCCTGTAAAACACAAGGTAAACAATTCCACCCCTGTATCGAGCCCAATAACGTATCTGTAAAACATTCAGTAAGACAATTCACTAAGTTAGATTATAAGAATATTTTAAAATTTTACAGAACTCATTTTACTTTTCACCAGTAGTTTAGGTTTATTAAAGGAAAACTAATAATTATAACACAGAGTGACTATTTCTAAGACTAGGAATATTTCTAGAATACTGACTGCATACAACCATAAGACTCAGTTTAATTTATAAGTCTTCCCATTACCAAAGCATCTGTTACTTTAAATCTCAGTGGTTAGAAACATGAGTCTTAAAGTCGTCTAGTTCGTGAGTTGTAGAGTCATTAAACTAAATCATTTCATCTCGCTTACAGACATCTACTTGTACCCACATGAATTATTAAGTCTAAATTCAAGGCTGATTTGTTAGTTGTGAACACTGCATACTTTCTGCCAAACTCCATGCTCGAAGTCCCACACATTTATGGAAAAATGAAAGGGTAATATTGTATTACCAAGTCACACATATTTATTTTACATACAGCAACCTTCATCTCAGTTTGACTCAGTTCTGGCTTCTCATACAGTGGGCTTACAGGCTGATGGAATGCAGAAACTGAGACGCATAGGCAGGAAACATAAGCACAAAGACCAGGAAAAAGAACTGTGTTCATCTTGTAAAATACAGAACAATGCACACAAATTGGTACATTGCATTTGAGCACAAACCGGCCTCCTGGGGAAAAGCAAGGTAAAATGTTCAAACTGAATCCTTCAGCCTGACTCGCTACCTCTCTAAACAAATCCCAGACATGGACATGAAGGAGGTGTGGGCCTCCCACATATGACCTCTATATGGCAGATAGACATTTCTGTTCCCAGACTCGCAGACTGATACCCGCAATCATTGAGAGCATAGACTGAACTTTCAGACTATATGGAAAAAGGGACATTTAGCTCTATACCACTAGCTTCCTAATCATACTCTACCCTACATTTAGAAATGATCTCACCAAGTGACCTTGTATGTTTGTTGAACAACATGGGAGACAGAAAAGATGCCAGAGGGATTCAATATCAACCCTGACAGTGGTGACACACAATGAACCATCACCATTAACTGATTGCTGTCTTTTGAGTATGACTGGAATCAGGGCAGGGCAGTTCCAGACACACTTACAGAATCCCTTAGTCAGCAAAGAACAACTCACTATCATCTCAAAAGCTGCTGAGAGGCCCATTGTATTCATTAGAAGATAATAAGGTGATAAGTAACAGTCAGCATGGATTTGTCAAAAACAAATCTTGTCAAACCAACCTGATAGCTTTCTTTATCAGGTAACAAGCCTTGTGGATGGGGGGAAGTGGCAGACCTGGTATATCTTGACTTCAGTAAACCCTCTGATATTGCCTTGCATGACCTTGTAAACAAACTAGGGAAATGCAATCTAGATGTAGCTACTATAAGCTGGGTGCAAAACTGGCTGGAAAACCATTCCCAGAGAATAGTTATCAGTGGTTCCCAAAACATGCTGGAAGGGCATAACGAGAGGGATCCCACAGGTATCAGTTCTGGGTCTGGTTCTGTTCAATGCCTTCATCAATGCAGGTACTGGCCGCCGCTTCCCGCAGCCCCCATCGAACTGGGACGGCAAACCGTGGCCAGTGGGAGCTGCGGTCGGCAAAACGCCAGATACACAAAGTGGTGGGGCTCACTAAGGGTGTTTACCTGTGGTCCCGCATGCCAACGTTGCCGCTCCCTGGTCTAGATAATACTTAGTCCTGCCACAAGTGGACTAGGTGACCTCTCAAAGTCCCTTCCAGTTCTTTGATTTCTCTGATTATTTGCCAGAGACTGAGACAATGACCAAAGCGCTATGTGACTCCAAAATGAAATCTACAGGATATATTCACGTGACCTTTAAAAGCATGATCTAAATTTAGAGGAAGGCTAGAATCTTTCAGGATGTTACTGGTGTCCAAAGATAAGTATAATTCAATGGCCACCATTTTCCTAACTATAATCTACAAGAAATAGTTTCAGCCTTGCAAGATCACCAACATTAAGAGATGATTTTCCGAGAATGGTAGGGATCTCTGCATGTTTAAGAGTGGTCATTATCTTTGTTAAGTGAGCAACTAGTAATGCCTTATTATGTCATCACAGGATCATTTTTAACTTAACGCACTCAAGATGGACAAGGATTAGAACAGCAGATAGCCAGACCCAAAGAATTCTGAAGGCCACAGAAATCCTTACCAGAAGCCAAGTTGAATCCAATCAAGGAGTGAGACCCGTCTGAAATCACACAGTCAAAAGGTCCAAGCAGACCAGCCAAGAGATGGTCTGCCTTCTCCATGAAGAATATAAACATCTGACATTGATCAAAGTTATCACTAATGGAGAAAAGAAGTCTGGATTAACCAGACTATGCCCGACCCAAAAGAGTGCAACTAAACAGATCCTCGTGGTATCAATGTCCATTGACAAGTTGCATCTCTTGTCTCCAGTCACAGCTCTTCTGTATGCCAGCATAGAAACTTTGTACAAACACCAAGGCCTGGTCTACACTAGGAGGGTTGACCTAAAATATGCAACTTCAGCTACGCAAATAGCGTAGCTGAAGTCGGCGTATCTTAGGTCAATTTACCTGGCCATCCACACAGTGATTGGTTGACTGGTGCCGCTCCCCCATCAACTGCACTTCTGCCTTTTGCAGAGGTGGAGTACAGGAGTCGACGGGGAGTGCGTTCGGGGATCGATCACTGCCCGCCAATTCGGTGCGTAGACATACCCCAAAAGTACCTGGCATCAAGATTTCTCCTATCCAGGGAGAAATGTAGCCTCCTAATTCAATGGGTGCACGATACTAAACTCTAGTGTAATTACAGTAAATCGGATAACATCTTTGTGACAGACATTGCAATCCCATAAAATATCTTTGGGGACCATACTGTATCGCAGTTACAAATGTTTTCTATATAACTGCATTCTACTCTAAGGGAAAGTAGATCCTGTAGGAGCTGTGATAACTGGGGAAAGTTATCACAGCTCCTACAGGAATTAAATACAGTGGGAGGTGATTAAGGTGCAGTACTTAAGTTGTAAACGCTTCCAGAGAAGTACCATCTCATGGGGAATCTTGCTGCTCATACAAGTTCAACGTCTGTTTCTTCCACGGTTCCTAAATCCTATTCATGTCTCTATTTTGCTATTCTTTCCCCCAAAAGAACGATACACTTTTCTCTGTGCTTTTTCCTTCTACAATATTTGCTTTTCCTGTTGTTAGTAATTTCTTGGTAATTCCTAAGTGTCATAAATCCCATCCACACAGCCACCATATTGTCACAGTTTCAGGTTAATTGTACTTGTTCCCCCCTCTCTAAGCTCTGAAGAGAAGCCACACTTAAGCTTTCCAGCTCCCAGTTGTCACCTCTGGAGACGTGGAGATGCAGACGTGGAGATGCACGTCTCCCTCCCTCCTGACCAAGGTTGTAAGGTTGCACAGCTCCCTGCCTTACACTGATATCCCCAGCAAGCCAGTCTGCCTAACAGCCAGTACCTGAGCTTATCTTTTCCCTTCGAGGGCTATGAATGGTGTATTGCCAGCAGTTACAAGTTACTACACAGCTCTTTTAAAGCAAATATATGGAGTATATACAAGCAACTACCTAACTAGTATATGTATGCCTCCCAGGGAGTGGTATCCAAATGACAGCTGGGGAGGACTCTATGCCATATATTAATTCAAAGTACAATATGGAAATAGGAAGCAAACAAATATAGAGTTGTATGTAGTAAGAAATAGAGCACCGATTAGAATAGATTGTTAAGAATACTGTGCAAAGATCTAACGGACCATTGTTGTAGTAATACAGTGCAATAATACTAATTCACACTAAATATTACTAAATTGCTGAAAATACAACAAGGATCTAGAATAGGTATAAAGGGGGCATCAATGACAGAATGATGGAAAATGCAACTTCATGATTTCTAAGGTTATAAACCCCTTCTTAGTTTGTAGAGTCTTTGGAGGCAGGAACTCCCTATTTCTTTGTAGATACAGGATATAGCACAACCCCTCTGGGTGTTACCGTAATATAAATAGTAACAACAAGAAGAGAAGAGAATTTAAAAGGAACGGAGGTTACATAAAACTCTGAGGAGCACCGAAGACATGAAGAGAAATTAACAAGGTCGAAAAAGAAAATTCCAGGCTCTATGGCAATCAGGAGAATGGGAGGGGATAATTAATATGTAGAATGGATCAACTGAGATGGCACCAGAAACCACAGCTGTGATCATTCAAAAGTGTTAGAGAAGCACTCTGAAGAAGGAAAAAAACCCAAACATTTCAGGGTATAAGTACTACAGGGAAAGATTGCATCAAGCTATATGGCCTCTTTCTGTTTCTCTTACTGTAAGTCTGCTAGTATAATGTGGGGAGGGGAGAACAAAGTTGGTGATGTTAGCACCACGGACTTTTAATACTAGAGAAAATACACTAAATGGGAGAACAGTTAAACTCATGGGGACATACAATTCATATTTTTTTATTAGTTAACTAAGTGACAGACTGGCCTGGGGAACTGAGCACAGGTTTGGAAGCCAGGAAATCCTCAGTACTAATCCTGTCTTTGCCATGGATTTATTTGCTGTGTGGCCATGGGAAAAATCACAATTTCTTGGACTTCTGTCAAATGCAGGAAATAATATTACCCACCTTGAAGGGTTGCTATGGGGGTAAGCTGGGAAATGCTTTGTGTTTTGAAAATGTGAGGTGCTCTTTAAGTACTAGATATTATTATTAGACCAAATGCATAGGCAAAACTTCCATAGAATTCTGTATTGGAGTCTTGCACTGAATTGACTTAGTTGAGCATGATCAAGGTTTATCATTATCATTTTCTCAGTAACCCCTACTGAGTCTCATATTGCTATAGGATTATAACTTTTAGTATTAGTTGTCATATTGGGATTATGGTAGCATCTAGAGGCAATTTTACTGGCATGTAGTATGATAGTGCCAAGAGACACCATGCTCGGATTGGGACTTTGTGCTTCCCTAGCCTCTGTTTGCCAGAAGCTGGGAATGTGTGATAAGGGATGAATCATTTGATGATTACCTGTTCTGTTCATTCCCACTGGGGCACCACTGTTTGAAGACAGGATACTGGGCAAGATGCACCTTTGGTCTGACTCAGTATGGCCATTCTTATGTGCTAGTCACTTTACTAACATATAGTAAAAGGCAGAATCTGATCCTAAGATTTTACTATCTACAGATACAAACCAAGTATGCAATACTAATATCGCCTCTTTCCAGATGGCATAGAAAGATTAAGTGGCTTGCTCATGGTCAAACGGGAAGTTTGTTGTAGAACTGAAAGCAGATCTTTTGACTCTCAGTCCAATTCTTAACCATAAGATCAATCTTTACATCTACTAGGAAAATGAACAGGAAATGGAATAAAAAACTGGTATGAACATTATACTGGTATTAATAAAGAGGAATGAAAAATCAGTAGGGAAATAATCCTGAAATAAATACAATCCCCATGTGTGATAAGAAATGAACTGGAGACCAACAAGTTCATTTTATTATTTACTATTCGTATTGCCATAAGCCCAGAACCTCAAAGTATTCAGGCTCTCGATGTCCACTGAAATCAAAGGGAGTTAGGTGCCTAAATGCCTTCGAGGATCAGAGCTGTAGTTCCTAAGAACCCTAGTCATGGATCATGACCCCATTGTGCTAGGCACTGTACAAACAGTGAACAAAAAGACAGTCCTCAGCCCCAAAAGCTTACAATCTAAGAGATAACAGATGAATATAAGCAGATAGGGAAGAACAAGGAACCAATGAGACAATATTGGTCTGCATGATAGGCAATAGTTTGAAAATTACATAGCTAAAATCAAAAAAATTAAAAGATTGAGCTAGTATGCTATCAAAAAAGAGAAGGTAAAACTAACAGGTGATGACTCTTCTGGTACTCCAGGAAAACAGGGCCTGATCCAACTCCCATATAAACAGTGGAGAGACATGCCATTGATTTTAATGGAAGCTGGACTGGGCTCATATTAAACAAATGGAGCACAAGTACACACTTAGTTTATAGCTACATTAGAAATGTCTTTAATGTCTGAAACCTGGGATTCACACTCAAAATATTTATTTGTACAATTACGTATAGAAATATGCATTGCAAATATTAAATGTGTGGGGTTCCCTTTACAAAATGCATATTTGGGCTCTGCTTAGGGAAAAATGATGTATGGAATGTCAGTTTAATCAATAAACAAGTAAGTTTAAGGTTTATTACAAGGAGATATATTCCCCCTTATTTGAATTTTTTTGGCATTTATGAATTTCAGTGTCCCACATTAGTCTGTTCTATATTTGTACAGTATCTAGCACAAATGGATGCTAGTCATGACTGGGTCTTCTGGGCTCTGCTGTGATACAAATAATTTATAGTAGACTACATGCCTTATTCACCTGGGAGATATTGTTTTGAGAGGCAGTAGAGCCTAGTGGATAGAAAACTGAACTCAGGGAATCTGGGTTCTATTCCCAACTCTACTACTAGCCTGATGGGTGATCTTGGGCAAGTCACTTCACTTCTTTATGCCTCAGTTTCTCCAGATGTAAAATGGAGATAACACTGAACTCCTTTGCACAGCACTTTGACATCCATGGATGAAAAGTCCTATATTAGATCGAGGTGTTATTTATTATTATTATTATTGCATCCAAATCTCCAGATATTTAGAGAGCTGATCTAATTATTGACTTCCAATCATTTTAACTGCATAAGCATTGATTTGACCATTAACGTCAAAAGCCAGCTAGGTTTTAGAAGTACAGTGGGACCCCGCAATGCCACGATGATCGGGATCCAAAAAAACCCAATGGTGATAATGGCGGGGTCGCGGTATTGCGGAGTTCCGCTGTATCAAAGCAGCGGCCACTGCCGACACTGGGAGCCAGCCGTGCACCATGCTATAAGCAGATTCACGCTATAGCGGGGCGCGGTATTCCGGGATCCCACTGTATTTAAATTCTGGTACTTTTGCTACATAAATACTCCACAACCCATCAAATAACAGACTTTGTGTGCAGAACAGCAATTGTGTGTCTAAACTATTTTACTCAATAACACACTTAAAGAAGATAGTGTGAAAGGAGGACAAAAACACTTTTTATATTAATTATATTATTATTTTATATTTTTATATTGTATTATATTATATTGTCTACATAAAGAAAGTGGATCAATATATTTTCAGGGGAAATATTCTGTGCAAAAATCACCCTGATGATGCATTACAAAGAAAAATTGAGAAACTGTTCATTTGAAATTATATACTATATGAGAAAAAAAATTGCAGATGTGCAAGCCTGTATTTGATGAGGATTCAATAGCTGGCACTCTTTTTTCTAGTATTATTATTATATTTTCCATATAGCGCCAACAGTGTCCTTCCACCCTGTAATTAGAGTGTCCACAAATTCCTGAAAAGGTGGATGAGCTTTGGCAGACCTGGTGTGGAAAGAAATTATACTGTCACATTAGGAGCAAGAAGAAGTTCTACAAGGGGTAGTAGGTTTGGCAGGGATTTTCTCACACCAACCCATAATAGGCTTGAATCCATCCCACTGCCTCTCCCCCATTTTGTGTATCCATTTAAGAGCAAAATTCTATGAAATCATTCAGAGTCTACATTTGTAAAGCACTTTGAACCTCGGAGATGGCGGATGGTACTTAAAAATGTAAGATATTATTATACTTTTAATATGTTTTAAGATTTTGACCTGCTTAATAGTTTTTCCTTTGTAACTGCTCCAACAAATTTACTTTGTATAGCAGGGGACTGTAGAAAAATTGCAATAAAATAAGACTCAACTGATGGAACTGGAAGGATTTTGCTGAATAAGGAGAGCTAATAGGTGCCTGAGAGTCTGGAAGTCACTTAAAGAGGACTTGGGGAACTCAGTTCCATTTGATGCTCTCATGGAAAGTAAATGTAACCTGCTATACAATTAACAGTGACTCGTTCCAAGCAATTCCTTTTAAAACAAATGAATTAGTAACAAGGCATCAGATAATGATACCTTGTCAACAGCACATTCTATTTTTACATATTGCTTAGCACAATTCAATCTTTGACTTTGTAATTAAAAGGAAGGCATGACGTTTTAGAATTGGTTTGCCAGAGTTTAGTTTTTGTGGAATCAGAAGTAGCTATATGCAGTCTCTGAAACAAGGAAAAGTTCTTTACTTTCTCTCACCAGCCTATAACCTCAATCCTGTCATTTGCTCTGTGCGGGCCAAACCTCTTCCCTCACATGAAGTAAATAAGACTCCCTAAAGAGTCATGGCAAGACTGAGGCCTGTATTTGTTAGGGTTCTTGCACACAAGTAACTCAAAGGACATGTGGCTGAGTGTTATACCTGATGGCTGGTTTCTCCTCTTCTCAAGCACCTCGCATAGACAGGAGTGTATGCCAAGGCCTCCTTAGTGTACCACTCTCCCCACACTTAGGGATGGAAACTCCACCCTGTTGTAGCTGCTACTGCAAGAATGGGTGCAAAAACTGGACAGCAGCTACCTAATGGAGAGCTAGCTAGTTCATTCCCAGCCCCTGAGAGGGCTACAAATTTTAACAAGCAAAGTTGGGGATTTTTTAGTCCTGCCACATCCCTTCCTCCCAACTCAGTTTTTGTCCACTATGCTCACACTCCAACATGTAGGCCAGCATATGGATTTGGGAGGAGAGCACTAAGATTATTCTATAAGATATACCCAAATATAACTGATTATGTTTATATAAAATATGAGTATGTCTCCTTAGATCTCTCTGCCACATTTTCTGCTTCAGAAGGAGAACCCAGCTGAATATTGCTTTTAACTCTAATGGTAGCTTACATTCATTTGTATCGATTTACATTTTCAAGGCATCACTGCAAGAAAACAAGGTAAAAAACATACCTGCTATATTCAGTTTCTTTTAACTGAAAAGTGTGATTCTCCCTTGTGAGCTCTACAAGCCAGCCCCGCTATCCAGAGGCTCAGAAAGCATCCTTCCAACTCAACAGCGGCGCAGTGTGATCAGTGATGAGTCACTCAGCACAGATCAGGTATCTAATAAGCTCCCCGGTCGGAGCATACGGGGGCTGGAGTCATCTTTCACAGGCGGAGGGATCTAGAAGAAAAATAGGTAAGCCCCAGGAAAAGCTAATCCTGGGGAGAAAGCACAGGCTGTTATAGAGACTGAGAGTGTCCTCTAAGTTACCCATAAAGGCAAAGTAGAGGTAGGGGACATATTTGGATTTTATAAACCTTGTTCTTCACTGCCTTGCATCTATTAATTTCTATTACTGCAGAGTGGGAGTAAAATGCTACTAAGTCTGATAGAATAGTAGCATTTTGCAGCCAGTTTGCACTAGTACAAGTTACTACGCACGGTGCAAGGCAGTGAAGAATTAGACTTTAAGTACAGCTCAGTCCTACTCGCAATGAAGTCAACTGCAAAACTCCCATTAACTTTAATGGAGCAGGATCAGACCCACAGTGCACAGGACAGAACTCCACCTGCTTATGTATACTCTTCCATGCAAATCCATTTATTCTACCATGTAAATCCAATGGATTTGCTCTAGATTTACACGATTGTAAGTGAGAGCAGAAGTTGGGCCCTTGTATTTATAGTTTGTCATAATATTACTGGGCGCAGAGCTCAGCACCTTAAGAACCTCCAGCTTTTGTTTGACTTCTGCATAATTCTGAGCTGAAAGCTTAATTATCACAAGTGGAAATTGGGACTGTTCCTAAAATAGAGAATGAGTCACTGGGTCATGCAGATGTAATTGAAGGCATTTCAGTCTCTTCTTTTACACAGTGAAATACATTGTATTTTTTGCTGACAGCAAAACATACAAACTGCAATCAAGACCCATATACTCTATTACAGTGGGAAGAGCACATATGTGTACTGAAAACAAATGTGAACTGATTTTAGAGAGATTTGCCACTGAATATAAAGTTTGCCCACTTGTGTAATTCTCATAGAATAAATCCATGTCTCATAACAGCTGGATTTGCAGGATCTTATGTACTTATGTATGGGTGCAAGGTGAGAAAACACAATGGGCCTGATTCTCCTTTCGTACACCAACTCTGCTCAAATGGAGTTATACTAGATTTGCACCAGTGTTCTGCAGCCCTGCTTTGGTATTAGCCATGGAAACAGCTACCACCAGTGTCCCTGCCCCCAAAGAGCTTACAAACTAAGTATAAGACAAGACACAATCGGTGATGCTGATACACAGATGGAAGGAGTATGAGGAAACAATGAGACTATATCAGTCAGCATGATCAGCAGTAGTATCAACACACCAGCAGCCTAACCATTACAAGTTTTTTGTAAGCACCTGGTAAAGGAGTATTTCTAAGGAGGGTTTTGAAAGAGGATAATGAGATAGTTTTGTGGGTGTTTATGGGGAATGCATCCCAAGCGTGAGAGTCTAGAAAAAGAATTATGGTGGTGTTTGTAAATTTAACAAGTAGGGGTGTCCTGGGCTGACCAGAGGCAGGCTGGTGTCCTGGGCTGACCAGAGGCAGGAGCCGACATTTTGATAGTCTATGAGGCTTGATAGATAGGGTAAGGATCAGTTGTGAAGAGCCTTGAAAGTGAAGAGTGATATTCTTATTCATACTGGTCCACATTCTGATTTTGGACACACTGATATAAGCCAGTAAGAAGGGGACAGGCCTCTATCATAAGATAGAAGACAGGGTGTGCAGGTACCATGATGTAGATTTTGAAACTACCAGTATGTACTGCTTCTGAGCAGACTCTTTCCACAACCCATTGAGGCATTGTGCTGCTACAGCTTCATTCATCCCAAGTGCCACATCAAGTGGAAAATGGTCCAGAGATTTTACCAGTCTGAAATGTAATGCTTTTTATTTTATTTTATTGTTACTGTTACAAGCAGGACCTGACTGCGGTGTTTTTAGTGAGTGGCACTGAGTCATTTGTCAGGAAGGAATGATAGCCACTGGAGTTATAAACATGCTTTCCCCAAAATTAAGCTTGTTATATTTTGATAATAAAAAAAACCTTCTGAAACTCACGAACATGCTTCTTACAGAAAACGACTATCAACAGTCACTGACCTGCCCTTTTAAAATCCACACAACTGGATTATAACATGTTTTAAGGAGGAGGTGATTTATAAATGATTATGCTGGTGTCATGACCCGACTCTAGTGATGGACTTTGAAACATCCCAGTTTCTACTACTCTGCCTCACTCACTTCTGATGGGTGGTTTAGAAAGCCTAGCTCCCCACAAATCAAAAAACACAAAACAGGTGGGAGTAGCAATTTAAAAACCACAGCAACCATATTAAAGAAGAGCAGCTGCTTTAATGAAAGATGTTAAGGCATTGCTGACAATTATTTTCCCTGTCCATAAGTTAGTTTATTAGGTGTAATTATACTCTCTTCAAAAAGTATTGTCCCAAATGTTGTCTGCAATAGCACCATGTTAACAATAACAAATAATGATGGCTAACCGGCAGACCTCCAAAGGCTTGCACTTTACATTCAGAGTGGACAAATATCCCGAAACCTGGATGCTTTACCGGAACTAGCCAAATATGCTGAGTCTGCAAAATTTGTCAGGCAATCAGGATCTTCCACAAGACTTTGGTTCCTGTTTGTTCCAAGCACAATGAAAATACTTTGGCTGCAGCCTTCAGCGTGTTATTCTGGGGGGTTTTTTTGTTTGTTTCAGGCCTGGCTGTCAATCAGATGTGCGGATATAACATTGATGTACTGTTAAAGAACTACACTAGGACTCAGGACTCCATTTTTTGACTCTGCTGCATTCTTCCTGTGAGACCTCAAGCATGTCACTTAATCTACCTGTACAATGGAGACTGTAATACTTCTTTTCTGCTATCCCTAGACTTGTCTATTTATATTTTAAATTCTTCAGGTCAGGGATGGTGTTCACTATGTGTTTTCACAACACCTAGCACTGCATTTCTCGAATTCGGGGTCCCAATTCAAAAGGGGGTCACAAGACAATTTGGGGAGGGGGGTCGTGAAAGTGGTGGCTGGTCACCCTGTTCTGAAGGTAGTGCTGCCACCACCAGCAGTGCAGAAATAAGGGCGGTATGGTATGGGGGGGGGGGGGGGGGATCGTCACAGCCTGACATATTTTTAAAGAGGATCCCAGCAAAAAAAGGATTGAGAACCCCATACCTAGCACAATGGAGCCCTGATTTTGTCTGGGAGCATCACTGTAATACAAATAAAAGAAAATTAATAAAAAATAATACATCTTCCTCTCTTGGGTCACTCACAGGGATAAAAGCCTCGTATTGCTGCCAGCTAAAGGAATATCCGTACTCAGATATTATGAAGTATGCACATGTAGTATCCAGTCAATAGATGTGGTAGAGGCCTGTGATTTTGATACTGATAGTCCTACATTCTATTCCTGCAGACAGTTTGCAATATTAAAAAGTGGTGATCCAGCTGTGGATCTAATGTATGCCATGGAATCATCAGCACTTGATGCACAGGCCTCTACCACTGAGCTAAAGGAAAATATCCAGAGTATTTTAAAAGTTTTAAATCTTCACTTACAGCTCCAAAATCTCTCTAGGTTGATCCTTGTTACTAATACTAATACCTAGCTCTTATGTAGTATTTTTCATTTGTAGACTTCTAAGTGCTTTACAAAGCATCATAATAACCATTTTACAGCTGGAGAAACCAAGGCACGTGGCTGTGACAAGAACTTGCAAGGTCACCCAACAATCCACCAGCAGAGCTGGGTATAGAACCTGTCTCTTGCACTACTCGAGTGCTTTATCCATTATGGCACAGTCTCTCACTACATGTGGAGACACAGGAAAATGAACTCCTACAGTAACTTCTAGAGGGAGGAATCTGTTCTCCAGTAAAGTGGCTCATGGAGGTGCGGTGTAAAAAGTGAAAGACTGCTCGGTATATAAATGAAGCATGTATTATAATATGCACAGTTTCACAAAGTGTATCACAAACCATTGACAGGATTGACTGACAGTATGTTTCCTTAGAGCAAAAAATAGCCTCTTTATACTATTTTTGTAAGCCCAGATTTCTAATATAGCATCCAGAATGGATCAAGTGTCTCAGATTTAAAAGCAAGTAAAAGGAAAATGGCACCAACAGAGAGGACAAACTCATGAGCAAAGCCATCCTATGGCAGCCTCTCATGCCTTACCAAGATGACCAAAGCAGTGAGACCAGACAGGAAGCTGGTCACATACTAAGATGCTGTTGCTTGTGGAAAAATATATTCCAGAATTTGGCATCAAGTTCTTGCAGCTATAAATCTCAACTCTTTTGTGTGGTCTTAAGTTACTGGCAGTGAGATTAGTATGTTTTGGGAAGGCAGGTGAAAAAGAAGCATATACAATAGAATTGTATCAAGAATAAGAAAGGGTAATGTCAGAACTGGACGGAGCTGAAAGGCATGAAGTTAATTAGTGAAACGGCAATTCAAGTGGAGCACACCACCAACTTATGTACGCAGCACATGTATTTTCATTATAGATGGGGGCTGGTAGCACTGCCTATTATTAAGGGTGCCCAGCATTTCCCATTTTAAGACCCTATTCTCAGTTGCTTGTAACTTTGACAAGCTTTAACCATTTGGGCTGAAGTTTTCCTTGCCAGGTGTCTGCTTCAGGCTGATTTTTTTTTGGACAACTTCAGCCATTTCTAAGAATGAGGCAAGAGAAAAATATGGTTTTTTGCCCTCGTTAAAATAGTTCTGGTGCCGTATGTTTTTTTGTTTTTTTTTAAAAAAAGCTTTAGACCCATGCTGTGGGGAAGGAATCTGAAATTTGGCAGGAGAGCGATCTCTTTGTCAGGGATGTGCCTTTCGCTGTCTCTGTGAAAATCCAGCCAAATGTGGTCAAGTTATAAACCTCAGAAAAATCAGTTTGTACATGCTCAGTAAAGTGCTGAATGAGGCAGGAGTCGTGTGGAAAAAACCAGTATGTGATCACATAATTAAAAACTATATCATAATGCATAAACATAAGCAGCCCAAATTAAGCTTGTCCAAGCAATCTTAGTTCCGGTATTTCCTAACTTTTACAACCCTAATAAAGTTCTTTTAACATAGGGATTTTGTGTGTTCACACAAACACGTATGAACACACACACTATAATCATATGAGTTTTTTCATGTTTTTAATTTGTAGAATAACCAGACATGGCTTCTTTGTGCATTGAAAGCAGACCCTCCAGAAGAAGGTGGTACTGAATCACACTATACCTGTGAGAACTCCCGGAGCCTCAAGCAGACAAAATGCCTCTCAGAGCGTCCCAGGAGTGGCAGGGAAACTCTGCCATCCTTTTAGAAGGTGCAACAGCTCTTGCACTCCAACCTAGTAAACTTTGTGCCCTATTCAAGCTAAGAGCAGTTCTTACAATCTGGAAAGTGTAAGGCCCACAACTGTGCAAGCCAAGTGTGTGCGGGTGAGCTTCCTTGCTCCTTCCCTAGCACTCCACATAAAGCATGAGATAAAAAAAAAATTAAAAGTGCCTAAATGGCTTAGGCACCTTAAGAGCTTATATCTCTTTTGAAAATAGGACTTAGGAGCTTTTGAAAATGTTATCCTTGGGCACAATCTATCCAAACGAAACAATTCTGATACCAAGCATTCAACCAAAACTTATGAGTAGTACTCCTCCTCATAACCACATATTTTCTGCACATGCAGTTTGACCTCTAATATAGTAATTATGTCCTTTGTAAGAAGGGATAAATGAGAATGTGTCAGCTACTAGAAAAGGACTGTTCTTTGATCATCACATTATTCAAACATGTATGTCCTGTAGGATCCTTATTTTGGAAACCATCCATTATTATTATGGATGGGAGAAACTGCTCCACAAGATTAAGATCCCTTCTTCCTCAAACCTTTGCCCTTTCCTAGAACTGAATATGAAAGGAAACCTTTTGAATACTCCCTCTGCAGTATGGATCTAGTCTCCAGTCCCCAACAAATCTTGCAGAAGTCTGGATCTGGATCCAAACTTCATAACTCCTGTTCATAGCTAGTTTTGAACTCTTTGGGTAACTTTATTTTTAATATATTGAAATATATATTTTAATACATTTAATACATTTAATAAGTGGAAATCCATCTACTTTATTTTTAATGTATTCTCTCATTTTTGGGGGGGGAGGGTTGGGGATTTGCACACCTCTGTGCAATACTATGGTTAAGCCTGTGTGATCACTTTTCCTTCTAAGTATTAAAGGATACCAATTCTTTCAGCAAAAAATAACCAAGAATATAATAATAAATATATTTTTCCTAAATAAAGAGATTCTACAGAGGGGCCCAAACTTTAAAGTTCAGATTCACATTTAAACATTTCCAGAGCACAGGCGTGCGTACAGGGTGTTCCGGGTGTGCCCAGGCACACCCTAATGTCTCAAAAAAAAAAAGTGGCTTTCAGTGCAGAGTGCGGTGCCTTTAAAATAAATAAATAAATAAAATTCACTGGGTGCACACCCTAATGAAATGTGCTGTGCACGCCTACGTTCCAGAGTTTGATACGTTTGGACCAGTATCACGTAGAGGTAAGGGCACTATCGCTAAGTTTAGACCTGGATCCTGATTTGAACTTTCCCAGATTTCATGAGTGTTCAAATTTCAGCTGTAGATCTTGGTTAAAGACCTTTCACATTTGTTGGTATCTTTGAGATACATGAAAACGATACACAGTATCAAACTTTGTTTAGCTGAACAGCTCCCAGGGGATTTTTGTTTCTTCACAATATACTTTGGTCTGGGACGTCTATTCCAGGGATTCTCTGATTTCCAAGACCAATTACTATCTTTTCTAGTTCCACTTAATCTCCCAAATTATTTGTGTCTTTAGGCCTTTACCACTTAGTGTTGCTACTTCACCCATTCTCCACCATGTATTTCTCTACTCTGGTAAACACTTTTTTGTCCATGACATTCTAAGCATATCTGTGTCCTCTCCTCCGTTTGAGGCCTCTCTAGTCTTCTTCTTTTCCATCCTTTGTCTTCTCCTAGTTCTTTGTGCATCAAGCCCATATTTCACAAGATGTCTTTCTTTATCTTATTCGAGATGTATAGTTTATAGTTACAAACAATCCCTAATACTTTCTCTTCCTGTGTTATCTGCTCCCCTCTCCAAGACACGGGCCTTTTGCCTCCCTCCCAGCTACTTCCTATACTATAAACCCACTGGTTTTTCCTTTGCATCAGGCTATATATTTCTGTGTCCATCTTTAAAATAATTTCTCTTGCTTAGCCATGTCTGTCTGAATGTGGACGCCAGAACGATGAACTTATATTTTTCAACTATGGTTTCATAATTAGGGTCAAATCTTGCAATTGGCAGTACTTTCATAAGTAACGTGAGAAAGATTTGTCTCATGGGTACCTGCTACATAGATGGATCCCTAACCATCAGTATCATTGAGATAGTTGTGATATGGATTTCATGTTATTATTATTAGTCACAGGCCATCAGTGTTGTCAATGCTATACACAGCAGACTGAAAGCGGACAAGACGTCTACCCTAAAAACCTTAGCAACTTAGGACCTGATTGTGCAACCCTTACTCACTTTTGGTGGGTATTTATTCATTCAGCTAGTCTGCTTGGCCTCAGCAGCATACTGCACATTAATCCTACACAATGTAAAGGCTGCAGAATTATGTTCTAAACTAGACAGAGAGCATAGTTCCAGCAATAACAGAACAATTATCAGTAAATGATTGTCAAGTCAGAGGTGCTGCTGTTTTCTTTTCTTTCTACAGTAGGTCAGCAGTGAAAGACTTCCTGGAAAAAGTGTTTCTTAAGGAAAAAGTTCAATAAGAAGAAAATGGTTATTTGGCACTCAAGAAATGGGATTGTAAAACTACAAATTCTGGAATGAGCCCTGGATTTAACATCAAAATTCTGTACCAACTATGAAGACGCTTATCTTGTATTACATAAAATAAGGATTTTTCAAGGAGGCCTGAGGACTCAGTACTTTTTCTAGAAAAATATCAAATAGTACATACTTGACAATACTTCATTACTTCAACAGTCTAATTACACCCATCTCTGGCTTTGCTTAAGATCATATTGTAGGCCTCAAAGTCAAATCACGTCTGTCAATGGCCTTGTTAATAGATATCAGTGTCCTTACGAATTTTCTTTGTTAGCGGCTTATGAATTTAAACTTAACCTTCAACCACTTTTTGCTGTTGTTCATATGTGAGAAGGTGCAACGTATTGTTTCTAGCACTGAGATTTCTCCAGAGATGCTACTACCTCTGCTCACTTGCACACTCATTCTCACTAATTCCGTAGTCTTTGAACACACATATTGGATCACATTCTCTCCTAAACCAAAATAAACTCTGGGCAGGAGAGGGGCATTCAGGGAGCCAATTTTCGATTCACCAGTTCTCAATCTGCACCACTCCAATTTATCACAGTCTAGGGGATTTATATCAATACAGAATTTTTTTTAATGAAATTCTTATATTCTCCCAAAAAGCGTCTGGGTTGTGTAACAATTTCTGGTTCCCAAGTTTATGAGGTGCTGTTAGGGATATAATTCGTGTTCTGGCACACAAAGTACTGAAATTATATACATTTTAAATGAAACACATGCATTATATAATGTAATACATAGACTGTACATTGCATAGTGAAAATAGTAAATACACAAATCATGAATTCTTTACAGTATATTTAACTTATTACAGTATTTAGTGATGTGCTATTTACTTCTATCTATACATTACTGTATACTAAAAATGCTAATATTCCACATTAGCCTCTGACATACATTCGAAACTATTCTCCTCAAAAATATGTAGTGGGCACAGAAATACATAAGACTATGTTGAAAAGTAGGTGGATACTGTCAAATCAATTTAGAACCATATTTCAGGTTTGGTGAAATGACTTTTATAAAATGTAAGTTAAAAAAATGTGTATATGACTTTTTAAATACTTTTGCAACTTCAGTTCCATAGAAAGTAGCAAAGAAGAAAGAAGATTGGTAGGGTTGGCCAGAAAACAGCAATTCTGATGCTTAAAAAATTTGGGTGGGGGTTTGAATGTTTTTATGAAAACTAGAAAGAGACCACTATCAGTTTGGGACAGCCAATAGCTTGCTGGTTAGGGCACTAGGGTGGGGTAATGAGAGCTCTAGGTTCATGTCCTTGCTTTTCAGCCTAAATCTCCTGAATTATTAGCTATTCTGGGTTCTCCTTCTCATAAACTCAACCCTGAAACTGACAAACCCTCCCAATGGAATTTTTATTAAAATTGACACATTTTTGCAAAGAACAAAATTGCTTTACTCAAAATGGCATTTTTCTACAGAAAAAACTTTTGCTGAAATTGTTTTGCCGAGGTCTAAAGATTAGCTTTTATCTTCCCACTCCCACAAAGGAAACTCTTCTGAACAGTAGGCATGTTTGCATTAAAACAGTCTGCGAGAGAACTGAGGGAGGGAACTGAGAAGAAAATGTGTATGTGGGAGGGTAACCCAAAGATGTCTACCATAGGTTTTCTTCTACTGAAGCACTTGGTAATAGCCTCTGATGAAGACAGGATACTGGTGTCAATGAAACATTATTCTGATGCAATATGGTAGGTACTGTGTTCCCAAATTCCATTTTATCTTGAATGAGATGGAAGTTTCCAAGTAGAATAATTCACATTGTATTCAAATGGGTTATTAGAGATGGGCCTAAACCAGAACAACTCTTCTCAAACCCTAGACACAAAGCCACTCTGGATGTGCACTTTGTGACTGAAGTCCACCTCTGTTTATTATTCAAGGTGGCCAGGGTGGAAATTAGGGATGAACAAATCCTGGGATGCTCAGATCCTGATTCTAATCACAAAGTTTGGTACAACACAATTAAAATGAGAGACTCCTCTACTCTCTAAGGAAAGAAACCCCAGAGGACAAGGCATTTTTGATCATTTTTGATACCAGCTCCCTAAATGTCTATGAATTTCCAAAACATAGCAGTGGTCAGCCCCTATTTCTACCAAGGAGGGTGATGAAATACAGTTGAGTCGATCAATTTTACTACACTCAGAGATTTCTCCATGACAAGAGAATCCTCTGCTGACCGCCATTTTGCGGTGCCATAGCCAAAAAAAAGAGGCCATACTGAAGGCTAGGCTCTACTTCTATGTGTATGATAATCAAAGATCAGCCTAACAAAACATTATCAGCAGTGCCAAGAAGGGTGCCAATTAGTCTTAACCCACATGTTTCTGGGAACTGGATATTTTAAAAAATAAAACGATGAAATAATCATAGAATCATAGAACTTGAAGAGACCTCGAGGGGTCATCTAGTACAGTCCCTGCACTCTAGGCAGGACTAAATATTATCTAGACCATCCCGGAAAGCTGTTTATCTAACTTGCTCTTAAAAATCCGCAATGATGGAGATTCTACCACCTGCCTAGGCAATTTATGCCAGTGCTTAGCCACTCTGACAGTTAGGAAGTTTTTCCTAATGTCCAACTTAAACCACTCTTCCTGCAATTTAAGCCCACTGCTTCTTATCCTATCCTCAGAGGTTAAGAAAAACAATATTTTCTCCTTCCTACTTGTAACAACCTTTTATGTACTTGAAAACTGTTATCATGCCCCTCTCAGACTTCTCTTCTCCAGATTAAACAAACCCAATTTTTTTCAATCTTCCCTCATAGGTCATGTTTTTTGGACCTTTAATCATTTTTATTGCTCTTTTTGAACTTTCTCTAGTTTGTCCACATCTTTCCTGAAATGTGGCGCCCAGAATTGGACACAATATTCCAGCTGAGGCCTAATCAGCGTTGAATAGAGTGGAAGAATTACTTCTCATGTCTTGCTTACAAGAGTGTTGCTAATACATCCCAGAAGAATATTCATTTTTTTGCAATAGCGTTACACTTTTGATTCAAAATTAGCCTGTGATCCACTATGACCGCCAGAACCATTTCCGCAGTGCTCCTTCCTAGGCAGCCATTTCCCATTTTGTATGTGTGCAAATGATTGTTCCTTCCTAAATGTAGCACTTTGCATTTGTCATTATTGAATTTCATCCTATTTACTTCAGACCATTTCTCCAGTTTGTCCAGATCATTTTGAATTTTAATCCTATCCTCCAAAGTACTTGCAACCCCTCCTAGCTTGGTATAGTCTGCAAACTTTATAAGTGTATTCTCTATGCAATTATCTAAATCGCTGATGAAGATATTGAACAGAACTGGACCCAGAACTGATCCCTGCAGGAACCCACTCATTATGCCCTTCCACTACTGATAACTACTCTCTGGGAATGATTTTCCAATCAGTTATGCATCCACCTTATAGTAGCTCCATCTAGGCTGTATTTCCCTAGTTATTTTCATGAGAAGGTCATGCGAGATAGTATCTAAAGCCTTACTAAATTCAAGATGTACAATATCTACCACTTCCCCCCTATCCACAAGGCTTGTTACCCTGTAAAAGAAAGCTATCAGGTTGGTTTCACTCGATTTCTTCTTGACAAATCCATGCCGATGGTTATTTATCATCTTATCTCTAGGTGTATGCAAATTGGTTGCTTAATTATTTGCTCCATTATCTTTCCAGGTAGAGAAGTTAAGATGATTGGTCTGTAATTCCTTGGGTTGTCCTTATTTCTTGTCAGTAATGGCTGACAAGTCTCAGAAACAATTCTGGTTCCAAAATAGCCCCCACAAGTGGCTCTCTGAAATTCTTAGCAAAGCCTGCAAGAGTTAGTACAACTCTGTAGTATTAGACAAACCGCACTTCTACAGAACCAGGAAGGGAAACATATAAGTACACATTCAAATCTGCATTTTACAATTTATTTTTCCTCTTGAAAGAAAAAAAAAAACTGTTAATGCAACATTCTGATTAAGATTACCAACACAAGAGACACTAAATTCTAAGTTATATTTCCCACCTCCACATTGTACAAATATATTAAAGCTAATGTCACATTCAATAACATTCTGAAGTACTACATATGGATTCAAGGGCTATGTTATAATTGCTATAGGAACCATTATTCTGAATATCTTAACTTTTATGCATATAAAATCCCAATCAATGTGGCAATAGCATTTTTTTAAATATAGCATGTATAGTTGATTGAATTTTCATGTGTCTTTGTTTTAAGACTACTGTGCTATAATGTCACTATGAATAATACTCTAGAGCTGAAATATTACTGCCGCAGAATCCATTAGGGCTTGCACACTGTGACAGGAAAAGCACATATCATGGAGTTAATGCAGGCCAAACTGCAGATTAAAAGGTAGACAGCATGATGCTGTTTTATGTGACTCCAGAGTGAAAATTAAGATGAGATTTGCACTTAAAGAAGGGATTAAACAGTTTGCTATGTACTAACAATAGTGTATCCTCTCCAAATTAAAACACTAAATGTGAATTTACAAAAAAGGTAAGAAAAAAATTTTTTTTCAACAAACCTCCTCTTAGTTGAAAACATCAAGTCTTACAGAGTTCCAGACAAAGACTTGTGAATGCAACTTTTTAAAGCAAAAATTTGTTATTCAGCAAAAGAAACCACCAGACCGCAATAAATACAGAATCCAAGTAATATTTCTTACTGAATTATTTTTCACTTTTTGCAAATAACACAATGTAAAGAAAGAGGGAAAAAGATACTTTCTGCTGAGCCAAATACAAATGCACAGATCTGAACACCTTCAAAAGTTTGGAAGGGGTTGGGGAGTCTGAAGGCAGAGTTAAATCTGAATTTTGCAGGCGCATGTCCATTTCTAATCATGTATTGAGACTTATATAATACCATGTCTCAAATTGCATGTAATCATGTCACCTCACTAGCAGTTTGCACTCATAACTTACTCACATTACAGCTAGTAAAATTCTTTCTTTGGCTCAAATTGTAGGGCTTTGTGCTTTTTTGGCCCTGAAGGTGCAAGGTTCAATCCCTGCTGACAACCATGGTTTCTCTATGCAGCTACAGTTCATTAAATTTTGTGAGAGAACTACAAAATCCATTAGGGATTGTGCTAGTGTTACTGAGTTTATGTGGAAGGCACTTAGGTACTACACTAATGAGTGGAAACACGAAACCCTAAGATAGACAATGGTAGGTAGATACTGTAGAATATTTTAATGCTAGTATTACTTAATATTCTAGTCAGATATGGAATAATTATTAACATCAATTGGAAAAAGTCAGTGAAATATGATTAAATCCAGGTCCTCTTCTTAGCCCTTCTACATTTCAAAGCCAGAGTAGCCATTTCTCTGTTTGGGTGAATTATGTTAGCTGCCAAAAAGAAGATAACTTCAACAAGCGATGGAATAGCATCAAAAGGAGAATTGTTGCCAGGACAAATAATAAACTACTTGAAAACACATTACAGTAATGTGGGTTTGGCAAAGAATCATGTAGTCTGTGTCTAAAGAGATTTCTTTATTTTTATAATAACAACAACTCAAATATGATTGAAAGCAGAACTTACTGAAAAGCATGTATACACTGAAATAGGTACCGAGCCTCCCACAGAAAAGTGTAGCAAAATAAGAAAGCTTTATTTCTCCTCTGTTCTTGACAAACTTTATTGTCTATATCATAAACTATTTAAAATATTGCTAGCATTAAAATATCAAGAAGCTTAAAGAAAAAATATAATTCATTCAACTAAACAACTTTGGTGGGAAGGTTTAATAAAGTAACAGCTCAGATTGTGAAACTGCAAAGCAGGAAAAATTCAGAGAAGTGATTAAAATAAAAAATTATTAGCTTTCAGAAACAAAAAACACTGGGGCTGAGACAGGTTATTCTTTGCAGTGTAGTTATCGCCCTATCAGGCCCAGGATATTAGAGAGACAAGATGGGTGAGGTATATCTTTTATTGGACCAACTTCTGTTGGTGAGAGAAACAAGTTTTCAAGCCACACAGAGCTCTTCTTCAGGTCCCAGAAAGCTTCTCTCTCACACCAACAGAAGTTAGTCCAATAAAAACTATTACCTCATCCACCTTGTCTGTTTAATAGGTTATTCTAGTAATTATGAGAATTTAGCCTAAGGAAAATTGTGGGAATGGACCCATAATGTATCACGTTCCTAGATTCTTTAACCCAGATCCTTGCCTGCAGCTAAGAAGCATACAACTCAAAGAGTAAGGAGCAAAGGTGATGTAAAGACTGAGGGGCCAGTGAAGCATAGGGGTTCATGTCAGTCTCAATCCTTTGACCAGCAGCTACTGGAGCAACAAGAGCCCAAATACCACCAGAGGATCCCCTTGAATTGGGCTGATTCTCCCAGAGCTGGTTCTGCTGGTTTTGTGACCAGAATCGGCAGGTGATGCAGCCACATGACTCTGACAGATCTGGCCATTTATCTTTCCAGCTTTCTGTCTCTGTAAACTATAGTATCCTCTTTGTCTTATCCTTTTTTAATGTCTGTCATCACCTCAAGAGAGAACATTGCATTTTCAGGGTGAGAAAGTTTCCCCTGTTACAACAATTCTAATTCAATATCCTCGCTATTAAAATTCGTAAGTCCCATCCAACCAAAATATAGACATTTACTGTTTTGAGGGATACGTTCTTAGATTAAATATTCTAGTGTAAATGTCCTAAAAATTGTGGCCACATCCTTCTTCAGAATTGTATATAATATGATCAAATTTCAGCCCCCTCATTTTGGTACAAACTTGGAGTTATTCCAATGTTTAATTATGACTGTGGTAAAGAGTAAAAATTTAAATAAAATGGAAGATGGCTACTAATCCATCCTTAGAGGTTTTTAAGGCCCATCTTGACAAAGCCCTGTCTGGGATGATTTAGTTGGTGTTGGTCCTGATTTTAGCAGAAGGTTGGACTAGATGACTTCCTGAGGTCTCTTCCAACCCTAATATTCTGAGATTCTATGATCCATGCAGGCTAAACACAGAGTGAAACCCTGACCCTAGTGAAGCCAATGACAAATCTCCCATTAACATTAATGGAGCCAGGATTTCAGCCATTGGCAGTTGGAAGAAGTGTATTATGATAAAATATATTGGCCTCCACACCTACCAGGAATAAAGATTATGTGTCGTCCTTAATACTTTTGAGTAAGAGAATCTTCTATCAAGCACAACTCAAAATTAATGGACTCATCCTCTCTCTCTTTTATAACATTTGTTACCATCAAATGCTATTATTTCATATTTGATTTTACTTTCTCCCTACACTCAGAAAAATGAACATAAATGGTTGCATGCGGCGTGTGATAGATACCGACTTGGTGCGATAATACAAATAAACACATAATACCTTTCAGTGTATAACCATGGGAAAAAGTACAGATGTGGTACATAGCATCTGTCAGGAACATTACTGGGAAGACCATTCCAATATTAACTTTGAATATAATTGTGTTAAAAAAACCTATTGACAATGTAGTTGTTCAACACCGGGTATGTATAATGCAGCCTAACCATTTTATTTTAAATTACTGCAATATGGGATATTCCTCTCTTCATTTACCAGCAAACATTCCACAAAACAACTGATTTGTACCAGATTTCAGTTTTTATATATAATAAAAACAAAGGAAACTGGGAAATTCCCCTGCTAAATGGAATATGACTGAAATGAAGAGTCAAGCTGATTTTTATTTTTCTGGAAGATAGGGGAAAAAACTGACACATATTCAGTTGCAATAGCTAAGGGTTTATACAGCACCTACCTCAATAATTATAACACTTTGTACTTAAATAGTAGTTTTTCACCTCAGGGTCAAAAAGGAATTTAAAAACAAAACAAAAACTACACATACACACAGGCCCAAACCTGAGAAGTAGTGAAAACATCCAAAACACACTGAGATCCCTAAACTCCCACTGATGCCAATATCCTCCATGAAATACCTATCACACATTTCACAGTGCTGTGAAATAAATAGAGTGAAATCCTGACCTTATTGGCATCAAGGGGAGTTTTGCCACTGACTTCAGAAGATCCAGGATTTCCATCCTAAAAAGCAGTACAACTCTTTAAATGGTCAGGTAAATTGAAGCATAGAAAAGTTAAATAACTTGATTAATATCACACAGTGAGTCAATTTTAGAATGAGGAATAATAGATAGCCAGATGATCTGATTCACCAGTCCATTGCAGTATCAAGCATCAAGAGTCAATTCTCTGGTTCACCCAGCCACACAGTATAGACTACACACCACAGAAATTTAGTAAACGACAGCAGTAGCTTGTCTTTGAAGGAACTAAGAGAAATCCAGGTGCAACTATTATCTGTAAAACTATAAAAATAAAACAAAAGGGGGTGCCATACTCTGTCAGAAGTGTGATATATCTAACAATCCTGTATTCACACTCTACACACCACCGTAATGATCTTTGTACAAAATATGCCTTTTAAGGTATCATTTGAAAACTAATAACTTGCTGGTCAATAATATAACGGTGAAATTTATGTAGCAATATTCTATTAAAGTTATGAACAAAAGCTGAAATCATAACTGAAGTGTGCTTACCAGACAAGTCTGGGGAGCGGGTAAACCTGTTTCTCAAAGACAAAAGACAAGTTGATGCCGCACCCAGATGTCAAAGCTGATAGGCAATCAAGTGGCCATTCCTTGGTAAGAAAGCAGGACGGGACAGGAACAAACAGATCTGTGTCTTAGCAGGGGTGAGATGCTATAGAATGGAATTTCTTTCACCTCCAGACACCATGTTGCCTTCTTTACTGTTTGAATAAACTTTAACTAGAAGTAACCCTCAGGCAAATTCATTTCATTGGGTGAATAAATTATAATAATGAGGGCAAAAATACCCCAAGATTTATTTTTCCCTGACCAAGCTTTTTTTTTTTTTTTTAAAAAAAAAAAATAATAAAAAAAAATCCTTCTTTGCACCTAAGAAGACAAAAGAAACAGCATTTGGACATTGGAGAAGCGATCCTGTTCTGGAGATTTTGGTCAGTAATGCTGTTGGAAGGATGTGGTAAGATCTTTACCTTGAATCAAATATTGTTTATTAAGTTAGGCACTAGGAAGCATTTTATCTTTTTCTTTCTTGTAATTATTTCTGATTGTTATGCCTCATTGCTTGTACTCACTTAAAATCCTATATTCTTTTGTTAATAAAATGTGTTTTCTTGCTTAATTCAATCAATATGTTTAAGTTAAAACATCTGGGTAACTCCAAAAGTTATTATGCATTGTTCCTTTGGAGGGACAATAGATCAAATATTTCTGGACTGTCCACAAGATGACTGGATGGTACAGAAAATACATATCAGGGGCGGGGTGGTGGAATCTGGGACGGGGAGCATATTGGGGGTCACTCTTCAAATAGTAACCAAGGCTGGTGAAAGCCAGAGCGTGGCTGATCTTTGCTGACAGGCTGCTGGGATCAGAACTGTTGGACCAGAACTGTGGTTTTACATAGACACTCAGGATGTGACCTGCATGCTGGCAGGCTGTTTGTGAGTGGGACAGGCTGGAGCTATAGCAGCAAGTCCCTGTGATGTTCCAAGGTTAGAGGGCAAGCAGTGACCCCTTACTGGTCTTGATAACATCCCAGAATGTCACAGCCACCGTACTATGTCAGAAGTCTGATATAGCCGATGTCAATTTCTCCTTTTAGCATATGAAGTGGTAAATAATACAGGATCTGTTTTAATGAGGGACTGACTGACTGTCATCTCTTTTGGGCATCTCAGATAAGCAGGATTAGAACATGTGACTTTTTAGTGAAATAACTATTTATGTGTTAATCAATAAAATAATTATTTCCAATAGGCAGCATCTTTGCTGTTGCAGATCTTTGCCTCTGGCAATCTCTTCTCCTGAGTGTCTGCCACAGTGCAGCTATGGCACCTTCTATGAACAACAGAAAACTTTTTGGTTTTGATCTTACTTTTGAGTTGTTTCATACATTGACAAATGTTTTCATGTTTTGGAGGGGGACGTAGTTGAAGAGTGGTTGTTTGGGCAATTGTATCGCTATTTCCTGTTTCGATTTATCAGTTATTTATGTGGGCACGTTGCACTATATAAACACTCTTTTTATTTTTAGAGTTGCTGCTGCTGTGGACTTTGAATATATAACCCCAATATATGAAGAGAGAAGGAGGCAGGTGACAAACTGCAGGATTTTGGTGGGTCTAGGCTTTGGGAGGGAATTTGGGTGCAGGAGGGGGCTGAGGGCTGGGACAGGGGGTTGGGGTTTGGGAGCGGGTGTGGGATCTGGGAGGGAGTTTGAGTGTGGAAGGGAGCTCATAGCTGGGGCAGGGGATTGAAGTTTGGCTCTGGGAGGGAGTTAGGGTGCAGGAGGGGGCTCTGACCTGGGGCAAGGGGTTGAGGCATGGGAGGGGGTTCCAACCTGGGGCAGGGGATTGGGGAGCTGCAGGTCTCCACTGCCCGTGGAGGCTCAGAGCTCCAGGACTGGTGGCTGGGAGTTGCCCAGTGCTGTCAGGAGCTGTGGCGTCCGCCCACCACAGTGGCTGGGAGCTCCAGGGGCCCTGTGGGATTCTGCTGTGGCTCACAGCTCCGGGCTTGCAGCTGGGAGCTACAGAGCCCCCGCAAGCTGAGAGCTCCTGCACCCCTGCTGGCCGGCAGCTCAAACCTCACAACCCCGGGGCGGAAGCAGAAAATGCCTACAGAGGTCTCTGGAAGTCACAGATTCTGCGACCTCTGGGACATAACCATACCCTTACTTATGTCAATGAATTCATGAAGAGTGATGAATATTCTTCAGAGGAATTGGCTTGATTCATACAAAGAGGACTTCAGGACCGGGCCTACAAAACCACAGGTTTATCTTGAACATCACTTTTGTTACTGTGACTCATTTGCTTTGTTACGTGCTAGGAAGCCGTTTATTTCCTAATCTTGTGCAGTACCATATCATTGCTTCTACTTGTCGTAAAGTAAAATATATCAGCTTGCCTCACCCTGTTGGGTCCGTTTCCAGGGGTTGCTTTTCCTGTGGGGGCAGAGTTTGCTTCAAGTGAAAGGTAGCAAATTTGCACTCCTGATTTCGGTTGGCATTTCTTCCAGATGAGTGCAGTTTTAAACTGCACTATAGCTGCTAGACACGACAGGAACATCTTCCTGAGGCATGAGCAGGCCCTGTTTGCAAAGGTTTTGCTGAACAGCTGTTTACCCTGTGGTAGAGAAGAAGTTGTGAATGTCTCATGATGCCTCAACCCTCTAGCAGACAGCTATTCTGTAGCCTGCATATAGTGCATATTCACCATTTTACTTCAACTTGGCAATATGGCTGATCTTAAAGCATATATAAAGATGCGTGCTTAAGACTCCAACTTGTGCTAAGGTTAAACATGTGATTAAGTGGTTTGCTGGATCAGTCTAAATGAAGAATAAGGATAAACGATAAAGTGCAAAAGCTAAAACAATTCTCGTTAATTTAAAATATACAGGGAGATAAGAATGTCTCAAGATTTTATGATACCAGGTTATACTGTAGAAAGTCAAAAGGTGAACTTTTCACATCATCTATCATCCTCACTTGGATTTTCATTAGCTCCTTAATGCTGAATAAGCCATTACCTTCTGTGTCAACAGATGTAAAGAATCACAATTAAATGACTTTTTATTTATTTTACTAGAGTTTTGAGAAGTCATGTTTTACTGAAGTTCTTCTTATTAAGCATGTTAGAGACCATTTAAAAATGTTACACCTGCTGCAGAGCAAAATATCTAGTCTGTGCCTGGTATACTAACCATAATATTTTCCTCTAGTGAATGTATGCAAAATTTCACTTTATTTAGCTAATACAGATACTTAGGCATGTTCTACTTTATCTCAGTTTCTGCCTGGTACTCCACAATCCTAAGTGGAATACTCTAAAATTGCTCATTTTTTTCTGAATTTCTTTAAACAAGATAGGATCAAATCTGAAAGAATTTAAAACCAAACAATAAGCCAGGTGGGTGTAATGTGAGGCACAACAGACAGCATAGATGCAATAGTTCATGGTTAGAGCTTAAGGACAATCACTATATCCTACTTATACTTTCATTTCAAGTTAGTCATTCATGAATATCTTTGGAATATTTTCACTTGTGAGAAGGTAGAAACACAAGCATGATAGGCTTGTCTTCTTTTATCCAAATAAATAGTGAAAGGGTAAAGTTACCTTCAGTGATCAGCAGAATCAACAAAAGCATAAAGCTGTGAGTTGCCTTTGGTCCCCTTTCCAGCTTCCCTTTTTAAATTCTTTTTTGCTTATACAGTTGGTTTTCCTGCTATTTTCAGTGCATCCTGGACCATCTGAACCTTTCAGAGCAACATACAAAACTAAAAGTCTGAAACAGAAGAAAAAGTAATCACAAGTATGTCTGTATATATATTAGACACTCCTACAAGACTCTATTTCAGCTGGAGACAGTATCATTTTGTGTACCGGTTCCTTAAACTGAATTCTAGTTACAGTGTGTCACAAACTTTCAGGGTCACCCTGAGAAAATCACTTGAAGCATAATTCTACTCTGACTTCTATTGAATAAAAATACATCCTCTATGGCTATGTCTTCACTTACATTCAAAGTACAGGCACTACACATGTAGCTGTACACACAGCAGTAACAGGCTCCAGCAGCAGTCAGGAAAGACTGGGGTGGGGGGAGCAGGGGAGAGGCAGTGAGAAAAGGTTCTGGCAGAAGGGTGCTGCTAGAGTCTTTCCTTGTTGCGTCCTTACAGCAGAGCCTTTCTCCACTGCTGGATCCTTTCACTGTTGCATGCTGCATGAATTCATTCATGAATGGTGTGCAGTACTGCAAGGTACTGGTGTCAAAGATGCTCTTTTGCAAATGAATAATTCAAAACCAGATTGCAATGCAGTGCACTGAAATAAACCAGAACAGCAATTAATGCTACTTTACCAGAATACACACTTTAAGAGCTTGGCTACACTTGCACATTATACCGCAATAAAGCCACCCAGAGGGCTCTACCTCACTCTTGGTCCACACTGGCAAGGTACGTAGAGCGCTCTGACTCCCTGGCGAGAGCACTGCTGGTACTCCACCTCAGTGAGAGGAATAACGTCTGTTGTGCATTGGCTGAGGCTCCTCAGAGTCAGTGTGAACGAGGAGTTATGTTAATACGCTTTGATTGACCTCCGGAAATGTCCCGTAATTCCCTTAAGCCTTGCCAGTGTGGATGGGGAATAAGGTAGAGTGCTCTCTGCGGCTTTATTGCGGTATAATGTCCAAGTGTAGCCAAGCCCTCCGCAAAAATGGTGTCGTTCATGTGGGTTCCAGATCCTGCAGTCAGCCTGAATAATTTCACCTGGCTGGAGTTCTCCACCCAACACAATCCAACCTAGAGCATGTTCAAATCAGGATTTCAAGAGGAGAGCTGACTGCACTGGGATTTGAAGCCATTGACACACTACTGGGTAAACTTGGCGCCTCTCAAGATCAGGCCGCAATTGGCACAAATCTGTCAGGACGTACACAATACATGTATTACTTTAAAGATGGCTGTCCAGCTTTCCATAAATAGTGGGGTCACGCACTTCATTGCTTTTGTAAGCAGTGTCAGGAATGAGATCTATTCTGACATCTGGTGGTGAATTATGGGAGTTGCAGTGAGCAGTGGAAAATAACTTTGGGGCTGATCGATTTGCGTAGGCACACCCACCGCGCCTAGCCTGAGCTCACAGCAGCCCACATGGCCAATTCGGCTGATGTGGGAGCCCCAGTTTCTATGTTACTGGGGCAGGAATGATAAAGTGATGTTACCCTGATCATGTGAATGAAGGACTATGGACATGTACTTGCCCCTTGTTATGATGGAGGGACTCGCCATCATCTAAGTAGCACTCACTGGTCAAGGGCCACATGCTTCAGAACACTCTGAGATTGAGAGAGACTATAGGTGGGTCTTTATACCTTTGGGTGAGGGACTTGTCTAAGGGCCCCTCAGGCTTATTGCACCTTGCCTCTCTCCACTGTGGAATGTTAGAGCTAATTTTGATTCCCTTAGGAGTCTAGGTTCAGCCTGCTAAGCTGAATTCACTTTGGGTCTGCTGGTGTACCTGTGCCAAGGCCTCCCCCTGCTACTAAGAGCTGAAATCACTTAAGAGCTGAAACCTCTAAGCACTGTGTTAAGTAGGGGCGGGCCTAAAGGCATGTCGGTGGCACCAAGCAATTTGTGCAGCTAGCAGAGCAAAGCAGCGGACTCAGCCGAGCAGTTCCTGGGTGCAGTTTGTGCGACTGGCAGCGGACTCAGCCAAGCGGTTCCTGGGTGCAGTTCGTGTGGCTGGCGGAGTGGCTGGCACAGCAGAGCAGTCCGTGTGTTGATTAGCGGAGCCGTTTGTGCTGCTGACGGAGTGACTGGCACCGCAGAGCTGTCCGTGTGTCGGCTAGCAGGACGGCTAGCGGAGTGACTGGCGCTGCAGAGCAGATCGAGTGTCGGCGAGCAGAGCGGGTTGCGGTGAGGGCTGCAGCGGAACCCCACAGAGAGGCGGCGCAGTTGGCCTCGGACCATGTAAGGTGCCCCGTGCCCTACCCTCCATTTCCACCCAGGCTGGGAGGTAAGACTCTGCCAATTGACTTTTGAACTCTGCACTGACCCAGAACAGAGACTCTTGGGCTGCTGGACTTTGGGACTATTGAGTGACTTTTTGGGGTTGTGGAACTCAAGAGCCAAAGGGAAGGCCACGGCCTATTTGCTGGGAGGGGGGCTTCTGGTTCATGGTTTGGTTTATTAACCTTGTTTGTGGTGTTTCCCCAATATAATGCCACATTGTTTCTCCCTGTTATTAAAAGGCTTTGGTACACTCAGACTCTGTGCTTGCGAGAGGGGATGTATTGTCTCTTACAGACGCCCAGAGGGGTGGTATATGGTTGTCCCAGGTCACTGGGTGGGGGCTCGAGCCGGTTTTTGTATTGTGCTATTGGAATGGAACCCCTGGATACTGAACCCGGCCCTTGTTGCTGCCAACTCTGATAGGCAGAAGGGTTACACTTTTGTAGGCAAAGCTGTACACCCAATGAGAGAGCAGCACTTTAAGCTGCTGCTTGAGATATGTTCAGGCAGAAGCAGGGGTTCCAGCAGGATGCCTCTGCCTGCAGTAATTTGGTGGGGTGCAGGGGATGTGTAGGAACTGGGGGAGCACTGCAGGGGAAGGGTGTGGAGTATTACAGACATCACACAACTTGCCCGCAGAGCTGCTTTGTCTTTTACCTTCCTGTTACTCATCACAACCACTCTCCCACTCCTCCAGATCCCTGCTTTCCCACCCCACACTGCTCCCTCCCACTCCTCTCTGGGTCCCTGCTTCCCCTTGACCTTTCTCCCCTGGCCCTTTCCCACCACACACACTCCTGCAGGTTCCTGATGCTTCCCGTCTCCTGCCATGCTTCCCTGTACTCCAGATTACTGCTTCCCCCATCATGACCCTGCTCTCCAGGTCCCTGGTTTCCCCCACTAGCGGTGCCCCATCCCTTCAATCTCTGCTGCTCCCCTCCCATCCCCACTCTTCCCCCTCCAGCTCCCCTCAATAACCCTCCCTATGTGTCTCTCTTAGTTTTCTTAGACTCCAGGCTACAGACAACCTTCCCACACAGCAAGTTAATCTGCTGCCTCTGATGGCTGTAGGCAGCAGCAAAGGGTGCCAGAGAGATTCCGTAGCCTGCACTATTAAGTAGCCCATGGGCCTATTTTCCTCTAAATGAAGCATTTCAATCAATAGGGTTCTGCCCACTGATGCCTAGGACCACCCCTGAAATTTTGGAATGGAAGAGATGCAATGTGCAAAAGTTATCATGTTACACATAAGGAGGGTGAGATATCATTTAGTGGACCAACTTCTGTTATTACGTCACAGACAGAGAGATAAATGCGATGAAGTTGACTGTAGAGCCTTGTTTCTTCAATCAATAATTAGAATTGCATTCAGGCTCTACTTACAGCATAGGTCTTGATTCAGAAAGATGCTTTAGCATGTGCCAAACTTCAATCACATGAGTAGTTCCACTGATGTCTCGGAGAAGTCTTATGGCAGTCACTAGGACTACACATGTGCTTAAGTTAGATATTTAAGCATGTGCCTTTCTGAATCACAGCCAAACTCTGGATGAAAGCTTCACTAGTAGAAAGGTTTTATGAAGTATTATGAAGTGTTATAGCTACAACATGCATCTGCTCAAGGCTTCAGCTATCTGCCTCTTCTACATTTTTTTTACCACCTGACTAAACTTTGGAATAACTCAACAAAAAAAAAACAAAAAAAAACCACACACCCAGAAAAGTCTGTTTGTACTTGACAATACTCAAGGGAAACTTAATCTCTCTATCAACACTGGCATGTGCATTGGACTGAATGTTATCATGCCTGTTCAGAAGTAGCACACTCATTCCAACAGGACAGCTTCTTTACGAGCATCTGAGTATTAATGGAGCACATATAACCTGACTGGCAGATGTTTTTAGTAAATCATTGAGATGTCAGCATTAAAAATTAGCCACTTGAGTATTTGTCTGTTCCTTTCTGAGTAGCAATAAATTATTTAGAGCAGTGAAATGTCTGTTTTAATTTATCAGATCTTCTTGTTTGAAGCCATCTCTCCTTGACTTTCCTGGGAATCAAAAAATATGTGCATCCTCCTAACCTGATTGCTAATTTAGAGAAGATAGTATAATGTCTGGTGGCAAAACAGTAAATTAAAGCTACATTGCCAAAAGGCATTTTAAACCCAGAAAAGAAGTCCAAGATCTCATAAAATTATACAGGGGATCAGTGTCTTCATTCAAAATAACAGATGCCATTTGTCAAATCTAAAGTACTAATCCTAATGCATTTCTTTTTTTCGGGGGGGGGGGGGGGGGTACAGATAGCACATGACATTACCTATGACTCCTCATGAATTCATTTATGCTTAAAAATAGGCAGTATATTGATAATATTGGGCCCATTCCTTATTTGTGCCAAACTTCAGTGGGAGCTTTACATGATCTAATACTGAAGAATTTCATCTATAGTTAGTATAGCTGAAATTCATTAGAGACTATATTCTACAATCCTTCCTTGAAGTTCCAATTCTTGTGTCGCCAGCAGAGTTCAGCTGCATTAGAGCAGATCTCTTATGTAGCATAACTGAAAATGTTTTTCTGCTGTCAAAGAAACAGGGCATACATTCGACAGCTATCCAGTTAGATAAAGGAAAACATGCCTGCACAGATGCATCTCCAAGAGGCTGAGAAGTAGGTGAAAGTGGCAAAATACGCAACTTTTGAATATTTGTCTCATCTGAAAAGCAAACAAACTGCCACAATTCCAGCATTTTGGTCAAAGCTCACATTTAGTAATTACAACATAGATGGCCCTTTAAGAGATGGGCCTGCCACACCTGTGATTAATCAGCTGCCTCCCAGCTGATGTTAAGGCCAAGGATCAGGTGATAGCTTGAAATTCACCTGGTCCTCATAAAAGCCATCAAGCAGCCGAGCTGAGGGAGAAAAGAAGGGAGTAGATAGGCTCTGGCAGAAACCCTAGTGTCTTGGGGAAAGGATGTGACTGATATGTTAAAGTTAAACAGTTTTATTATGAAGAATGAAAACTGAGTTCCTGAAGCAAAGGGACTGGAATCTTGTGGATGGAGACTGTTCTTTGGAACATGGGCCAATGACTTAGCCCACTGCTTACAAAGATGTTTAATTCATCTTGTTGGATCTTGATTCCCTCACGAACTGATTCCCAACTAAGTTACAACCTCCATGATAAATGCATGCACCTGGTTCTTTATATATCTGTCAATAAGATTAAAAAATTGACATTTCAATAGAGTTTGCATTTATTAATATGGTACCATAAATCTTCATGATGTTTAAAAGATAAGTGACAATGGTCCAAATGTCAATTACAGTAAAATCAATGGAGTTACTTTAGATTTACACTAGTGTAACCAAGATGGAATTTTTGTTCTACAGTGCCTGCCCTGAAGAACTTGCTAACTGCGTTAAGACATAAATTGATGAACGAAGAGTACAAACAACTGGGGGAATGGAAGGAACGGAGAGGATAGCAACAGTAAGATCATGCATTAGCTTTAGTTTGGTGATTCATGACCTTTGTTTTATATTATTCTCTGTTATATGCTGTGCCGAGAATGGGATCTGATTTTTGGTAATTTTGCAGTTAGAGTGACATCAATTACAGTAAAAGTACGTACAGTAAATTGCATTACGCAGTTATCTTAATATAAAATAAAACCACTGCCAACTCAACTTTACTACTAAGTTCTGCCAGGAATAATGTCAAGACCCAGAAAGAATACCCAATCAGAGAATACGCTGTCCTGGATCTCTCTTTCCCACAAGAAGGAAATGACAGAGAATACAAAGATATTAAGACCCAGTCCCATGGAATTTCTTTGTTTCCAATAGATCTGCCAAACTGACAGTAGCAGAGAGAATTGCCCTCTGAGGGGAGAAATCAAATACATCTTTACAAATTAGTTTAATCTAATCTGGACCCACAAATATTAAAGTGTCGTAAATATAATTGTATAGTTATCAAATTGTGTCACAAAGGTTGTTTGGGTGTCCTAACTGAGTGTTTCCTTACCTTAATGTGTTTAAATTCCTTTCAGATTTAAGGTGAACTCTGAATTTCCTGGGTTTATAATGCTTTGTTTGGGAGACAGCTGCAACATCTTTAATTTATTCTAAATTGCCGATTATTTTTTATCTCAGCCTTAACTCCATGTTAAGTTTTTGTCTGAGAATATTTCTGTAAAGGTAAAGTTAACTGTAGAAGACGGGGCAACAGTAAATAATTAGGATGGGTCTAGGGTCAAATGTGAAATAAGACAGTTAATCTATATTGTGTGAACTCCGACTAGTTATTCTCTAGTGCCCTGGTCAGACCAGCTCTAATAGTGTTTAAAGCAGAAAATCGATGAATACCAGATGTTATATCAGGGTTTTACTACCTTGAACATATTTGGAATCTACAAAAAATGAGTCATATAGCATGGCATTGCATCCTCTACAGAGCAGAAAATATTATTTACATAGTATTTTTAATAAGTCTAAAATGAGACAGCAACACCACTGAGTTTTAATAATTCAGCTGTTTAGCTGTTTCATATGCAATGCTTAAATCCAGTTGCCAATAGCAGATCCGTTACTAAGGCTCAGAGCTATATGAACGAATATGAACATATATTGAAGAATGCAAAAGTGTTATTGCCCAGAAAATCTGAGAGCTCATCTTCTCTTCATGCTGAGTACAAGAAAAATGCCCTAACAGAAATGAACAGCTGAGTCCTCAATCTTTGAAAAAAGCACACTCAATGAAGTAAGCAAATAATTGCAGTGTTACTTCCCCTTCTGACACTTAGTGTATGCTCCTGCCCCATTAATATCAATGCAGCACTGCATTTCTATGCTGCCTCCCACACTAGAGCCCCCAAAGAATCCCAGGAGCTGCTGTTAGCTGAGGAATGCTTGACATCATGGCTACAATGAAGCTGTGCTGTCAGGAATCAGGTCAGGAGTGCTGGAACAGGGGGGCCAGATGGCCATGATGATCCCATCACCTTTTACTGACTGGAGAGGAGTGAGCAGGGGATGAGATGGGGCGGGGGGGAAGAGGTGGAGCGGGGCCTCAGGGGGAAATGAGTGGAACGAAGGCAGGGCCTCAAGGAGAAGGGGCCAGGACAGGGCCCTGAGAAGAGGCAGCATGGGGGTACAGGGCCATGGTTCGAGCACCGGTGGCCCCCCAACTTTTATGGAGCTTCCACCGCTCCTGAGTCAGGTGATGGGACTTAGGGCTGCTCCAACTGATGCAGAATTGGCAAAGAACCAAATACCATAATGTTATAGCTAAATTTTGTCTATTAAGATTTATTAAAGACTCAGTGCAGCAATGGCAGTTTTAGGGCCTTATCTATGCTAGAATGTCCCTCAAGGCAGACAGTCCTGAGCAAGGGATGATGCAGAAGATACAGCACTGCAGGAGTAGCACCAGAAAGCACTGTGGCTGAGATGCCTCTATTTGCTCTCTGCTCCTCTCCCTTGCTGGGGAGATAGTAGTGATTTGCTGCAGAGCATATACTGGCAACAAATCAGAAGGCCTCTGCCATGTGTCTCAGCCAAGACTGCCTGTTCCCCTGCTCCCCCTTTCCATCTCTCTGAGGTACAGCCACTTACTTCTGGGCACCTGGACCCAAGGTCCATGTCGCTGCTCTCCTTTTTAGGTACATCATGTAAGTGTGGGTGACCTTTAAACCTGACTGAAAGCTGGAAGCTTCAAGGCCAAAGCTAGAGGTCATCCACTATTACCTCAATTGTGGTAGCGCCCAGGGACCTCAGTCAAAGACCAGGATGGTGGTTGGCGCTGTACAAATATGACAAAAAGACAGTCCCTGCCCCCAAAGAACTTTAGATTCCAAGTATGAGACATGTAGAAACAGAGAGAGGAGCACAAGGAAAAAAAAATCAGACAACACAGGTCAGCATGGAAGACAGCAGGAACATTGTTTCAAGTTTGTTACCCATATTACAGTAGCACTTGAAAGCCCCAATCATGATCTGTCCCCTTATTATGCTAGACCTAAACACACAACAAAAACATGGTCTCTGTCCCAAAAAGTTCACAATCTATGAGGCAGCATGAAGGTAGTTGATTGGTCTTTTCCTCTGAGTTGGGAACTGAGTTCTGTTCAATTGCAATGAAATGTCTGTTAGGTGAAGAACAATCATACTTAAAAACAATATTGCCAATCCCAAATGTGAATTAGGACTACAAATTATGAGATTAGGTTAAAAAATTAGATTTTTGAAAATCACAACAAATTTGGGGTACTTTTTAATGCGTCTTTTGTTTTTTGAGACTTTAGGATTCACTCAGGTCATTTTTTCAAAGTTTTCAACAAATGTTAGAAACTTTTTTTAAAAAATGACAGCTCATGTAATTACTGATGCCAGCAGCTGATGTTTTAAGGAAAATAGCTATCACAAAATTCATGGTAAAATTATGATAGTTGGTAAGGTGGCTCTCTAATATTCTGGGGCCCACACAGCTACAGCACTGCTTATGATAGTGGGCAAGATCACTACAGCATCTAGCAAAATGTAAACAGTTTCAGAGAATTTTTTTCAGTACCAAAGAAATGTGAGGGCTTGCCATTCATACAAAGTTATTGCACTGCTGAAAGGCAGCTGTAGTTCAGTAGCTTGCATTGTTCAAGTAACCTATGAAATACTGGCCTCATTCAAACCTTTGTTCTTTCCAAAACAAACAAAAACAAACACAACCCACAAAACCCACAGCTGCCATTGCATACACACTCCAATTAGTATCTTTCTCTTTCTGGCTCTTACCGTAAGAGCCTAATGGCAATAGCCATAACATGGTAAATCTCTGTATTAATTACCACACTATCTGGGAACTCTGTAGACATTCCTGAAAACACATGCTTGGACCATCAGGTATCAACATCTCTCTGATGAGCTAATTAGTCTTAATGTGAAACAATTAACTAGGAGTTCTGTACTTTGGGAGAATTTAGATTAGACCCAACATTTTCCAGTGTTTTAAAATTAAGTCTTTGTTATGCACCGATTGTTTACTAGGTCCACTCTTCTCCATAAAGTGCATATGAATGGGCTTTAAATAGGGGAGGTCTGCAGGGATCATGAGGAAAATGGAATCTTCTCAGACTCTAAGTAGGCTATTAAATGACAGCTAGAACCCTCTGCCCCCACAACTGCCCATAAGTACATCGGTGAGTGGCCTGACTTAATATATGCAATCACAAATCAACTAGCTATATTCTACACTGTTCCCAGTTCACCCCCAGAATGTCAACTTTTTCCATTTATGCATGTGTTAGAGACCTCCTGCATTAATCCACTACAACCTACCTTTGAATAGGGTATATTATCTGCTGGTCATAGATCTAGTCTGAATAACGCATTCTACCCGCTGAGACTTCAACGTGAGCATGCACAAGCGAGGGCAGAACTTGGTCCTGACATAGTTTGCTATGTTACCACTGCGTGTTACAGTATCTTAGCCGCAAAAATAAATGCTGGATTTCTTTCAAACCAGCAGCAGCTGAATTTCAGTACATTTTTGTCAACTGTTTATTTAGTTTCATCCTATGGCTACTTGCATTAGAAATAAGCAACCTATAATTTTAAAGTATATTTTCCATTCTTATCATACTTTCCCCAGTATGGAAACATGAATAACATTATCAAAGAAATTCACAGTTATTAGCAGAAGAGAGAACATAAGAATGGCTGTACTGGGTCAGCCCAAAGTTCCATCCAGCTTAGTATCCTGTCTACCGACAGTGGCCAATGCCAGGTTTCCCGGAGTAACAGGTAATGATCAAGTGATCTCTTTTCCTGCCATCCATTACAACCCTCTGACAAACAGATGCTAGGGACACCATTCTTTACCCATCCTGGCTAATAGCCATTAATGGACTTAAACTCCATGAATTTATCCAGTTCTCTTTTAAACCCTGTTATAGTCTTAGCCTTCACAGTCTCCTCAGACTATGAGTTCCACAGGTTGGCTGTGCGCTATGTGAAGAAGAACTTCCTTTTATTTGTTTTAAACCTGCTGCCCATTAAGTTCATTTGGTGGCCCCTAGTTATTATATTATGGGAAGAAGTAAATAACTTTTCCTTATTCACTTTTTCCACACCACTAATGATTTTATATACCTCTATCATATCCCCCTTTAGTCTCATCTTTTCCAAGCTGAAAAGTCCTAGCCTCTTTAATCACTCCCCATATGGAACCCATTCCAAACCCCTAATCATTTTAGTTGCCCTCCTCTGAACCTTTTCTAATGCCAGTATATCTTTTTTTGAGATGAGGAGACCACATCTGTACACAGTATTCAAGGTGTGGACGCACCATGGAAGTGGATTTCATAGTTCCAGGAAGAGTTCATTCAATCAATTCCTGCGATTGGGTTCTATCCAATACACATATTAATGTAGTCTCTTTTTATCTGGGGGAAAAAACTGTTTGTAGAATGATTAAGTGAATTGAAAAATTGGTTGTTTCTTTGTAATCAATTAACTGCTTCCTAGCCTACAAAAAAGAACTCCGTTTCGTTAAAATCCAATTGGTTTCTTTTTTTAAAAAACTAGCTTAAGTCGTTTTATTCTAGAGAAGGTTCTTTCAACATCTTAGGCACTAGCAAGATAATGGCAAATGTCTCCCTACAATGCACAGCTGTCATACATATCAGGATAGAGAGATTTTGTTGTGTGATGGCATATAACTTTTTTAAAAGCTTCTGAAGCTATCTAAATACGATTAATGAATGACTTCTGAGTGGCTTACCCCCTTACCTTTAACTTCTGTGACAATATTCACATCTAGTCTTGACGTCTATAACTGAATATTGGCCTATTCAGATGGCTTTAAAATGTCCAATTGTCCTGTTCAGTTGTCCACTTTGACTTCTTATTGATATCTGATGAGAATTGATTTATTGAAAAAGGATTCACAATTATAGATTGATGCTGCAGAAGGTTCCAAGGAGACTAACAGACAGAAGTAATTATTATAAAAGAGAAAAAACACAACAGAAGGTATCTCCCAAAAGGTGACAAATAATAAAAGACAAATGTGACAGAACTGCTTATTTTCCCTTGAAACCTATAAAAATATTTCATCCCAAAACTCTAAAAAGAAACCATTCACTATTTAAAAAAAATCTAAAGATGAAGTTGTAACGTCAAGACTCGGGGATCAAAAGACTTAGTCCTGAACGTGAGAGTCAGGACTAAGATGATGCAGGGATATTTTATTTCTCAGGGATGAACTATGAGAATTTGGTAAAATGCCCTTGCTATAGGACTGTCTGTACAGTTTCTGTAAACAAAATAATGAGAATGATGGTTTTAGACATCTTAGACAAGGATATAATTAGCAAATGAAGAGTAGTATCCTTCAGTCTACTCAAGGCCCAAATGCATAAGTTGGTTATTGACTTCAAAGGGTTCAAGATTGTGCTCAAAATTCTCATTTAAGTTTATGGGCCAGATTCTCTTCTCAATAAGCTCTCATTTCACTGAAATGAAATCAGAAACTGCAGCCTGAGGATTTTATTTTATTGAATACTGAGCAAGGCATAAAGGACCTTGACCCAAAATGACCACATAGTCTATACTTAGGGATATATATTTCTCCTACCTTCCTTCACAGAAAATAATATATTATTAAATCTAGTGGCTTGCTTGTAGAACAGGTTTCATTTAGAATAAAAAGTTGCAGCATTACACTGTTAGTTCTTGGTCTGTCCTAAGCAAGGTCACAATCACCACAAAACACCTTTTTATTTTAATATTTTACAAAACGCTGCTAATGGATTATAGCAAAATATCACAAAGAGGACACATAGGCCAAATATGCAGTTTATCTGTAGAGGAGAGGGCAACAAACCCACTATCAGGGTTCTAAAGTCCAATAGGCGTCCTGAAAGCAAAGCACAACCAAGCCTATTCAACCCCCATCCCATCCTCATCTGTAGCGTGGGGATGACCCCACACTCTCTATTTTTCTGGAGTTTGGTAGGCCCAACTAATTCAATTTTTTCAAGTGGGTTGAGTTTGTTGGGTGAAAAACATTACTGAAGAGAGAATGAAATTATCATTCACTTCTGGTGTGTAGAGAAAGAATTAAAAGAGTAGGAATATTCCTATTCCACCACATCATCAACTCTTTTATTTCATGGCACCCACAGCACAGAAAGAGACAGGGTGTTAAAACCCAGATAGAAAGAATCGCAATTAATATATGTATATATAGTGAATATATGCTTCTGATATCACTTACACATCTGACTTACACTGTGTGTAACTTGATTAGCCTCAGTGGAGTTACTCTGAGGTTATATCAGAGGAGATCAGGTTCATGGTATGTATTCTCTCTTTCCTGCTACAGGCCAGTCGCATTTTATGCACATTTAACTTGCGCAAATTTAACTTTACGTGGCTGGCCAGGGAAAAAAAAAACAGGGCAGCAGCCTGCCCGCCGCAGTGGGGTCCGGGCCGGCAGCCCGTGGCAGTGGCCGGTGCTGGAGCCAGCAACCAGCTTGGGTGTGGTGGGGTCGGGGCTGGCAACCCGCGGCAGGGGCCGGCAGCCTGGCAGCCCACGGCAGTGGCCGGGGCTGGAGCCAGGAGCCAGCAGCCAGCTGGGGTGTGGCGGGGTCTGTTGTCTGGGCCAGCAGCCTGGCAGCCCGCAGCAGTGGCCGGGGCTGGAGCCAGCAGACCGCGGCAGGGGCCAGCAGGGCTGGAGCCAGCAGCCCATCTGCCCCCTCGCGGGATCGGGGCAGGAGCCAGCAGCCCGCCCACCCGCCCGCTCACGGCTGGAGCCCGCCCCCCCCCAGGGTAAACGTTCAGCATAGTGAACTCAATGAGAGTTTCGCTATACACGATTTCCGCTTTCCGCGGTAATCGCAGAACGTAACTCTCGTGTAAGACACGACACGCCTGTATTCAGTTCTCTTTCTCCGTCTGTGTAGGAACATCTCTCAATGTGTGGTAAAACAAAGTTGAAAAAACTCCCTCCTATACAAATAAACAGTAACATACAGTCCAACTCATGCCTTTCTTCAGGTTTGACTGTTCCTAAGGTTCCTCAGCGCTGCTCAACCCACACTCTAGAGCCTCTCTCTCACTCTTCAGAAAACCACTTCCATCTTCCTTATATCCGTGTGGGGTAATGCACCATCTACCTCAGTGAGTCATCAGAACTCACTTGCTAGCAAGGTCAGGATCAATACTTGCTAACAAGGTCCTCAGCTGGTTGTAAATCAGCAAAGTTCTACTGAATTCAGTGAAGCTATGTCAATTTATACTAGCTGAGGATCTGGCCCAGGATGGAGTGTATCAGGTAAATGTTGCCAGACTTCTACATTCTACTAACAATTATTTAACCGTAAGCCCTGTGGCCTTAAGCCTACAAGAAAAGGTAGGAATCTGAGTGAGCTCTCTATTGGCATCTGCTGGAGAGCATGGGGAGTTGATTGAGCAAAGCAGTGCCTCATTTATATATTAATTGTGGATAGTTTGGGGACAATGGGGTATAAAATGGCTTAGTTTTGTACTTGGGGATTATATTTTGGTGATTACCCTGTTAGGACCATCTGAACAAAGCTGGGACAATGTCTCGGTATGGGGTCGCCCTAACAAAACTGATATTTTCTAAGGTTGGGTAAGAAGCCCTGCAAAGAACCAACATTCAAGATCAAGAAGACTACACATTCTTGACTTATTCCTGGGAATACCTCTCTAAATGGTAGAGGCTGCGGTGGACCCCTCAGACCACCAATCTCCTGTTCCCTAAAAGAGCTGAGTTGAGAGCCATGGTTGCCTTGTGTGAACAGGGCTGTGCAGTGATTATAAGTCATCTGGTTAGTAGCAAACAAAGAACATAGCCCAGCAGCAGGCAGAGCAAAGGGCAGCTGGCCGCACCCCATTACCCAGCAAGAGAGCAGCAGACTGAAAGCAGTTGTATGTGCTATGGTAGGAGCAGAGGAGTATGCAGAATCCATCTACATCAACTTAAAGACATTGGTAAGGCCTCCCTGTCCTAGCTGCTAAAATCATTATAGAAGCACAGAGGTAGAGTCACAGAGCTGCCTAAGGAACAGAGACCTGATTTTACTTGGGGCACCTGGACCTACTAACTGTTTTGTTTAGAACTGTGACTCATGCACTGTGAGGTAGTTTGCTTTAGAAAGTGTTACCTAGAAAGTGTTAAATTGCAACGTTTGTTCAAGTTCACCCTCTTCTTCTCCCACTAAAATTATTTAATCCCCCCCCCCCACCCACACCCACACACAGTTGAGTGTGCTTGCAAGTGGGAACAGATTTGACTGCATAAAGGCATTTAGAATGGATACAGGTTCCCAGATTACTTGGTGGGGACTGAACCAAATTAAGCAATTTGTAGAGATTTCCCTAAAAATATATGGACCTAGTCCTTGTCGTTGTTGATGCTGTTTGCAGAAGGTTTACATGACTAATATGTATGGAAACTCTATAGCATTTTATACAGTTTGTGCTATATATATTAAGGACCTGATTCTCCGCTGCCTTACATTCGTGTAACTGTCACTAGGGTGACCAGATGTCCTGGTATTATCAGGCCCATCCCGATATTAGGGGCTGTGTCTTATATACACAACTATGCTCCCTGCCCCAGAAAAGTGTTGTGTTTTTCGCACTTGCTATATGGTTATCCTAAATGCCACCTGTGCAGAATTGGTGCAAAACACTATCATGCTGCTTTGATATTGGGGCACTCTTGTCCATAACTATTCTAAGATGTAAAATTAACAGTCAAGAGGAAAAAGAAAATCCACAGGATATGAAACATTTTTCAAAATTGAACTTGTTGAATAAAAGAGGAGACGCCGTGGTTATAATCAGAACCAATTACTGTCCATCAATATCACTGTAAGGAAGTAAGTGACCCTGTAGTGTTGAAAATTTATTCCAGAAGCCTACAATGGTGGTGGATTTCGTTACTAATGAAATGTGAAAACAATGGACAAGTAAAATATTTTCCAATCTGTATTATATTAGGAAGTCATATTTCTGAAATATAACATTTTAAAATACTGAATACATATGGCATTTCACCAGTGCCATATCAACATTTTTAATATACACCAAGATGAAACTAATACTCACTCTGCATGCAAACCTCAATACTTCATCTAGTAGGGTATAAAAACTGACTTCAGCAATATGTTACAGTGTTTAGATAATAGGACACAGAAACCATCAATATGTTAAGAAATGAATGTCTGCATGATATTGGGCCAATAAATACAGAACACGCCAAATCTGTTGAATGTTATGTGCTAGGGTCTAAATTCTAACTAGATTCTAGATCTTTCAATGTTTATAAAAAGGGAACTAAAAACCACAAAAAAAGAAGAGCATGGCTGAGGGAATAAAAATTGAGATAAGGTTTAAGGTCTATCATCAGGACTCTCAGTATAGGTGAAAAGACAGAGATTTACGACAATTTTCAAAGCTACCTAAGACACACTTACAAAAGCATTTGCTGCTTCAGAATCAAAGTCAATGGTTCTTAAGCTCTTTAAATGCACACCTACACGGCAAAAAAAAGAACCTCGGCAGTGAGTCTCAGAGCCTGGGTCAGAAGATTTTGGGCTCATACTATGGGGCTAGAAACAACAGTGTACTCCTTTGGGCTGGAGCCCAGGTTCTGCAACTTGAGATGGTGGTTGAGTCTTGGAGCTGGGCTCCAGCCTGAGCGAGAACATCTGTCCTGCTATTTTTAGTCCCATAGCATGAAATGCAAGAGCTGAGTCAGTTGACTTGGACTCTGAGACTCCCCTTCGCCTCACCCCCTGTGTAGATGTACCCTCAGTCATTTTAACGATGCACATTTTCAAAAGCACCCTGATTGGTTTGTGAGCTTATGTCCCATTGACATTGACTCTCAAATATCTTAGAGTCCTTGGAAAAAGATGGTCTTAGGAGTCTGTAGGCCTTTTTTGAAAATGTTACTTTTAGGGCCAGATTTAGAGAAGTCAATTCAGGAGTTTGCCTGAATAAGGCATGCCTGAAAACCGAAGGATAATGTGAGGCTCTTCTCAGACATTCTGTCAGGAGAGAAAGTGGAAGGAAAAAGGTGTGACCTGCCCAGGAATTTGCCATAGGACAGCTCCACAGGCATAAAAGCCATCGGCCTCTACAACACCTATATGCCCCCATTTTCCATTCTGCTTAGCTCCAATGAAGCCCTTACCCAGAGATTCCCACTGGCTGTGAGTGCCCTGGGGTACTGCCTTTAAAAAAGTGTTTCCTACCATGGAAAGGCCTCTGCAGAACAGGGAACATTGCCCCAAACAATTGCGTCCTGGGAAATAGCCAGACAACGACAATGCATCATCCTGGCCCCATCCAATGCAGGGCCACCTCCTCCCTTCCCCAGATCAGTCTGCAGCTGGATCCTGACTGGGGTTCTAGGAAGGGTGATACTTCTGTAAGGGTGGTTAAGTTCTCTTTCCCCACCCTACACATATTTGCATGGAAAGGTTAAGTAGAAAAAAAAATCCCTGATGCATGTGGATATTTGAGGGTATGATCTAACCCTCAGTAAGGACCTTGGCATTTGTGTCCTACTAATTTACATGTTTTAATCTGTGTTTATTTACTGCAAGAGAACGTAATTTCACTTGTGTGGGATTTAGGTGGCTAAAGCTCTACCCCAAAACCTCTCTGATCCTGTCCTCTGCAAATTCCACTTCCATTCACAACTTTTTTTTAATCCTTGTCCCACAAATACTTCCACTTTAGAACAAACTGCATTTGTGTGATCTGAGATGGGCAGGTTGGGGAGGAGGTATTCTTATCCATTTACTTACTGGGGGGCTAGGTGAGTCTGCTGTTGCTGCTTTTATTACAGCAGTCTTGTTTATTTGAATTATGGTAGTTCCTAAAGGATGCAAGGTGCTTTTCTTTGTTTTAATTGATGGATTTTCATTATCCATCAAGGTTTTAGATTTCATTGCATCTGGAACCTTTGGTTAGGCCTCTTCTCTTTTGTGTTCAGATCAACCATAAATATGAATATGAGTAAAGAGAAATGTAAAGAGAAATTCCTCACATAGGGAGGAAAAATCAAATGCATGACTACAGAATGGGGAATAACTGGCTAGGTGGTCGTACTGCTGACAAAGATTGAGGGTTATAGCAGATCATAAACTGAACATGTGTCAGCAGTGTGATGCAGTATCAAAACAAGCTAATATCATTCTTGGATGTATTAAAAGAAGTGTTGTATATAAGACATGGAAAGTAATTGGCCCACTCTACTCAGCACTGGTGAGGCCTTAGCTGGAGTACTGTGTCCAGTTCTGGGTGCCACACTTAAGGAAAAATGTGGACAAACTGGAGAGTCCAGAGGAGAACAATGAAAATGATAAAAGGTTTAGAAAACCTGAACTATGAGGAAAGGTTAAAAATACTGGGCACGTTTAGTCTTGAGAAAAGAAGACCAAATGGGTTTTTGAAAAACAGTCTTCAAACTTACTAAGGGCTGTTATAAAAAGGACAGTTATCAGTTGGTCTGCATGTCCACTGAAGAGGGGACAAGAAGTAATGGCTTAATCTGCAGCAAGGGAGATTTAGGTTAGATAGTAGGAAAAAACTTTCTAACTAATGAGGATAGTTAAACTTTGGAATAGGCTTCCAAGGGAGGTTGTGGAATCCCCATCAATGTCCAATCTGTTTTTAAAAACCTCCAAAATACCTGTGGTAGTCTAGGCCTACTTGGTCCTGCCTCAGCTCAGGTGGCTAGACTTGATGGCTTTTCAAGGTCCCTTCCAGCCCTACATTTCTAGAATTCTCTGAATCTATGAAATAGCACTTGCTTTCTAAAAGATGTCAACAAAGAAAGTCTCAGTAAGCACAACAGAAAAAAGAAAGTATTTTTAAGTTCATTGTCTTTTCCTGAGGGAGGAGCTGCCTACAGCATCATCAGTGTTTAAGTACACTGCACTGCTGAATATAAGTGTCACTTATTTCTTGTGTTACCTTTGCAGAATTCAAACCCCCAAAACCAGAACATGATCAATATGACAGGATGCTACACGCTGGAAAACTTGAGTCTCATTAGCCTCTTCCCTACAATGACAGTACTTATCTTCAAGATCAATACACAGCTGCTTTTCCTTACTTAGCCGCTTACATGATTTTTAAGATAGAGGCTGCAGCATAGGTGCTCAACTGAGCTTCTTTTATTGACTGTACCTGTATTGATTGGGCTAGTCCCCATCTTCTCAAAACCATTGTCTGACAACTGAAGACACACTAGAGCTACTGTGCTTAATCCTTAGTTGTACTGGAGCTGTGCTGATCTAAGCTGGGTAGAGAGAGATGGAAAACAAATGTGGGTGTATGACAACTTCCCACACCCCAATGCTGGGGAGTGCCAGGGGCTGCTTCTGACAAATATCCCGTATCCTGTAGTAGCATATCCACCCAGGACAAGAGACACTTCTGCAACAAAGAAATACAGGTAGCATGGTCCTGTGGACAGGGCACTGGTTTGGGCCTCAGGAGAGCTGTGGGTCTATACCAGCGGTCGGCAATGTCAGCACGCGGGACCGCAGAGAAAGTACCCTTAGCGGGCCCTGCTGGTTTATTTACCTGCTGGCTCACCACACGCCACTTCCTGCGGCCCCCATTGGACCGGGATGGCACACCACGGCCAGTGAGAGCCGGGGGAAGCAGTGCGTGGCGAGCCGGCAGGTAAATAAAGCAGCGGGGCCCGCTAAGGGTACTTACCCTGCAGTTCCGACTTTGCCGACTGCTGGTCTATACCCTGCTCTGCCAGTAGCTTCCTGTGTGACCTTTGGCAAGCCACCTCAGTTATCTATGCCTCAGTACTGTGCTCCCCTGGTGTGAAATGAAGATAATGATATTTACGTCCTTTGTGCTGAGATTTACAGGTGAAAATCCCTATATAAAACTAAGGCCTGGTCTACATGTGGTGGGTGGGAGGGAGGAAGAGTCGATCTAAGTTACACAACTTCAGGCACATGAATAATGTAGCTGAAGTTGACCTACTTAGATCTACTCACTGTGGTGCCTTCACTGTGGTGAGTCAACAGCTGACGCTCCCCTATGGACTCCGCTCATGCCTCTTGCTCCGGTGCAGTACCAGAGTCGATGGGAGAGCGCTCAGTGGTCAATTTATCTTGTCTAGACAAGATGCAATAAATCGACCCCCGCTGGATCGATCGCTTCCTGTCGATCCTGTGGTTAATGTAGACAAGCTTTCAGTATTACTATTGAACTCCAGTAGAAGCAGGCCACGCTCTTGGATCAGAAGGTTCCAGATTCAGTCCTCACTGACAACACACAGAGATGACCTGGAATTGCTGAAGTGGTGGAGCAGAGTGCGCATATATGTTACTGGGCATGTTCAGTTTGTGTGACCATGCTCACTTCCAGCCAAACATCAAATCAGGGGGAGGAGAGAAAAGGGAAGGGGCAACGCATGACCCTCTGTCATAGTTGCCACTGACTACACATGATATTGTTTCTGTTTCCCAACAAGAGAAGAATCATAGTATAATGCTTAACTTACAAACAGAGGGGAAAAAAGTACTTCCTGATGACATAGGTTGGTCCAAAAGTTCCCTGTTACCTAAATTGTGTTTAGGCCCCCGACTGTGAGGTGTTGTACCACAGATATAAACTAAATCAGAAAGCAAATTCTGTTTGGTTGGAAAGAAGAAATAATGATGGAATGAAGTCAAAGAGAAAACGTAAAGAATGATTTAATGACAAAAATGAGAAATGAAGTTTTCTACATTTATGAATGCTAATATAATAATTAAAATATTGGAAAGAGCTAGCCCAAACTCTTTGGAATTTAAATGGTTTTTTACACTCAAAATATGGTGTATTATTTAGTAGTTTTCATGTGTACTTATTTCATTGAAATATTACAGATTATTTCAGAAAAGCCCAAAGGCAAAACATTTTTCCTGCACAGGAACCTGTAAAGTTACTCATTCTAGAAGATGCTTTGATCTACTTAAGGATCTCTTGGCCAGCTGTTCTAATTCCCTGTCAAGTCCTAGTGTCACATTTTTGGTCATTTCATAAACCCATCCACACCAACAAAATAAAATGGGCCTCTCCACTCAGGTCCAAAGAAATATCAACTCAGATCTTGACAATGAATTGTGGACAAATTGAAATGAGGATTAGAGAAAGCCAAAGGTGTCACCGCAGTGGTAATTCATTGATGTGACCTCTGCACTTGTTTGTTTAACTCAAAACTTCAAAGCAAGGCATAGCATGGGAGGATACAGCACAAAGACGTGAAACACCAAATACCACTATCCTATACGAAAGACTGGACATATCTTGTTGCTAAAACAATCTCTCCATTATACTTCAGTTTTTAATCCCTGCATTTCCCAGAATTTGTCACATTCTCAAGAGAGTTTGTAGCTTTTACAAGTTTAATTAAGTGGGACAAGGAGTCAGCCTCATATCAGCATCTTGGAGGGTTTTTTGCCCTCCATGTAAACAAGCCTTTTTGGCACATTTTCCTTTGCTGTCTGAATCAGGCTTTTTACTTGGTAACATTTAGGAAAGAGTAATCACTAAAATACTGGAAAAAACATTATTCAGAAAGGTTACTTGTAAAAGTCTGATTGGAATATTTCTCCATCAACACTTATTTTCAATAATTACATTTAATATTTTTCTAAGGCTTTCTATATTCTCCTTTTAAAAGTTTACAGAACCTATTGTTTAGGCAGCTCTATTGCAAATTGGTCTTGTTACTCACAAATTAATATAATTTATAGCATTACTAGTAACTTTTGTTCTAGACTTATATTAGAATCTTTCCTTGCAACAACTTACGCACAGTGTTAGCACCAAGACATAATGCTGATCACGTGCTTAGTCTTTGAAACTACTGTTTCAGAATCAATAAATACAAGAGCTGTGCTAATAACTGATTTTTCAGTTTTATGATTGTTCTCCCCTTCCAGCAGAGTGCCTTAACCAGTAGGCTATCATGACTCATTCTCATTCTCTCTCTCTCTCTCTGGTCCAATGATTATTCAAGTATTTTATATAAAGTGGAATAGCTTCAACAGGAAAGAATGAAACAGCCACACTGAAAAATACCCACTACTCCTATGGTTAAGAATCCCCTCCAGGACGGGGAAGACCAGGATTCCAGTGCCATTTCCAGAGTGGAACGTTGAACCTGGTTCTCGCAAATTCCAGGTGAGTGTCATCCTAACTGCTAGGGTTTGGGGTGCAAGGAAGGTGTTCTCACCAGTTTTGTGAATGGCATCTAAATTCCGTTGTGAATCTAACCCCCACCCCATGTTTGAATAAGTCGACTGGAATAACTAATTGAACCAAAAGCACACTCAAAGCTTTCCCCAAATACTTTAAAAGGTCAAAACTCCATCTTTTTAAGAGGCCATGAATCCCATTGGCAAATGCAGTTGAATTCTTGTTTCCCCAAGAATTTCATTTTGATAATGTTGAAATTATTTTTTAGACACTTCCAAAAATTCTCTATTTTCATTCCAGCTGAAACAATTTGCCAAAATCAACACAAATTTGTGAAATATTTCATCAACCTGAATCTGCATTTTTTTGGCGAACAAAAAGTTTGGCCTGCCAAATTTCAGCCAGCTCTAATGATGACTAAGACTGGACTTGCCTTTCCCCTTTACAAAGGCAAAACTCCCATTGCACTGATAAGGGCTTTGCCTGAGTACAGATGGCACGATTTGGCCCCTAAACACTTGAAGTGTCCTAAATTCCTCAAGAAGCTATGAAAAGTGGATGTTCCATCTTCTGATGTAACCAAAACTGGATTTTCGTTAACAGAACAATCTAGAGCCTAATTCCTGCCCTTTCCTGCTGGAGTCTCAGAGGAGAAGAAGGGTAGGGAGAAGGGAAGTGTAGCCATGCATCCAACAACAGAAATAGCCTCAAGTCCAAACTATGCTGACTCCCATTAGGGGAGGTAGGGAAAGATAAGTGATAAGATGCACATGGTTACTCCTGTTTTCCAGTGTATACTACACATTAGATCAAAGGTTCTCAAACTGTGATCTGTGGACCACACAGTGGTCCGCGAGCTCTATTCAGGTGGTCCAGGGGTAGTTCCCTCTAAGGTCCGCGCCTGGGAAACCACACACAAGAGACTGAAGGGCCAACCACCTAATAAGTGGAGTCACGCAGGCATGACTCCACTAATTTGGTGCCTGAACCCTGGAGAAGACGCACATGTAAGGTGAGGTGGTGGCCTTGGGGACAATAACGGGTAAGTGGGAGGGGGAACTGGGGTGAGAAGAGCGGGTGGGGGGAATCTGGGATGTGCAGGGCTGCGGCAGCCAGAGAAAGAGGTGACTTTCCCCAGGTCCAGGGATGCGGCTGCCAGGGAGAGACGGCTCTCTTTCCCAGCCTCAGCTCGGTGGCTCCTGCAGTGGAGGAGAGAGGGAGAGACCACCCACCTTCCTAGTCCCAGCTCAGGGGCTGCTGTGGTGGGGGAGAGTCCCCCCTACTTCCCAGCCCCAGCTTGGGGGCTGACACAGTGGGGGTAAGAGGGCATATCCATCGCATTAGAAAGGTAAGACTACTGATATTAAAATATGAGTGGTGTGCTTTTATTTGTAGGACAAAAAAGATGTTAATTATTATGAAGGGTTTTTTTATATAGCGCTTTTATCCAAAGCGCTTTACAATAGTTAGCGAATGGTACAAGTAACATTTGGAAAAATCATTAAGTGATCCGCTGGGCCCCTCAGCAATTTTCAAGTGGTCTGCAAAATAAAAAGTTTGAGAACCACTGCATGAGACCATATGTGCCATCCAGCTGGAGGCCTGTCCACACAGTGCTTCCTTCAAGAGGGGGAGCAATGATAGCTGCAGTAGCTGGGTTGCACTCAGCCACCCAGGATGAGTACTGCATGAGTGCATTAATGAGGTGAGGAACAGAAGCGCCATATACCCTTCCTGAAGTCCCCATCATTTAGAGTCAGATATGGTTCAGAATGACACCACAAAAACAAAGCAAAACCACACATTAATTTCTGCAAATTAAGACAACCTTCCCAGCTGTTCCACTCTCATATTTTTCTGGTCAAGGAATTAAAAAAAAAAAAGGCACATGAAATGTAGGATATCTTTTCATCTGTTTCCCTCTGGCTATAATTAAATTCATTGTCACTTCAATTTTTACACTCTGACATTTCATGTGCATTACAGTTCTACTTTTTAAAGAGTTCATCTTATTTCTATTAAACCCTGGAAACTTTAAAACAGCTCTAAAGGCAGGACAAGATGATTTATAGTCACAGTCACAAACCTATAATTTGGTCTTAAATCCATTCATCTTTAAATGACCAAGTTGGTATATGGCTGGCTTTAGTTTTATCCCTAATAAGTGAGGCTTAGAGGGCATAAATATAGACTAGTTTATAAAAATGTACATAACAAAGCTACTGTTTTATGGGATAATTTATTAGCAAGGGAGATAAGATTTCTTCATATTTAAATGCTTAAAAGGGATTATTCTATGTGCAGTTAGTGACATTATGGGTTTAAATAACTTACCCAGCATTATTTTCAGTGGTAATGTAATTTCGCCTTGTATCTTTTAGTTAATTATATTTTTAATAATTCCTTTGCTCTATTTTGTGCTTTCCTAGGTTTTTCTTCAGTTCAGCATGTGCTGTCATCAACAGCTCACCATTATATCTGCAATAGAATTATTGCATTTGATGTTCCTGAGCTAAAGTCATTTGTTATGTACAAATCCAGGAGTACAGGGTTACTCACTTTGCATGTAACCTCTGGAAAAGGTAGTGAGATACTTTATGTTCAGGGCCTCAGCTATAGACTGGAAGGACAGAAGTGAAAATGTTGTGCTCTGCAGACCATGCTGAGCAAAAACCTCAAGAGTTTTGCTGAGCACGAGTTGGGGGGAAAGATGGCATTCTAGAAGTAGCAATGGGAAAACATCTGAATGAATCCATGAGACGCTTCTTAAGTGAGAAAGCAGCTCAACACATGAAGTAGTCTGCAGAAACCAAGGAAATACAGATCCAAGACAGAACCCAGATCTACACATCCCCCAAGTTTGGGTAAACTCAGATAAGAGCCAAACTTTGTGGCTCAGAGTCCTCCCTACTATTAAGTCAGCTGATGCAAAACCATTGAAGTCAATGACCTCAATGAGTTTTACATCAGGCCAAATGACAGAGGATCACATCTACCAGCCTAATCCATCTGTGTTGTGACACAAGAAAAGAATGTACAGAATGAATATCTGATTGCACTTATCCAGTGTTATTCATTTGCACAGGAAATTTTTTTACATGTTAGAGCATAAATCTAAAAGTCTAAGAATTCCAGCTATGCCATCCCCCTCAAATATTATCTTTATAATAAATTACCTGTTCATGTATGTCATACCACACCTGAATCAGAATCCCAATTCTAACATGTCTTAACATTGTCTCCCATGTCACTTCAATCATGCCATTCCTCTACCCCAGAGATTGGTAACCTTTGGCACATGGCCCATCAGGGAATCTGCTGGCGGGCCGAGACAGTTTGAAGGTCTCATTGGCCGTGGTTCGCCATTCCAGGCCAATGGGGGCTGCGGGAAACAGCAGCTAGCACATCCCTCATCCCATGCTGCTTCCCGCAGAACACATTGGCCTGGAACAGCGAACTGGAACGGCAAACTGTGGTCAGTGGGATCTGCAATCGGCCAAACCTGCAGACGCTGCAGGTAAGCAAACCGGCCAGGCCTGCCAGCAGATTTCCCTGACAGGCTACGTGCCAAAGGTAGTAGATCCCTGCTCTACTCCATTCCCTCCACTGGCCTTCTATCTCTTTCCACATCAAGATTCAAATTCTCATCCTTATCTTCAAGGCCACTGAGAGACTATTACATTAACAAGTGCCAACCCAATCAGTAAAGGGCACTCAATTTTATAAACTGATACAATTAATAGGCCTTTACTCAGGCAAAATTCCCATGGAATTATTTTGCCTGAGTAAGGACTGCAGGATCATGCCCAATGAAATTCATAAGAGATGTAATTAATCATATATATACAGTCGCCTGCCATCTGACAATTCTGGTCCCTTTACCTCACGTTCATCCCCTCTCAATTGAATTTCTTCATATTAGAAGATTGCTTCTAGGAATCATAAAAACAGGATGGATGGAGGGGCTACACAGAGGCTTTTCTGCTAAACACAAAAACATTGATATGGAAAAAAAAAAACTCCAAACAACAAAAAAATTCTCGGTCCATTGCTTAGGAAGGAAGAAGGGACAAATACAGTTTAAAAAAATCAGGCAAGATTATCCATGTTAACGTTTTTGAAATACTTAAAAAATGCCATATGTTGCATCCAACATGTTCCAAATTTTTGAAGTCAAAGAGGTCAAACTTAAGTGTTTTCCTGAATAAGGACATTCTCCTAAACTGGGACCACGTAGACCTCAACTGCACACCTTACGTATTTCTCTAACCTTCCCTACACTGATTTCTCCACCCCACACTGATTTCTCCACATAGCTTCCCATCCTGAACCTTTATGGAAGAAAAGTCATATAGAATTTAATTTCATTGAAGCCAATAAGCTTCTTTACTTTTTTTAAAAAAAATACAGAATTTAATAGGCAAGGAGATGAATTCATTGGTATTTCGTAACCATCTTGTAGAATTCTGTATCAGGGACAGAATTCTCTATAAATGTCGGTAAGATAGCTCAAAATTCTATAGAAAAATTAACAATTATTAGCTGTTAATAGAATATTGTCTATTAAATGCTATGGAACTTTCCATAAGGAATATATACTGAAACTAAACACTTCCCATAATGAAGAAACAACTACTACCAATTCTGTTGTTTAAGAGTATGGGGAAATGAATATGCAGATACTTTGTGAGATACATACTCACCATATGCCTGTACCCCTATATTTGACAGCAAACATCCAATGCCATGTCTACAAGATTTGTAGCAACCTCCAACAGGCAGCATGTGTTACTGCTAACTCTAGAGACACTTCTCTGCCCAGCAGCACAGTGTTGTCATCTCTACTCCTTTTTCCCCAATCCCGGAAAAGATTCTGCTGTCCAATCCCAGGGCCGGCTCCAGGCACTAGCCGAGCAGATTCTAAGGTGAGGCATTCCATCCAATCCTAGGGCGGCATGACCACCCTTTTTTTTTGCGATGCCACTCCGGCTCCCCCCACCTCTCCCCTTTTTTTGGTTGGGGTGGCAAAAAAGCCAGAGCCTACACTGTATATGCAAAGGAAATACATATTACATCTTGTGCCTGCTGTTGCTTCAGCTGCAAGTCCATCTCAGGTTGCTAAGGTAGTAAACCAAAATTTACAGGGGATTCTAAGAGAGAATAAGATGTTAAAGGGAATGTTTTCTCAAGTGGTTTCTGCTGGTTCAGAGACCAGATATTTATTTGTTGTACCAACTATATACTTGTAGGATTAAGTCCATGAATATTTGCAGAACTAATAATTATGTGGTCATACGGTGCTTGTTCCATTCTATATAAAGACAGACAGAGGAAGTTCTTCAGTATGGTTTTGCATCCCACATCATTTGGTTTATCCATGGAATAGTTAATACAGTTAAAAGAAAAAAAGCCACTTCAATGAGTCTTGTCTTCATTTTAGATGGTAAATGTAGCTGCAAAAACTATGTGTGTCTCAACTTATTAGCTGCTAAGAGATTTAAAAACACATTAATTGTACTGTGAAACTCAATTTTTTTATGACTTGCATGAGATTTCTATTTTTCCAAAAATGTGATTCTGAAATAAATGGTCACTTAATTGCAACATTTAATATGTGATTTTTACCAAACATCTTAGAATGGCAAATACAAGTTTTCCTTTACAATCAATCATTCTAATCAAAGATTTTTAGTATGGTTCTAAACTCTCATGCTTCAGGCCATATGCCAACCCATTAACTGATGGGGTAGTTTCCTAAGAGGCAGTTTAATCCATAATCATCTACTGAAGAGTTTCTTGCGACTGGGCACCATCACAAACAGAATACTGGACTGGAAGGACCATTGGTATCAATGGTACGACAACTTCTATGTTCCCTGTTTAATTGATCACAAAACTGAGTTTTCATGTAATAACATGCCATGCCATGTTGTTTGGGATACCTTCTAATATACCAGAAGGGTAACCTTGATGTGATTCACATCACCATTAGAATCAATGACATTTTAACATTTTGCATTAAATTTTGTTTTCTAACAGATATAGCCCTGAATGAAAAATGGTGATTAAAACAAAGTTGATGCAAATATAAAATACATTATTGGGGTGGGGGGGCCTGGAAGGGCTGGAAAATACCTCAGTGAAGCTGGTGCATGTAACAGCTGCCTTTCACGCTGACTAAATGAGGGAACAGTCAAATGCTCCTTTGTTTAGAGATAGCAAAAATGATAGGAGCTACTACCCAAAACACAGGCTACATAGATATAAGGCTGCTTAGGAATTTGAACTATTCAGGCTGAACATAAACCACCAGCTTCAACATTCAGCATGAGAGCTGTTATAATTTTTCTAACAAAATATCATGAGAAATGTTTAAAAAGTCATTGACTGCTCATGGTGAAATGAGTCACGTAGAAGTTACTCTTCTGATATATGAAAAAGTATCCCACACAACACATTTTTACATACTGGAAATACTGTGCAACGTGCCATGATAGTGTGTCTGTGTGTCTGTGTTTTTAATATAAAAATAGAATGAGAATTACACCTTCCCAACTTCCAACCAGCGGTACTAACCACAGGCCTCAAGCAGCACATATTCAAAGTCAACTGTTCACAAACATCTTGCAAGATGAAAATTGTTCATCCAAACTATTATCCTATCGAAACATTCTCAGAACTCAGGATCGCTTTGTGAACAATGCAAATGAAGACAGACAGATAAATTCACTCTAAATATTATTTGTAATGAATAATGAGACTGGTTCTAATCAGAAACTACTCCTCAGTTCTTCAAGATCTGATCTGACATACTTGCAACTAGGACATCTAAACACACATGCTTAAGTAAACTGGTAGCCTGCCTGGCTCAAGTCAGAACAGTAGGATACATTTCTATGTTGCTTTCTTCCCGTGGAAGTTAATCTCTGGAGAACTGCCACTATTAGTGTTATTTATCATATCAGTGACCCTGGAATTAACACCTGGTATGCTGTACACTCCACCTTTTTTAACAAGTCATTTATGTAAAGTAATGCAAAGACTAAAACCATTAGTAATAAATACTAGTAGCCAAAGGTTATCTGTAATGACTAATTCTCTTGATCAATGCTTGTTGCATTAAATTACCATTCATAGCTATTTCTTCTGACAGTTGCCAGCGCTGAGGCACAAATCTCATGCCCAGTACCCAATTGTATTAACTGGGCTAAGCAATGGAGATCACTGCAGATAGAAGAATTCTTGAATTCTTTCTCTGGGCACGGAGTAGAGGCAGACAAGCTATGGAGTCTCTCCCAGTATATTCTCTGGAGTCGTCTCAGTGTCCTTTGCACTCACCAAATCGGCAGGAAAAAAGTGGAGGAATGGCCACAGATGCAAACAGTGTAGGATTCTCCAAGCGCCATCCATCCACATGCCATACCTCCAGAACCTTAACACTCATTCACACAGGATGCTGCACTGCCAAAATGTACAGTTCATTACATCCGGGCAAGTGACTATCACAATGTTGCACAGGTATACCTCAGAGCACAATTTCAACTTTTATGTTTTATTTATTATACTGATTATTCAATATCTTTAAAATCATGCTTCACAACAATTGCATTTTAACTATCCAGCCCTACAAGCACTTTAGTGGAGAAGTGTACACTTTATCAAGAATGGGCCTGAGTCTGCACTCCATTACACCAGGTAACCACGCTGAGCCAGAGTAAATCCATGTTCTCCAACAGAATGGAGAATCAGGCTTAACAACTTCAAATGCAAGTATCAACGATCATTTTAAGAAACAGAAACGTGAGTAGTTGATGGCACATTTAAACTGGTTGTTTCGATACACTACTGTTTCAGAGGCATATAGCTAAATGACTGTCCACAAGTGTCATATTCTCTTAAAAATGCATAATGCAAAGAGTTAATTCCTCAGATGGTGTAAATCACTGTGCCTCTACCAATATCAATGGAATGTCACTGATTTATACCTGTTCTGGATCTGGTACAGTGTCTCGTTGCGTACAACCAAAACCAAAGAAAACAAGCAGATCTGTGCATTTACTGAGAATCAGCATCAACTGATTCATTCCTGCTAATGTAATGTATAGGGCATGAGGGACTGTTGGTTCTAGATCTGGTTTGCCACTGACCCTCTGTGTTTCCTTGGGAAAGCCATTTCATTTCTCTGTTCCTCTGTTTCTCCTCTTGCCCTTTTTCTGCCTGTCTATTTAGAAAGAAGGCTCTTTGGAGCGGAGACTGTCTTACTATGTGTCTGTACAGCTCCCAACACAATGGGTGCCCAAATTTCAGCTGGAGGTTCTAAGTGATATTAGAACACAAAATAATAATAAATCAATCAAGTGTAAGTTGAACTTTTTTTTTTATCCAGCAGCCTTTTCATATTTTATGACTGGGAAAAGATTTAGATAAAGCCTATATGAGAAAATGCATTTCATTGAGACAATGTTCGTAATACATGATTAAAGGGATGCCACAGAAATGATTTTATATTAATGTTTATGCTGATTCAGTAAATACTCATGTGTAAACACTAAACAGCAAATTCCATATATGAATTGGTCCATGCAGGTTTGGATTATTCATTAACGATTCGGAGAGAATGTATATTGATAAAGGTGCCAGTTTTGCTCAGGCTGAAGAGGTTATTATAATTAATGTTTAAAAGAGTTTTTATTACTCAGATGTTGCACATTGCACACTTGTACTAAACAAACTCCATCAAAAGCCCTTGTGAAGTGAGGAATGCTTTTGTGAATGTAGCCTGCATGTATGTTAAGGGCCCTTATCTAGTTTTGTCTTCTGTGCTGTGGTTTGCTTTCCTAATTTCATTATGTAATGCTCCAATCTTGCAAATATTTATTTGAATGCTTAGTTTTATTCATGTGAGTAGTCCCACTGATTTCAATGGGACTACTCATATGAGTAAAATTTAGCGGGTGCCTAAGTGTTTGAAGTAAAAGGACCTGAATAGCTTACTGAAAAGCTTTTATTCTTCTGGTACCCCAAAACTTCTCTCACATTTTGTATTCCATCATAGAAATTTAATAAAGTAATATTTCACCTTGAATGCTACTTACTTAGAGTACAAAAATTGCCATTGCTGTAATTCATTATTACTTTTATTGTTAACGGAAATGTACTTGTACCAAGTAATAGCTATGATATTCAGGTTCAAAGGTTCTCCAAATCTGGAGGTGTTCAGGTTTGGGCTATCAGTTCAGGCCCATTTCTAAAACAGTAAACAAATTTAAAGGGTTTTGGCCTATGTTGGACTAAATGTCAATATCACAGGAAACTTGATACATGACTAATTAATATCTATCAATTGGCCAACCCTGGAGACAGGGTAAAAGTCTATTGGAGGTCTGGCGTTTGCTAGCTAGGACACTGTTATATTATAATGCACAAAAGAAAGTGTACAGTATGTAATGATGTGGTATAATGCATTTGTAGACACTAGGCAAGAAATGTATGTGTATCAAAAAATTCTTTTTATCAAATAGACATTCACAAAAGAGCACAAATCAAAAGAGGCCTCAACGTTTTGTGCTGCAAAATATACTCCATGCAGAAGCTATTACTTCTCCCATATTTCATTAAGCTCTTAGTCTTCAGTTATTCAATCAAATAGTCCTTAAATTACTACAGCATAAGCCACAGAAAGCTAAAAGTATATTCTATATTTCCTGTCTCTTCAAAGCAATTAACGACTGTTTGCCAAATTGTGGGAAACTGTTCCCATTTGTTCTCCTAACAGCAAATACAATTCTTTCTAATGGTTCGCAGGTTATTAGATCACATTACCAATTCCTTCAGAAATCACTTTTTAATCTATTCCACTCTCCACTCTTTGGTATTTCTTGGGCAACATTCAAGACTTTTGTTTTAATAACAGTTCTGTTATCTCTCTAACCTCTAAATTGTTCTGCAAACTAATTAATGGGCCCTAGGGGATAGTATATATTCCACAATCATAACTATTGCTTGGGATGAACACCTGAGACTATATGGGAAAGAGCATTTCCCAACCAGATGGTAAACGCATCATTTTTTTGTTTTACATTTCAACAGCGTGAGTCTCTCTCAGTGTATCACTATGATTAATCAAATCTCATCGCAGCCAGGCTACGTTTAGTATTCTTTATACAGTGGAGCCCCGCTATAATGCGTCCAAGAAATCCCATCATGCTAAATGCGGGGTCGCATTATAGCGGGGTCCTACTCCCCAGCAGGCGGGGGCTGTGACTTCTCTCCCCGCTGCCCAAGATGGGAGAAAAGCTGCAGTTCCGCGCCTGTCAGGGACAGAGAACTCCATGGCTGCAGGCTGCAGCTCCGGAGTTCTCTGTGGAAGCCGCTGCCCACCCGCCTGCCAGCAGGTGTGGGGCCGCAGCCTCTCTTCCAGCGCAGAAGCTGGGAGAGAAGCTGCGGCCCCGTGCTTGCCGGGACAGGGGACTCCGGGGCTGCAGGCACCGGTGTCCCCTGCTCCTGGCAGGTGCGGGGGCAGTGACTTACAGAGAAGCCGCTGCTGGAAGCCGCTGCCTCGCGCCTGCCCTGACAGGGGGACTCAGGGGCTGCATGCAGCCGCGGAGTCCCCCAGTCCTGCCAGGCACGGGCGCAGCAGCTTCCAGGGAAGCCACGGCTCCGTGCCTGCCAGGTCAGGGGGCTTCAGCCTCGGGGTCCTCTGTCCCGGCAGGCACGGAGCTGCGGCTTCCACAGCGAACTCCGGGGCTGAGGTCTACAGCCCGGGAGTTCTCTGTCCCAGGCAGGTGGTTGCCGCAGCTTCTCTCCGCTGCTGGGCCGCAGGGAGAGAAGCCGTGGCCCCTCAGCCTGCAGTCCAGAGTTCTCTGTCCCTGGCAGGGGAGGTTATAGCTTCTCTCCTGGCTGCCCAGCATGGGAGAGAAGCCGTGGCCCCCGCACCTGCTGGGGACAGAGAGCAAGGACTTGGGAGCCACGCTATAATCGCGCTATATCCGGTTTCGCATTATACCGGGACGCGTTATACCAGGGCTCCACTGTATTTTGAATGGAACAGATGTTTTACACTAACAACAATATCTGGTTATTAAACTTCTCTTTTGTTTGCTCTAAGGACAAAAAGTTTCCATCTTCATAGAAGTTTGCAGTGTAATATATACCCATTCCCTGTAGCAGATCGTTATCTTGCAGCCAGCCTGATGGATTTGGATGAATCTATAGAGACCTTGGTGGTGGGAGAGACATTATTTCACACATGTACTCTTCTGTAAAGTCCTTGAACATTAAAACACTGTAGTTAGTGTGAGTTTGGAGTCTGTTTGGATACACACATTTAGCATGGTAAGTTACTTATGGCTATGAGAAGGTAATTCAGGAAGAAAAAGGAGGTAGAGGGGGACTAACAACACTCCAGACCAAATGGGCCAAATCCAGTCTTTTAAGCAAGTGATGTCAACTCTCATTGACAACAGGATTGAAGTGGGGCCCAGGACTCTCTTGTGGGGAGGGAAGGCATAAGGAAGACTGGAGAGAAAAACAACACTTGGCAGGCAGGCGTACGTGCACGACCAGGAGCAGTAATCTCACACTTCCAGATAAATCTTTTCATCAGCTTTGTAGTATGGACTGCTTCTGTTCATTTTAATATTTATTGGTAGCAAATATGTTTTTCAGATAGAAGATAACTGATAGCATCAGTATTTTCCTTGCCCTGCCTCCACCCCAAACCCTCCAAACATGGGAGTCAGATGTAAGGGGGGGTGCTGCTGGGTGGTTAGGACTTTTGAAAAATCAGGTCTCTTAGAACCTAAATAAGAGCTTAGAAACCCAACTCTAGGCTCCCAATTTTTAAAAAATCTTGGCCCAAAAGTCATTGCCAGCTAATGGTTGCTTGGTGGCCTGTGTCAAAGGAGTTTGGTGGTCTCCATATGGAAAAAAGCCCGTTTCATAAAGCCACCATCAGTCACCACTGGCACCAACTGTATGTTTCAGCAGATGAGCCAAGTCTGAACAGGCAGAGACACCAATCTCTCTTTCATCCCAGGTGCTTACAGGTCAGGCTTACTGTACAGCACTTGGAGTAGCTAGCACTGCTGACTTTGTTCTACTGAGCCAGTTCTGTAAATGAAAGCCTCCAGGGCTGCCTATCAGCTTCCTTCACAGGTGCTAAACTCAGTTAAAAAGTGAACTGAAAAGGAGCGTTTGCTCTTTCCTGTCAATGAGACACTTATCTAGAGTGACCTACAAGCTCGTGTCTACACAATGGAGACAGAGCCCATAACACTGCACTTTTGTTTACTTGGGGGGGTTTTTTGCAGGAAAGTAGGAGGAGAGTGAAAATGGGCAGTGTGCTCCTAGTTTGATGGTGCAGTAACATAGTTTAGTCAGCCCTGTCTGTAATAACTGAAAGCCTGTCTGTACTCCATCTATATTGAGAGTATAGTATTTGTCATTAACATAAAACATATGAAGGCATCTTGCACAGTCACTGGACACTGGTTTTCAGATCCAAACACAGGTGCATTCATTTTTCTCACAATGCCTCACCAGCATTTGGAAGTAGTCATGAAAGAGTTCTGTAGAGGAACTGCGGTCTTTAATTCCATCAGTGTTGTTTCACTATACAAATGTCCCTTTTGACGCTCACCCCTGAGAAGGAAGAAATATGGGCCAAAAAACAGGCCCAATGTAAAATCCATGCTCTAATCAGGGATCAGATTCTGATCCCTTCCCCCAAAGACTGGGGATGTTTGGTTCTTAGGTTTAAACCTGTTCGTATGCAAAACCCTAAACACCACAATTTTTGCCCAACATTCAACTATTCTCAAGAATAGAATATCAAAAGTAGCTTAATGTTCCAAAACCTTCATTTTTATTTTTCTATTCTCACAAGAACCTGGTGGTGTGTATCAGAAGAGCAACAGCTTTCTCCCACTGCCAAAAGGCATCCCGATCTCCATAAGTATACATTGTATACACCTATACAATACACGGAGTATTTACTGCATATATTTTTCTTTATATTGTTTTTCTTTCCCCTCCATCTGCTTTGCTCCTCTCTCTCTCTGTTTGATTCTGTAACAGCTCTCTTCTTTTGTCCCAGTCTAGCCTTGAATACAAATCAAACTTTCCAACCCACAATGTAGGTTTACTCCTCCTTCATACTAAACAAATAATCACCAGTGTGGGTGATCTGGCCATGATACATACATTTTTTCCACAGCTCCACCCTGGTCCATTTCCCACCCACAAAATTGAAACAAAACAAAAACCACTGTTTACAGGGGCAGTACATTTTCATATATGGTCTCTCTGTTATGCATTCTCTCCCTTCCTCCTCAGGCTAATTTCATACCTTTTCCTGGACCATTACCGACACACTAACCCCATCAGGCACTGTTTAAATTTCCCTTAAGTATGTCGATCGATTATACTTTTAAAATGACTTAAGAGTGGATATTAAGGCCATTTATTTCTCCAAATTTTGCCCAAGTTAGCCTTCCAGTACATGAGGAAAATGGCTTTAGCTGTGATACATTTGTCATTTGGAAGCTTTTTCAAATTAGGTATGTATTGTGTTCTGTGAGATATTAAGGCAAATGCCTGCTTTTATTTCAACCCTTGTTAGCCACCTAGTGGACCCAAAAGAGAATTCTTGTGGCATGAGTGAGCAAAGCCATTGTAAGTAATTTCCATTACAATTCTGGAATATTGAGAAGTTGTTAGATCAGGGGTGAGCCTGAGAAGGAGCCAGAATTTACCAATGTACATTGCTAAAGAGCCACAGTAATACATCAGCAGCCCCTCCTCAGCTCCGCTTCCAGGGCCTCCTGCTCACCGGCAGCCCCGCCAACCACCACCTTCCCGTCCCTCCCCACACCTCCTGATCAGCTGGTTCCTGGCCTGCAGGAGGCTCTGGGAGGGAGGGGGAGAAGCAAGGGCATGGCAGGCTCGGGTGGGAAAAGGTATGGGGGCAGGGCCTGGGTCAGAGCCAGGGACTGAGCAGTGAGCACCCCCCCAGCACACTGGAAAGTTGGTGCCTATACAAGGAGCCGCATATTAACTTCTGAAGAGCCGCATGTGGCTCCAGAGCCAGAGGTTGGCCACCCCTGTGTTAGATACTATGTGGAGCACTTTTGAAGATCTGGCTTGATGTGGCAAATTTAAAGACTCTTACATTTAAGTTTATCAGCCCCATCTTATATCCAGGAAGATACAGTTCCCCAAAGAAGCTTGTTAAAGCATAGAAGGTAAAGAAAAATCAGGATCCACCATATAGTTCAGGAGTGGGCAAACTAGGGCCTGCAGGCCAGCCCACGAGCTCCCGCTGGGGAGTGGGGTCTGGGGCTTGCCCTGCTCTGGCTCTTCAGCTGGGGTGCAGCGTTGGGGGCCACATCATACAGTTCCCAGAAGCCCCGGCATGGCCTTGCTGTGGCTCCTACATGCTCCAATGACTCAATGGGACCTGCAGGGGTGGTGCCTGCAGAGGGGCCAGCGTGCAGAGCCACCTGGCTGCGCCTCCACATAGGAGCCAGAGAAGGGACATGCTGCTGCTTCCAGGAGCCACTTGAGGTAAACACCGCTCGGAGCCTGCACCCCAAGCCTCTCCCTATGCCTCAACCCCCTGCCCCAGCCCTGATCCCCCTCCCACCATCCAAACCCCAAAGTCTAAGCCCAGAGCACCCTCCTACACCCCAAACTCCTCATCCCCAACCCCACCCCGGAGCCCACATCCCCAACCAGAGCCCTCACCTCCTCCCACACCCCAACCCCAATTTTGTAAGCATTCATGGCCCACCATACTATTTCTATTCCCAGATGTGGCCCTCAGGCCAAAAGGTTTGCCCACCCCTGATATAGTTGTTAGGAACAGTAGGTGGTATTTCCTGTGCATATTCACATCATGTCTATTTCTTATCAACAGCTGTCAGCAAATAAACCTTATTACTGATGGAAGCACAGTACAGAAAGACGAATCACAGAGTTTCTAGAAGAACTGAAGTCAGGGCAAAGCTGAAAAACAAAAATAATTGGTTTACACATTCCCAAACAATTGAGCTTTTCCACGAAGAACAAACATCTGTGCCTCTAATTTGATTTAATCATTTTGCCACTGCTTCACTTTTACAACAAAATCTGACATAGCTTATTATTACACTCAGACAAGCATGATCAAGGAAGGCCTCCAAAGCAGAAAGCAACAAGCCAAACACAGCACCACACAATACACCCTCATACTTCTCTGCTTTCTGATGGAAGGCACTGGTGAAGTGCAAAGTGCTTTACAATCATTAATAACTTAGTTCTCGCAGCATCCCAGAACAAATATTTTCCCTGTTTTATAAATATGGCTATGTGACACCCCAAAGTCACAAAGAAAATCTATGGAAAAGGCAATAATAGAATGTGGATCCCTTATGTCCCAGACCAGTGTATTAAGAACATTATTCTCCATCTTTTGCCCAAAGTTTTGCTATTCTGTGTGAACAACCAGCAGTGTCAATAACAGGGCCTTACTCTGGCTGTGAACAGGTGTCAGAAGATCTGAACCATGTTGCCCATCCCATGTTGCTAAATGAGAGGTGGTAATTCCCAGTACAAAGTTGAGACCCACTGATTGCTATAAAAATAAGAGGGTTTTTTTTGTTTGTTTGTTTTTTAAATAATGAGACCTAAAAGCCAGAAACGGCCACCAAAACGTAACTGGCTTCATGCCGAAGTCCAAAAGTCTCTGGCAAGGAAATGAACCTGGCACTACTAGACGTGCATGTTTAAAACGATGCATGACAATCTTCAGTTATAAACCTCTAAGATTCACTGAGAAGCAGAGCTAATGTCTCAAAAATTGAGGGTATTTTAATCTAGGGATTTGATTCAGCACTTTAGGGCTTATCTATGGTGTAAAAAAAGATCCGCAGCAGCGAATCTTGGAGCCCAAGTCTACAAACTCGGGCTCGTGGGGTTAACATTATGGCACTAAAAATAGCCATCAGAGTGGAACCTGGGCTGAAGCTCAGGCTGTGAAAGCGGCAAGACGGGGTGAATCTCTGAGAGCAGGAACATCTACACAGCTATTTGTAGTGCTGTCACGGAATATCTAATATGGTCAACCAGAGTGCCTGAGAACTCTGGGGACCTTGCCACAGAACCCACATAAAGCTTGCTGCAGAGTATATCTAACCTTGATTTAAGGTCCCAGATGCCAAACAGTAAAAAAATTCTACCAAGGATGCAAAGTTTTTATCCTTGTTTGGTGCACACCGTTGACTGCTTGGAAGTTATTGCCTCTGGGTCTTCTATGGGACATTTTACTAGTTATAACATCGCCTCTGGATGCTGTTTTCTTACATTAACCTTTGGTTCCCAAAAGATCATGTTGTTATTCATTTTCTGAATCAACCCCCCATTTCATTCTCTTAGGAAATCCCTTAGTATTAAACAAAGGAAATTGTTCACATGTCTTCTGCATGAGCTTTCCTTTCCGAATATATGAGCTGACCTCATAGCACGATCTGGCCTGAACACAGTTTTCATTGAGAAGTACATGTGAAAGGCAAGAGGTCCTCTTCAGTGGTAAATCAAAAAATTAAGAGTCTCCTGAGTTCTCTTAGTCAGCAGGGCTACATTTTCAGTGAATTTATAACAAATCCGGGTTTATAGGACCAGGTATCTGGAATCTGCATGTTAATGAAACTGGCCATGCAGTAAACATCAAATGATTTCTATTTTACCTTTTTTTTATTCCCCCTACAGGAATTCTTCCCAATCTGTCCAGAAGGTCCCAAACTACAAATCCTCTTGCTATCCAGTCCAGAGTAAATGAATAGGAAGACAGCAAGTATGGATCACTAAAAGAGACTAGAGACTCTTTGCTTTTATACAGATGCCAGTCATTTCTCACGAGGTGAAAGTGGGCAGGTAAGGGCCGATACCGGAAAGAACTCGTACCGGCCCGAATTCACCCCACATTAAACGTCCCTGCCCCTTTTGCCTCCACTCTCCACCCCGGCCACCAACAGCAGGGGCAGGGGGATAAAGGGAACAGCTGCCCCAACTACAGGCACTTACTGGTACGGGGCGGGCCAGGTCCGGCTCTGCCAGCCCCAACCCTTCCGCACGAGTCACTGTCCCTTCCGGGGGCCAGAGCCGGTCCCAGCCTGGCCCTGTACCAGTAAGTGCCTATAGTTACTTTTACCCCTGTTTGGATTTTAATGTTTCATGGAGAAATATTCCCTCCTCTCTCTTTTCCTTGGAGGGAAGAGTATTTTGAAGGGGATTAGCTGTCCTGATTTCCTCAGAAATGCAAGTTAAATCAGTTTTAAACAAACAGAAACCTCAATGAGTTTTACCATTAAACCAACAGGAAAGCAAAAAAGGACCTGCTCATCATACAAAAAACAGACTTCTGATGTGAAAATCTACCTGCTGGTTTAATCTGCTCAGTTCTAGTCTATCTTTTGCTACTGGAGTTGAACTGTTGTAATAAAGCTCTAGCGCTGATCCTGATTGGTTTTGTGCAATTAGAAAGTTGGCAACCGTAGGCCACACTGCTGCTTCAACTTCTGCAGATTTGTGTGCAGAGAACCAAACGCCCTAGTCTCAGCCCTTTCCCGAGGCACCGCCCTTGCCCTACCCCACCCTGGAACCCCACCTGCTGCTCACTACATTCCTCCTCCCTCGGTGGCTCGCTCTCCCCTACCCTCACTCACTTTCACTTGTCTGGGGCAGGAGGTTGGGGTGGAGGAGGGGAAGAGGGCTCTGACTGGGGCTGCGGGTTCTGGCGTGGGGCTGGGAATGAGGGGCTTGGGGTTCAGGAGGGACACCTGTCAACCCTAGTGTGGCCTAGTCAATAAAATTCTGGACTGGGATTCAGAAGGCCTAGGACAGGGGTCGCCAACCTTTTAGAAGTGGTGTGCCGAGTTTTCATTTATTCACTTTAATTTAAGGTTTCACGTGCCGGTAATACATTTTAACGTTTTTTAGAAGGTCTCCCTCTCTCTCTCTCTAAGGCTCTATATTATATAACTAAACTATTGTTGTATGTAAAGTAAACAAGGTTTTCAAAATGTTTAAGAAGTTTCATTTAAAATTAAATTAAAATACTGAACTTACACCGGCGGTCCGCTCAGCCCACTGCCGGCCTGGGGTTCCGTTCACCTAGGCCGGCAGCGGGCTGAGTGGGGCTAGCGGCTGGGATCCCAGATCAGCACTGGGCTGAGCTGCTCAGCCCGCTGCCACTCAGCCTGCTGCCAGTCTGCAATTCCATCCGCTGGCTCCTGCAGGTTTGGGTCCAGAGAGAGACCTCTGCGTAGCACCTTACACAGCCCTTGGCCAAAACATCCCCAGGCTTGACAAAAAGCTAAGGGCAGCCAGAAACCTGGCTTATCCCTATGCACTTAACATTCCCTGTCTTCTTTTACTCCCAGCCCCTTGTGGCCCAGATTAAAATGCCCCTCTTCTCTCCTGCGCTTTGCTGCCTGCCTCATGCCCCAGGGATGGGTGGTGTTTTCCAGTCTGTTGTCTCTGTGTCCTTTGCTCTGTGTGTGTCTCTCTCTGTGTGTCTGTCCTCCCATCACTCCACGTGTGTGTTCTTTGCTCTGTCTGTTCTTCACTGTCTGTCTGTTCTTCGTTCCGTGTGTGTGTTCTTTGATCTGTGTGTGTGTCTGTCCTTCACTGTGTCTGTCTGACCGTCCTTCTCTGTGTGTGCGAGTCGGCTGCCCCAGCCCCACCACACAGCACGTGTTGAACTGCTGCCTCCCACAGGACACTGGCTCCAACTCCTCCCCCACCCTCACTGCCGCCTTACCTGGGCTTCGGGGGGAGTCTTCGTTTCTTGGTCGTGTCCACACAGAAGCACCCAGAGAGTGACCACCACCAGGAGCAGGAAGCAGAGTCGCGGCCAGTGCAGAGCTCCCATCCCGGGGCGCTGCGCCTCACCCCCAGCCCCCGGAGCACAAACTCCGGCCGCCAGTGGGTGTGGAACGAGCCGGGCACCGAAATACGTCCCGCTCTGCTCCCAGGCAGTTCCTTCCTAGCCCTTCCTGCCCTGCCTTTCTCCAGCAGGGGAGGCGGCACCATGCGGGGGCAGGGGTCGCGCTGAACGTGCCTTGAATTGGGATCCTGGAGCCGGCCCTGCCCGCAGGAGAGAGCAGTGAATGGAGGGGAATCGCGGGAAGGGGGGGTGGGGGCGGAGAATGGTGGGAGGGCAAAGAGCAGGCTGGGCAGGATTTTTAATGGCATGCTGCTGCCTGCTGGGGTCCCGGCCACCAGTAGCACCATGCCATTAAAAATCGGCTCGCGTGCCGTCTTTGGCACGCGTGCCATGGGTTGTCGACCCCTGGCCTAGGATCTATTACCTGTGCGACCTTGGGCAGTTCACCTCAATTATCTGTGCCTCAGTTTCTCCATTTGTAAAATGGAGATTATGAGATTGACATACTTTGGACAGCACTTTGAGATCTACTGTTGAAAAGCATATGCTGTTGGCTATGTATTATTATTATTTAGTTAAATCAAGGTTTGGACACCCTTATTTTGATTTGAATGGCTTATATTGATTTAGCTCAGAGGTCCCCAAACTGTGGGAGGTGTCCCCTTAAGAGAGCATGGAGGACTGTTCAGGGGTGGGACGCTGCTGGGGCCTGGACCAACCCTCATGGGGAGCTGGGAGGAAGCATCACCCATCTCCGCTCCTGGCCCCGGATGCCAGCCCCGCACCTGGGACTCTGGCTGCTGGCCCAGGACTCTGCTCCCAATCCCTCACTCAGGGCCCCAGCTATGGCCCCAGCTGTAGCCTCCTTACCTCTGTCTGTGTTTACTCACAGCCCCCAACCCCAGCTCGGGGGGTGGGTGAGGTTGGACAGGAATAAGGGGGGCATGACACTGAAAAGTTTGGGGACCACTGGTTTAGCTCAAGCCTGTTCCTAATGAACTTAAGCTAAACTGAAACAAGCTTGGTTTAAACTGAAATAAGAGTGTTCACACAGTCTTTTGCACTTGTGTAAATCAGTCTGTTTGAATTCATACAGTTACAATTAAAGCAGCACAACTCCTGGGGTAGACCAGCCCTGAGACCCCTAATGCCTTCATTCAGAAGCCTTGAATCATTAACTCCTCCCTCTTTCATATGATGTGGACATGGACTGTCAGAAATTACCATAAGGGAGTTAACTCCCTGTAAGTCAGATCAAGTATAAAATCTTTGTCCCATGTCATGGGAACACGCCAAAGCTGCAATGTGTTTTTTTTTTAAAAAAAAGAACAGTTTTGAGGGGAAACAGAAAAACTGAGCTTGGCACAGAATAACCAGGAAGCTGTTCCAGACATGGGGGAACGGCATCATAAAAAGGTGCAAAACTTGGAATGGATGAAGCAGACAAAGGGAGCAGTCAGAAGAGAAACACTGGCAGCCTTCAGAGAACTTAAAGAGGTGACCAGGGCAGAAATGTAACCGGGATGGACTTGTGAAATGATTTGAAAGTGAGGAGGAGAAGCTTGAAGCTAATGTGGAAGGTGAGAGGAACAAGCAAGACAGAAAGAAAATCTTTGCAGCTGCATGAGGGATGGATTGAAAGAAAGCAAGAACAGAGAGCAGCTGAACATACTGGATAATGCTCAAGTGGATTGGGAAATTTATCTGAATTGTTCCCCTGTCATAGTCCAAGATCCTTTGATTTTTATATTTTTAAAGTGTTCTCCTTTGGTCAAGCCTTCTAGAAGCAGCCCTGGTGTTGAAAGGACATTCCATTCCAGTCTGAAGTATTAAAAGTAACTTTCTTTCTCTTGGCCTAGTGATCTTGTCATATCCATATTTGAAACATCGACACAAACTATTCTCCTTCAGCATATGCAATCGAATAAATCTGTTTTGAACCTTTATGCGCTGCTGTGGGTTCTTTCACTTTTAATGACACAGTGTAAAATGATATGGTCATAGCACGGGGCTACACAAGTTCTGTACTCTTTAAGTTAAGTCTATGGAGATTCTCTTTGTCCCTTTCTGTTTTACGTACCCAGTTAGTGAGACTCATCCCAACCCACTACTCTACACTATTTTTCTATTTGGGAATTTCCTGCTGACATGTAAAGTGTAGATATCTCTCCAACTATCCCCCCGATACACACAATAACTATGTAAGTGAAATACATAGGATCCAATCCTGCAATGCAGTAAGTGCTTTCTACAAGACATGAAATAATTCCATTAAAGTCAATTGCGTTGACTTTCCTGGGACTTTGCTTGAGCTAGAACTAAGTAAAATATGAATAGAGGCTTCAGGATTTGACCCTGTACAGTAACTCCTCACTTAAAGTTGCCGCAGTTAACATTGTTCCATTATTAGGCTACCACTAATCTATTAGAGAACATGCATGTTTAAAGTTGTGCAATGTTCCGTTATAAGGTTGTTTGACTCGCCCCACTGTGTCCACCTGAGGTTCCAGCCAGGAAGTGGGCAAGCCCCTAACACTGCTCCCTGGCAGGAGTGCCAGGCAGGCGGAACGGGACAAGCCCCAATGCCCCAACCTCTCTACACCCCTGCCTCAACCAAGCTTCACAATCATCACTGGTGAGTACAGTATTAAACTGTTTTAAATTATTTAAAATTTATATTGTATATGTATATAATATCTTTTGTCTGGCAAAAAAAAATTCTGTTACCTATCCCCCTCCCCTTTACATTAATTCTTATGGGAAAATTGGATTTGCTTAACATTGTTTTGCTTAAAGTAGCATTTTTCAGGAGCAGAACTACAATGTTAAGTGAGGTGGTATATATGCTCATGTTTCTCCTTACCTGCATGACTAACAACCTAGAGCCTGATCCTGCAAACATACACAGGGAATACCTATCTATCTCATAGAACTGGAAGAACCTTGAAGGGTCATTGAGTCCAGTCCCCTGCCTACACTAGCAGGACCAAGTATTGTCCCCTGACAGATTTTTTGCCCCAGAACCCTAAATGGCCTTCTCAAGAATTGAACTCACAACCCCAGGTTTAGAAGGTCAATGAGCTATCCCTGAGCTATCCTTCCCCCCATGAATACCCCCAACTGAAGTTACTAAGACTACTCATGTATGTAAAATTAAGCACATGTATGAATGTATGCAAGCTTAGACATTAGATTAATAAATGTGAAAATTTTAAAAATGAAATTTAGTTTTCACCATTTATGTTGGTCAGTCATTAAAAAAAAACTTTGAGTAAAAATGATTTACTATACACTCAAATCTATTGGACTTTGAGACTCTGGTGGAAAGAGAAACCAAATAAATGAATGTCCTTTTTAACCAGAGGCTCAAAGGAACATACTGTACTGACATACACCATGATTCCCCTCTCTATTAATTAGATGCATTAAAACAAATTTCTTTAAAAAAAAAAAACTTTAAAGGTGAGTTTGACTCTTCCAAATGCACTACTAGAGGAAGGAAGTAGAATGAAATGAAACAAGGACATGCACTGCACCACTAGCACGGGCAAACACCAGCTCACAACAATTAACTCCTGGGAATGGAAACGGCTTTGCAGATAACACCAAGTGCAGGATTGAAACAGAACAGGTTGTCAGTTATCACTGAAATGTATTGCACTGAATTTGTTCCCTGCAGTTCAGGGGGGGAAGAGATTACTTGAAGTCTGGAGAGAAAGGGGAGCTTGCACTTCCATTTCCCCATCGTCCCTTACACACGCTCACTAATTATTTCATACTGCACCCAAAGGGCTGACATCAGCTTCTCTTCACCTCAAATCCTAGCCTTACCTTAGGCCCCAGATGAGTTTCCTGCAGAGAAGCACATCAGTAGAGTCCCTCAGCAAGTCTGCTAAGATCATAGCAGTGAATCTTTTCCTGCCATGCCTTTCCCCAAACTAAACAGCAGCAGCACAGCCTCTCCCTGGTGGTTCCCTTTTGTGCTACAATGAATGGGGTAATAGTGAGAAGGAGGAGGATGAGAGGCAACTGCTGAAATCATCACAAAAATGACATCTGGTGGCTGGAGGGCAAAACAGCAATAACAAAATCACCCTCGTACCTCCCTACCCTGCTTCCTCCTGGTCAAAGAGTGGAGAAGCATAGCAGGGGTCTGAATCTCCATTCAAAATCTTTTAGGAGTCTGCAAATGAAAAAAAGGTTAAAAACCACTAGCTCAGACAGATAAAACAGATTATTTTAACAGTATAAACACAGATAAAACAGACTACTTCCGCAGCTTAGATAGACAGTTAAACTCCAGAATGCACTATATAAATATCTCAAAATACTAAAGGGGCATTTGGAGTCCGGGCAACAGGAATATATTTGGACATGTCATCAGTAAGTTTCCTTAGTGAAAACGAATTTCTAATGACAGCTATCTCACACAACCCCTCCTTCTTGTTCATTTCAACACAATATTTATCCCCTTAGCCTCCATCATAGCCATATAGACACAGTAAATATCTGGTGCACATCTGCTATTGCTTCACATTCCTCAAACAAATAGTAAAACATTGGTGATCCCTACCCCATGCCAAAAGCAAACACATTACTCTTCTGTCAAAATTGGTAGAGCTTTCATCAATATTGAGGGGATTTTGCACAGAGATTAAGGGCAGTATGTGTTACACGTGTTGAGAGGTTGCCTTTTGGGGGGGCTTATAACTCTGTCCCTTATAATCCTCTATGGACTGACATGGGGCAGACGCAAGTTCTATTCTTAAGAATGATCTTTTAAAAATGTTTTTCAATCTTCAATACTGGGTAGGTGGTAGTAGTGGTGAAGAGGATCTAGGGGTTATAATGGATCACAGATTGAATATGAGTCATCATCTTTTTACATTGAAATACAAAGTTCTTGAGCTGTTAAGAACAAAACCTTGGAGTCCAGTAAAATCAGAATACTGTTGTAAGTTTTAATTCCTTTGCCATGTACTCTTTTAACTTTATTGCCATGATACACCACGCAACTCACCTAGGCTGGTGATTTTTAGATATGTTATTTGAATCGAATCATCCTATTCTTTTAACAAGTGTGATTATTCTTCTGTCTGTTTGTGAAAGAGATAATTTGTACTTCTTTTGTTTACCTCCTCATTAAATATTAATTTTGTGAACTTCATTCTAGCTAAGTTCCTCTCTCTCTCTTTTCCTCTTTGAACAGTGCCAATTAAAACCAACAGTTGGCTCAGTGCAATATGTTGCTTTGTATCTATGCCTGCACATGTAATATCAGAAAAAAAACCCCACCAGAATGTAGCCTAAAGCATCAGATTCTGAGTTGTGGTATAATGGGCACTGATTGGAACAGTATTATAGTAACTCAAAGCAACCACATTGTTGGGCTATCATTGTGACAGTGGGTAATAAAACAGTTGGACCATAAATTTAATTTATCAAACAGCAAGTGCATTACTTGATAACACATTCAGTATATGTTTTAAATAAATCATGCACATGAATATAATTTGATGTATGTGTGAAAAGTTACATTTACCATGTTAAGCCTCTGGTGTATTGTCGATCCGATGTGGTAGGATGTGTGCACATAATTTCCATTAGCATCTCAAGAAGTAATCAAGTCCAGCCCACTGCGCTGAGGCAGGACCAGGAAAACCTTGACCACCCCTGACAGGTCTTTGCCCAACCTGTTCTTAAAAACCTCCAGTGATAGCAATTCCATAACTCCTGTTGGAAGCCTTTTCAAGAGATTAACTATTCTTATAGTTAGAAAGATTTTCCTCACATCTAACCTAAATTTCCATTACTGCAGATTAAGCCAATTGCTTCTTGTCCTAATGTCAGTGGACATGCAGCACAACTGATCACCATCCTCTTTATAACAGTCCTTAATATATTTGAAGACTGTTATCAGGTCCTCCCTCAGTTTTCTTTTCTCAGGATTAACATGCCCAGCTTTTTTAACCTTTCCTTATACATCAGGTCTTCTAAATCTGTTATCATTTTTGTCGCTGTCCTTTGGATTCTCCATCTTTCCCAAAGTGTGGTCCCCAGAGCTGAACACAGTATTCCGGATGAGACTTCACCTGTACTGCATAGAGTGAAAGAAGTTACCTCACATGTTTGACATCCAACGCTCCTGTTAATACACCCCAGAATGATATTAGCATTTTTTGTAACTGCATCACACTGACTCATATTCAATCTGCGATCCATTATAACCCCTAGATCCTCTTCACCAGTACTACCACCTACCCAGTATTCCCTTTTTTATAGTTGTGGATTTGATTTTTCTCTTTGCATTATGTATAGTGTATTATTTTGCACTTATCTGAACTGAATTTCATCTTGTTGAATCAGTCCAGTCCAATTCTCCAGTTTGTTAAGGTTGCTTTGAATTCTAATTCCTGTCATCCAAAATTCTTACAACTCCTCACATTTTGGTCTAATCTGCAAATGTTACCAGCATATTCTCCACTCCATTGTCCAAGTCATTAACAAAAATATTGAATACCACCAGACTCAGGAATGACCCCTACAGATCCTCACTAGATGCACCCTACCACTTTGACAGAGAACCATTGATAAGTACTCTTTGAATATGACCTTTCAACCAGTTGTGCTCCCACCTTAGCGTAATTTCATGTAGAAGGCTGAGGGGTGACTGATTGTATTGTATTGCAGTGTATCAGTACCTACATGGGAACAAATATCTAATAATGGGCTCCTCAGTCTTGCAGAAAAATATAAGATGATCCAATGACTAGAAGTTCAAGCTAGACAAATTCAGACTGGAAATAAGGGTAACTTTTTAAGAGTCAGAATAATTAACCATTGGAACAATTTATCAAGGTCCATGGTGGATTCTCCATCACTGTCAATTTTTAAATCAAGAGTGGATGTTTTCTAAAGGATATTCTCTTGGAATTATTTTTGGGGAAGTTCTATTGTCTGTGTAATACTGGAGGTCAGACTAAATGATCCCCATGGTCCCTTCTGCCCTTGTAATCTATGAATAAAGGGGGATGTGGTCAAAAAGAACACCATGAGAATGATAAGAGTAGATATCTTGATGTTCTGTTCCTTAAACATTTGTCATGATCAAATTGCTTGTTTGAAAACATAACACATAACAAGATGGTTATTTTGTTGCTCTGCACACACCCTTGAGGAGAAAGCATAGCTAGTTGGTTGTATTATTTCCCCTCACCTAACAACATCACGGAAAATGTCCCCAATTCTTGTCTCTGGCCAAGCTATGCATGGCACAGGACCCAAAAGAATGGGTGGGAGAACTGTGGTGTTAGCATTCCCCTGGTTCTGGGGCAAGTTCAGCTGCCATCATAAGTTAGCACAGCCATAAAGCTTCTCTATCCTATGCTGAGTTGTCTATAGCCCCAGCCAGAGCCGTCCCTTGTGTAAGGTAAATCAGGACGACCGCTCTAGGCCCTGTGCTTGGGGGGGCCCAGGAGCTGAAGAGATTAGCCAGCATGGTCGCTCCCAGAAGATAAGAATCTGTCAGTTCCGTACCTGCCCCTCCCCCCCGGGACAGCACTGGCCCAGCCATTTGCCCCATGCCTGGTGTCACGGTGCCATAGAAGTCTCGTGCCTCCTGGTGCTGGGAGAACATGTGTCTCCCCTGCCTAGTGACCCCTCCGCCCAGGCTGGGGCTGCTGCACTCGTCCTGCCCCACCAGAGTTACCTGGTGAGGACCTATGTCCTTCTCCTGCTGTGTGGCTTCTCCCCCCCTTCCCAGCACATTCATCTGTTCTCCCTGGCAGCCAGGTCCAGACGGGTAGCAGGACAGAACCACTTCTCACATGGCTGAAGCTGGCCACTCTGGGTTGCTGCTCTGTGCAGCGCAGCAACTGCCTGAGCGAGAGCCTGGCTTGGGAGGGCCCTGCTGCCAGGGCCTGGGGGCCGAGTGTGCTGGGCAGGTGCAGTGGGAGAAGGACAGAGACCCTCTCCCTCCCCCCCCCCGGCAGGTCAAGCAGAAATCTGAGGGGGCACCTGACCCTGTATGTCCCCCCTACGCATTACTTGGTATGAGTCACAGCTGAGAATCCCAGATTCAGGACAAACTGCTAGGAAAAGGGCAGACACTCCCCAAAGTGGTGGCATATTCTATAACTATATTTCCCCAAGCCAGTAATAAAAGTGAGCTCCTGTATCACCACACTGGTTCACAAGAAGCCAAAACACAGTCCCCTTGACAATCCAGCCCTTGGGTTATCACCCAGACAACTGGACTTTTGAGAAAAATTACTATTAAAACCAGAAATCACATACAATGACAAGATAACTGGCTCTGTGGATGAGGGGATAACAGTGGTTGTGCTATTCCTTGACTTTAGCAAAGCTTTTGATACGGTCTCCCACAGTATTTTTGCCAGTAAGTTAAAGAAGTATGGGCAGGATGAATGGGCCATGAAGTAGATAGAAAGCTGGCTAGATCATCAGGCTCAGTGGGTAGTGATCAATGGCTCCATGTCTAGTTGGCATCCAGTATCGAGTGGAGTGCCTCAAGGATAGGTCCTGGAGGTGGTTTTGTTCAATATCTTTATTAATGATCTGAAGGATGGCGTGGACTGCACCCTCAGTGAGTTTGCAGATGACACTAAACTGGGAGGAGTGGTAGATACGCTGGAGGGTAAGGATAGGATACAGAGGGACCTACGCAAATTGGAGGATTGGGCCAAAAGAAATCTGATGAAGTTCAACAACGACAAGTGCAGTGTCCTGCACTTAGGATGGAAGAATCCCATGCACTTCTACAGACTAGGGACCAAATGGCTAGGTAGCAGTTCAGCAGAAAAGGACCTAGGGTTACAGTGGACAAGAAGCTGGATGTGAGTCAACAGTGTGCCCTTGTTGCCAAGGAGTCTAACAGCATTTTGGGTTGTATAAGTAGGGGCATTGCCTGCAGATCGAGGGACATGATCATTCCCCTCTATTTGACATTGGTGAGGCCTCATCTGGAGTACTGTGTCCAGTTTTGAGCCACACACTACAAGAAGGATGTGGAAAAATTGGAGAGAGTCCAGTGGAGGGCAACAAAAATGATTAGGGGGCTGGAGCACATGAGTTATGAGTAGAGGGTGAAGGAACTGGGATTATTTAGTCTGCAGAAGAGAAGAATGAGGGGGAATTTGATAGCTGCTTTCGACTACCTGAAAGGGGATTCCAAAGAGGATGGATCTAGACTGTTCTCAGTGGTACCAGATGACACAACAAGGAGTAATGGTATCAAGTTTCAGAGGGGGAGGTTTAGGTTGGATATAGGGAAAAACCTTTTCACTAGGATGGTGGTGAAGCACTGGAATGGGTTACCTAGGGAGGTGGTGGAATCTCCTTCCTTGGAGGTTTTTAAGGTCAGGCTTGACAAAGCCCTGGCTGAGACGATTTAGTTGGGGTTAGTCCTTCTTTGAGTAGGGGATTGGACTAGATGACCTCCTGAGGTCCCTTCCAATCCTTATATTCTATGATTCTATGATTTAATAGGTTCTTGCAGCTCAAAAGGAGCTGGCCACTCACCCCAGGTTAATATATGCTTTAGATCAGCAGTATCCAACATGTTCACCACCAGCAACTTGTGGCAAATAGACAATTTAATTGTGGCTAATGCATAAGCAATGCGTTGGTGTATTGAAGACAGCAGTACTGGAAGACAGTATGAATTATATACCAGATTTCAGGGTTATGGTACAAGAAAAAGAATGCAAAGTGTCACACTGAAGTAATTTTGTGTTAGTACTACCTATTAATATTTTTTTAATATCTACTTATTTTTGATATTAATAAAAATAATTTGAAATGTTGTTTGTAGTATGTTTTTTAATCCTTTTTTTTTATAATGTGATGAATAAGAAAAATTAAAAACCACAAGTGTGGTTAGCATTGAATTTCTAGTGGACACTGCTGCTTTATATCTTAGCCCAAAATCATGGTGCAGTCAATTCCTTTAGTAACTTAACTAAAGGTTTATTAATAAAAAAAAAGAAAAGAAAAAGAGAGTTATGAAATGGTTAAAGGTATCAGATACATTACAATCTATTTTCAGAGTCAGTAGGTCAGGATAATAGCAGTGATGGTAAGTGTGCTAGCTTGCAATAAGTCTCTCTGGGTCACCCAAAATATTGGGGGTCATAAGTCCTTTGTTCAAAGCTTCCCTGTTGTCGGAAATCATAGTTCAGAGAAGTAGAGCAGGACTGAAGACAACGAATGCTGTGACAATGTGCAATTTATATCTCTAAGTCCAGATTCATGGAAAGTCCCGGGCACCAACATGGAGTCCTGGGTCACATAAGCATTGCTGAGTCCTGAGGCATTATTGCCTACCTGGTGCCTGAAGAGACCTTGGAAGCGGTTTTTGGAAGAGCTGATTGTCCTTAAAGGACCATCAAACAGGCTGGCTAGCCTATATACAAATCTCTTTTTGGGACATCACCCACGAAAACAATATATTTGAGCTACAGATACATGACAAATATTCATAATTTCGTATACAAAGATGATACATGGATTTAAACAGATAATAATACTTAGCAGTCTATAACTTTTCCATTGATACCTTACAAGGCATGCTTTATATAAGATTTATCACAGATGTACAACAGTGGTGATACATGAGTGATGATATATTAGTGTAAACAAGATCGTCTTTCTTTTATACAGCATCACACCAAGGACAGTGGGTCGGGGTACAATAGGCCCACAATGCTATCTCTAGACCACATAGTAATTCCCACTATGTAAGAGGAATTGCCAGCTAGCCAAATGTGTTAGCTTTACAGATCTTTTGCCTAGCACAAGAGTGCAAGGAAGCTATAACTGGAATTGATAATACGGCCTACATAATTTTATAGCTAAAAGATCAGGAAGCAATCAACTGTATAGTATTTTTTTCAGGGTACAGCCTAGATTGGGGTAGGCAAGCTATGGCAAGCACGCCAAAGGTGGCACGCGAGCTGATTTTCAGTGGCACTCACACTGCCCAGGTCCTGGCCACCAGTCCGAGGTCTCTGCATTTTAATTTAATTTTAAATGAAGCTTCTTAAATATTTTAAAAGGCTTATTTACTTTACATACAACAATAGTTTAGTTATATATTACAGACTTGTAGAAAGAGACCTTCTAAAAAACATTAAAATGTATTACTGGCATGCAGAACCTTAAATTAGAGTGAATAAATGAAGACTGGAAACAGCACTTCTGAAAGGCTGCCGATCCCTGGCCTAGATGGTGTCCAACCAGTATCTCAGATTAAAAAATTAGTAGCATTCAATTATGAAATGTATTTATCCAACAGTTTTTTTCACACTACTTTCTAAGGAGTTTAGCAATCAACACTCAGATAAAAGCATTAGAGCATCCACAGATCAGCCATTACTGGGTCAGATATTAGAGACCTATTTTTAAGAGTGGGAAAACGTGTTAAACCCTGACATAGAACACCCGTGGTGACTGTACTTTTGATGCTCTTGGACTGGGACAGAGAAAGAGCACTTAGTTCTTTTAGGGCATGATTCAAAGCCCATTACGTCCATTGACTTCAATGTGTTTAGTACTAGACCCTTCATACTTTATGCCCTGCTTCCTGCCCTCCATTGTCATTCAAAGAAAATGTTACTTCAAATATAGAAATGAAAAAACACACTTAGAAATGTAGTGTAAATAAATCTCATTAGTGTTTTGTCTATGAAAAATGTCCCGAAATCTATCTTGGGAAGACCAGTTAAACTGCAAACCTCCTAGATATTCAATATAAATCTTACATAAATTTGGACTTTACCATGAATAGCGTAAAAAACTACATTAAGCAGAAAGCAAAGCTACAATGAAATCTTTCAGAACTTCAGTGGGAAAGACTCAGCTAAATCAATGGCATAAACACATTAAAGCCAGGAAATATTCCTAATGTGGGATGCCAAAAAAATGCTTCCCATCATCACAATCACAGCCTATGTGTTGCTTTTGATCTTGAAGTAATCTTTACTTTGCAGGGGAAAGGATGGAGGAAGAAAAGCCTAAAGCAACAAACTATGCCTTCAGCTAAAGCAACTTCTTCCACTTCTGGCACAGTAGCATTCTAAATGTCTAGACCTATTTTTTTAAAAAGTGCTAGTAAATTAGATTTTTCTCTCTTTTCCCCAGACAACTTTTGTAACTCATTCCTTTCTGTGGATATATACAGCGAATATATACAGTGGATATATACAGCGAAGAGAGCCTCGACACCCCCAAGTGAAAACGAGCCCCTGCCCCTAAACCAAGGGAGAGCGGGGGCATAGAAACAGGAACTCCTAGACAACAAGAAAAGGCCAGAGAAGAATGCTGGCAGTGTGGGGCGGAAAAGCCCCCTGGGGAAGCCTGTCCCGAGTGTGGTCTCCCAGGACAAGAAGGAAAGGAAGACTGGGGAGAGGGGACAGGGAGCCCCGAGGCGGGACACCAAACGGGCCAGCTGCTGCTGGAGCAAGGGTGTACCCTCTGCCTGGCAAAGGGACATGGGCGGGGGACCTGTCCTTACGGGGATGCGGGCGAGAGCCCGGAGACCCCAGGGAGGATCCACTGGAGCTCATGGTAGGGGGACGGGAGCGCTCAGAGGCAGAGGGGTTCATTCGGCCAAAAAGGCTCCACCTGCCCCTAACAGCTCGGTGAAGGGGGGAGATGTGTGTGTTGGGGTGACTTCCCTCCAAAGAATGAGGCTGGTGGTCACTTGTATCTAAACACACACTTTATTCGAAACATGCAATGCATGAGTAGTTCGCAAGGAGCTACAAAGAGCAGAAGCGTCATGATGCCCTTTTATCAGAAAACATAATACATAGAATTGCAATACAGCAAGGGATCTTAACCTGTCAAGGGCTAGCAATCTTTATCTATAACCAATCATTTTACAATTCAAGCTGTCCACGCGCTTACCAGGCATCCCTCAGACCCTATTCACATGCCCTAGAAACCTCCAATTCTATGACCTTGTTTGTGTGTCCCATATCTATCTCTATGCAAGGATGTTGAGGCTCTGGTATCTGGCCTTCAACTAAAACACTCTACTATGCACATTCTCTTTTGGGAATGGGTGAAAAGTAAAGGCACAAACAAGGCAAAGAACTTTGGTTCAGATTTTTAGGCATGTATTTAGGCAAGTTTTTATGTTTAGCTAGAAGTATATATTTTACCCCCACATGTGGCATGGCAGGGGTAAAAGCCCCTAGATTGCCCTGCCTCTCAGAGGTAAACCCTGCTTGCAGACAGGAGGTTCCGGGGCAGGGGCAGGGGCAGGCCCTAGCTGCAAGAAGGCACAGCTGAAAGCCCTAGCGAGGGTTAAGTCACGGAGCTCGGCTGGGCTAAAGGGCCACAGCTGTGGCTGTGAGCAGGAGGCCATTATAAAACTGCTGACTCATGCTCAGCAGAGGAAGGACCTAGGCAGGTAGAGAGGAAGGCTGCAAAGCTAGTGCCATGCTGTGAGGAAGGTACCTTGGGGACTGAGAGGCTGATGGCCCAGGACAGTGAGGTCACTGTTGAGGGGGGATTGTGGGGTACATGGATTGTTTCACTAAAGCCATAAAGAGAACACTGTAAATAAAGGACACTTGGGGCAGCACTAAAACAGTGTCAAGCCCTTTATTGAAGACAGAAATAACGCAGGGCAGCCTGGACCCTGTGACAGTGACCTTAAAAAGTTAAATGCAGAGCCTGAGGTTCCAAACTCTTTGAATCCTATGACAGAAGAGGAATATCATGTTTGCAGTTGTGGCCAAGTGTGTTGTACTGTATATTTTTTCTTCTGCTGTAGCCTATATTTGGTGCCTTGATTAGTAGAGAGATCTAGCAAATACAATGCAAATTAAGTTATATGATTTCTCCTTCTTACTACAGGACCCAGATCTTTCAGGTCTGTAATGAGGAACCTGCCACATATATTCTCTTAATGCTATAACACGACAACACTAACATGCATAAGGAGCCTGGCATATAACTGAATGTCAATCTTTCTATTGATTTCAGTGGGCTTTGGATCAGGCCCAGCATACACACATACTAGTACAGGGAGACAAATCCCTTTGTTGACTATAAACCAATTCGACTCGGGGGAGAGAAAGTGAGCAGGAATACAGTAGTCTGCAGAAAAGATTTACACAAGGCCTCTCAAATGTGAGTGGCTAAATTCCCATTTGTTAGAAGGGAAAAGCCCTTTGGTCAGACAGTGAATCTTCTGGTTCTCTCAGGATCAGACCTTTTGTGAGCATTGCTGGTTTGAATCATCTTTTTTTTCTTTTCTTAACCTATCAGAAGGCATTAATGTTAAGATTTATCGCTCTAAAGACTTTTTTCTTCCCTTTCTCCACAGATATAAACTTAAATAGCATCAGCTCAACAAAATATATTGATGTTTGCCATAGCTACAGGCAAACTACACTTTAGAACCTTTCAGTCCCTCTCGAAAGCAATTTTCAGGTGAAAATGTATTGGTGGCCTGTGAAACACACAATTGCTAAAGTTTTAGAATGTCTTATGTGAAGTTTTCAATACAGCACTAGTTGTTAAATTTCCTCTCTCCTGTCTACATGTGACACATTCTTACTTTCCCACTTCTATGTTTCATTACTCAGAGTGGGAGAGATTCATTTTACTTTCTATCTTCCAAGCTGTGAGCATATCTCAATGGGATCATTTTTTTTCTATAGCTCTGAAACAGACATTTGGAAGGAGCTCAGATTCAGTATTTGATTAAAGATGATTCCTTGTATGCACCACTGTCCATGCAGCGTGTGGTATATTATTGAAACCTAACTGATGCTTGTGATAATGAGGTGTAAGTGCTAAAAGATTGTTGCAACCATTGGCACAGTAGCCAAAAGCTTTTGATACAAATACTGTAATTAGAGTAAACACAGAACATTTGTGTCAGGGTTTTGTCTCAAGATTTTCACTGGAGCATAATTAATAGACATTCCAATGTAACATCTTGGCAACCATCATGTAAAGTAACAGAAGAATCCGAGCCACTAAGTAACGGTGCTCAGGAGGGCCTCATTAAACTCAGTATGAGTAATTACAGGAGGCAGTTAATACAGGAAAACAGAAGTGTGCACCGATTGGGACTGAACACAAATGTCTGCTGCCTATTAAAATAACTGCTGTTCAGTGCATTTTATTGACCAAGAAGTCATTGCTCTGGGTTAGCAGAACAGAGAGAGGAGTCTTCAGAGGACACACTGCAGAAGGAAATCTGGCTTGAAAGAATTCCCTGCGAACTAACAGAACTGCAGCCAGATAGAGCAGCAAGGGAGGGGTATGTTTCCTTCCCTCAGAAACTATTCTGAAGCCCTGCCATGAATTTATGTACAGACCAAATTAGTTTGGTTTTAATATGTTAGCCAAAGTATGTGTTTGAGACTGACATTGCCTGAAATAGTTAAAAATAATGTAGTTTCCAGGGTCTTGAAGGGTTTCCCCACAAAATGTGCAGCATTTTCAACAAAATGTTGACTGGTTTTCTAAATGAAATGTGAGCTGAGTTTGCTTTTTGTTAACTCCAGGACCCCCACAGCTTCTGAGCCTTATAACACTGCAAGAACAGAGTAAACTTTCAGCCTAATAAATGGTCACATTGTGAGGGACCAAATGTTTCTATGTTTCATATGTGGGGGGAAAAAACCTTTCTATTGAAACATGGCATCTACATTTTCAACCACAATGAAGTGAGTCAGGACTGTGAGTGGCAGTCAGAATACAGCCAATGTAGAGGTGACTGGTCACTTTGTGGGCTTTAGCCACAATGACACAACATAAACAGCAACAGGAAATATTTTTTTCTCTCTCTGAAGATATTGAGTCACATACTGGATTTAGGCTTTGTGGAAAGCTCTTTTTTCCCCCCAACATCAAGGAATGACAATATTTTGTTATAGCTAAATTAGTGCATGGAATTTATAACTAAGGTTTATTTTAGAGATGGCAGGAAGAGGGAAAACTCTGGTCCAACTCCCATTCCAAATTTCAGTATCTCATCTGTTAGAAAGGGAGCATCATTTCAGCCTTGGCAGTGTTCTGCATAGTGCATTTACAATAGCTAATCACTTCAAGGAAGAAGAAACTAGTAGTATTGCTTATCAAACAATTGATTTGTCTTTGTGCTACATTAAATGTTTTCATGCAGGTAGAGCAGAAGCTGGAGCCAATCTTGTAAGATTAATGAAAGCTGATTTATTTCTGAGGACAGAGGAGCAGTGTTCCCTTGAACAGCAAACACTAGCAATTATGAGGATGATAAAGATTTTGTGGAAAATGTTACCAAGCCAAGGCACACTTTGGCAGCAGATATTCTGAGACATTTACTTATAATATTTGTAAACAAGACCAGGCTCACACAGCTTTCTCATGGGATGGGGATATAATTGTTATTCATTATTTGTACTGTAGTAACACCTAAAGGCTTCGGCAGTGGTGTGCTGGCACATGCCCAACCACCTGTGCATTGTCCAATTGGCAGCCTGTGGGCTGTATCTGTCCCATGGGCCAAGCCCGTCCAGACCCTGTGGAAGTCACAGTATGACCCTGCGTGCACTCTGAGTGAGGTCATGCTGTATGAAAAAAGCCATTTTTGGACCGCCTATGGTATACAAGTGAGTTGTTGTATGCCTTACTAAAAGTGTCACAGGGCACCACTGCACTTCAGAGAGGGATCAGGGTGCTGTTTCATTGAACACATGTCATAAATGCCCAGCCTCAGCTCCAACGAGCTTACAGTCTGAACCTCGAAAGGACCGAGTTTTCTTTCAGCTTGGAGAAGCATCTGAAAGCTCAGCTTCTTATCAGAAGCAAAAATGGTCTTGAAATCTTTTGAGAATAGGTGCTTAGGAGAGTTCTAGAATTCCTTGTGTTTGGATGGATTTCAAGAATCAGAAGAATAATTTTTCTCATTGTGTTTCTGCTTCTTCTCAGACCCGGGGAGGGAAAACCAAATAGATGCTGAAAAATAACATTTTGTTGTTCCTCTGCCACGTGGCAGAGTGTAATCAACATACCGAACAGGGAGATATCTCTTTAAGACAGTGGTGGGCAAACTTTCTGGCCCGAGGGTCACAATGGGGTTGCAAAATTATATGGAGGGCCAGGTAGTAAAGGTGATGCCTCCCCAAACAGCATCCCCCTGCCCCCATCCGAGCCCTCTCACTTTCTGTCCCCTTACTGTCCCCTTCACAATCCCTGACTCATCCAACCTATCCTGCTCCTTGTCCCCTGACCACCCGATACTCCCCAACCCTAACCACCCCCCCACAGGACCCCACTCCCATCCAATCACCCTGTCCCTTGACTGCCCTGACCCCTATCCACACCCCTGCTCCCTGACAGGCCTCCCAGGATTCCCACGCTTATCCAACCACCCTATTCCCCGACTGCCACCCCAACCTCCACCCCACCCCCTTCTCCCTGTCCCCTGACATGCTGCCACACTACCCGGCAGGAGCGCACAGCCCCGCCACCCGAGTGCTACCCGCTAGCCTCCACGGTGGTGACGTGGCTGTGGGGGAGGGGGAAAGACAGGGGAGAGGCCGGGGGCTAGCCTCCATGGCTGGGAGCTCAGTGGCCAAACAGGATTGTGTGGCGAGCCGGATGGGGCCTGCAGGCTGTAGTTTGCCCACCTCTGCTTTAAGAGGTCTATAGTGAAGCAGGGGCAGGAATCACTACTGGAACACTGTTGCTAGGCAAATGCACAATTAGCACTCCGTGCCCAGAAGTTTCTAGAATTGGATGTGGTAGTTTTGGGCATGCTCAATAGGTTCTCTGTAGCTAGACTCAGATTTCATTGAGGGCAACTGGTCAGTGCAGCTGCTTTACAAAACAATGTGTGATCTGGGTGGGTTGGGAGAAGACGAGCCCCAGGTGCAGAGAGTAGAATGCTGTTTTGCCCCTAACAGTAAAGCATTTTGCAGCAGGTTAGTGCTCTTGTTCACCTTCCAATAAGGAAGCCCTTGCAATGTTAATGAAATGGTAAATTGGAAGGAAAAACTACTTTTTTTTCATTTTAATTGTATAGTCTCAATGCTGAATTGTATAGTTTGAATTGTCTCAACCAGTCTGGTTCACTTCATATTTACATGTGATGATGGGGAAAGAGTCAGATATTTTTCTGTTCTCAGTTTTGTATTTTTATTGCATCAGGGTTTTTTATTGGTTAGCTGACTGGCTGAGTGGTTTCAGCAGAGGATCCCAAAGCAAACCATTATCACAGGATGAACAATAAAAAGTTTCTTCAAAGAGTGACTAGTGCTTCTGCACTAAAAAATTATAATAAAAGAATTGTAAGATAACTTAAGTTTTAATTAACACTGCTTATTTTTCAATAGTAAACACAGAATACTTGTTCGATGACAGTCACAAACTCTAATAGCAATTAGCTACAGGAACTCCTCACTTAATGTTGTAGTTCTTTTCCTGAAAAATGTGACTTTAAGTGAAACGATGTTAAGCAAATCCAATTCCCCCATAAGAATTAATGTAAATGGGGTGGGGGGGTGTTCCAGGGAAATTTTTTTTTGCCATACAGTACAGTACTATAGTTGGGAGGTTTTCCCACCTTACCGCACACAGGCACAGCCCACTGGCACTGCAGACAATGAGGCAGGCAAGGAGGCTGAAGGTGCTGTAGTCTAGGAGAAGCACATTGCACAGCAGCAGTGGCAGCTTCCCCTACTCTGCAAGCACCAAGGGTGGGGGGCTCAACCCTTGGCCTGCTCACTCCACCCCTTCTCCCAAGTACCCACCCTTGACCCATCTCTTCTCCCCCCACCACCTCATCCCCCTTTACTTTGCAGGCTGCCTCCTCCCTCCTCTCCCTCCTGAATGCTGCAAGCCAGCTGATTGGATTTTTCCAACTTTGTAGGATGTACGAAAAATATTAGGTTGGAATAGATTTGCAAGGCAAGGCTCTGATTTTCTATATAAAGGAAGTAACTCTGGGATCAAGAGAAAAAAAAACAAAAAACCAGTACCTCCCTCATTGTTCAGCATAACTGTTGGTTAATTGGCTATTTGCAAGTCAACCATCACCACATGGATGAGGCAGGGCTTGTGTGCTAATTCTGATCCATCACTGCTCTGCAGCTTTATTGGAAGAGTAAAATTATATTAGACCTGCACAATGACAAACTCTTTGACAGAGGTGTTGAAATCTGAGGCGATAAAAAATCAGTGAAATGTTAGATTTTGAAAAAAGGAATTAACGGGACAGACATCAGGGCTGTCGTAGCTCGTGGAGACTTTGTTCTGTTGAACTCCACATTGATTCTGGTAAATTATACAAGATCTGATATGCACACAAATTACATTTTATGGTGAGATTAAATCCATATGTAGTTATTTCTCTACCACAGAAGCAATGCAGAGAGCTGCCTAAATTGGTCCATACCAATGAGAAGGCTTCCCTTCCCTCTGACTGCATTAAAGCTAACTATACCCACTCACAAGGAGTTGCCCCCACTAAAATGTAACTGATCTCTTGGGAGGTCAACTATGAACTACTCTCTGCCCTGCTCCTGAAAGAGCTACTACTGGATATTGTTTCATTTCTGGCCTCTGTGCTATTCTGATCTGATATGCAATTCCTTGTCATTTTATTTCTATTTAAAAAATCAGAGATTTATATTTTCCAAAATGACTAGCCATTTTGGGCCCCAATTTTTTGCTGCCTGACTTGAAAAATCTTAACGGGGGTCTGATTTTTGAGAGGATAGATACTCAACCCTCTCTGAAAATCCAGCCCATTCCAGGACTGTCAAGTTGGAGACCTTAAAATCAAAGCAATGAAAAAAACATTTAGTCATTCTGGGAAATTTAGGCCCAATCATAGGAGCAGTAGGAGCCTGATCCATGTTGCAGAAGTTATCCAGGAAGGCAAGAAAGCTGATTTCTTGCAGGATTTTGATTTTCACACTTACTTGGAACCCTTGAACATGCTCATAGGCTATCAGGCCCAGGTCTTCAAAGATATCTGGGTGTCTCTGTTTACAAACTATTCACCAGTGTCATAGTTGCATTATGAAATATACAAACAGACAAGCATGTGACCTGACTGCTTTCAATTTGTTTATAGTTGGAGTTTGGGACTTCAGTTTTCCAGAAATTTTTTTTTGCATATTTTTATAAATATAGTGGGCAGGCCAGCCCAAGGTATTTTTCCAGAAGAGGCAGAAAATGTTTTTTAGTGCTCCCCATGCACCCATCAAGCAAAAGCATTGTGCAACCCCCACATCAACACACCAAAAATACTCTCCAGGGAGTTGGCACTCCCAAATGGAAAGATTTGGTGCCCCAAATGTTGGCACCCAGGGTGGCTGCTCTGATCATCTATCATATGGATGGCCCTGATTGTTTATAAATCCATCTTGTAGCTACTTCCCACAGGTCTCTAAACTCCTGCAAAGCCTCAATCTACCCCACTTTTAGGTCCCTCTTATACTCACTCTTGATGTGCTGCTTCTCATCACTGTTGTGTTATTAGTATAGAAAATGTGTGTAGTTACTCAGTATAAATGTTGACAACCAGTATCACATTCAAGTCTGTTTCAGGTCCTTGTCTCAGGGCACAGTTTATTGTTCAAGCCCCAAATAAGGCAATTCCCCTGATTGCAGCCCCAAGAGACTTTTCTCTTTCCTCTCTCAGCCCCCAGAAAGAGAACACACCTTCCCCTGTAAACCCCTTGCTGAGTCAGGTGATAAGCAGGTATCCCTTAACACTTTCCTTGCTGTCACATTCAGTTATCCTGACTGATGCATGATGGAAGGCAGACAGATCGAATGGTCTGCATAGCCATGTCCTGGTGGTCCATTCATTGTCCACATGCACAAGAAGGAAAACCATGATGGCTGATTTGCCTCAGCACAACTACCTGTGCTAGGAATAGTAGTCTGATATCCAAATGCACATTTTTGGTAGTACCTTATTTTAGTGTCCATAAAATGTATGTTTTTGTAGTCTGAATTTCAAGACCCTAAAATCAAAGAAATTGCTTGATGACAGTTTGTCTCTACTGAGCATTTTGAAATATAAGCAAGCACATTCTCAAGCAGTTGACATCGATAATATTTTATCACTTCAGTTGGCTCCTGTACCAATGTCAATGTTCTCTGACTCTGGTGACATGTGGATTGCCAAGGCTAACCTAAACAAGCAGCTGCAGACAGAGGTACCAACTAGAGAGATACTTCACATGAAGGCATCTGTGCAGTTGCTAATGGTTCTACAGTTCTTTGGGTAGTACACTGGCCAGAAAGAAATAGCACCAAGGACTCTGTGACCAGCTTCAGAGTCTACGCTTGCCACAGGCTAGCAATAGGTGATGCATAGCTTGTCTTTGACAGCTACAAAGACTTCAGAACAAAGAATATTGTGAAATCTAGTAGAGCTATTGAAGCAGAGTATATCAATTGAGTACAAGCATACAGCTACCTCCACAGAAAGTTGTCTTGATGTTTACTGAAAATAAACTGTTGTCTGACATCATTTGTACAGGGTCACAGACCCAAAACTAGTGTGGCTGCCAGATTATATTGAGCATGAGTAATTAAGTGTGTGTGGGGGGCGGGCGGGGGCACTTAGAGTCCCTGGCTTTGTTTGGGTGCACAGCAAGGATCACAGTGTGACTCCATGTGAGTAAGTTTCCCACTGGAAGAAGGAGGGAGTTAACATGCCAGAAGCTAAAGACTCTGAAGCAGTACCCATCATACTATGTAGTACGTGAGCCCATCCTCGTGCTGTGAATTTCTCATAAAATTGTCTTTAATAATAATACAAACCCCTTATCCTTTTTAATATAGCAGGGTATTATGACTCTTCCAAAGCAAATAGAAAAAAACCCTTTTTCAAATATGAATGAAAAATGTTTTCTAATAAAAGTAAGGCCTCCAACTAGCGAATGGTACTTCCCAGATACCTCTGCAGACATCTGAGCATTTGCATTGTTTCACCTCTATTAGGGCAACTCAAAGTGAAACCATACCATGCAAGTAACTTCATTTTGTTAGCAGAGAGAATTTGGAAGTCAGGTGAAGGAAGGAGCTGGGTAACGAACTGGGTCACCTAGTTCAAAGCCCTAATAAAGGGCTATCAACGCTCATTCCTTTCTGATTGTAAACAAATCTCTAATGGATGGGAGATAGTTGTACAAGAAAAGCCGGTGGGAAAAATCAGTATTATTAGGTGACACCGATGTATTTATTTTATGTTGCACAGTTGCAGGAAAGAAGCTTGTACCTTCATCTGAAGTAACTGGTTGCAGTCACTGTCAGATCTCTCCCTTCATCTCTACTCATGGCATCGAAACATTTAAAGGGCAAAGGAAGCATCATTGGGCTGGGAAGGGATCCTGACTAAAAGAGTTTCAGCTAGTAAGACTGTTGGAACATGTGGTGTAAGAAACTTTGCTTTGAATTCATTTAGCTTGTTAAGTTAGGTATTAGTTGCATTTACTTTTACTTTCTTGTAACTAATTCTGACTTTTATGCCTTATTACTTGTAGCCACTTAGCATCTATCTTTCTGTAGTTAATAGATTTGTTTTATTGTTTTATCTAGACCAGTGTTTTGGATTGAAGTGTTTGGGAAACTCTCTATTTCGGATAACAGGATTTGTGCACATCATTTTCTATTAATAAAATGACAGACTTTATATGAGCTTGTATTGGCCAGGAGAGAGTTGGGCAGTACAAGACACACGCTTCTGGAGGAAAGTCTGAGACTGGGAATTTTCTGGTGTTCCTCCATAGTGTAATTCAAGGTTAGCTGGCTGTAGCCCTCTTGCAGCATAACTGGGAGTAATTTACATGCTGGATTCTGTGTGAGAGCAGGCCAGGAGTGGTAGCTCTCACAGCAAAGCAGTGTAAAAGGCATTCCAGGTTCGAAAGCTGAAGGGACACAGCTGTTCCTCAGTCCAGACTGAAAATAGCTGTGTAGATATTTCAGCTTGGTTTGGAGCTTAGGCTCTGAAGTCTAGAAAGGGGTGATAGACCCCATGAGTTTGTCTGTCAATCTGGGCTCTGAAACTCACTGCAATTCTCTGTGCTGACATACCCCAAAATCAGTTTAAAGAGATGAAATTACAGGATAATTTTTGTAGGCAGAATGTAATTACCCAAAGGAAATTTAGCCAGCTCATCCAGGTAGAGTTTCTTCCAAAAACTGCCATGGGATCTTTTATGATTGCTTGTAGTCAGAACCTTGATTTACATAAATTCTGAGAGCTGGCATCTCAGAAGCAGGGTCTCCTTCCATTGTGTTGTGGCATTGGCTCTGTGCTGACTCAAAGGGAAAGGTGTTACATACCTACCGTGCACACCTGAGTTTTGCATAGAGATCTCTTATCAAAGTTTCGACCAGGCCATAACCCAGGTTTACTCTAACGTATCTGCCCTGCTGACAACGCAAAGTGGCATGGCTTCAAAGTGTGCCTGTGCTTTGCAGTACAGAGTCTCTAGCCACGTACTCAGGCTGCTCTGTGCTGTTCCAGAGGCACAATGGTTCCAATACCCCCTTACTGCCTAACTGCTGGTACAGGGGGAGATGTCTGAGGAAAGGGAGATGGCTAAAGTATTCATGTGCCCAGACAATCACTGTGTCCCAAAATGGCCCATTTTGGGCTCTGGGTAACTGACATAAGCTAGAGGAGCCTTCAGGTTAAACTAATTTGCAATGGGAATCTGTCCAGAAAGGTCTCAGTCGCCTTTGCACCTTCGTCGCTGAACTGCCTTGGATGCATCACACATGGACCAGAGGATCTGGCTCTCTGTGCATAGCCTCCTGCAGCAGTCAGTCAACTTGGGCATTTCCATCTCAAGTAGGAATGCGTTTAGACAATTAAGACACCATCATACAGCTTTAATTGGCTCTCCTACATCATATTACGATATAGCGTGGTTTCTAGCTCTCACATTAACCCTGCCTGATATAATTAAGGTAGAAGATGAAATTTTAATCAAATCAGAACCAGTTTTTATGCACTTTATAAACACTAGCCTGACCTCTGAAGAACAGGCAGTGACAGGGAACTATAATTATAGCATAGAGTTGAATTTGGAGATGACTAACTCATTAGTTACAGTGATGGTAATCATTTTTATTTTAAATTATTCATGAAAAATTAAGGCTTTTCAGCTCTTAAATCTTTTGAAAATCTTGGCCAAGGTTTTGATATACAACATGTTGAGTACATAGAATCATAGAAATGTACGGCTGGAAAGCACGTTGAGAGGTCATTAAGGCAAGACCAAGTATATAGACCATCCCAAACAGGTGTTTGTCTAACTTATTCTCAAAAATCTCCAATGAAGAGGATTCCATAAACTCCTCTGGAATCCTTTTCCAGTGTGTAATTACCCTTATAGTTACAAAGTTTTTCCTAATTCTAATCTAAATCTCCCTTCTTGTCCTACCTTCAGTGGATCTGGAGAACAATTAAAGAGACTAGGTGAGTGAGGTAATAGCTTTTATTGGACCAACTTCTGTTGGTGAGAGAGACAAGGGACAAATATCCCGGGACCAACATGTCTGCAACAGCGCTGCATACATGGAGAAAAAATTATCATTGCATTCGTTATAACAGCCATTAATATATCTGAGGACTTATCAAAAACCTCTCCATCCTCTTTTCTCAAGAATAAACATGCCCAGTATTTTTAACCTTTTCTCATAGGTAAGGTTTTCTAAGCCTTTTATCATTTTTGTTGCTCTTCTCTTGACTTGCTCCCATTTGTCTAAATCTTTCTTCAGGTGTGAGGCCCTCAGATCAGTACTGGATACAGTACTTCAGATGTGGCTTAACCAGTTCTGAATAGAGTGGGACAGTTACCTCCTGTGTTCGATATACAACCATCCTGTGAATACATCCCTGGATGATGATAGCCTTTTTTGTAACTACATCCCATTGTTGGTTCATATTAGTGTGCAATCCACTATAACTGCCAGATTGTTTTCAGAAGTACTGTCGCCTAGCCAATTATTCCCATTTTGTAGTTGTGCATTTAATATTTCTTTCCTAGTTGTATTATTTTGCACTTGTCTTTTTTGAATGTCATCTTGTTGAATTCAGACCGGTTCTTCAATTTATCACAGTTGTTTTAAAATCCTGTCTTCCAAAGGCCTTGCAACCCCATTTGATTTGGTGCAATCTGCAAATTCTATAAGCATAGCTTCCACTCCATTATACAAGTATAGAATTAAAATATTGAATACTGCCAGATCCAGGACTCAACCCTCTGGAATCCCCCTGGATATGTCCTCCTCATTTGACTGGAAACCTAAGATATTACTCTTAGAATATGGTCTTTCAACAAGTTTCCCACCCAGTTTATAGCAATTTAATCTAGATCACATTTCTCTAGCTTGCTTATGAGAATGTTATGTGGATGTGTGTGTGTGCAGGGGGGGCGGGGTCAGGGGACAAGGATTAGGGGTGGTTGGATGGATCGGGATTCTGAGGGGGGCAGTCAGGAGGTGGGAAGTAGGTGGGGGGTGGATGGGGGTTGGGGCCAGGCTCTTTAGAGAGGCACAGCCTTCCCTACCCAGCCCTCCATACAATTTTTCAGAGTGGCCCTCAGGTCAAAAAGTTTGCCTACTCCTGATTTAGACACAGTCTTTAAAGTGAAAAATGCTGAGTCATTATGATCATCCAGTCCAGTGTCCCCAATCTGTGGGGCACGCTCCCCTTGAGGGGTGGGGAGGAACATGGGTGGGCTGGGGCACAAGCCAGCCACCATGGAGGTAGGGAGGGAGTGCCACCCAGATTTGCTCCTGGCCCCAGCCCTTGCTGGCAGGGTCCTGGCTGCTGGCCCCACTCCCCATGCTCTGCTCCTGGCTGTGGCTTCTGGCCTTATGCCCAGGGATCGGCTGACAGCTCTGTTCCCCAGGGCTCCACTTCTGGCCATGCCTGGGATACTGGCTACTGGAATCGGCCCCTGGCTGAGGCTCAACTCCTGTCCCTGTCCCCAGTTATGGCTCCAACCTCAGCTCACTTACATCTGTCCATGCCCCCCACACCAAAAGCCATGGCCCCAGCTCCAGGGATTGTTGGGACATGGATGGCGGCAAGGGGTTTGTGCGAGGTAAAAAGTCTGGAGACCACTGATCTAGTCTGATCTCCTGCACACTGCAGGCCACAGAACTTCACTCACCCACTCCACTAATAGACCCATAACCTCTAACTGAGTTACTGAAGTCCTCATATAATTTAAAGACTTCAAGTTACAGAGAATCCACCATCTACTAGTTTAAATCTGCAAGTGACCTCTGCCCCATGCTGCAGACTTAAATGGAAATGCCAGCTACAATCTGAATGCAGGTTTGAAGTCTATGCACTGGAATCCCTGGCTGGCTAATGCCACTTTGTGCTTCATAATCTATTTTAGGTGTTTGTATGGCCCCCATTACTATAGTATCTAAGCACTTTACAATATTTAATGTATTTCTCCTCCCGACACCCCTGTGAGGTAAGGACGTGCTACTGTCCCCATTTTACACATGAGGAACAGAGTTACTGAGAAAATCAAGGGCACACAGGAAGCCTGTGACAGATCAAGGGATTGAACGCTGTTCTCTCATATCCTAGGCTAGTGTACCAAACACAGGTCCATCTCCCCTCATTACGTACTACAAAGAACCTTTAAATCAGCTGGAGATCGACAGTGGAGAATTTCTCCTGCACAGGGGAACCCTCCATCAGCATAAAGTTGGTGAATGTGGTTCTGTCCTTCTTATGCCAGCTGGTCTAAGGTGAAGGAGTGTTGCAAGCAGGTTGTCTACGCAGTTTTAATTTTGCCAGGGCCATGTTGCCCTGAACTGGAGCCCCAGTTTGTCTGAGTGGCACTGGCACAGTGTGGAAAATCAGGGCCTATATGTCTAGATATATGAATAACCATTCTAAAATCCTCCCAACTTTCCCTGAGTTGCTTTCACAAGGTTTTATTTTTAAAATGTTTCATACTGCCTGCTGAGCTGGCTATAAATCCTTGGAATAAAAATGTTTATCTTTCTAAGCAGCATGGAGAAGTAATGATATATAGAATGCTATGGACATATAGCCTTTTGTGCTCACTAAGGTGAATGGAATGTCGCAGCTGAACACCCCAGGTCAAACTGTATGTGAGCTGCTCAGGTATGCATGGGTCAGTGACAAGAACAAAACTGCACATTGCATCAATCTCCCTCCAATGTTTAAAGGAGAACCAAGGCTCCCTGGATGCCTAGAAGTGTTTATATTAATTTCTGTTTCATCAGCTTTCATGTCACATAGATAAGTGCTTCAGCTTGCTATATAAACTTTAACAAGCCGTGTTCTCCCTTCTCAGTGGAAGATGACTGGCTTTCCATCACAGAATCTGAGACATTAGAGAAGGAAAGGCCCAAGGAAATATCCAGTCCATCTCCCAGGATTGCTCCCTAGAGTGTATTTTCTAATGCTTATTTTAAAAGTGGTGGCATTTCCACCATCTCCCTTGGGAGACTATCCTTCATGTTAATTCATTATGCCACCAGCAGGTTTTTCCTGCTATTCAGCCTACATTTTCCTTTTCTTAATTTAATCCCATTACTCATTTGACTCAACCTTGAGTTTTATTGGGGAGATAACAGTGTAAAGGGGAGCAGAAAGGAGGCTGAGTAAAAATGTTCAGTGGAAAAAATAGATACAATATAAAGACACATGCAGTTGGAGATGGGCAGGAAATAGTTTTTCTGTCCTGAGAAACACTGAGATTTTAGAAAAATGTCCTGTTCCACCTTGGGATGGAAGTGAGACTTTTCAGAGATTTTCATGCAAAAGCAAACCCAACTATCTTTGGAATAGCCAAAAGACCGGTGGGTAGGGCAGTTGGCTGGGATATAGGGACCCATCTTTAAGTCCTTCCTTCAGAGGAGGAACTTGAACCTGGATCTTCTGCGTCCTACTTGAGGGCCCTAACCACCAGGCTTATACAGTCAGTCTTGCTGTGGTCCAGTGAATCTTTATTTGTACAAATCGGAACAGCTCCAACAGACGAGATCAAGAGCCCCTCCAAATAAGCTCTTGCCCAATGGTTTGGGCTCTTACCTGGGATGTGGGAGATCAAGGTTCACATCCATGCTCTAAATCAGCCAGTGCTTGTGCACGCTTCCATTTTGATCAGAAGTTTCATACTACTTGTAAGTCTGTTTTTAAAAAAGTTTCATTTAAACTGGTACATTTCCATAAAAAAGGTTTGAATTTGATTAATCATCATTTTCTGATAAAAAAATGTTTGTCAAAAAATTCCTGACCAGCTCTATTTGCAGGATAATCTCTGTATCTATTCAGGTACTTCTATGGCCATCATCTGCATTGTAGGAGATGGGGAGATTTCCAACCCTATGTTCCTACCTCAAGATGTTTGGCTAGCTCAGATACCTCTCCAAACTTTTGGATTCATACCTAAATCAAATCCAAACTCCAGAACCTTCTGAGATTCATTCTTTCCTGGTGCAACTCCAGGACTGATGGGAACATCTCATGCTCTTTTTTAGTGAAAGCACAGACAGGTTTTTCCAATCCATAAAGCTCAATTATCATTTGAGTGTAGGATATTGCAAGCAGATATCTCGCAGCCTGTGGACGAAAGCACCATATAATGCAATGTGAGACGTATAGTGCAACTGTGACAGTGCTTTTAAGTGCCCCTTCTTAGGTGGCTCCTTTGCTTGAGTTTGGGAGGCATCTTACCCTGATGTCTTTCTTTCTTTCTTTCTTTCCTAGAATTCTCTCCCCAAACAAAACACAGAAATACAAGTTAGAGTCCTGCCCCTGCTTATTAACAAAGAGCCCAAACTAAACAAATATTAATATAACAGAGCTGGTTTCTCTTTCACTGTGGCTTTAAGAGAGAGCTGGATTGTATTACAATTTTTGGCTCAGAGGGGCAAATTCGTTTCTCCAGCTAGTTTAATACCCAGCGGCTGTGGCTGTGGCTATGAGGAAACCTTGAGAGGATTTGACTTCTCCAGCTAGTTTAAACCCAAAGTAAAGAATTTCTATAGAATGGGGAAGGGGGCAGATGGGAGAAGGTTGGAATAAAGATATCAGATAATTATTGTAAATTATTATTATCATAATTAATTCAGCCCTGTGATTTGCTCTTAGCATGGACTTTGCAGGATACCATGTAAAATGTGACAACAGCAGTAGAACCTGGGAGTCAACAGAGGCCTGTTTAGATCCTACCTGTTCTAGGAAAATGATCCCTGCTTGACAACAATTGTCAGCAGTGAGACATTTTCCTAGTGGAGTCAGGGAGCTGGATTCTCTGGTCCACAAAATTTACTTTGTACTGTATGAACCAGGTAGAAATTTCCCATGAAGAATTACAGCCATATAGAAGGATTTCCTCAGCCAATGTAAAGCTGATGGAGGCAGCTCTGCCATCTTCTGCTGCTGCTGCAAGGGGACAGAGTATAAAAAACACTGCCAGAAGGGATCAGAAGGAGCCTGAAACTGTCTGTTTTGGAATGCCTGTACCAACCCCACTATTTCATAGAAACCCAGATGTAATAGAGTGATCATCAGGGAGTTAACTGGGATACTCAGAGTATTACAGATCGGAGCCATGCTTAGGGTGGCCGTATGTCCTGTCTTGGCCGGGACAGTCCCTTTCTTAAGCCCTGCCTTGGCTGTCCCAGCATTTTTGGCAAAACTGGGTGTTTGTCCCATTTGCTCTTGCTGACTGATCATCAGCTGGCAAGAGCAAACCTGACAAATGCAGAGTTTTGCCAAAAAGGTGGGGTGCCTCCCTTAGCGGGGCAGAGAGAGAAATGTGGAGAAGAGCAGGAGGCAAGGTTGAAAGTCAGCCTTGTGAGGGAGGGAGAGCTCAGGAGTGTGGCTCAGGCTGGGCAAGCCCCACATAAGTGGTTGGTGAAGGGATCTTGGTCTGGCCTCATGTGCAGGGGGTAGAGGGGAACCTCGGGCTAGCCCTCTGTGGGTGGATGGCAAGGGGGCTTGGGCTGGCCCCGTAGGTGGTGGGGAAGAGGGAGGCTTTGAGCCAGGCCTGTGGGTGGGCAACAGGGGGGTTCAGGCCATCCCTGTGCATAGGCAGGGGGGTTCAGGCTGTCCCTGTGCATGGGGCTCAGGCCAGCCCCATGTGGTATCACATTTTTCCTTTGGGAAAATACGCTCACCTTATGCTCCACCCCCTCCTTACTCCTGTTTATTTTCTGGGCATTTCCACCCACTCTGGAAGTGATTCGGTAATCAAGCAGCATGTTCCCAGCCTGGAGTGTGTTTCTTGTGTGCTGAGTGGTCCCTTTATAAAACTGGTAATGAGGAAAATATAGGAATGGCCATTTGTGGGCAAACTGAGGAGTTTAATGCAGAAAATGAGGATTGGCAGCAATAAATTGAAAGATGGGCTGCTATTTTCTGGTACTTGAGGAAATAGATATGAAAAAAACAGAAATCAATCATCCAAGGTGTCACTGGCAGTAAAAATTACTTCCTATAAAGGATTTTGTTACATCCACAAAATCCAGGAGATAGAACTATCTGCAATAGACTGGGAGATGACAGAAGGAAGGCACAGCAGGAAGGTGAAACACCATCTAGTTCAATGCATATAATATTTGTGCTAATTCCATTCCACATGTAGATGCCCTAGTGATCGGTGTTTTATAGCTGTCTCTGAGCAGTATGTAGGTTCTTATGTGGTCCCCATCATCTTAGTAATTGAGATCCTTAGAAGCAATAATAAATTTATTCTCACAATAGCCCTGCAGTGTATAGCCAACCCCATTTTACAGATAGGTAATTCAGGTCCAGAAAGATTATAGAGGAGATTTTCAAAGGTACAAAGAGCAGATAGGCACCTGAGACTCATTGAAAGTCAATGGTCATTGGGCATCCAATTCTCATTTGTGCCTTTGAAAATTTTCCTGCTAAGTGACTTGCCCAAGGTCACACATTAAGTCTGTGACAAAGCTAGATCTTTTGAGTCCCACTTCACAGGACCGCTCCTACCTAAAATAGATTCATAGATCCTAAGGCCAGAAGGGACTATTATGATCATTTAGTCTGACCTTTTATATGACACAGATTATAGAACTTCCCCCATATAATTCTTAGATCTTTTTTTAAAAAAACTATCCAATCTTAGTTTAAAATTTGTCAGTGATGGAGAATCTGGGTAAATTGTTCCAATGGCTAATTACTCTCACAGTGAAAAAATTACACCTTATTTCCAATTTGAATGTGTCTAGCTTCAACTTCCAGCCACTGGATTGTGTTATATCTTTCCCTACTAAAACATAGATATATTCAATAGAAAGATAGGGAAGCACAAATCTAGGATTATACCTTTGCTCATAAAAATGGTATTTTCTGGATACAATATACCGAGTATAACTGCCTTAGGGACTTCTGCATAATCAGTGAGGTAGAACACGAAAACTGATCTTTCCTAGCTACTTGTTTTTATTGAGCATTTGGTTATAAATTGCCCTTCAATCCACATGTGGTTTCTATTAGTCTCTGATTATTATTGTTTGGCGCAAGTAGACCTCAGAGTCTCCTGCAAGCAGGTAGACTCAAGTTTGTTAATGTTTCTCTTTTTCAGTAATAGATAAATACAACCTGTGAACAGCTATTTAGAGCCAAATTTCAAGATATAAGGTTTCTGAGGGGAAATGGCCCATCATTCTTTTGACTTGTGCCTTCTCAGTTTATGTTCCATTTCATTTAAAGCACTAATTGAACTGTAAAAGAATACGTCTCATAAAAAGCTTTCAGTGGATTAAGAAATAATACTCCCATGATTCCACATGCCCTGTGTTAGTAGTCTTACATTAGAAGTCAATCTGTCAGCTATTTAGAAAGGAGGCCAGCCCAGCCAAAGAAATAAAACGCACTTTTAATAGTCAAGAAAACAGAAACATAAGCTGTGAAAACTTCCGATATCTAAACTTCTTCCTTGTATTGAATGGAACAGTCCAACAGATCAAAATATTTTTTTAATGTCATGAGAATGATGTGAAGGTGCGAGTGATTAAATGTCATGCTTTATTGTCTTTTGCCAAGGGGCAGAGTGATGCTTATCATGTGGATATAATGCAAGATAATGGACTAGCCACATAAGTGGAGGCAGGTGATTTTCCGAATGTCCCAACATTATTGAGACAGGGCAGCCCACAATCTGGCTTTAAGTCTGTACCTGCAAACAACTGGAACTCCCGTCTGTCTGCATCCCACTCTCATTTCTTATACTTAGATTGAAAGCTCTTTGAGGGCAGGGACAGACAGTTTGTTCTGTGTGCGTACAGCATCTAGCACCCTGCGGTCCTAGGCCATGACTAGAGCTCCTAGCCATGATGACAATGTGACAACCAATCACAATTGTAGATAAATGGTGGATGTCACTAGTCTTGAGAAGTGAAAACCTGTCTCCATTTTTCCTAGCTGACTTTTACAAATGTAACTGAGATGAGACAAAAAACATCTGCAAATTCAACAGCTGTAATCCTGCTCTCAAAAGCTTTTTGATATTAAAAGGAGCAACTGCTGTTCTGTCTGAACAATTGCAGCAGTGAATCTGAAAGGCTATCATCAATAAGGTGCACAGACACATTTAATAACTGCTAAATACAGCTGCTGATGGTCAGTTGAAGGGAACTCCATTTGTGCAATTTGTTTTTCTCACTCTTCTCAGTGACACCAGGATTTCACATCTCAACTTTATAAGCTGTTAAGTCATAAAGATGTTATTGCCTTCCTGGTAAAATGAAAGCTATCCAAACCACTATAACGTCCCTTAGTGCTTCACGTAGGTTCTATTTACTTACTCCTGTTGGAAAAATCAATCACTTATTTTTTTCCCTTCCATAAAAATTAGTGTAGGCAACCCCAATGTCTGACTATGAACCAATGAGAACATATCTGATCCATGGAATGCTGTTAACACCCCACCCCAGACTGATTAGTGTCAGAATCTTAACAATGGAATACAGAGGTACTGGAACATTTTTATAATAGGGGTGCTGAGAGCCATTGAATCAAACTGTAAACCCTGTACATAATGGAAACCACTTCAAGTCAGGAAGTGCTACAGCACCTCCAGCATCCCTACTTCCAGCACCTATGGTGGAATATGCATTTTGGAAGTGTATTATTTGAAGACTCTTTGGAAATTTCATTTAAAAACAATATCTTTCAAGGTTTTTAAATTCATTTTTCATTGAAGAATTTTTGAACACAGAGGACTGAATCATCACAGCCTGCCATTTGTTGCAATCATTTGCACCAATGCAAAATGCTCCCAGTTCAGCATTTTACCCCCATTTTGGACAAATGTTAATAGTTACACAAGTTGCAAAGCAGTGGAGAGTGAGGACCATGGGATTGTACCTTTTATAGAGCCAGCGCCTTTTAGATGGTGCAGCGCCATTGACTTCAATGGACATGTGCTGATTTGCACAAGTTGACACCCTGACCTGTCATTCTAATTCAATATCATTTTGCACTCACTTTGTATAAGTATAAATGATTACATCAAGTCCAGCATGGGAAAATTGGCCCCACTATTAATTATGATCAATAATCCATTCAAATGCATTGTTTTAATTCCAGGGGACAAATTTAGTCCTGGTGTAACTGAATATACTTTTAAATTACTTCAGTGGGAGTTGCTTGTTCCAGGACTTGTGTCGTGGGGCGGCTTCCCCACTCCAGCAGAAAAGGGGTTAAAACAGCCCTGGAGAAGGCTGTGGCTTGGGGGGAAGCAGTAAGAAAGCTGACTGGGAAGGTAGCCACAGCTGGGGCCAGGCCTAATCAGGCCACAGCTGGCCCAGGCACCAAGAGCAGTCTCTCTCCAGGCTGGGAGGGAGCAGGGTCTGGCTGCCTGTGAGACAGGGTACCTGAGGTGGAACAGCACTGGGGAAATAGGCAGGGGAGCTGGGGAGCTCCAGCCTAGCAACTCCTCAGGCTGCAGGCCTGATGGGAAGGCCTGAAAAGGTACTGGGCTGCAGGGAGAGGCAGCAGGTCCAAACCCCCTTGCCTATGATGACTGGCTGTTACACTGCAGTCTGCCCTGAGGAGTAGGAAGGGGTTTGATGATGACTGACATTAGCCCTAGAGTGAGGCAAGGTGGGTATTAGAGGGTTGGGGGTTCCCCAGGGAGGGGAGACCCAGAGGCAGACTGTGGGGTTCGGGAGGGACACGGGTCAGCAGACAGCGAGACAACAGCCTGCAGAGGGTGCTCCGAGCGGGAAGAGCTAATTTCAAGATGGCCAGCAGGAAGTGCCGCAGGAATGAGTCATCGTGCTGGGACAACTTCATTTTGTCCGTTTTTAAAAACACAGACCCTTCCCTTCCTATATTTTTAACTTTTAATTTTCTGTTTTCCACAAAATGTTATCCAAATAGCCATGGGAATTATTTGTTTACCAAAAAAAATCCAATTTTCAGTAAGCAAATTCTGTAAGCAAAAACATTCTGATAATGTTATTAAAAAAATCTTAAACTTGTTAATGAAAAACAAAAGATTTTGGCAATTTGGCATTTGTTCACAATTTTGTTTGGAATGGTCATTTTCCAATGAGTAGGCTTTTCAGTTGAAAAATGTTGACCAGTTCTATAAATCCTTTCAAAGTTATCATAAGAAATACTCTAATTCAGGTAATAAAACTTCCACATTCTTATCTGAACTGATATAAGAGCACCATACTCTAAGCCAGTCACAATGTTAGCACCTTCTAAATCTCATCTTCCAAAGAATTATTGGCTTTCTTGACTTTCAGTTGATAGAAGGGAAATAAGTAAAATAAACTTCCTTGGGTAGTAGTAAGTATTTATTTAAATTAAGATGCCAAAGTAGTCACAATACATTTCCCAGTGCAACTATTCAAGGAGGGATCTAAATGTATTTCTGGGGATAGATATATAATTTTGATAGTAGAGATTCATCTTTGAGTTTCTGAAGCATTCTCAGAAGCAGCATTTCCCCAAATTGATACAGAAATGAATATGACTACTTACCTATTCAACATTAATTTTAAACTGCCTGTGAACTTTCACTGATGAAAGCATGCACATCTTTCTTCTCTCTTTAGCAAGAGAGTTTGTTTTTTAAGCTGACTGGGCCTCTATCAAGGTATGATCATTATCGGCTCTCTAGTCTACTTACATTGTGAACCCTTTGAGACAGGGGCTCTCTTTCTATGTTAGAACAATGGTGTCAAAATCCCTGAATGGAGCCTCCACAGGCTACAGAAATACAAATATTCAACAAAAACAGCAGCCTGGGTTCTGTAAATTGCTTTGCTCTTGGCACACAAAATGAATGTGAAATGCAATCATTCCAATGCTCACTTTGTACTCACATAAATGACTATACAAGGTGCAGGAACAATAATAAATAAGGTCCAATGCATCACTCTGATCTCTATCGTGTTGAATTAAAATAGCTGATCTATCTCCTTGAAAATCTAGAGGTGCTGACTCCATTCTCATGCCAGTTTTACACTAGTATAACTCAGTTGATCTCAGATATTTCTGTTTTATGGGAGTTTAAGGTCTTGTCTAGATGGAGACTTAATGCACAGCAAGATTGGATCTAAATCTCTAGTATACTAATTTGCCGCATACTACCTAGCTGTGTGGACTGTGCTGCCTTACACTAAGAGGAAGTTTCTTGCCATGTTCATTAATGTAAATTGCCCCTAGCTTTCTGGAACACTATGAAATATACAGCATGTTAACTAGGGATTAATGTTTGATGTTCAAACCAGGATTTTGCATAACCATATATAAAATTAATATTCCATCCTATCATTATCACATGCATTCAGTATCTGGTTGTACTTTACGTAAAGTAAAGACAAAAACGTTTCCAAAGTACAGTAATAAAATACCCCACAAATCTCTGTAGTGCCAAAACTGTAAAGCATGGTTCTACTTTGAAAAGTACATTTGAAAAAAATGGCATCATGGGATTCCATATATAATGGCTCTCAATGATTTCCACATTGAATGCAGACAATTTACATTTTAAACAAGTTGCATCCGACGAAGTGGGTATTAGCCCACGAAAGCTTATGCTCTAATACTTTAGTTAGTCTTTAAGGTGCCACAGGACTCTCTGTCACTTCTGCAATTCCAGACTAACACGGCTACCCCTCTGATTCTCTACATTTTAAACAGTTCTTTCCAAATGCTCGGCCTATTTTCTCAATCTAGGATCTGAAAATCAAGATGGTTCTTTCCTTCTCAGATGTGATCATCAGTTATAAAAGGGTCTCTCGGGCCAGATTCTACACCTCTGCCATTTCATTGTCTTTACATTCTGCCCTTAGTTCCAACTATGCACTCTGAAGCACGCAGATGAAGCGTGCAGAGGAGAAGACTGCCAATTGTCAGGAAGCCTTTTATGATTTGGCCTCCTGCCATGTAAGAAGTAAACTGAAACCATTGACAGTTGATTTTAAGAATCAGATGTTAAACAATAGTGGTCAGAATACACATCCATTAGGTGGCAAAGAAGATACAGTTTTGTAATGATAAAAGAGAACTATAATGAAGCTATTTTTATCATAACTCATTTATTTTGCTCATAGGAAGCTTAATAAGGTTCTTTTTGTGCAACATTAATAAAATTTAATAAGGTTATTATTTTTTGCAAGGTTAATAGTAACAGCAGTCTTTGTGCAATTATAAGGAAGCACTTCTGCTTATTAAATGATTAGAACTCCTGGTTTTTAATTTAGTTGTCATTAGGAAATGTTTTTTCTCCTCTGAGAAATTGTTCTAAAGACATAGGTGAATTATCATTAGGTCAGCAGATTAATTTGGAGTGTATCAGAACACCAAAAAGTACTTATAATTGATAGCTCTATCAAAGTATAAGTAAAAAATCAACTGTGTATTTATAACATTCTTCTAGTACTCATCTCTAACTTTAAAATGGTCCTTGTATTTCACCTGCATCTACAGCTCAAATCCAATATGTCATATGTCCTAAAACAATAGTGCTGCAACACAGCTACATGCTTTCAAATATAATTTATTGGGCTAATCCATCAATGCACATAGAATTGACCAGGATTCCATCTTCTCCCATCCTTGTGAGACCCCAGCACCTGCTTTCCAGGTTTGGTACAGGGAATGAATTTGCATAATTTAGAATTCACTAGACAGACCAAAATTTGTGGCCCAAATAATTGGTTTCACTGGGCAGAGGTGCAAGGTGTGAAGAGTCTATGCAGGGGGTTCGTACCTCCTGAAAGCCATGTAGCTACACACTCCAATGACTCAGTGCAAATGGCCATGCGGAGTATTTTTCCACAACTCACAGTAAGCAAATTAACCCCTGCATATTTTTGTGCATCCTGCATCCTCATTCAGCAGAACTGCACCCACATACTATGTGAGTCATAAGCACCCACAGGTATGCCATATTGTGTTGATTACAGCATGACTCAAATTAGGAACAGTTAGAACAATTGGGCAGATCTCTGGAAAGAGTTATGCATCTGCAGGAAAAAAATTCTCCCCTGGTTCTCTAGTGTACAGGAGAAATGCAAGTGCTGCATTTCATCTCAAATGGTGCATTCTTTCCTTTTTCAGTGGCCAGCCAGTTTCATGAGCTGCTACTCAAGACCTGAACAACTCTCTCCCCATTTCCTCTGGTAGGGAGTACATGGAATGTTTGGTCCCTTCACTCCCATGAGTACAGAGTCTGCTGACAGTTCTGGGCTGGGCTGTTTTCACCTTTCCCTTTGTGATGAGGGACCAGCATGAAGGACAATTTGGCCCTATAGGAATAATATCATATCCCTGGTTTCACTCTAATGTATTTCTGGGGTGTCCAGCCTATGCAAAGTAAAAATCTGCAAATGCCACTTCAGCTGACAAAACAGTATTCATGGCTGCAGAAATAGCTTTCCTACAGCTACTTCTGTCTTGAAAGCAGTATTTTGGTGGATGATATGATCATATGGCAGGTGAGCAGATATCTAGCTACTGAAGATGGTCATGGGAGAATATACTCCCAAAACTAGAGCTGAAACAAAATAATAATACTGATAATCACTTAGAGTGTTTTGCATTTTCACAGCTAATCATCTCACTAATCAAATCTCAACTTCTCTGTGTTGTATTATGATTATCCCTGTTTTACAGATTGAGAGGGAGTTTTTACACAAGGAGACTAAGGCCTAGATCCTCAAGGGTAGCTCCCAGTGCCTTGAAATCAATGGGAGTTATGTGCCAAAATACCTTTGAGGATCTGGACCTAAGTGGCTTGCCCAAGGCCTACAGCCAGTGACTGATAGATCAAAGATGCGAACTTAACAGATCCAGGTTCCACCCAAGTGCTCAGCCATTAGATCACTCTGCCCTCATATTGTAACATAGGGTATGTTTTCACTACCTGCCAGATCGGCGGGTAGCGATCGATCTTTTGGCGATGGATTTATCACATCTCATCAAGACACGATAAATCGATCACCAAAGGCACTCCCGTTGACTCTGGAGCTCCAGCTCGCTGAGAAGTGCAGGCTGGAGTCAACGGGGGGAGCTGCCAACCACTGCCGCCATGAGGATGACAGGTAAGTAGACCTAAGATGCGCCGACTTCAGCTATGTTATTCACATAGCTGAAGTTGTGTATCTTAGGTCAACAACCCCCCACCACCGTAGACCAGCCCTCAGTCTGCTATCTGTTACCAGTGATTACGCGCATCCTTGGGTAGTGGCTGCATCTGTGTGAAGCCTCTATAATCTCCCTATCTTACAGTGTTTCTGGGATCCTTTGTGTTTTTTCAACAGAAGCTTCTCATATTTGGTCCCAACTGAAAAAGGATGTACTTGTGTTTCCCTTTATAATCCAATCCCCACACCACCTGAGTTTACTTTATGAGCTGTGCTGGCTCATTGTGTTGGCAGCAATGTTAAATACTGGTTACTTGTTTCCCCTCTGAGTGGGAATTTCCCTGCTTCGGTTGGCTATTTTCCATTCTACACTGATAATATACACATGGTGATTTTTCCCCACTTTATTTAATATTTTCTTTACTCTGGGATCTCTTCCAAGCTTAGCTGTATGTAATACAGCCCATCTTATCCAATTGTATGACCCACACACAATCTAAAAGCTCATTAAACATTTTCCATAGCAATATTTGAAAAGGTATAGTTTGGACCAGTGAATGAAGAAGAGAAATCTTAGGTTCTCATAGGAAATCCACCTTGGAAAGCCAACATCAAAGTGAACACATACAAAGACACACAAGACAAATCACCAGAATAGAAAAATCATACAGTTCAGCAACAGCAGACACAGAATAATCACACTCACTAGTTAAATTCTTTTGGGACGCTAGTTATGTTTCATTAACTTTTATTCATCCAGTATTCCAGAAGCATCTACTGGCCCCACTTGAGACATGTTTTGCTAAGCACTGTACAAACCAAGTAAGAGACAGTCGCTTCCAGAAGAGCTTATAATTTAAATAGATAAGACAAGCAAGTGCTGGTTGAAAGATATTATCACCATTTTACAATATGGGAAACTGAGGAATGAGGAGATTGAGTGATCCATCCAAGTTCACACAGGGAGTCTGTTTATAGCTGGGAACTGATCCAGATCTTCTGAATCTCAGTGCCAAGGCTTTAACCACAAGATAATCCTTCTTGTCTATGTCAGATGTCTTGGAGTTTTTTCTCCTACTCCTAAACATGTCTGCTTTAGTGATATGTAGTGTGCTGTATAGTACAGGCCTCAGTAAACAGGGGAAGGAAGAAAGAATTCTGAAGGATTTTTCTTCAACACGTCATTGGCTTTATATATTAATATCTAAACTAGAAGAAACTCTGACTAAAGTAGGAAGGATTCCTGTTAAAAGTTACATGCAACCATGTTGAGTAACGAAGTAGAAGTCACTTTTGATTATGAGTGAACAATGATGGTTGTCTCCAGGTGCTAACCTGATTTCTTTAACAGAAGTTACAGAGCAATGAATTATAGACTCAGTGCAATGCCTAAACAACACTATGAGATAGTATAATCTCATAATCTCCTACACAATGCCGACTTCACATCGTTAATGGGAGAATTAACCCTTAACATAGCAGTCCAGGGAGCTTGATCACCTCCTGCCTGCTCCGTGGACCAAAGCCTAGTGCACTCAACAGGATCTTCTTTACATTCACTTCAATGGGCTTTGGAATCAGGGCCTATGCTTGGCTCCAGCCATGCTATTTATTGCTCACTTTTATGAACAATAATTTCATCCTTCAGTATTGGGTACCTTTTCTACAATAACTGCTTGCTGTGCCAGCCTCTTTCATTGCAGGGAAATAGAAAACAGGCACTATAACAACTGCAGAGACCTAAACCATTTAATAATACGGTATCCATATGATGGTTCTCAGGGAACCCAGAACTGTGAGTCACCTTATTACCCCACCAGTGTGAGGGAGACTTGCTTGTGCTTAACTGCATGTCAACTCCCTGACACCACCAGGTTGTTAGCCACCCAAGCCATATCAGCCTTTTCTTTGCTTTTCCGGTTAACAGTATGTGCACCCCAACCTCTTTGAAGACTTCTCTATAGTGTCCAGCCCCTAATCCACCGAACACTCCCAGAAATATCAGCTCTGCTGTATCCCAAGGAAAGGGTGCACACACCAGCTTGTATGAGTCAACTCAGGATCAGCACTTTGCTTAATATCATTGTATTTAGATATATTTATAGTAAAAATAAGGTTAAATTTGTTACCAAAGATTTAAGAGATAGTGAGTAAGGGTGATAGAAGCATATGGTGGGTGATAGAAACACATGGTTACATATGCAAAAATCAAAACATTTTCTAGAGATTAAATGTAACAGACTAACCTCCTATCTAAAAAAATTATTTACCCCCAAAGTACTTTGCAGATTTCAACTGGAGTTGGTTGTGATCCCGTATTCATGAATATAAACACAGTGCCTGTTTACTTGCTAGGTGCAGGATAAATGGGTATCTTCTTTGCCTTCTACTTATATCCCCAAAGTTCATTGTCTGGCTTATTTTCCTGTGTGCTTGCTTCCCTGTTGATTTCACATTTCTTTGTTGACTCTCTATATAAAGGAGAATCCATTGTATTAGCTTACAATGCTTAATTTACATTCTGTAAGAGACTGGGGAACAAGCATTTCCTCACTGATAGAAAACTTGTTTCTCCCCCTCTGCTGTGGTACAGAATCTAAGAACATATTTTCGGTATGCATATACAACTCCTTACATAGTATCTATGCATACATTTCACAATATCAATGACCAGTTTGACCCTTGGCTTTCATTTAAGACCTCCCATGACATTCTTTGGTGAACCAGAATGAACATACCAGAATCAGGATATTCTGGTAACCTTCTTTCCAATTGGCTTTAAGGGGTTATTGAAGCACAGTCCACTACTGGTAGCCAGTCTAGTTAACCATCAGGCCTGAGATGTTCTCTCCTTTCTAGCTGTTATACCTACATCCTCACTGTCCCTGACAGCCCAGGCATAGAAAATAAAAGTCTTATGCCTGACCTAGAACCCATAATAATCCATTCCCCCTCAAGTTAAAGTCCACGTGGGCTCAGTGCAGGAATGTAGGGAAGTGTAGTCCAGCCAGGGAGACTGGCTCATGAAGGAGACTGGGGCATGAAGCATATGAACTTCAATTCACATAAGGCACCATGACAGCTCACACCAACGAAGATTAATTTTGAACTGATCCAAAATTAAATATTTTGAATTATGCTGATGAACTGAAATGTTTCCTTTCAGGTCAGTGATATCCAAAATGAAATATTTTGTCTTGATTTTCCTGACATCCCCCACCCTTACACACACAAATATGGGGAAAAGGGCAGGAATCAAATATTTCCCATGGAAAATTTTTATTTTGCAGAAACAATGCTTTCTGTCCAAAAGCATTTTACTGAATTTCCTGACCAGCCACAAGATATTCATCACCTCTAATAATAATTAGGACCAAATTCTAGTGTCATTTACACCAATGTAAATTGGTCTATGGAGTTATCCTTCATTTAAACCAGTGTACCAATAGCAAAATTTGGCCCAAAATGTTTATATTTATAGAAAAACAATCTGTAAATAATACTCTATCAATTACTGTTATTTTCAAAAATACTATGCTTTACTGCTAGAATTTTTAGTAGCAAAATAATAAGGAAAACATGTCCAATGAAATGATTGTAATATAAAATAAACCAACATACTCTAATATTAGCCTCCTTTAGACTATAGCACTGGGAATTGTAGCCTGATTTATAGATTATGAATACAAATTCCCAGTTATTACTTTGAGGGCTGACAGGTTCTTGTTCCAAGATTAGGCCCAGTATTATTAAAATTATTATATAGTTGGGAACCCCTATGTGCACACGTGAAACACTCACCTATAGGAACTCTTTTATATTTACAAATAAAAAATGTATTAATACATTTAGCAAAATCACACACTAACTCAGTAAGGTAGCTAGAGTAATATAGGAAGTGCATCTGAACACCCATACTCTCACCATCCCTTGCAGAACAATCTGAAATCTTAGCCATTATCTTCCTCATCACTGTCACCTTCCTCATCTTCACCAGTGACCATCATTCTGGTCTCTCCCAAGGGCTACATCTCTCTCTCCAACTGCCCCAGATTGGGATGCCACTTTTATAATACGTTACGCTGACATTACCATGTCTAATGCATATTCAGTAGAGGGTGCTCCCCTCTTCCTTATTTGTATTTCCTCCCCTTATCAATGTTAAGGTGTCCTCCTTCTATAGATTAGTGTACGTATGATTTCACCCCATTACCATATACATCAATTCGTTGCCATGGCACTCTTGAGGGCGGATGTTCCATCAGAAGCTGGTGTCTGTTCATGTTCTGTGGTTGGCTGATGTCTTTATGGACAACATTCCCCTCTTACACTCTTCTTCCAGTTCCTCAAAACGTATGAGTTACTTTAAGTTTATCTATGCCAAAGTTCATAGGTCTCAAGCCTTATGCTAACTGCTGAAGTCAATATTTTAAAGGATACAAGACTGTAGGTTCTTTGCTTACTGCTGAATCTAAAAAGCAGAATACAATGCAAAGCAGTGAATATAATAGAGGTAAGCTGGTTTATGCTCACATATTAATGCTTATTGCTTCCTGTATTTCATTTAAAATCTGCTGTTGAATTTATTTTTTTAATGCAAGTTAAAATAATTAGAGTCACCATGAAACAGATAAGCTAATTGAAGCAGCCACAAAAATTATCAATGCAAATCGAACCATCTGGATGAACAGCTAAAAGCTTTGGAGAAATTCAAAAGACAGGTGGTATTCCAATGCTTTGCCATCATCATCTTACAATATGGATATAAAACTGGAGTGGGGCACAGAAACAAAAAATAAAACTCTAATAGATTCCAAGATAAAATCTAATGTCAAAAGGATATTTCTGAAAGTATGGCTATGATTAGACATCAGTACTGGGAACAGTTTTATTTATCAGTACACCAAATTTAACTACTAATTAAAATTAGTACACCAATACCTAAATCAATGGAACAATAACCATATACCATATCAAGAGGTGGTCCATAATAAAGCCTACCAGTGTGGTAAAACCATTATAATTTCAAAGTAACAATGGCCTTTTCATGAAGATACTAGACTGGAACTCAGAAAATCAGGCTTTGATTTCCAGCCCTGCCACATACTTTTTATATGAACTTGGTCAAGTCACTTAGAATCTAATTGCTGCGCACCCACTGCTCAAATAGACATCACTGAGATTTGCGGATGCTCAAAACTTCTAAAAAATCAGGCCTCATCCCTCGCTGAAGTTCAGTTTCCCACCTGTAAAACGGGAACAAGATTAATTTCCTTTCCCCACTTTGTCCATCTTGTCTATTTAGACTGAAAGCTTTTTGAAGCAGGTTCATTCACTAACTACATCTCTGAACAATGTGTAGCACAATGGTGTCCTGGTCTCAGTTGAGACCACCAAGTGACACTCTGCTGGAAATAATTAAGGATGTTCATATTCTTAAAACACATTTTTCCCATCTAAAATTGGCTTTTTTTAATTCAAAAATGAAAAAATTTGCCCCCTCACTGACTTTTTCAAAGTGTTTCTTTTTTTATTAAATTTAGAACTTGCATTGACTCTAAAATGGTTTTGAAAATTTTCATTTACCAAAATGATTTTTTTAGTGAATGAAAGAGTTCAATCATTTAACAGATTTTTATTAAAATCCTCTTCAATGCTTTTGAAATGGAAAAAAATGTAATTTTGAAGGCTTTTGAAATAATTTTTTCAAAGAAAAGTTTTCAACCATGTCTAGAAATAATAAATGACTATAGGAATGCACAACAGCAAAATATAGGCTGGGCATATCTCAAAAAACACATGACCAAATCTGACATGTTAGTGGAATGATAGAAGCCCCCTTTAAGAAGCCCCTGTGAGGTAAAGGTTGGTGTTTTTACAGCTGCTCTTTCCATCCAGAGATAATAGCTCTTTTATTGTCACTTAAGTGTATTTGAATGGCTTTTCATGTCAAACACACGTGGATTGTTTCATATATGCTACCTCAAAGTGGGTTTTCCCAGGCACTGGTTCTTAATGGAACTTTCTTCCAGTTTGCCATGGAATCGAGACTCCACAGTAATGAGGGCTATGGAAGTACAGCACAACCCCTTAATCCGATTTAACTGGGACTGAGGCCAGATGAGACAATCAAAAATTTGGATAATTCTGAAAATGGGAAAGTGCAAGGCTACATCATCATCTAGTGGCCACAGGAGTGATCTCTCACTTCTGGACCCATGTGCACTGGTTATTTGGTTAATACAGAGAGCTTGATAACAGAGAATTGGTTAAATGGAGTATTACTAAACTTAAATAGATGTAGCAGTTGGATTGGCAGGGAGGTGGTTAACTGCTGTAGAAATGGCAGGGAATCAGTTCCTAAATCCATAGAAATCCAATAGGGAAGGAGCATCTGCACAGGTTCCCTGGCTCCCTCTCCCCCAGGCAGTATGTCTCTTATAGGAACCCAGCGGTGGCATGTGAGCCACGCGGCCCTGCCCCTTCTGTCCAAGACCCTGCCCCTACCCTTACCCCTGATCCGCTGGAGTCCTGAGCACTCCCTCTCCCACCTGCGGCCAGAGGAGCTGCAGCCGAAATGCCCCGGGTCCCCATCCGGCACCACCACTGGGCTGCCTCCAGCACTGGCCTCTGGCAGAGCTGATTTCCCACCAGCTTGGGCACTGGCTTGGGGGAGAGGGCAGAGCATGGGCAGGGCCAGGGCTTGGCTTAGTCTCCCCAGGTCTATTATACCCACCGCCCATGCAGGACCAATATTGCCTCACTGCTCTCCGCTGGGGCCATAGCAGCCCTTAGACCTCACCAAGAGGCAGTCATGTAAAGGGATTTTTATTGCAGATCTGTTCAGCACTAATCTGCCTCTTGTAAAAGCTACCCACACCTAAAGCAGCATGGCTTGGTTACAGGGCTAGCTGCCCTTTGTCCTCTTCCTAACTTACATGTCTTCACTGCATGTGGGCGCTAGCCTCTCAACCCAAGCGTACTGGCTTGTGTGAGCACACAAAAATAACTGTAGAGATGTTGCTTTGAGGCTGAGGCTTGGGCTGAAGAATGGGCTCACAAGCCTGGGGGTGGATGAACTTGACACCCCAAAACTGAAACCTCAAAGTAACATCTACACAGCTATTTTTAGCATGCTAGCCGGAGCTCATAAGCTGGACAGATGCAGTGCGGACATACCCTCTGAATGCACCCCCCTCAAGCATCAGGCCTCACACCATTACCTCTTCTTGGGTGGTATCACACAGTTCTCCCGCTCTTAGACTGGGCCCATGGCCACAGCATCCTCTGTATCAACCGTGCTTACTGAGCAGATTCGAGTGGATTTGGCATCTGCGGTTCTTCTCTGTGAGAGTCTGTGACCAATGGTGAATATAGTGATCAGACAGTCTTCTGATTATTGTTTAATTTTAACTGTAGGAAGAAATGATAATACAGGAGAGAAAGAATTTCAAGACAACAGTCTATGCATGTCTATCTTATCTACCAGCTTCCCATTGCCCTGATGGAAGCCTAGGAAGGACTAACTTCTTCAGGCTATCTTTGTATTCCAGAATAGAAGCTATGGGACAATAGGCAAAGCTCAGGTACAGAAGGTTCCTATGAGCGTAGGCATGTTTGACAATTATTCTGCTCATTAGACAGATTTACAAACCTCAGCTTCCTTCCCCAGACTAGAAGAAAAACTCTGTGTAGCTCAAAAACTTGTACATTTCTACCAACATAACTTGGTCCATAACTTGGAATAAAAGTTATTCTCTCACCCACCTGGTCTCTTTCATATCCTGGGATCAACATTCTACTAGACTGCAAATCTTTTGGAAGTGAGATACCTAGAAGCCAATAAACACAGAACATTCAATCCAGGGGCTATTTGATGGTTGTTCTGTGTAGTTAGATATATACATTTATGGCTAATAGTATAACTTCATTTATTGCGATGGTGCTATCCTGATTTACATCAGCTGAAGATCTTGGCCCCTTGTTTCATTTTACTTTCTCTTTTGCTTTATGTCTCTATATAGCATGGATATTAATGGAGTTATTTGGAGAAACCAATGTAGGCTTCCTGATATATTTTTAACAATGATACATTTAATTTTTTTTCCTAATTTTAGAGTACTATATCCCTCAAAACATAATTATATGTAAGCAACACAACCAGTGTAAAAGCTGCATGACAATATTGCTGAGCTTTAGAACTGCAAGTGGAACATCACTGATTTCCTATTGGAAAACCAAAATACATACTCCATGTCTATAGTGCAGTCTAGGAGCAAAAGTTTCTAATGGTGCATTGCTCAGATAAGGCTTTAACACACCACACCCAAGAAGTTATACAAAGAACACAATTTCCTTAGCAATCTTTTCAGAGATCTTTTCATTTGGGGCCAAATTGTGATCCTTTTCCTCAAACAACTGAATTTAATAAAAAAAAAATCCTCAAGATTTAAAATGTGTCTCTTTCCTGAACTGGTAAGAGGTTGAGTTAAAAAAAGAATAACAACAAGGAATGGAAAAACTGATTTGGATAAAAGAATAACAGCTTGGAAGCTGCACCTATCAATTAAAAATAGACCTGAATCTTTTTGAGGTTGGGTGAATGTAAGAAAAATCAGTATCTCACTTTTCTGTGGTTCCTAGCTGGTTCTAGCCTTTTACTAGAGACAAAGGGACCAAAACTCTGCAAAAGAACCTGTTTTTGTAAGATTTGCAGCCTTATTTTGAATCCAAATGATTTGACCAGTTTGATAAAGGTTACTCAGAAGTCAAGATGTTTAGTGGAACGTCATACCATTTGGATTTTCACTCTCACCTCTAGCAATAGAACGTAGTAGCTGAAAACTTTTGAAGTGGGAAGACTTAAGGAAAAGGAAAGAAAAATATTTCTAACAGTAGGAGCAATGGAATGATTTTTAGGAAAGTCTCTGATTCATGGATCATAAGGTAAGAAGGGACCATTAACTAGTCTGACCTCCTGTCTAACACAGGCTGTAGGATTTCCCTGAATAAATTCCTGTTTAAATGAGAGCATGTCTTTTAATAAAAAACACCCAACCTCGATTTTAAAATGCCAGTGATTGAGAATCCACCACAATTCTTGGCAAACTGTTCCGATAGTTTATTTCTACCACTCTTAAAACTCTGCATATTATTTCTAGTCTGAAGAGCCATCCACTATAAAATTTCTGTTCCCCATTAGGTGCTTGTAGATTGTGATCAAGTCACCCTTTAAATTTCCCTTTGTTACGCTAAACAGTTTGTTGCACCTTCATTGAACCTATTTGAAATTAATAATAATTAGATTTATATTGTCATTTATAAAGCATTGCAAAAGCCACTATATAGCCTATCAAGTCACATAACCTGCCTGTAAACTAGGTAAGTATTATTATCCCTGTTTTAAACAGAGAAATGGAGACCCAAGAAAGTTACATGGTTTGTCCCAGGAACAGATTACCATTCTCGTGCCTTAACCACAAGACGTTGCCTTTAGGTAGTTGTGACATAGAAGCTTGTTAGCAAAGTAGCAAAGAAAGGTCCCCTGTTCTTTGCAAACATCTGTCATTTCAGACCTGACAAACTCACTGCACCAAACATATGTCTTGCAGGATATTTATCCGCAGAGAGTACTATGTGAGGTATCTACCGAAAGCTTGTAACTTGCCAAGATTCATAATCTTCACACATTGTGAAGTGTATGTACAGATAATATTTAAGGAATAATATATTTATATTGAAAGTCTGCTTTATGGACTTGGAGTAGAATTTACTCACCAGGGGATAATCTGTCTTGGTGATGGCCCATTTGGACAAGGGGGAGTTGTCACCCAGCCTTGTTAATCACTGATGCAATGCAAGGCTCAGTTGTTTAGCCTTGCACAATACTAAGGGCTTGGTTACACTGGCACTTTATAGCGCTATAAAGCCCCCACAAGCGCTATAACCTCCTCCCCGTCCACACTGGCAAGGCACGTAGAGCGCTATAACCGCGGAGTTATAGCGCTCCTGGTAATCCACCTCTGCATGGGGAATAAGGGCTGTAGCGCAGCTGCTGTAGCGCTACAGCAAGAATGTGGACACCCACTGCGCTACAAGTGATCTTGAGATGCCTAGAGCCATTTAAGGCAATTGACATCTCTTCCCTTTGTTTTGAACTCGGCTGGAGGAATGCGGAAGTACCTCTTTAGAGTTTCTCTCTTAACTCGGCAGATAAGCAATGCAAATGTTTAAGGAGGGAGCCTGTGTGAAAACAAAGTCCTCTGTGAACGGAGGCTCACTGACAGGCTTTCAGAAGAACGGAAAAATCACTGGCTCTCTCCCTCCGCATACACACAACGTGTCCCTCTCACCCCTCTCGTTTAAAAAGCACGTTGCACCCAGCTGAATGCTGGGATACCTGCCCTAATGCGCTGCTCTTAATGCCACATTAAGTGCCCCAAATGTGGCCATGCTATAGCGCTGGCGCGTCTGAGTGTGGACATACAATAGCGCTATACATATTATTGTATAAGGGGACCGCTATAACCAATAGCACTATAATCCTGTAAGTGTAACCATACCCTCAGACTTTCTACTGAAAATCATCACAGGCAACTGCAAATGATCAAAAGCATTTAAAGGTAAAAAAGTAACATTGCAACAGGATGGGTCAAACAAAAGACTGTCTCAATCTCACACAGAGGTTATATTGATAAGGATTCTGAGGATCCATTCACTGAGGGAACATCTTATGGAACAGGGATATTTTCATGAACATTTGGATCCTGGTTCTTGTGAAACCAGCCAGCTTTGCAACAGACTGAACTTTGGGGTGGGTGAACCTACTTCATTAGATGGAAAAGGTAACTGTTAATAAGTGCCGGCTCTAGCTTGCATTTTATGATTTTTGTTTTGTGATCTAACCCGTTGTTACCATCACTTTCTCTCATTTCTAGTTCAATCTTTACCCGTTCTGAAACAAACATACTTGTGTTTTATTGTAAGTGCCCACAAGTGTTGTATAGTTTACAAGAGCAGTGGTGTGTGGCCACTTTGGGTGCAGAGGATCTGGAATTCCTGTGAGTAGCCAGTGTCGGGCTGGCTATCACAGGGGAATGATTCAAAGGGACTTGGGGATTGGGATGCACCTATTGTTAACCTGCAAAGACAGGGATGGCACAGTGCAGAGGAGAGCACCTGAGTGGATAAACGGTCAGTAGTGTTCAGGAGCTGACACCCAGACAAACACAGGCAAGACTTCCTCATGCTGGAGGCAGGGGTGTAACAAGGTGACTCTCAGTCCTGGGTTCCCTGAGACCCATCACAGCAATCAGAAACATTGATGGCTGTATGGAGGCTTTGCAAGGTGATATACTTCAGGGACATTTCCTACTAACAACTTATTGATCACTTTGTCAGGGCGGGGGGTGGGGATTAATGGGATGCAATTCACACCATTTTAGTGTGCCCAGTAACTTCAAATGACCTTCTTATTCATTTAGGACCTGATCTGGAACCCAATAAAGACAATGGGAAGACTCCCATTGACTTCAATGACCATTGGTTCAGGTACATAGATATCCACTCCTTTTTTTAATAAGGTATGTACCTTATTAGCACTGTAGTTTCAGCTGTGAATCATTTATTCTGTTTTACTTTAAAGATAAGTTTACACTAAATTACATGTATTGAGAAAGAAATAATTATCTAGAAATAACAGCTTCCTTAGCTCAAACAAAAGCGGGAGCACTGAACAAAGTTTAAGTTTTATGAATTTTTTCTCAAATAACAAAACAACTATTAAAAATTGCTGATGGTAATTATTTTGCTAAACCTTTTTTCTCCCAGATCTGTGTGCAGAACACAATATGAAAGGTAAGAAAATCACCCAAATAAACTCTAATCAACAATTAAAATGAAGAGGAATGCAAGTTTCCTATTGAACATTTTCTCGTCCAAAGAAATTTTATATCCCCTCTACATTTGAGTGTAACCACTAGGTGGCAATCTTGCACCTCACAAGTTATAGGTTCTGTTATTTGTTAAACTACTCTTGCTATAAAACAGTGCAGTCAAATATCTCTTTTGAATGTACTCTAATAAAGAAGGTTTATCTGGATGGAGGAGGATTCTTCATATGCAGGTGCACTTAATCTTTTCAAGATGCAATAAAGCCCAATAAAGCTGCATTCTGTTGTGTAAAATGTAATAAGTCCATAAGTCTTTCATGTTTATTTCCCTTTTTTGTATCATGAAAGGAGAGATAGGGTAAAAAATTTGAAGCCTGTATGTTTAAGCAATAAGGAGATTGCTTCATTGTCTAGTGTAAACCCTGATAGTGTGCAATTTCCTTTTTCCTGTTCTCCAAATTAGTTAGCGGGAGCAAGTTCCCTCAGGTGAGAATAAGTTCTCCAGACTTCTTGGAAGGGACTGACCAAAAGGAAAACTTCCTCACACAATTTGACTTCCCCCTTAAATCAGTTGCGGGAAGTTGTTGAAGTTGCCCATATTCTATTTAGGGCCTGATCCATAGCCCATTGAAGTCAGTGGGGGACCTTACAAAGACTTCACTGGGCTTTGAATCAGATTCTTTGCCCTCAGACCCACCTAGCAAACCATGTTCGTAGTTTTCTTTCTCATAGGCCTTCTTGATTCTGATTTTAACAATAATAATAATATGTTGATGTACACAGCAACACTCAAAATGCTTTACCAACATTAATTAGTTAAGTTGGTCATCAGTTCCATAAGGGAAGTATCTAAATATTGTGAAGTGGGGCAGGAGGGCTAAGTCAAAGATGATTTTCTCAAGATCGTGTACAGCAAGGCAATGCACTGCCAGAACTCCACATCCATCCCATTGTCTGATTTATCCCCTCGGAGGCTAAGATCTTCTTCACTAAAAATGCTAAGTGTGCTCCTTGACAGCACTAATCATGCATGGCGTGGTAGAGGTTGGAGTCACTAATGTGCATGTGGAATCATTCATCTTAAAGTGTGAGACACATGTAGCTCTTCTGTGAGGTTTTCAGTGTGCCGTGGTACCAAACCTTGACCTGACCCTTGTTAGTGTTTTAACACACCTGAGATAAGTACTGTAGGCATTTCAGCTGCTAATACCTATAACATCTGGTGGATTCCAGGACCATTTTCCAACTGCCTTCAAATGCTTTGATCCTCCCAGGACCCCAAACATCCTGCTTCTGTGACCTTCTCTTACCAACTGTCCTGGAATCTTCCCTTCCTAGCTCTACAGACTCTTCAGCGTCTGCAGCATCACCATGGCCCTGCTTCCCGCAGCTCCCATTGCCCAGGAACGGTGAACTGCGGCCACTGGGAGCTGTGAGTGACCATACCTGCGGACTCTCAGGTAAACAAAGCGTCTCACGGCCCACCAAGGGCTTACCCTGAACAAGCCGTGAACCACGTTTAGGAACCATTGGTCTATCTATTTAGCTTAACAAAGAGAAGGTAAAGGGATGACTTGATTTTAGTCGATAAGTACCTCCATGGGGAACAAATATTCAATGATGGGCTCTTCAGTCTATCAGAGAAAGGTATAACATGATCCAATGGCTGGAAGTTGAACCTAGATAAATTCAGACTGGAAATAAGGTGTACATTTTTAAGTGAGAGGAATTAGGCGTAGGAACACCTTACCAGGAGTCATGGTGCATTCTCCACTGGCAATTTTTAAATCAAGAGTGGATGTTTTCTTCTAAAAAATATTCCCTAGGAACTATTTTGGGGAAGTTCTATGGCCTGTTATATAGACCAGACTAGATGATCACAATTGTCCCCTCTGGCCTTGAAATCTATTAATCTTACACTATATTCAGGTTTAGAAGAATGACAGGTGAAAAACTATAAAGCTAGTATTTTGAAATGGATTAAAAACCCTTGTAATTCCAAGTTTACACTGATGTCTAATTATTAGGGATTAGGATGGGACACTTCATGGGGGAAGATTATCCTATATCTCCTTAATGTGGGGTTTTTGCACCTTTCTCTGGGCGTCTGGTGCTGGTCATTGCTGGAGACATGATACAGGAGTAGACAGACCTTGGGTCTCATGCATTATTTATCATAGCACCTAGAAGCCTTGATTCTGGGCCAGTATCCCATTGTCAGAGGCACTGTACAAACACAGAACCAAACATCCCTGCCTCAAGGAACTTATACTCTGAGACAAGAAGAAACAGATGGACACAGACAGACCAACAGGGAAGTACAATAAGCAATAAGAGAATGCTAGTTAGCTGTGATTTCAGCACATCAGTAGCTAACTATTCTCAAGTTTATTGTAGGCTTCTTGGCAAAGGAGAGTTTTAAGGAGGGTTTTGGCAATTGCTATTTTCCTATGAAGTGTTTCTTTGTACCATTATCTTCCAAATGGATTCAAGTCTTAAGTCTCTATCGTAATCTTTTGCCACAAGTCGTGTTATTTTCATTGTGTTGAATACTTTGACACCACTTATTAAGGACTGTAGGTTGTCACTGGGAGCTCTTGAAGGCTAGCATATTCGACCAGGATAATTTGACAAATAGGCAACCAATGCTGGCTCCATGCATCTTCACCCTTGAAATCTTTTCCTAAAAATCTATTTGTGCCACAATACTTGCGAACCACTTGACAATAGTTTGGGAGCAGCATGCTGGGATTGCTGCTTATTACACTAATCACTAGTGTCTTACTAGTGCACTAACTTGTTTTGAAATCTTAAAACTGAAACCAACCTGTGACTAGTGGGAGGTCAGAAGGAACTTCCCTTGTGAATGGGTTCTCCTATAATTGCTTAATGTAAGACTACTTGCACCTTCCTATGAGGCAACAGGTACTGCCTATTAGCAGAGGCAGGATACCTTTACTAGACCTGGTCAGAGCTCCATTTATCTGTTCCTATAAAATAAAATTTGAGGAAAGAATGTAAAGAAACAAAGGGTTGGCTTAAAAATCAGACTGAGCTCTTTTTATGATGTGAAAATATCCTTCTCCGTAATTCTAGAAGCTCATACTCCTGGAGGTGTTAATATGAAAAACGGATAGTTCCATTTTTCCAGAATGTTATACCCTTTTGAGTGACAAACTGGATTGTCACATAATTCCAGGGATAGGAAAGAAACAGGAGTATGCGTGCATTTCAGCTGGCAAATCTGCATCAGAATTTATTTTTGGAGCGCTAAAACGGCAACTGCTAATGGGCCAGAATATTCAATGAGTGTAATTAGCCTCATGATATTACTATGATTTCCCTTTTGGAGTCCCCTACTCTTCACCCACACACAAATACTCGTACTGAACCAGGCTGTGCCTGGCTGCTCAGACCCTTCCTGCCCCACATCTCTGTGCAGTAATCTGGACCAGGTGCAGTCCCTCACTTTCAGCATGGCCTTATACCATTAAACTTGATAGTAGTTTTTTTCCTGGACTTTAATGGGAGTAGGATTGAGCCCTTTTTGAGCATAGTTCCCTGGTGTAGCCAGTTCCTTAAATCTATAGTATCCAAATGAACTGAGTATACTGCATGTATATGTAATACATTTGCAGAAGACAATATGCTAATACTAGATATAATATTTCTTTCTGCTTTCTATAACTCAGCTTACATTTCTGCTAAGGAACACACCAGAGTTTAGTCTTCTCAGGATTTTATAATCTATCTAAATAATATAGAGTTAAGCTTTTGACAGAAAGAGGAAGGAAAAATCTCTGAAGGAAAATGTATACTATATCTGCCTGTATGAATACACGACAGTGTACTTATAATTTTGAAACAATTGTGAATATTGTCAATAGCAGCTATTTTAAAGACAACACTTTTAGGGAAGGGTGCGTGTGTCACACAAGTTTTAGTACTTGTTACCAGAGCCATCCCTTGGGTAGGCAGTATTGGGGGGACCATCCCAGGCCCACACTTTGTGGGGCTCCCCGTGCTTCAATAGAATTGGATCTGTCCCAATGTTTAGCCCTTTGTCCTATGTCCCGATCAATGTTCCATCAGGATGCCATTTGTTCCGACATTTGGGTGAGGAGATGAGTGGAGTGGGGAGGTGAGGTGGGAGGTGGGCAGCTGAGTGGAGTGAGGAAGTGAATGGGGAGGTGAGTGGCTAGGTGGGTGGGATATCCCCTGCCCCTGACTATCTGGGAGAAGGTGTAGGAGCAGGATTTTATAATTGTACTATAAGAATTGATGTAAACTTTGTTTTATCCTATCAGCCACCCTTTTTGAACAACACAAAGGAACGATCCTTTGAAACTGTTTCCCATGTACATTACAATTAGGTAGGCCCTTTTAGTTTTTGTTACGAGATTAGAGAAATGGAGAGGGCTTGAAGCCCCAATGTGAATTGTTTTAGTTATAAGATTTAGCAAGGCTTGATTTACAATGTCTTTTACTCAATATAAAATACTGCTGTCTGTATACCTTTGAAGATTTCTGTAAAAGACTAAAGTGACAAAGAGTCCTGTGGCACCTTAAAGACTAACTAAAGTATTAGAGCATAAGCTTTCGTGGGCTAATACCCACTTCGTCGGATGCATGCAGTGGAAGTGTCCGGGGGCAGGAATAAATAAGAAGCAGGGGCCAGGTTAGTCCAATCACGTTGAACCAGCTTGTTATCTCTAATCAGGGAGGGTGAGGTGTTCCTCTAGCTGCTGGTTTGGAGGTGTGAACACTGAGAGAAGAGAGCTGCTTTTGTAGTTAGCTAGCCACTCACAGTCTTTGTTCAATCCTTGATTGATGGTATCAAATTTGCAAATGAATTGCAGCTCTGCAGTTTCTCTTTGCAGTCTGGTCTTGAAGTCTTTTTGCTGCAAGATGGTGACCTTTAAATCTGTTATGGTGTGTCCAGCGAGGTTGAAGTGTTCTCCTACAGGTCTTTGTATATTGCCATTCCTGATATCTGATTTGTATCCATTTATCCTTTTTTGCAGGGACTGTCCAGTTTGGCCGATGTACATAGCAGAGGGACAGTGCTGGCACATAATGGCGCATATTACGTTGGTAGATGTGCAGGTGAATGAACCAGTGATGGTGTGGCTGATCTGGTTAGGTCCTGTGATGGTGTTGCTGTAGATATGTGGGCAGAGTTGGCATCAAGGTTTGTTGCATGGATTGGTTCCTGAGTTAGAGTTATTATGGCGCGGTGTGCTGTTGCTGGTGAGAATATGTTTGAGGTTGGCGGATTGTCTATGAGCGAGGACTGGCCTGCCTCCCAAGGCCTGTGAAAGTGAGAGATCATTGTCTAGGATGGGTTGTAAATCACTGATGATGCGTTGGAGAGGTTTTAACTGAGGACTGTAGGTGATGGCCAGTGGTGTTCTTTTGTTTTCTTTCTTGGGCTTGTCTTGCAGCAGGAAGCTTCGGGGTACACGTCTGGCTCTGTTGATCTGTTTCCTTATTTCCTCATGCGGATATTGTAGTTTTGAGAATGCTTGGTGAAGATCTTGTAGGTGGTGTTTTCTGTCTGAGGGGTTGGAGCAAATACAATTGTATCTCAGTGCTTGGCTATTTGTGTGAATGAGGAATGCATGCATCAGGAAAAGATAAGGTGTGAAGGCCATTGTTAACCAGATGGTCAAGAAAGGAGGAGTGAAGACACTTAAAGAGACTTATCATCAGCACCAGAGGATCATAAACCCACAACCATGATTGAGGACCCTAAGGTGGAGGCTGGCACCCCTAAAGACAATTGATTAAATCAATCCAGGACAGGATGATCCTCTCAGAGGTGTTTTGGAGTTAACATCAGAAGATAACTCCAATTAAGGAGTAACTGGTCATAAACTGACACAGCGAAATCCATAGACTTCAATGGAGAAAAAAGACTATAAAAACAGGGTGCTTTGCCATGGGACTCTGGGTTCATCTCACCACGACACCAGGACATTGGATCATGACCAGCAGATCCAGCTCCTCATTCGTGCTCACCAGAGCCACCAGGGTCCCTTTTTGACCAGGTGTTCCTGTTGAAAACCAGACACCTGGCTACCCTAGCCAGGTAAGAGGTGCCCAGGGACAGCACAGGAGCCTGGAGGAAGACACATTACTGACAATGTAGCTGTTTTGTGGGCCCAGCTCAGGCAAGGCTTAAAGTGGGCAGAGTTGCAAGGGGTTACAGTCCTGGCAAAAAAAGACTTAAAAATGGAGTTGGGTCACTGAAGGGTGCACTTTAAGACCTGACCTACCAGTGCATGAATATTTATTTCAGCTGGGATTTTCATCAATTCCCCCATGCCCCACCCCTGGATATGTTTTTTCCAGTCCACTTTAAGCACTAAGCTCAGGGATTCACAATTATCCTGCAGTGATCAACAACTCAGAACAATCCTGACTATTGTACAGAACCCAGTTGATTCCCCTCCCCCCCAGTATTATATATCATGGTCACTGGCATTATATATTGTGGGTGCGACTGACATAACACACAGGGAACTGCATACGTAGCCCACAATGGTAAATAGATTGAGCACCACTGTAACCATGAGTTAGCCCACCCGGCTCCAGCAGGTCTGCAGGCACACAGACTCCCTTTCACCAGCTTGCCTGAATTAGGAGGCATCTCCTAAAGTGAGCACACTTCATGTTCAGGAGACCAATTAATGTCTAATTCAAGATGGGCCCCTTGAACCTTACAAAAT
>ML677341.1:12322745-12458809 GCA_007922305.1 Dermatemys mawii | reverse complement strand
GAGGCGGGAGGGAGCCTGGCTTACCACTCCTGGCCGCCACTGCAGAGGGCTCCTCGGAAGCGCCACCCCAGCTCATTCATTGAAGCCACAGCAGCAGCGACTGGAAGCTGGGACTTGGCAGCCACCCAGCCAGGAAGCAGAGAAGCCTCCCCAGCCCCAGGTGGGCGCCGCTGCCCTGCAAGCAGCTAGAGGTGAGCACTGTTCCATGGCTCTCTGGCCAGCTGCAGCTGCCTGGGCTTGCTACGCCTCCCCCTGCCTGCCATGCTCCACTACTGGTATTCCCTGCAGAGAGTGCCGGGCTCGGGCAAGGGATGGCGGGGAGGGGAGTCCGGGAAGGCTGAAAGGAGATGGAGAGAGGAGATGGGGGTCAGGGAGGGGCAGTTTAGGGGTGGGAGGGTATTGAAGCTGGAGGTGTGGAGAGAGATTTGGGGAACAGGGAGCAGGGTTGGGGGGAGATTTGGGGTCAGGCGCTGGGTTACAAGGATGAGTGGGGGGACATTTGGAGATGGAGAACAGAGTTGCAGGAGGTGCGTGGGGTGAGATTTAGGGATGGGGTACAGGGAGCTGAGTTACAGGGGTGAGTGGGTGGAGATTTGGGGACAGGGAGCAGGGTTATGAGGGTGAGTGGGTGGAGATTTGGGGACAGGGAGCAGGGTTATGAGGGTGAGTGGGGGAGATTTGGGGATGGAACACAGGGAGCTGGCTACAAGCATGAGTGGGGCGAGATTTGGGGAACAGGGAGCTGTGTAATAGGGGTGAGTGGGTGGAGATTTGGGAATGGGAAGCAGGGTTATGAGGGTGAGTGGGGGAGATTTTGGGATGGAACACAGGGAGCTGGCTACAAGCCTGAGTGGGGGGAGATTTGGGGAACAGAGATATGGGTAATAGGGGTGAGTGGGTAGAGATTTGGGGATGGGGCACAGGGAGCTGGGTTATGGGGGTAAGTGGCGATGGGGGACAGGGTTATGAGGATCAGTTTGGGAGAAGGAGACTTTATAAAATTATAATTGATATTAGGCTAAGATGCGCTGAAATTTCTGTCAGATTTATCAGCATATTACATTTGAAAAAAGCTTGAATCATCTGAGGCTGGTAATTTCTTGTTAAATTAGATTTGTTTGCTTGTGTTTCCAGCTCTGGACTTCCTATATTGCTCTTGCTTTGTTTGCCAAACAGCTGTTGGCAGTGCCTAGCGCTTTCCAGAAGGGAGCAGGGAGCTGCGTGCTCAGAGGAGGAGGTGGGGCCCGGGCAGGACCTCATGGAAGGGGTGGAGTGGGGGCGCGGCTGGGACCAGCGAGGAGGGGGTGTCAGTGACGTGGCCCTCGGGCCAGTCACTAGTCCTCATGCGGCCCTTGTAGTCATTTGAGTTTGAGACCCCTGGTTTATTCTGAGGGGTTTATTAATGTGTTGCTAAAGAGATAAGGGAGATTAACTTTGGTGTTGAAGAGGAGCAGAACTTCTAAGTACTTGTTTTAGTCCCAGATATCCTGGTATTACACAGCTCCATCTGTCCATCTAGCTCTATCTTTTTAAGTATATTCTAAAAATATGGTCTAACTCGGTAACAAGTTATGGGTCTGAGGTAGGAATTACTGGGTAAAATTATATGGTGCATGTTATACAAGAGCCAGATAGTCAGAATGTTACCTTCAGGCCTTAATATCTACAGCTGAAATCCTGACCCCGAGTGAAATCAATGGCACAATTTTCATTCATTCTCTCCATTCAATCTATGTTCTTATCTTGCATAGTTATTACTATCCTGTTTCTGAGTTGCTTTTTTCTTTGTAACACTACATTTGAAACAAATCTGGTTAAGGGATAAGTTTTCCCTCACCCCATAGCCACAAAGAAACTGATTATGCCTCGCCCTGTCGCCCTCTCACCTGACTTTGTGAACTATCAAGTACTTGGACATTCCATTTATTCCAAAAGTTCTATTTTGGAAAAAGTGAACAACTTTCTAGCACTTCCTGGAAATGGAAAGAAAGAGAAGTTCATATCTGTTTTTATTCTGCTTGTCACAGCTTCTGTATTCTGTGCCATGGCACTGTTCACATCTGGAGTTGATATATTTGTTTCTGGGGAAAAAGCTTATTGGTGGTTTTGTTTGTTTGTTTGTTTGTTTGTTTTACTTTGGGTCTAGAGAAAAGAATGAGAAAGAATTACTGGAGAAGGATCCAGTTGTTGCTGGCTAGTTTACTTAAGAAAAAAATCACACAGAGTGAACAGGTATGTCATGAACTCAAATAGATAAGAATTAGAAATGACTTGCTGAATTATTTGGTCTATCCTAGCCTATGGACATCATCTAGTTAGTACTTGGTTTTAAAAGGCATGGTCTTCCTCTTACCTATATTGATCTAAATCAGGTCTAGAAAGTGTTTCCAGCCTTAATTTTCATTTTTTAAAAATAATATGCTATTAAGTGTAGTTATACCCATTGTTCAACCCTAAACATTTTTCACCTTCTTGGAGTTCATACCTTTCAAATAGTAGGAGTGCTGTCACATACCTCATCTTTATGTAATTGCATGCATTTTAGTTAATAAATACAGCATTTCATGTGAAAGCTATGGATTCCTTTAAGTTACAGCATGAACTGATTTAGGAAGAGATATTGTCTAACTCCTTGCAAGTACATAATCAGTCAAGAACCCAATACACTCCATTAATTAAATGTGCCCCGTAATGAATGCATCATGCGAGTTCTAATAACTACCTTTAGGTTAAAGTGCTCAGATAACCTCACACTAAAATAATACAATATGTGTCTTAGATATGTATCATTTCAGTAAAGTAATTAAAGGTTACTTAGCTGTTAAATGGTTATCTAGGAGGAATCGTTCAATAATGTGGCTTGAAACATGTCTTCACGGTGTAATTAATTAAGGAAATTAAATACCCAGCTGTAGTAATCTATTTTCCGTACAGAATAGCTGGCATATAAATATAGTAAGTAAGTAGGTGGCAGAAAGCCTAGGATATACTCCTTCTTGTTACTTTCATATGTAAAATAACATTTACACTGTAGGTTGTAAGAGAACCATGACAAAAGAGCTTAAGAGCAGAAGAGAAGGAGAAATATCATGGTTCATATTCATGTGCTATTCTAGTGCACAGCTCAAATAACACAGTTAGTCTGAAATAAGTCTTTTTACTTTACAGCATGTTATCTGAGCATTAGAGAAACCAACAGCATAAACACCCCATGTATACTTCACTTCTTTTTGTATTTTTTTTTAAATGATAATTTTTTAAATCTGGATTCTTTACTAAATAATCATGACACCTAAAGTTCAGCTCAGCATTGCCATCCCAAAATAGGCCTTGATTCAGTCGATGGTACATTCCTATATTTAAAAGTTACATTTCTACTTAAACACACTTGCTGGATCGCAGCCTTTGATAAACTGAAACACAAATCTTCCCCTTTCTCCACACTGCAAAAAGCCTTGCCCACAACATAATTGGGAATGGATTAGCTGCACAAAATGCAGGATTTGGGGAGATCTGACATAGATGGCATGGAGCCATAGCTTGTTGGGATGCTCTTTGAAGGTGCAAAGATGATCATCTTCAGAGATGCAAGAGGGTTGAGGCTCCACAGACTGGGCATGAATTGATCCCGGTATAAACTGATGGAGTTTGGGAAGCAGTCACTCTAAAATGCATTCTACTTCTTGCACCTGCAAACTGCTTTGGAGATAAGGACATATGACATAAGCATAGGAGAAACAATGGCGCCAGCACTTCAGAGAGAAGGGGGTCACTCTCCATGTTGTAATGTGACAGTTCATGAGGGGTCAGCTTTTTCTTGGAGACGATGAAAAATCTATATTACTGCCCCAGCATGATGTTAGAACTAGAAGTCACTTTGAGCAGAGAATTGGAAGAGAAGCATCTGAGATGAATCTTCCTGAGATCTGGTAGACTTTCCCTTCACTTGGTTCTTTTGACTGGTAGTATGAAATGTTTGCTTCAGTTTGAAGTTTTTTAAAACAAGGCCAATAAATGTTGCATCTTAATGAAATGGCATTGATTATTTTTTCAAAGTAATAAATCACTAATCATTTATTTTTATATGACTACCTTAACATGGTGTTTGAGGCCTGAGACCAACACTGAAACCTGCAAGTATTTTACTATTTGTTTAAACTGAAATTACTCTCTGTAGCTAACATTTATTTACAAGTTTGCAGCAGGTTTCATAAAGAATATGATTATACCTACAATACAAACCATGTGTCAATAAGTACCCCTGCAATCATGTTTTTTTCCCCCTTGATGTGTTCCAGGTTTAGATTTTAGATTTTTAAGCATCAGTGATCATTCAAGTGCTGTGTTTAAGTATAGCCATGGAGGCACAAACTATTTCAGTCTAATTATATCTGGTCTAGGTGTTTAGTTCTTCTGATATTTCTATCTGTGTGTGATTTTATATTGCAAAATGTACTTTGCCATATACCTTAGAATTCTAAGGTCCATCTTTTTGCATTGTAAGACTCTGTGACTTGGTTTTTATTACTTCAGGATATGATTTCTGCTTATGTAGACAAAGTCCAGTCGGCTATTGTTTCCCCACTGAGGGCCTAATCCTGGACTCCTTAATGAGGATAAATTCCCTTGAAGCCAGCTGGAGCTTTTCTAAATAAAGAGTGTAGGATCTTACCCAAAGAGCTTTGAAATTAATTCTGCGTTCAGTGCATGGAGGCAGAAGAATTGAGTGTTGCATTATTGTAGAACTGCAAAGGTATTGCAGAGGTACAACAAGTAGGCAGAGTTAGTATATTAATTGATTCAGATATCCTATACAAGATTAATTTATTCTCTGATAGTATTGAATGGGCAAGTCAAATAAGAAAAAACAAAATCTGACTTTGTGTAACTTTACGCAGGAAAGGGAGCCAAAGAAGAAACTCTTGACATGTTAGTGGAAGTTTCGAATATGAAAATTATAAAGGGCTTGGGCACTGTGCAAATTGTTTTGGGCTGAAAAATGCAGAGTTGAGGCAACCTACTTGTGAATTTGAGTTAAGTTTAGTGAATTGCTTTGGTAAAAAAAAAATCAGAGATATTTGTTTGATATTTCTGAAGTAAACAGTTTTGACGTTGAGCAAGACAATTTGTTTCAGAATATCCTTCAATTTTATTTTAAAAAACCCTCTGGAAATGAAAAAATTCACCTGATCCCAAATTAATTTTTTTCCAACTCTTTTCTTTTGCTGAGAAATTTTCAGTTCAGCCACAAAACCAAAAAATTGGTTATTCATCAAACTCTGTTTGTCTGCAAACAAATTTATTTCAAGTGACTAATTAAAGTGGGTTTCCCTGTTTGGACACTAGTTTGGTTTAAGAGAGGCTTATTTTGAGTTAGCTTAAATTTGTTTCCAGTTGCCTTAAAATAACCTGAAATAAGTCACTCTTAACCCAAATCTAGAATGTCCACAAAGGGGTTTGCATAGGTTCAGCTACATTAATTTAAATTCCCACTTTTAAGTAAACTGGTGCAATTGTGTAGACAAGTCCATAGACTGCGAGTGTTAGTTAGCCTTTCAAAAGAATTTGCAGGCAAGCAGTATGGAAAATAGCTCTTTTCGATTTGTCATTTTCAAGCTGGTGATTTTGTCTTTTATTCTTTTCTGTAAATGTGTTGGATGTATATATTCAAAATCCATGACTCATTGTAAATAGGGTTATCTTGTAAGGATCTAGAAAGAATATAATGTGGAAAAAGACTAAGACAGAAAAGCTAAATATCTTCTGTACAAAGATTATCCTGTAATAAGTTTGCTAAACTCAAGTTATTGTGTATGATATTAGTAAAAAAATAGTGATATGTCAGAAGAAGGAAATAGGGTATTTAAATACCAAGAAGGAGGGATGCAAAAGTAAATAATAAAATTTAAAAATTGCAGACAAATATGTGTCAGTTTTGTTGAAGGACAATTCTGAATCTGCAAAGAGATAACATATTTCACCTGCTTTAGCAGAAACTAGTTTGGATAACAGTTAAGGACTTAGATGATATTTTAGGTTCTGTATATCTCAAGAGGTATTAAAGAAAATACCCTGGTTTTATTCAACATCTTCATTAATGATCTAGATGATGGGATGGATTGCACCCTCAGGGTATGTCTTCACTACCCGCCAGATCAGCAGGCAGTGATCTATCGGGGATCGATTTATCGCGTCTACTGTAGACATAATAAATCGATCCCTGAGTGCACTTCCCATCAACTCTGGAACTCCACCTCTGCAAGAGGCGGAAGCGGCGTCAACAGGGGAGTGGCAGCAGTTGACTCGCCGCTGTGTGGATGGCTAGGTAAGTTGTCCTAAAATAAGCCAACTTCGAGTAGCTGAAGCTGAAGTTGCGAATCTTAGGTTGACATCCTCCCCGCCAGTGTAGCCCAGGCCTCAGCAAGTTCACCGATGACATTAAACTGAAGGGAGAGGTAGATACGCTGGAAGGTAGGGATAAAGTTCAGAGTGACCTAGACAGATTGGAGGATTGATCTCCAAAGAAATCTGATGAGGTTCAACAAGGACAAGTGCAGAGTCCTTCATTTAGGATGGAAGACTCACATGCATTGCTACAGGCTGGGGACCAACTGTTTAAGCAGCAGTTCTGCAAAAAAGGACTTGGGGATTACAGTGGACCAGAAGCTGGATACGAGTCAAAAGTGTGCCGTTGTTGCCAAGAAAGCTAATGGCATATTGGGCTGCAATAGTACCATTGCCAGCAAATCGAAGGTGGTTATTTCCCTCTATTCAGCACTGGTGAGGTCACACCTGGAGTATTGCATCCAATTTTGGGCCCCCCCCCACCACAAAAAGGATAAATTGGAGAGAGTCCAAAGGACGGCAACAAAAATGATTAGGAGGCTGGGATACATGATTTATGAGGCTGAAAGAACTGGGATTATTTAGTCTGCTGAAGAGAAGAGTGAGGGGAGATTTGATAATAGCCTTCAACTGCCTGAAGGGGGAATCCAAAGAAGATGGAACTATGCTGTCCTCAGTGGTGGCAGATGTCAGAACAAGAAGCAATGGTCTCAACTTGAGTTGGGAATACTTGCATGGTCAAAGAAATGTAGGAATCACTATACTGGGTCACACCTGAGGTTCTACTCATCTCCACCACTAGATGCTTATAAACCATAAAACTCCACAGTAAACCAGTGTGGGATAATCTGCCTCCACCTTAACTTCCACGCTGATCTCTATAGGTAGCTAGATATATTAGATAACTAGGTAATAGAGATTAAATCTTGAAGCATAAAGCTAAGTACCTTGCTAAATCAGGGCCATAGTGAGGAGAGAGACAATGAAGAATGCCAAAGCTGTGATCATATTTCTTAATAAAGTAGTCAAGGAGTGGAGGTGATATTATGGTGTCCATAACAACAAAAATGTCCATGAAAAGTTTGGCCCTCTGACGGGAAACAAACAATGTGCACATGTCCAGCTCACATAGAGCAGACATAACTACAAATGAATGAGGCAAGAAGTCAGAAACAATATTTTCAGAAATTCCTAAATATTAAGTCAAGCTCTCGAGGACTGGAATGTGTCACATTTATCCTAAAAGAGGTCTCAGACTATAGAATGAAATTGTACATAGGCCTTCTGGTTTGGGGTGGGGGAGCAATTATTCATTTAATTTTCAGGGTTTATTTTTGAGTAATTTTTTAGTTTTATATAGAAGTTCAAAAATATGGGGCTGTTTCTTTTTGTATGTACTGTAATGAGAACGGTATATTATAATGAGTAATCTCATTCTAATAGTCTCTAGTGTGTTTTAACATACAGCACCACTTGAAAGTGCACCAGCAGGACTTTCCTGTACTTTTAGTGTACACCAGCAGGACTACCTAAACTAACGAATGTGGAAATATTACTATGCATTAGAAGTCATACCCCCATAGATATTATTACTGATCTGTGTGGAAAGCCCTTAGATACAAGTAATCATTTCTGGTGTGTTTTGTGGTGTTTATTGGATTAACATCAATTTCTTTTTTCTCTCTCAAAAAACACACAAAAAAAGTAAGGGGTGTTTTATTAATATTTATCAATTTAAACTTAAATCAGGATTCCTAATTATAGACCAGTTATCTCAACTTCGTTGTGAAGCAATTAAAGACAAGTTCTTATCCCACTAAAGTCAACGGTAACCTGCAATCTATGTCAATCTTCAAACACATACTTAGAAACATGCTCTTGTACATACATGGATTTTCATCCAGAGACTCAAATGCTTGAAATGTAATAGAGCACATGTATATCCAGATGTTCAAAAACATTTAAGTTCCTCCTCAAGTATTGTTTTGTAAAACAATAGGCCAGATGAATACGGGTATGAGATACTGTAAGTTATAGCTTGGAAAGTGGATGTAAATGACTGTAAATTGGTGTAAATTCAGTGCTGAGGCGGCAGGTGGGAGGGGATTGTAGGAGGAAAAGCTACCAGCCAGATTGTGTAGAGTGATGGCTACACGACTGTTTATGTCCGTACAGCTCATGTTACTCAAGGGGGTGAATTAGCCACCCTGCTGAGAGACATAATTTATGCTGACAGCACTATGTCGGCATGAGAGTTTCTCTTGCTGACATAGCTGTCGCTGCTGGTGACGGCTAAAGTAATTAAGCCAACAGGACAGCTCTCTCCTCTCGGCTTAGAGCAGCTACATTAAAGAGTTTACAGCAGCACTCCTGCATCGGTGCAGCTGCACGGCTGTAAGCTCTCTAGCTAAAGCAGGATGAAAGATGTTAGATAAAGCAGGGTTCCCTTGTTGGTTGCTTTTCTTGTTATTAATTCAACCTTCCTCTTCCTCTGTATTGTAGTTAAACTCTCCAATTTACCAATATGCAACTTTCACTTCCATTTACATGATCTCTGCATTTTTGGCTCAGTGAACCAGAAGAATCTACAGTGGGTTATCTTATTTTGGATGGAAGACTGGACTGAGAACAGCAAACATTCAATCATAGCAAACTGAGGCCAACAGCTTAAGGATTCAAAAAGGATGAGGCATTTATACAGATGAGAACGTCCACAGCTATATTTTTTAGGATAAACTACATAAAGGGTATAATCACTAATGCATGAGGATATAAATCAATTACTAAGTGATAAGAGTTTGATGAAATTTAGAACAGTTATTCCATAATTGTCAGCTATAGGGATTCATTCACCTCCTTCTGTAACGTGGTGTTAGTTGCTATGAAAGACTGGCTGCTACCCTACAGGGAACACTGGTCCGGTCCAGAGTTGTAATTCCAAAATTCCTATAGAAATGATTCTATATGGAGGCAGATTCTCAGCTGGTGTCATTTGTCAAACAATAACAGGAGACAGAAAATCCAGACCATAGGGAAATAAGGTCAAATTGTTTGATTCAGAGCCATTTCATTAAAGAAAAGAAAATATATGGCATATGGTGTCAAGTAAGGCAATTGAAGTAGAGAGTCAAAAAAGTTTAAAATGCAGCTGTGGATCTGCAAAATAAATTGGAGGATAGAAGAATACTGTGATGTATCAAGTAGGTGAGGAAGAGCTAATTAAAGGGGGTGGACTTGCTGGATGTTTGTTTCCTTTTCTTATCCAGCAGTCATTAATGTTTTTGTTTGATTGATCTCTGCTTTCAACTTCTACCTTCTGTTCTGCTTCACCCAGTGACATCAGTGTCAACTATCAGAAAACAAAAGCTGGGTGGATCCTCAAACCTTGAAACACAATGAAAGAACAATTATGGGAAAGAGATAAGTATGTTTGAGCTGTTCTTTCCCTCCCTACCACCCACCCCCCGCCACCTCCTTCATATATTTAAACAGATTTGATTATTTAAATAAATATTGGACACTGAGGAGAAAAATGTCAGTGTGGTGCAGTACTGTGAATCTCCATTAAATTAATCTGAGTCACAAATGCCCATGACAATAATTTGAAAATTTACATCTACATGGCATTGGCACATGATGCAATCAGACAAGCCATCTTCATTTTGAGTCCTATAAATGACCTTTTTTAAAAAATACAATAATACTAGGCACTTTGTGTGCCAGGAAATTGTCTAGGGAGATTTTTGCTATCTGTGTTGTCGGTTCAAATTCAACCCAGGTTAACAGTGACTTAATGCTATCACCTGATGGATTTTCAGTATTTTCTGGACAAAATTGGTGCATTTGCTGGCAGTCTCAGAAAAAACAAAAACAAAAGGGGAATGGGCATGGAGCCTGATTTACGTGCCATATCTCAAAGTAATCCTTGCAAATGAGGTTTAGCCCTGCAGGTGCCAGATACCTCTTTAGAGGTGTCCAGTGGATTGAGTTGTCATCTATCTCAGTGAAATTTAAGAAGGAAACATGACATTGTGGTTAAGCCACAAAACTAGGATTTGGCATATACAATATAACATTTTAGCACTGCCTCATACTTCCGGTGTGACATAGGGCACGTCATGTAATCTCAGTTCCCTGAGTTATAAAAATAAGGATAACATTTCTCATACTGGGTAATGGAGTAGAGTGTTTGCAGGATTGCCTCTAACTTTCTACAAAGGAGAAAAAATTAAACCAGATATGTACCAAGTATTGTGTAAAAGTAAAGATAAGGATTTTTTTATTGTCTATTTCAGTAATCTGAAGTTTTACCTGTAACAACAGCAGGTAAAACATTTTTACTCAGAAGTGTAATTTTTTAAAAATTAATGTCTGTGAAAGTATAATCCAATCCATCTGTGAGTAAAATCATCATCATCATCATCACATAGTCTACTGAGGATCACTGCACCAACCAGAGGGAGCATGTTGATGGCGTCACTCCAGCCATCAAGTAGTGAAGTTCCCATATCTGACAGAATCCTGTAAATCCACAAATGTATAGGGTGGTGCTGCAGGCAGAGCCAGGTAGGAACAGGGTTTGCACCCATCTGCACATCACTGGAGAGTTTGAGAGCATGGTGTGCTGGGCTGTTTTTGTCCATCTTGTCAACATAGTCAATTAGCTTGCAACACCACTTTTGAATATAATGAGTGATTTAAGGAAGGCCAGATCTCTGCAAAATTATGACACTTTGCATAAGGTCAAACCACTTTATATGCATGATTTGGTGCTGACAGTGTATATGGTATGTCTTTAGTTGCTCCAGATCTGCTTGAAAAAAGTTCAAAGTTTCTGACCCCTGTAGCAATACAGGTGTACACAGGTTTGATAGGTCCTGATCTTTGCACTAAAACAAAGACATTTTTGCGTCCACACTTTTTTTAACATTTTTTCATACGTTTTTGCAACTTCATGAAGGAAGCTGCAAGATCTATTCAGTACCAATGCGAGAGTGTGCACTTGTTCACAGCTTTTGCTGTGTTTCTGCACAGCCTCAAGTGTGCAACAGTGATGCTTTCGTGCCAATATTATGTCAGTTTATTGAATGGATTTCAGGAGATTCTGCTCCATGCTTTAGAATCATAGTTGCCAAGAATTGGTCACTTACGAAGACTAAGCCAGTGCTGCTGCCTTGCTTGTGGAGAAGTCAGAGGATTTGAGCCGTAACTTCCAAGACACCACCTACACTATGGGATTGAATATCTCATACAAGAAGACCAAGGTTCAGAACCTCAGAGCATAGACACCGGATCTGCCGGTGCCAGTGAAGTCGAGTATCATGGAGAGGGTTAATGAGTTCATCAACCTAGGCTACAAGGAGAGTTCAAATGGTCAGCAAACCAGATATTCTTCAACAAATAGGTCTCATTGCCTTCTGCATGTGAGTAAAATGATGCTTCCAGTCTTTCCAGGCCTTATTCATGGGACATAGAAGTCAATGGGAAAAATCTGATTGATTTCTATGGCCTTTGGAGCAGATGTTTAGCCAATGATGCAAGCTCAAATATCAAACCGTGCAATCTGACTTCCCTGCTAGTACAAACACACCTAGAACCAGAAAAACAGCTGGGATTTTATCTTTCAAATTTCAAGTGCAAATGTTAATTTTGACATCTGCAAGCAAAAACAAAGAAATGGGAAAATGTGTTTCATTCCCACACTGTACATCTCCTGGACCTCTGAATATGTGGTAAGGGGCCAGCTAATTTTGCCTCCCTTTTAACCTCCTGATTACAGGTGAGTTCTAGCACTTCTTAGTAAGTTCTTCCCTGATATAGAAGGGCCTTTCTCATTGACAAAGACATTTGTAGACAATGTGTTCCCAAAATTGTGTGTCTTACTCTTTATTGATTTCTTATCCATCTCCAAATTGTAAGTTAGCAAAGTTTCAGTGCAAAGAAAGGATAACAGCAGAGTTCAGAAGGTTCCTCTTACAGCACAGGCACCTCATCCTGTTGACATGTTTACATCCAAGGTGACAGAATCCTCAGCAGGATAACCTCACAGATGTTCCACACAGATTTGAATAAATAAATAAAATTGCACAATTTGTTCCCTGCTGAATAGGATCAAACAAGTCACTGTACCCAGTAAGTTTATATTTTAAAAATAAAGTATATGTAAAACTAAGAGAAGGACTTTGGAATGATCCCCTGACTTTTATATAGCATTTCAGATGGAACTAAGCAAACAGCAAGTGGACTGTTCTGATACCCATGCTATCTGCATGCACAGAAGACCAAATTCTACCTTCAGTTACATTTATGGAACTCCCTTCGTCTCTTGTCTAAATCTACTATTGTTCATGGAGAACAGATTATAAAAAGGATTTGTGGCAGGGGCTGAGGTGTTTAGTATTTGAAGTCCTAGAACTGTTCATTTATAGCTATGTGTGTGTGTGCGTATATCATTTTAAGTGTAAATATATATTTCAGGGGTCAACAGCAAACCAGGGCTAAACAATTATAACTATGACAGTCCTGTGGTCTCTGCAGACACTCAACTTAAGCTTATGTTTCAATGTGAGATTTTAAAAACATATACAGTGCAGGATAACACAGATGCTGATTTTTTTCCTGGGTTCATTACCATTAGATGTAATGATGAAAAAAAGCAGAAGCATTATGTCATGGATGCAAGTTTTGGAGTGATGTGCCAATAACTTAAAGCCTCATAAATTCATGGTAAGGAAGAATAACCATTTTAATTCATAATCATTTAGAACAGTAAGTTTCAGATATTGCAGAGACCCTGTCTTAATATGTAAACATGGCAAAGGGCTAGGTAGGAGATTCATCCATACTCCACTGGACTTAATGGAAATCTTTCCGTTGACTTCAATGGGCTTTGAGATCAGGCTCTAATGTAGCCTGGAACCTGGATAGCTATGAAAGAGGAGGAAAGACACAAGGATCTTATCCCATTTTGGATGGTGTGGCACTTGGCACAGCAGCCAGCCATGACTGAAGTCCTTGTGCTCTCCTGAGCACAAGGATTGATCTTCTTTTGCCTAACTAGTGACCCTGGCTACCTCACAATGGGTAAAGTTAGGTAGGGGGTGGTGAAGCCATGAGTCGTTCTGCTCCATGCTGCCCTTATAGAAAAGTTCTGTAGAATTTAGTAGGGATGACATCATTTGTGTTCTATACAGATGTAAAAGAATTCAAGAATTACTCTAGAAACCCACAGACTTTAATAGAAAACTATCTCCATGTTGAAGAACTTTTATTTAAAATATTTTGATTTAGCTATCATGCTTTGCCTAGCTGAAACAAAGGCTCATAGGGCCCTGATCTAAAGCTCATGAAATGAGTGGGGGTGTTTCCACTTCTAAAATATGAATCTTCACACATCAGCAAAGGGAATAATCTGGTTTGATATTGATCCGAGTCACTGATGCTGTGGATTGCTTTATATATATATATGTGTATATATGTGTGTCTATAGATATAGATATGTATAGGAAGTGTATTACATAGTTTTGCCAGCCTCAGTGACCTTTTCTGTATGCGGGGGTGGGGGGGGGGGTCAAGAATAACAGAAATCCAGGTGAGATCCTAACAGAAAAGTTGTCTTTTAATGTGAACTTTGTTTTTTAATCACACTGACTCAAGTACACTAAAATATATCTGTTTCTGTGTCCTTAACATTTTAGATTCACTGACAAAAAAACCCAAACATTCTTTGTATTTGTTACTGCAAAAAAAATCCAACCTGTACTAGAAAACTGCATTGTTCTTAAAAATACCGCTGTGAGAGATAATCGTAACTTGTGACAGAGAGAGGTTATAATTATGTCTACCATTACTTACGTCTCCATGCACACAATTGAATTAATCTTTTCAAAGGTATTTTTCTCTCGTGCAATATCAGTTATTAATGTGTTGGAGACATAATTCTTCCATTATAAAGAAAAGTGAAACTAGACAATGGTATGATTGGGTGGTTTCATATGACAAGTCACTGTAGGAAATGAAGACTGAAGATGAACTATCATTGCAAAATCATGACAGTTAAAATTGTGATCATCTTCCACATGGTATCCTGCATTCCAGCCCTCTCAAACCGTTGACTCTCTCAATGGCCATTTGAATTAACTAAGTACTATTATACCCATTTTGCAGATGATGACATTGAGAGAGAGAATGGTTAAGAGACTTGCCCAAGGTCACACAGGAAGTGAGTGGTAGAACTGGGATTAAAATCCAGGAATCATGTTTAAGGGCCCAATCTAACAGACGTTGAAATCAATGGAAAGCCTTGCATTGACTTAAGCATAGATGCATCGAGCCCTGTAATTGCCCAACTCTACACACAATGCAGTTATATTAAAGTGTACTCAAAGATAACTTTCTGCAGTGGTGAATTTCAACCTCCCCACACAAAGTCCGAATAAACTATGTAGGGGTTGTGGTGAATGGAATTCATCCCTAAAACAAAGATAGACCACAAGGATTCATATCGCACCCCTTCACAGGAGTGGCGCATTAGACTCATGGGATGGAACAGCAATCACAATCCCTCCTGGGATTTCCTGCTCAGTAAAGTTGTGGCGCAGATGCTCCCCGACTTACACAAGTGTTCTGTTCCGGAACACCTTGTGTAACTCGGAATTTGTGTAAGTTGGAGATGTATCTTCGACCATTACACAAAAAAACCCCAAATCACCTCTTATTTCTAGCTTACAGAGCTTTTTCCATGTGTGGATTTCTGTAACTTGGATTTCTGTAAATCGGGGAGCGTCTGTATTGTGAAATCGGTGGCCACTCCTGAGGCTCCACAGAGCATTATCCTGGAACATACTTTGAGTGGAATTCTTTACAATGTGTCTTCTGGCCCTTTGTTGATCATCTTATTACCCACTTAGATGCTGATCCAGGAAAGCAGTCAAGCAGTTGATTTAATTGGGCTTCCCTTTTGTTGATAGTTTGGAATTTTCTTCTTTGTACCATGTAATTTAAAAATAGGGATGAAACAGACAGGGTAAACATAATGGAGACACGTGGCTAATGATTTTGGTGCCTCAGTTTTAAAATGTTCTGTTAGGTATGCTGTAGGAGGGGCTGATTTCAGAGGGTGCAAAGAACTTTCTGAAAATCAGTGCCCTTCAAGGGATCTCAAGTTGAAACTTGCAAAATCACTAGCCACATTTGAAAATCTTCATCATATGTCACTTAATCCCTGTCTACATATTGCTATACAAATGTTTTTTGAGTGTGTGTGTGTGTGTGTGTGTGTGTCTACATGTACATGTGTCCAGGATACATTCAACACCCAGATCAGATGTGAAAATTCCCTAGAACAACTGCCAAATCTTACTCTTGCTAAACTGAATCCTAATTATAGAAGTCAATTATACAAACATTCCCCCAGAGCTATCATTTTCTTTCTCATCAGAAAGCCTCCTGCATATAACAACACCTTTGTTAATTTCATTTATTTACAATGGGACAAGACTGAGACAGGGCAAGATTTATTACTATGACATCACTGATGTTCACAAATTCATAAAACACTGGGTCTAGGAGTTAACACTGCTGTTATTTCCTCTGATGCCTGACCTCACCACAGTCTAATAACATTCAGGAAATCCAGAAGACAAAGGGGAAAGCAGTGGTCTTGATTGCTAAAAATAACCATAGAAAACTAGCACAATTGTGTAATAAAGTATGGCCCTCTAATTTATTTAACATAATAGTAGAATCTGCTAAAGCAATTGGAATCCATTATTCCTGTTCTAAATTTATTATGGAAAATAAGGAGACTGGGGAGGGAATCACTTAAAGAACTGAGACTTTTAAGTTGTATAGTTCAATTGTATGTATCGGTTTTAGGAGTGTGTTTCTTATTGCTTACATATGCTGTCTACTTAATAGCTCAGCTAGAACAGAGAATCATTGTATAGCACTTATGTTTCCAGAGGTCATCCTGTTTGAGCCAGACAGTGATGTAGGTGATATATTACATTTGACACCCCAGAATGTTGCTGTACAAAGGGATTCTAATTCTTGGTGTCCCTGAGAATTGTTCAACATTCTTGATGGTATCTAATGTCTGGTATGCCACTGAGATGGGATTTTTTTGGTGTCTTTTCCAATCAATCAAGGTTAACATGACATTCATGTTGTGCGTTTTTTTCTGATTACGCTACTTTTGCTAGGTCATCTTGTACAGAGAAATATTATAATGAAATTCTTTGAGGTTTCTATGGTCATGTCATTTATTTAAAACAAGTTCTTCTTGTCTTCAATAAAGTCAGGATTTAGGCAGAGTTATAGAACAGGTAGAGTGAGGGAGGTTTGCATACTGACCCTACAACTATTCTCAGAAAGACATTCAAACCAGTCTGCCAACTAAAGCTTGTCAAATATTGCAAAAAACAAATGTTCACAAACATTTATTCTTATTTCCGGCAATTGTTCAGTTTGATCATGATTGTGTCCCTCTTTATTCACCTATATTGCACAGAGATTTTGGGAGTGACTGTTCTTCCTAAGAACATCAATATTACTATGCAGACAAAGATATTTATGTGTGAACAAGAGTATTTGGTAATTGTCATTGACAAACTGTTTTAACAGCTTTTTATTCCAATCAGGGAACAGAAGCATACCGTGTGACTTAGATGACCAATCACACACCAGAAAAAATGAATAGCAATTACGTAAAGGCAACTGTTTTTGAACAACCCATTTGATTGCATGTATTTAATCATAATTTGCATTTATATATAACAGCATTGTTCTTCTGCAGATCTCAAATCCTTCATAACTATTAAATCATTCAGACTCAAAGCAACCCTGGGTACTAGAGGAGTATTTTGAGGCTATTAAAGTCAAACTTTTCAAAATTGGATCTCTAAAGATCAGCCCTAAGTAAAAGTGGCCTGGGTTTTAGAGGTGCTGAGCAACCACAGTTCCCATTTAAATCAACACAGCCTAAAAATTGGGGCCTGAATTAAAGTTGGGATTTTCAGTGGTGCCTAATGGAGTTATTTGCCTAAATTCTACCAAAGCCTAAGAAACAGATTTTCAAAGCTATTTAGCCACCTAAAGATACAGATTAATGTCTAGTGGGATTTTCAAAAGTACCTAAGCAGGTTAGGCACCTAATGCCTGCTTAAATTAATGGACATTACTAAGCTCTTACCTGGATTGTTAGAGACCTAAATACATTTGAAAAAATGACTCTAAGTACTTAACTGTATGAACCCACTTTCGAAAAGTTTGGCCTAAGTGACATACTCAAAATCTGTGGCAAAACCAGGAAAAGAAGCCGAGGGCCCACTCCTGGTTCAGCTTAAGTCAACTGAAAAATATAAGTAGAACTAAGCTCTGAACCTTCTTGTCTCTCAGGCTTTACCTCTGGGAATGTCCTTCTTCCTTCTTTTACATGAAGGTTGACTTGAATTACATGGGAGCATCTGTAGGAAACCAAACCTAAAGACTTTTATAATTCATATAGCGAATAAATGAAACTATTGTATATAGGGGCCAGAATTTCATTTACACTAATGTTATGAAGGGATCTTAAAGCGGGGATACATTTCCCTCCATTTTTAGGTCGCTTTGCTCTTTGCCAAGGGAATGGTCTTACTGTAAATGAGAATCAGCTCCTTAGGTCATTTTGTCACAAAAACCTTTCTTTGAAATCTATCTGATTTTTATTTGCCCTTGTACAAAATTTCATCTTACTACCAGCCTGCTTTTTCATGAATGCCAGTCTTTGATTATATAATGGACTTCAAACAATTTTGAAACAGTGAGCAATCTGTGAGCCCACTATGTACTTCTTGCTATTTATGGATAGGGGATTTGCTGATTCACTAAGATGTGATGCTTTGCATTCAAATTATAAAGCTCAAGAGGTTCCCAAATTAGATGTTCAAGCATTTTTCCAAGGGCAAATAGTTTGCATAATGTCTTGCTAAAAGTTTCTCACCTTTATTTATTATTTGAACTGAAGTAACAAAGAGTCCTCTGGCACCTTAAAGACTAACTAAAGTATTAGAGCATAAGCTTTCATGGGCTAATACCCACTTCGTCGGATGCATGCAGTGGAAGTATCCAGGGCCAGGTTTAAATAGGTAGGCAAGAACCAGGTTGGAGATAACAGGGTTAGTCCAATGAGGCTGAACCAGCTTGTTATCTCTAATCAGGGAGGGTGAGGTATTCCTCTAGCAGCTGAATTGGAGGTGTGAACAGCAAGAGAAGAGAAACTGTTCTTGTAGTTAGCTAGCCATTCATAATCTCTATTCAGTCCCGAGTTGATTGTATCAAATTTGCAAATGACTTGCAGCTCTGCAATTTCTCTTTGCAGACTAGTCTTAAAGTTTTTTTTGCTGCAGTACAGTGACTTTTAAATCTGTAATTGTGTGTGTTCAGGGAGATTGAAGTGTTCTCCTACAGGTTTTTGTATAATGCCATCCTTGATATCTGATTTGTGTCCATTTATCCTTTTTCGTAGGGACTGTCCAGTTTGGCCGATGTACATAGCAGAGGGACATTGCTGGCATATAATGGCGTATATTACATTGGTAGATGTGCAGGTGAATGAACCAGTGATGGTGTGGCTGATCTGATTAGGTCCTGTGATGGTGTTGCTGGTGTAGATATGTGGGCAGAGTTAGGGCCACAACAGTGGTACCCCTAACTCACCCAGCAATATCATCAATCTATTCAGCTACACACTCAGCCCGGCAGAAGAGTCTGTCCTATCTCAAGGACTCTCATTCTGCCCCATCACCGCCACAAACATGATACAATTCTGTGGTGATCTGGAAGCCTACTTTCGCCGTCTCCGACTTAAAGAATACTTTCAAGACAACATAGAACAGTGCAGTGATACACAGACACGATCCCACCAGCAGCACAAGAAGAAGAACTCCACATGGATTCCTCCTGAGGGTCAAAATGACAGTCTGGACCTATACGTAGAATGCTTCTGTCGACGTGCACAGGCAGAAATTGTGGAAAAACAACATCGCCTGCCTCACAACCTAAGTTGTGCAGAACGTAATGCTATCCACAGCCTCAGAAACAACCCTGACATCATAATCAAAGAGGCTGATAAAGGAGGTGCTGTTGTCATCATGGACAGGTCTGACTACCAAAAGGAGGCCACCAGACAACTCTCCAACACCAATTTCTACAGGCCACTTCCCTCAGATCCCACTGAGGAATATACTAAGAAACTGCACCATCTACTCAGGACACTCCCTACGCTAACACAGGAACAAATTAACATACTCTTAGAATAACCCCGGTCAGAGCTCTATCTATTACCCAAGATCCACAAACCTGGAAATCCTGGATGCCCCATCATCTCGGGCGTTGGCACTCTCACTGAAGGACTGTCTGGATATGTGGACTCTCTACTCAGACCCTATGCCACCAGCACTCCCAGCTATCTCTGTGACACCACCGACTTCCTGAGAAAACTATAATGCATTGATGATCTTCCAGAAAACACCATCCTAGCCACCATGGATGTAGAGGCTCTCTACACAAACATCCCATACAGAGATGGAATACAAGCTATCAGGAATAGTATCCCTGATGATGCCACAGCACAAGTGGTTGCTGAGCTCTGTGACTTTATCCTCACACACAATTATTTCAAATTTGGTGACAATATATACCTCCAGACCAGTGGCACCGCTGTGGGCACCCGCATGGCCCCACAGTATGCCAACATCTTTATGGCTGATCTGGAACAACGCTTCCTCAACTCTCGTTCACTTAAGCCCCTTCTCTATCTAACCTACATTGATGACATCTTCATCATCTGGACCGAAACTCTGGAAGAATTCCACCATGATTTCAACAGCTTCCACCCCACTATCCACCACAGCCTGGACCAGTCTACACGGGTGGTCCACTTTAGACACCATGGTGCAAATTAATGACGGCCACATCAACACCACCCTATACCGAAAACCTACCGACAGCTATGCCTACCTTCATGCCACCAGCTTCCATCCCGTACACACCACACGATCCATTGTCTACAGCCAAGCACTGAGGTACAATCGTATTTGCTCCAACCCCTCAGACAGAGACCAACACCTACAAGATCTTCACCAAAGTTTCTCAAAACTACAATACCCACACAAGGAAATAAGGACACATCAACAGAGCCAGACATGTACCCAGAAACCTGCTGCTGCAAGACAAGACCAAGAAAGAAAACAACAGAACACCACTGGCCATCACCTACAGTTCTCAGTGAAAACCTCTCCAACGCATCATCAGTGATCTACAACCCATCCTGGACAACAATCCCTCACTCTCACAGGCCTTGGGAGGCAGACCAGTCCTGGCCTACAGACAACCTGCCAACCTCAAGCACATTCTCACCAGCAACAGCACACCGCGCCATAATAACTCTAACTCAGGAACCAATCCATGCAACAAACCTTGATGCCAACTCTGCCCACATATCTACACCAGCAACACCATCACAGGACCTAATCAGATCAGCCACACCATCACTGGTTCATTCACCTGCACATCTACCAATGTAATATATGCCATTATGTGCTAGCAATGTTTCTCTGCTATGTACATCGGCCAAACTGGACAATCCCTATGAAAAAGGATAAATGGACACAAATCAGATATCAGGAATGGCAATATACAAAAACCTGTAGGAGAACACTTCAATCTCCCTGCACACACAATTCCAGATTTAAAAGTCACTGTATTGCAGCAAAAAAAACTTCAAGACCAGACTGCAAAGAGAAATTGCAGAGCTGCAAGTCATTTGCAAATTTGATACAATCAACTCGGGACTGAATAGGGATTATGAATGGCTAGCTAACTACAAGAACAGTTTCTCTTCTCTTGCTGTTCACACCTCCAATTCAGCTGCTAGAGGAATACCTCACCCTCCCTTATTAGAGATAACAAGCTGGTTCAGCCTCATTGGACTAACCCTGTTATCTCCAACCTGGTTCTTGCCTACCTATTTAAACCTGGCCCTGGATACTTCCACTGCATGCATCCGACGAAGTGGGTATTAGCCCACGAAAGCTTATGCTCTAATACTTTAGTTAGTCTTTAAGGTGCCACAGGACTCTTTGTTACTTCTGCACTCCCAGACTAACACGGCTACCCCTCTGATATTTGAACTGAGTTTCCATTTTGGATCTATGTCCAGCACTCTTGAAAATGATTAAGTGCACATTTTTATAGAAGCTTTAAGGACTGAATTCTTCCCTCAGATGCATGTGTGGAGATCCCAATCTCCTACTGAAGAGCTCCTCTGAGAGCAGAATTTGGACTTAAATACTACAAAGTACAGAAGCATATAACCAAATGCTTATTTCTTTATTGCATCTTACTCTCATTTCTGGCTGTGTGCAAGATTTTCTTAATAATTCACTCTGTTTACTGCTTATTTGTATTCTAAGGGGTGAGGTTTTACTGTGACTTCTACACTTACATGTATTTAGGCAAGTTGCCCTACTTGTAATAGGTTATGCTTCCAGGGGAGCATGACTCCAGAGGCCTTCAGACTAATATTGATACATTTATAGGTCATCTAACAATTATACATTTATTATTATTGTTACTTGTTGATAGAATTGGGAACTTAATTAACATATTTACATGTATATAAACTGAAATATGAAAACACTGGAGGATTTCTCAGTTTTTCTTCTTATTTCAAAGGGGTTATTACCCAAAAGCCAAGAGCAGGATATATCATTTGTATATTCTGTTGGCCAGATTTTCTACTCTGTTATGCCAGTCATAAACTATTGTTAATGGAATCACAGTGTCCTCAAACTGCTATAATGGAGTCTAAAAATGAGGGCCTTCATCTAATGAATAATTCTCCACATCTGTTTCTTATCTGTCTCATATTGGTACACTGGATTACCTTGGGATGATATTAAAACTGTCATGATACTAACTTTGTAACATTCTCAAATATCCATTGGGGTACAGGTTGAGCAATTATCTGCATTAATGAAAGAATCTTAAGGAAATGTATATTGAGAATAACATTTTTATTAAAAATGGCTTATAGCATTAATGCCATTTTCTGTTACTATTGTCCAGTACTACTAATGTCATCTGCTTATTCCTTTAATTTATTATGCAAGAACTAGATTATGGGTGTTCAGCTAAAGTTCAGATCAAGTTTTCATTTTTTGTAAGTTAATATGCTAGAATTATTGATTTGAGGGAGCAAAGTCAGGAAATAGAGTCAGAATGATAAAATGAAGATCAGAGTTTGAAGACTAAACAAAAAGGAGAAGTTGAAGGAGAATAGAGAGATGTCATGATGCAGGAGATCAGAAATGATACTCAGACATATGGAGATAGCATAAGGAAAGTATAGAGTCCTTACAGGAGGTGACTAGGTAAATGACAAGGTGTGAATGGGATGAGAAAAAGAAGATGAGATAAAATATGGAGGCAGTTATATTAGAAGAAAAATATCTTGTGCCTTGGTTGCTTTTATCTATTAATATTGTGTTAGGCCTAAGTTTCTTTGTATGCATCTGTACAGCACCTAACACAATGGGACCTTTGACTATAATCCAGTGGGAGAGGAAGGGAAAAAAGCGGGTTACAGCATACTGTAACTATAGTCCATGGCAAGTACATTTCAGAAGGAAATCTGTCCCCAGGATATATTCTGACTTTCATAGGAGATGTGGATTTTACCCATATTGCACAAACTAGAAATGTGCTTATTTTGACAGGCAGATATGGCCCTCAGCCAATGAAAAATAATTAGATGTACTGAAATCCAATTGTTTTGTATTTATTGGACCGGATTTGTTTAGAGTTGGCTGAGGTTTTATTTGATCTCATTTGTATCTCACCATGCTGTTCCCCCAACTCATAGAACTAAAAAGTAATGAATTGAAAGGTACTGAAAGAAATGACTACTAATAATGTGAATGAATTGAGTCTGGGGATAAGGGAAATGCTGGTCTTTAAAAGCCCAAGTTAGCTGGAGCAGGATGCAACACTGCAATTTATGCCAAGATTTCTCTTTGGGAAATGTGGCTGTCGTGATCAGTCAAACATACTTCACCTTTTTTAAATTCCAGATGCAAAGTCCAAATACCAAGATCTTTGCTCAGTCCTTACTCAGGCAAACTCCCACTAAAAGCAATTCAAAGTTATTACAAACAAATGAGGGTTAGACAAGAGCTCAGGAGTTGTCTGAATGATTTTTTGACTCATGTTCAGCAATGTCATTCTAGCTGTAAAACAGTGTGGGCCAAATTCTTAGCTGCTGCAGGTAGGTATAGCTTCGTTGACCTCTCTGGGTGATATGCCAATTTGCTCCAGCTGAGGATCTGGCCCTCTGTAAATATTTTGGATGCAACACTGTATTGAACCAGACTCAGTATTAGTGTCCTTTTGTCAGATAATTATATTGCTCTTCCTTTTTCTCAACAGGACAACATTTTTAAACTAGAGGAGTCACATTTTGAAAATGGACGAGGGAAAAGCCCCTATGACCCCAAATTGCTGACAGCTTCTCTTTTAATAGGTACGTGCGGTGGTGTAAAATGAATGAGACTTACTTTCTCCATAGAGAAATACAAGTTTGCTACATTTTCCTTTTCACACTGTTTCTCAATGGTTGTGGGTTTATTGTTGTTGCATTTGGGGTGACGGTTCTATGTTATAATAATTTGGCAGATGGCTTATCCAAGTGTTTTGAAAATAAGGTGATTACATAAAAGATGCCCCAAATATCACTGTTGTGTTTGTTTCCCGATTAAGAACTTGAATGGCACACTCTTAATTTCAGCTGAAGTCAGTGGGAGCAAGGGATGATCAGGAATTTACACATATGAACACTAAGACCCTGATCCTACAGCTGACTGTCTATGCTAGGGAGCAGGTCTAGAATTAGGGATTTTGGGGTCCCTGAGTGCTGACTCTCACTCATCAGCATGGAGGGAGATGGGTGAAGTAATATCTCGCTAAATCTGGAAGGTCAAACTCCGGAGGACATTCCCTCGGAGCATCCAAGGCCTGCAGCCATCCAGCTTACTCCTTCTACTTGAGCCAGCAATGAGCCGTCTGATTGGCTTACTCCTTTTACTTCAGTCAGCTGGGCTGTCTGAATAACTGTGCCGACCTTCTGCTGCTGCTGCCACATCAGACCCCAATCTTGCTTGCTGCCTGCGTTCCTGATCCAGCTCTGTTCCTGGTTCCTGAGCTGCTCCTCACTCCTAGCTTCCACCTTGCTCCTTCTCCGTGCCTGATCCTTGCCTCTCTCTTGTTCCTGCCATTTCACCTTGATCTTGACCATCGACTACCAGTCCTAGCTCTGACTTCTGACAGATTCTGTCTCAACCCTTGGCTTAACACTTGGTGTCTGAGCACAGCTCTGACTCTGGTTCAACACTTGGCTCTGACACTCGGCAGCTAACTCTGTCTCTGGCCCCTACTTCCATTCCCCGTCCTGACACCTGCTCTGCCCACTAGAATATACTGCCTCTGTCCCAGTTCTGAACACACCCACACAGAGCCCCACCAAAGTTATTGATGGCCCTATGAAGACACTGGGATGAGGGTGTCCACACACTTTCAGTTGCAGGATCAGGGTCCAAGGGCCAAAGTTTTAAAGGTTTTTAAGTGATTTCACTAATTTCAGCCAGAGTTAGGTGCCTAAGTACTTTTACAAAATCTGGCCTTAAGTCAGGGGTGGGAAAACATTCTGGCCTGCGGGCCACATCTGGGTATGGAAATTGTACGGCAGTCCATGAAAGGTCATAAAATTGGGGGTGGGGTAGAGGAGGGGGTGTGGGCTCTGGCATGTGACTGGGAATGAGGGGTTTCAGATGCAGGAGGACTCTCCGGGCAGGGGTTTGGAGGATAAGAGGGGGAATCAGAACTGAGTCAGAGGGTTGGGGTATGGGAGGGAGGTCAAAGGTGCAGGCTCCGGGTGATGCCTACCTCATGCAGCTCCCAGAAGTACCGGCAACGGCATGTCTCCCATCTGGCTCCTACGCAGAGGCACAGACAGGCAGCTCTGCACGTGCCTCCCTGCAGCTCCCATTGGCCGCAGTTCACAGCCAATGGGAGCTGCGGGGGCAGCACCTGCACAAGGAGCCCCCTGGCTGCCTCTAAACATAGGAGTTGGAAGGGGACATGCTGCTGCTTCCGGTAGCTGCGGCACATGAGTGTGGAGCGGCCCCCATCCCGTTCCCTGGCTGGAATGTGGGATCAGGGCAATCCCCAGACCCCACTCCCCAGTGGGAACTTGAGGGCCAGATTAAATTGGCTGGTGGGCCAGATGTGGCCCACAGACTGTAGTTTGCCCACCCCTGCCCTAAATTACTATTGCATCATTAAGTCTGTTTAGATTTTCTGGCTGAGTTTTGCAAAGCAGGCTAGGAGATTTCGACACACAGATTTAATTGAATTAACTGTTACTCAATCAGGAGTGGCTAAATTAATGGAAGGTGTGTGTCAAAATCCCCTATACTGCATTGAAAATCTCAGTCTCCCTTTTTATTTTAATGTCTAATTTTTCCTTCTTTTTCTTACAACAAAGCACAGGAGTGTTGTGTGAGAAGGAAATAAAAAGGTATTTTTTCCCCTTTCCCCTTACCTGAGCAGTTAAAACTTCATGGGTTTTGCTACAGTGACTTTGTCTTTGATATGTGACTTTTTGGGTCCAGATCAGTAGTTATCACTCAAGATCTAATGGTCTGATGTGACGTCTGCATCAAGGAGGCATCGATGGGCTTTCAAAAGTTCTCTGTTCTATGTCTCCCCAAAACCCTCCTTCAGATAAAAACTAGTCTAGCCTGAGTTATATTCTCTATTACTTTTCAAACACTGGTAATTGTATGCCTTTAATCAATAAACATTCATGCTCCATTTACACTGCATTTGCTCATAAAAGACAGCAAAAATACTTAGTCCAGGGGTAGCCCTAATGATCACAGGTGATGAGCTGCCCTGGGGCCACACTTTCTTTGTAATCAAGAAAGAAGCACATACCTTGCTCCAACTTGCACCCTGTACTTACTCCAAACAAAAAGGAAAGAACCATGTGCCTAAAGGGCTGGTGTATAAATTAATGCCTGGAGCACTTTAATTTGTGCTGGAGCTGCTCCCCTGGGATTGACTTGACTATTTACTCTAATATTCAATAAAGAAAAGGCATGATGACAAGCCAGTATTACGTGATACACACGGTATGCAACCACACAAAGTCAAGAGCCTAACCTTTCACATGCCTTTTTTTTACCTGGTCCTGCACAAATATGATTATTTTATTTCCTTTGGCTTTGCTTTCTGTGCTTTTAACAAATCTTTGCCTTTGTCAGGTTAGTCACATTTTTGCTGCCTCAGTATTTTTCCTCTGTCTTAAATATATATTTCCCAGCTATAGATCATTGTCCAGAGCACCTTATTTGGTTTTGACTCAGGCTTCAGGTAGATCTGTGTTCTCACTTGTACTCTTGAAAATCAGGCAGATTGATATTTTTTTTTTCCTTTTTTAAACCACAGGACAATTTTTGCCTCTTTAAAACTTCTTATTGGTTTCCTTATTGCCACATTATGTTATGGACTACATTATATTGCTACAATTATGTAGGACATTTTACTAAAAAGGTTACCTAAGAACTTTACAAGGTGGGGGGGCAGATTCACACACTGGTTTCCAATGGCTTACTCTGCCAGTGGCCCTCCAGCAAAAAATTGGTCTGGTGGGACACACAGCCCCCACTGCACCTGTGTGGTCTCTGAGGCAGCTGGTACAGTATTCCAAGTGGATGGAGTCTACCCAGGAGAAGGTGAAGTCAGGCTGGCTGGAAGATGAGCAGATTGAGCCATAACTGCTTCCCCATAGTACAGTGGTCCCAATTTTTTTTCTGTTGCACTCCCCCTTATCCGTAATGAACCCTGTCCATGCCCCGCAGGAAACAGAGTCGGGAGCCGGGGCCAGGGGTCGGGGGCCGGGAGTGGGGTCGGAGTGGGGCAGTGGCTGGGGCCTGAGGCTGAGGCCAGATCTGTGGCTGTGGGCAGAGCAGGACTGGGTCACATTCATTTTCCACCTACCCCCCATAGGGGGCTGTCCTGGGCCCTGCCACACACACACCTGAACGTTCCTTTGTGCTCCCCGAGGGGAGCGTGCCTCACCATTTGGGGACCACTGCCATAGTAAATCCCTTTAGAAGGAGAAAGCTGTACCTTCTCCTGCCTTTACCTGTAAATGAATATCTCCTTTGCTGCAGCAGCCTTCTTCAAGGCCTGGGATTGCAATTTGTGCCCACACATACTCACAGGTGTTTTTCTGTGAATATTTAAAATAGTCACTCAACCATCACTAAAAAGCCACCTCTGAGGTGTAACATAGCTTCTATGCTACCAGCTACCCTAAACAGGAACTTTTTAAGAGTAAAGGCAAAGAATAAATGCTCGACTCAGAAACAACAAGGCAAATTTTAGGTGAGTAGAATATGATTGCCCAAGTTGGAATTTCAGGAGGACACAAAGATTAATATTCAAAAAGTGCCCTATACAATATCTAGTATCTATTAGTATTCAGGGTTTTCCATTTTTGTCTCATCTGAAAGAAACATTTATGTGTATAAAAAGGGTTTTCTGATAAAATTCAATCATGTTTTAGAGAAACATTTTATCATTATTAAATTGTTGTGGTATATTTTCAAAATAAGTTTCTCACTCCATCCAGATGCAAACATTATTAATTCTTCTTTAATGTTCATTGAAGGTAGCTGTTGCTACTCTGCTCTGAGTAGATGCCAGTTGTGAACATGCCATCAAGAATCCAAGCCATTCTTCAGCCATCATTTCCTAGCTATATGTTGCTAACTAAACAACTTGCACGTGAGCATGTTAATACTTGAAAGTGTTAGGAGTATCTACTCTGAAGGCACTCCTTTCATTTATTTCGGGACAGGGGGAATAGGGAAAGGTAAGTGGGTTTCAACTATGAAAGTCGCAAGAGCAGGTTAGACGAGCACCTGTCAGGGATGGTCTAGATAATACTTAGTCTTGCCTTGAGTGCAGGGGTCTGAAGTAGATGACCTCTCAAGGTCCCTTCAAGTCCTACTATTCTATGATTCTAAGAGAAGATTGTTAGCTAATGAATTAGTCTGAGACACTTAGGCTTTAGGGATTTTCAGTGAATTGTCAAGGAGTTAGACAGTCCAGTTGCACTTACTATCACTAATATTGGAATCATTAAGTTCCTCTGAAAATCCCACCTGGGATTTTCAAAATCTCTTCAGATTTGGCCTAACTCCTCTCAGTGAAGTCAATGGAAGCTTTGCCATTGAATTCAGTGAGATTAGAGTCAGGCCATTGTTGAGTGTCACAGGGTGCGTCCGACTTTACCGGTGTGCTGCACTGTCCAGCCTGTTCCTGGTACCTAACAGTCATAAAGACGTCTAAGCTATTTTCCTTGCACCACTTGTATCTTTTATTCCTGCACATTTTTACACACAGAACACAGACATCTTATAGCAGGTGTTTGCCCCACAGCCTCCCAATTCAGCACACTTCACCTGCTGAATCCCACTATTACTTTCTGTTCCTTCTATTTGTATCATCCCAATATCCCAAAATTCTTAGCCCAGTAATTATCACCCAGGTGCTCATAATCCCCCAACAAAAACTATTTAATTGTTCATCGCTGAGCCTGCAGCTTTCTGCATGCTGCAGCAACATCAGTGATCAGGTTGCTGCTGCTAACACTGTGTCAAAACCAGCCTTAATAGTCTGAGGGAGTCCTCTGTCCGCTTGGTAACTGATTTCTTCAGGGAACTCTTTCCAGCTGGCTGCAGTAACCTGCCTATTCCAGCATTAGTTTTATCTTCATCCTTGGACATCTAACATTGATCATGACCTTAAAACAAGAACCTCAAACTTCAGTAATGTCCAAGAACTAAGTAACTCATTTATCCTTAAGAGCTGAAGACAAAAAAGTACAAAAGATACATGAACATTGTTTAATTTCAAAAATCTTGGTATCTAAGAAAATCTGGAAATTGTTCTTAAAGTTTAATGGATTAGGAAAAACTCTTCTATCCAAAAGATTTACAAAAAGGAACAGAATGATTGTGCACTTTAATGGTCATCTCTGTACTTGGAAAGTTAATATACAATATAACTGTTTGTGTACATGTGTCAACACCAGTCCTTTTGGCCAAATAAATTTGTTTTCACAACACCTAGCTCCTTACACAGCTCTCTGCATGCTGATGAGAGAAAATAACGTATTTGCACTGTATAGGGAGGGGTATCCATTTCTTTATGCTGCCTGGACATAAATGAAAAGTGACAATTTGGTTTTTTTCAGCTTCAGAAATTATTGTAATTTTTTGAACTGTACATTCCAATATTTTTTAAAGCTGCTAGTGAAAACACTGTCAATTTAGGCATTAATGGAGGTCGGAGGGCTTAGCAATAACATGAGAAACCCTTTTAAATTTATAGTAGCCATGGATGATTCTCATGAGTTTCCAAAGTGAAGGGCTGCATAAACACACAATTCTTATACTTAGAGAAGAGGCAAAATTTTGATCTAGATTTCAAACTCAAGTTCTGGGAAATCATTTGGGGTCATCCAGAATCTGAAAAATTTAACCCAAAGAGGATCACCCCTTGTACTTCTTGCTCCTGGTTGAGCTGGAAATAGAGTAAGAACACCCTTTCCTGCAGTACTGTGCATTTATTCCTAACTGGAACAAGGAGGCACAGGGATGTACAGAAAATTAGAAATGATTTTTAAAACACAAAGGGCTCAGTCCTGTAATCCTTACCAAGAAAGCCAAATCTCTCACCCTTACCCATGATAAGGACCTCATTGAATGTTCATTGACTTCAGTGGACACCGGATTGAACCCTGCCGGAACTCTTACATATCTCAGTGAATCAGTTCAAGTTGTAAGCCAAGGGTCAAATAGTTATTTCCTGAAAACATACTTATCCATCCCAACTTTAGAGGTAGCTGTAATAGAAAGCAAAAACTTGCCTTTTGACCTCCAAAAGCGAAGTTCTGTCCTGGTTCAGAACTCTACATAAAATGTGTTCTTCAGCCTCTTGTTGGTAAGATTCCCACCCCACCCATGACCGCTAGCAAAGACAAATTCCATCAGATCAGATCAAACCACAATAATGTTAAATTATCATGTGGTGACATGGCACAAACCAGGAAGCCAAGTTGCATTCCTGAGGTCACTGCACCTCAACAGTTTTACAGTTTTTTGAGAGTTGAATGAGATCCTGAGGTGCTGAGAGACCCAAAAATATTTGCAAATATTACAAAAATCTTAATAAAGTTGTTGAACTACTTAATTGTAATACTCTATTAATAAATAGTCTATTAATAAATTTGGAATTCTTTTTTTTCTTGAGAGACTTTCCCATCTGTTGACAGCTAAGAAATAAAAAAAACTGGTTTTGTTGATTTATATTGATTTATCCTGACTTGCTTGGGAGTGGATGAAAAGAAAATGAGGATAAGGTTAACGAAAGGTTAAGAGGAGCATCAAAGTCATTTTTCACAAACCAGAAGGTTGTTGTTCTTTAAAACCTCAGCTGCATATGCTGTACATAATAAGGACTATAATTAAGTGATTGTCTCCTGTTTGAAAAAAATGTTTGGAAAATGAAACAGAAGAATGAGACATTGTTAATTAATGATATGCTGTTCTGTTTCACTTCTGATTATACCTCCTGCTGGGCATGACTGGTCTATTTGCTTATAATCTCTGCTGTGAATTCATTCAATTCCACGCCTTTCTGCTATCATGTTTTCACCCTTCCTGACTTTCATGAATATCATATGGTACACAGTCATTGTAGCTTCAATTGATAATTTTATGCTGTCAGTGTTTCAGGGGAAAGACGCTAATGTTATCCAATAGGCATGTTTGGACATGGCTGTCCCACCATGGAAATTTCTAAAATTGGCATGAGAATCACATGCTTTGTTTCCAAAAGGGTGTTTGAAAATCAGGCTATGGTGGGATTCAGCCTGAACAGAAAAATCTATCACTGGAGCTTTAAAAATAACCATTGTTTCATCCTCAGATTTATCCTTTTGTCTAACTACTCTTGTAAGATGGGCAGATAAAATATTGGTCGTGAGGAATGATCTACTTTTATTTTAATTTGCAAAGGAAACTCTGGGCTGGGTCTGCTTATAGATGCACTGTAAGGGCCTGATCCTGCAAAGTGTACTCTCAGTTTTCTAAATCCAGAGTAACTCTGTGGACTAACTCTGCATTTACTCCAAACAAAACTGACACCATCATTTGGCTCTATATCTGGCAGTTTGAAACTGCTTGTGGATACAATTCTAATTGTGTATCTAATTCTTTTTCTTGGAATTCATCTCTTCACCAAGTGGTCTAAGACTACTGTGAGCAGTGGCACAAATGCAAGGGTCTATTGAAAGATTTGAGCTTCATCTTTTGAATTGGGAACATGTCATTCTTTGTCCCTGGTAACCCATCTAGTTGAATCAGCAGTGGCATTTCTGGGTCTATGTTATTATGTGAGTCTGATGTCAGACTTGACCTCCTGTGTACTTTTATGGGCTGGGAAGCCACAGAAAGGTTTATCCTCCTTCCCTACTACCTATGCTGAGAGAAATGTGTGCCACTGAGTGACAGTCTTGCAAGCATAAAATTCATAGAAAGGAAAAAAAAAATATGTTGTATTCTCCAAGCAGAGGAGGATGCTCATGAAAGTGCTTCCAAAAAAATCATCATTAAAAGTGAATATGAGAAAGCAGTTCACATGTAAACAATTCAAGGAAAGAATTCAGCAACTTTCTGAACTAGGAACCAATGGACCTGAGTCTCCACAGCCTGAAATTTGTGTAACCATTTGTAGCGGTGCAAAGGTGTAAATCACTGCTATTCTTACTTAAGAATCGGGGTCTAACTATAAAATCTTCTAGTGGCTGCTTTAGCAGGTACCAAAAAGTCAACCACAGACATGTATCAGAAAGATGTCAAGATGAACACTAGGATATAACAGCTAGAACTATATGCAGATGTCTTCAACAGGAGGAATAATGTTTCACTATGATATGACTGATCATATCCTGTATCTCTTGGTCCCTGTATCCCATGAATATAACATAAAAGCAAGGTCGTCAACTCTTGCTGTTTTATCACAAGTATTACAATATTTGGTACGTCTCTTAAATGCCCCAATTCCTAGAGGCAAGTAATTATGTGAGAAACTCGGCTTTAATTTAAAAAAATAGCTACTAACTTTCTAGCCCTCACAGTTGCAGAGAAGAATCCTGAAAATGTGACCCCAGTGCACCCTAAAGGCTCAGAAACCAGAGGGCAAATAAAGAGTAGCACTACTGGTTATATTTTAAAACCTCACAGCTTTTAAGCCAATCTCATGATTTTTGGAGCCTGACCCATGATCACTGGATGATTTGGGAATGGTATAGCAGGTAGCAATATTTGTTCACTTCTTGACAGAATGTTTAGTTATCTCATATCATTCCACAGATGGAGAATTGTACTCTGGGACAGCAGCAGACTTCATGGGTAGAGATTTTGCCATTTTCCGAACTCTGGGGCACCATCATCCGATCAGGACAGAGCAGCATGATTCCCGTTGGCTGAATGGTATGAGAGACGTACATTTTTTTTCCAGTGTTGTATTCATGTAGCTTTTAAAATCTAGCATACTGCAAACAGTTCCTTTCCAGTAACACCCATGACATGTTTACCTCTCCTTGATATGGAGCAGAATTTTGTCTTAAACCAGTTAAACTAATCAAGAGTGATTTATAAAGGAGCGCTTTTTGGTTTTTAATTATATTGAGATTTGTGGAGTGTGATTAAATTTAAACCATATCCAGAGGCAGCAACTAAAGCAGTATCATGTGGCAGGAGCAGTCTGTTGTACATGTATGTTAAACAGGACTTCTAGGGAAGTTTGAGCACAGATGCTAGAGAGAATGTTGACTGGAGGTATACCCTCTACAGGCCAGTTCATAAAGCAACCGGGTCATCTCCGAGGTGCAGTTCTGACATTGGTCCTCCAGACTCTGCAGGAGAGAAGGAAAATTAGATAACAGGAGCCCTCAGACATGCTATAGCTCCCAATGTGTTGGAGTTTCAAAGGAGCCCTAAAGCTTGCCTCCACCACTGGAATCTTTGCTATTTTCACAGGGCAGAGTAACTTCAATTACAATGTGCAGTTAACCGGTTAGACTCAGAAGTGCTCATTTGCCAGTGCGAACACCACAACTGTGTGTGTTATCAAAGCATTTGCACATGCGGATAAAGACCTGATCCAATTCCAAGTGAAGCCAGTTTCCTACTAACTCCAATGGGAATTGGATAGGTGCACAAATGTATGTTTGTTTTTGTCCATTTACATATTCATTCATAGTTTTAAAAAACTTACTTGTTCCAATAGCTTGTTTAAAGTAATTGAAGACACTATGGACAATCTCATATTGATATTTAAAAGACTTAGGACTAAATTTTGTAAAGGCCTGAGAGCCTGTCTTTCTGTAGATCCAATTTGTATTTGCATTCCTATTTCTGAACCCCAAACATGTGTTCAAATGTTTGCACCTACCATGAAAGGCAGGTAACCATATTTGCATCCACAGTTCAGTGCAGGGGCAAAAATACAGATGCAAATTTTGCAAGTGCAAAAGGGAAGCTGTCTATTAAAACATGACCTTTAATGGATAAGCATATTAGCTATTGCCAAGATTTCCTGGTATCACATAAGTATTATTTTGTTTAAACTGCAAGATCTCTTGAGGGGGGATGTACCTTTTATTAGATGCCTGGATGGTGCTTAACACAGTGGATCCCTATCTGAGATCTCTTGATGCTAATGTAATGCAGATAACATGAATATAATAATAATGAAAAATACATTGGATCTGATTCTGTTCCAATTGAAATCAGTGGCAAAACTCCCATAAGCGACTGAGAGAACAGGGTTGCGTCAACTGGATTTTGATTTTGCAGGCGGTTGTTGCCTGATAATCCAGAAATATTGCTCGCTGATTTCTTGTTGTTCTGATGATAGGATATCTGGACTTCAGGGAACATTGAAGTGGAAGTGAGAGTTTGTCACTGATCTATAGAGAGAGATCCTGCAAGGAAAGTATCTTGCTTTTGGGTAGATTAATACTAAGAATAGCACAAAACCCATGTCCGTTGTGATGGCCCTGGTGAAATAAAGCCCAGTCATGCAAGTAAAAGCTGCTTTTGTGCAATAGATTCGCACAATGACAGCTGAGTCAGGAGGATTTATGCAGTGGGAAAGCACAGCCATTGTCCGCATCCCCTGCACTTCATCGCTGAAAATGTGTCATTCCTTTGTGGATTCAGTTATCAGTCTCTCAGTGCTGAATGTGAAAACTGTTTTTCCAAAATTAGCACTGAGTTAACATCTGACAGGGTGTGGAAACCAGAACTGCTTCTTGCTGAAGACACAGGGAAGTATAAGAGTGCACACAAAGAGCTTGCAAACCCTGACCCCTCTCAAAGGAAATACTCTTGAACTAACACAAAACTGGGGACAATTTCAACCTTGTACGCAGTATACATGAGTTTGGGATTTAATTACAGTCCTTAAACTGCATTCCTGGATGGCAAAGTCCTGTTGAATTTTCTAAGGTGAGAAATTGCTCTCAAAAACGTGTATAAGGGATTAGAGATTGATCCTGTGTGATTTACTAGAGTTAGATCCCTGCGAAAGGTTGGTTTAAGAATTGTATTAGAGAATTATTATTCCCTATTAAAGGCTATAGGACTTTTTCTGGTACATTCTCATTAATGTGCTCCTGGCTGCGTTTCAAGTGAACGCTCTGTGGCCAATAGAGAAGTCCGAAAATAATCACCTGGGGCTGAAACTATACAGGCATACTGCTCCTTTGATTGTTCTTTTTCTCTTTGCCTTTTTTATGTGTAATTACAAAATAAATTTCCTGGTTTCAGATTTTTTTTTAAATGAATAAATTTCTAATGAAGTATGCCAGAGTTGAAGGATGAGATGTGCATTATATACACAGAGCTCTGTATACGGTAGAAGTGCAAGCTTCCTCATTCCTTCCCATCACCCTCTTCTGGAAACTTTGGCCTCTGCTGAGACTTCCAATAAGAGTATACCAGCCAAGTGCCAGTTTCTTATGTTGTGGCCAGCTCTGTGGGAGTTATCCCAAGACCACTATAAAGATATGTTCAGTGATGATGGTTTTGTCTTTATACACAAGGCCCTGATTCTAACTGCTAAACTACAGCTGAAAGGCTCCCTATCTCCCAGTCACTTGTGGTAGTTTGGGAACATCTGAAATTAGTGACAGAAAGCTGGTATTTTGAGCATGCATCGGTTTGAGGGTGTGATCCTGGCTCCATCTCCTATGCTCTGCTTCAAAGGGACAAAGGGGATGGAGGGATGTCCTAGATGGGGATTTCCCTCATAAGCACCCCTCTGTAGGTGCTTCAGGGCCAAAGCACAGATGGAAAAAAAATTAGCAGGTGCTTAGCACCCACTGGCAGCCAGCTCTCCCCATCCCACCCCAGCGCCTCCTTTCTGCAGACGGACCCCCCACGCAACTCCTCCCTCTCCTTTCCAGCGCCACCCACCCGCTGCAATCAACTGTTCCACGATGGGCAGGAGGCGCTGGTGGGAAGGAACGGGGACGGGGCGCATTTGGAGGAGGGGGCAGAGCTGGGAAGGAAGAGGCAGGGCGAGAGTGGGGGCTTGGGGAAAGGGGTGGAGTGGGAGCAGGGCCTGGGACTGAGTGGGGGTTGAACACCGCCGGGCAAAGGAGAAAGCCAGCGCCTGTGATTTCCCTGATGCATGGGGAATTCTTGGGGGATCTAAAAACAGCATATGCAGCTCTATACCACCCACTCCCATCCCCTGGCATAGGGGAATTCCTGGATGGGCTGAAGGCATGGCTAGAAGTGGGGGCAAGAGAGTAAGAAGGGAAAGTTGCAGGGCGGTGTGCTGAAGCAAATGCTAAGCAACACAAAAATGGACTAAAGCCACTGTTTGGGCAGAGGATTAGGGGAGTGGAAAGATGGCTTGGAGCCAATTTTCCCCACACCCTTCCTGGTTCTGACTTGAGCACAGGGGCTCCAGCTTCACATCTTTAAAGTTAAAAAAGCAGATTTGAAAAATGAATAGTCCATGAACGTGTATTTTAAGAGAAAATATTCAGAGTTGGGCTACAGACAGTTTGAAAGGAAATTAAACCACAAAAGGGACATTAAAGGAGCATTATGCATCTGTTTTTTACCCACGAAAGCAAGGCAATGCAAGCCTGAATCACCCTCCTGCTAACAGTTTGAGTTAAAGACAGAATGTCAGGCTGGATTTCCAGCCTTAACTTGGAATTTCCTTGCTTTCTGCGAGTTTAAACCAGCCCCATGATGTTGTTATTTTAGAATCCTTTCTGTGGTTTAATATTTAAAGTGGGATAGTAGCTGTGCATGGTCCCCTGGAGACATTGTCCTTGATAATCTTTACTTTACGGTTACGTAAACAGCTGAGTATTATAGAAGCTGAGCGAGTGTTCAGTAAAAAGGAAAATGCCCTCTTAAATTTCACAGGCTTTGAGACAGGAAACATGGACTTGATCCTCTTATGACATTTGTGCAGTGCTTTATAGCCATCATTGTACACAGTTTCCTTTTATGACAGATTACAAGATGCCTCAGTGCTGGTTATGTGCAAACATCTTTGCATATTAGCATATCTCACTGTGTAGGGTGGTGTATGGAATCAGAAAGACAAGATTCTAACTATTTTCAGGTATTTTCTTTCCTAAAAAGGTCATATGAAATGTGTGAAGACATTTAGAAGTGAACTGTTGTTCCTTTCCAACTTCTGCTGAGACTTGAATGTGCTGATTTTCTACTGTATTTGACTCTATCAGTCGTCTTTGTTTAGCTACACTAATTCCTCTCTCCCTCTCTCTTAACATATGCAATGTTTCTCCATACCACTCCCACATCTGCATACCTCCCTTACTTTGAATGTTCTTAAATACCTTCCCTACCTCCCACTTTCATGCAAACCTCCCATGTGGTAACAAATGATGCAGCTGAATTGGTGGAAAACATGTTCAGCATTATTTTCCAAACCAGGACTGAGTGCTACTTGGAATAAGTGTGATATGTCTACTAATCTAGATATAACTGGGCTTAGAAGGATTAGACATCTCTTGATTTCACCGTACACACATGCAAGCCAATGAAAAAAAAATTTGCATCAATAATAAGCAAAACTCACAGATAAGCAAAGTATGAAAAATGCTAGTTGAGAATTTGTTGTTGTTTGATTTAGGATCTTTACTTTGTACATTTTGACATGTGATCCTGAGAATTTGTGTTTGAATGGTTATAAAGCTTTTACTTTTTGAATAACAGCATCAATTGTCATTAAATAATTATTGTCTGAGCCCCTCTATGGTCTGACACCCCATTTCGAAAATTGAAATTAATTTTTTTTAAAAAAGCATACAAATATCGATATCTATCAAAATCATTTTTTGAAAATGAAATTCTGCTAAGCCTAGATATCACCAGCTCTGCTTCAGCCAGCGGTAGGGTTTGTTCCAAGGACATCTTGCATTTGAAGCCTGCACATCTGCTGCTTGAGCCCAAGGACTATGTCCATTAGCTGAAAGCAGTAGCAGATTGATATTCTCTTATGTGGACTAGCACTAGAGAGAGACAATGATCCATATTTTCCTTTTGTAGACACAATGTCATGGACACTCTCACTCCTGCAGAGACAACAAATGTGTGCCCATATAAACAGGAAGAATCCTTTCCCTCTTGAATATGCCCCCCCCCCCCGGATCGTCTTTATTAAAAAAGAATAGTAATAATAATTCCCACGTGACAAATACCACACATGACAGATGTCAGTCATGTCACTTAGTGGTGCTCAGATACTGTGGTGATGAGCGTGGAATAAGAACCTGAACAGACTCGAATTCAAATAGGATTTCCAGATTTTTCTCTTTCATTTCTGGCTCCAAATTTTAAATGTTGAAAGTGATTTAAAACTGGATTTCTTGCTCACCATCAGCTCCCTAATCTGTATACGCCTGTCTTCTATCACAGCCCCTTCCTGTGCTCATTCCCTTACCAGAGTTTTACAGCCATTTTACTGCAATTAAAATCTAATTATTGGAATAAATGCAGAATTACTCAAAGCACAAAAATTCTCTTCTTTGTTGCTGTTGTTACTTGATGTTTATACAGCTACTGATTTAAGGGAATGTGGCATGGGGAACTTTAGGTCTGACCCAGTTCACACATCCCGTCTGGGTACTTGGGGTATTTTTAATGAAATATAAGAAGCCATTCCAGCCAGGAACTGAGGGCCAATAACAATTAGGAAATGAGCAATTTCTTTAAGGTTCCTCCACTTTCAAGAGACACGCACGTATAAGGGAAAAGCACTCTTAAATTTCCCTCCACCAGAAAAATGGCTGTCTCACATCAAGTGTCTAAATGGAATTATTGGAAATCTTTTCAGCAACTAGACCCTGTTTTCTCATTCAAATACTTAATAATACAGCACTGGATCATTTCCTTTCAAACGGTTTTTTATCCACTATGCAAGCACCACACCCCACTCTGGCAAGTTTATGCTGGGTAAAACGGTTAGAGTAGCACAAAGCGGTGTGATAACCCTGATCTATGGTGTGGTTTTGTTTTTTTATTTTTTTTTTAGGAGGGAAGAGGGATTTCTGTTGCAGGCACTGTGAAAGACAGCCATAAGACTGTTCTGAAGACCCCTGCAGGGGTAGGAGGGGTATGTGAAAGGTGGGGTGTAACATGCACTGCTGCAGAGATTCTCGCTAGCGCTATGGTCCGTAAGAAACATGGGGAGGCTGCTGCAATTTAAACAGGCCCACAGGGCATGTTTTCCCACCGTGATTAAAGTATGGTGCTATTGTAACAACAACGGATCCCAGTCATCAGCAGGTGGGATTGACCTGTGGACCTCTGGAGCTAAGTGCATGAATCTTTACAGCACGAGCTAAAAGCCAACAGTCTCTTAGCTAAGGCTGTAGAGCAGACTCATTTAACTCTCTCTCTCTTTAAGTGCTCTTGGTGCCTCTAGATGGGACAGAACACCAAACCCAGACGCTGTGTGGGTTACCCTATGTTTCTTAAAGACACAGTCCAGAACTCATCTTCCATATTTTAGCTCTAAGGCAGGGATCGGCAACCTTTGCCATGCAGCCCACCAGGGTAAATCCCCTGGCGGGCCAGGCTGCTTTGTTTACCTGCCGCGTCTGCAGGTTCAGCTGATTGCTGCTCCCACTGGCTGTGGTTCGCCGCTCCAGGCCAATGGGGGCTGCGGGAAGTGGCACGGACCAAGGAATGTGCTGCCATAAAGGCGATCCACATTCACTAGTTTACAGTTGTGTAGCCTTGCCAGAATTTCCTCCCAACTAGAGTGATTTACATTGTATAATGCTGAGTTCAAGTAAAAAAGACACTCCTTCCTGCAGGACAGGACAGGTGGCATGTTAACACTCCCAGACTGGAGCTTGTCTTCTGTCTTTGGAACAGGTTTCTCTTTAAATAATACAGTGTGGGGGTTTTACAAAGAATTGAACCACCATCAGAAAAGAAACATGGGTTTAAATGGCAGGCTGCTAATTCAGAACTATTCCTGTGTGTGCAGGCTGCCTTCGCAAACCCAAGAGACAGTTCAAGAGGTTACAGGCTGCTGGTGTTCATAAGATTCCCTTAATTCTCATGTAATGATATGTTAAAACTAGGTTGGTTAATCATGATCTTGGAAATGGTAAAATAAAGTCTGTGAAGAACATTTATATTTAGGGTCATTTGTGCCACCCTTGCTCAGGCTGAGTGCTACCATGATTTCAGTATGAATAGAGACAAATGCTACAGTGCACAAGCCTGCCACGCAGTCATTGCCCACGGTACACTGAAGATCTACAGCGTGCTTTGACATACTGCTGCAGTGCCTTGGTAGAAGGATCCATATGGCCTGTTAGAGTATGGCAAGCTAGTGCAGTGTGCATATACATCCTGGCTTGCTGCACAGTAAGTCTCCATGTAGATAAGCCTGGAATAAGGAGTCAGCATCTGACACTTGGAGAGTTTTGCAATTGCTGTTAATGGAGGTGACTAACCAGCATTTTCAAGAAAAAAATTCCAAAGAATCCCATGGCAAAACTCTAACTGACTTCAGTCAGAGCAGGATCAGCTCTGTCACATTCCCCTCTACTTTGAATATGACAAATGTCTGAATTTGCCTTTATTCTTTCCTTGTTTTTTTCCCCTTCTGTTCTAGCCATCGTTTAATTCGCGTTGACCCTGTCAGTACCAATTTCCTCTTCTCAAGCCACCACGTTCAGAGTCTGGTGGGTGTTCAATAGAGATTTACTGTTGACTGGGTAATTTGAGTTCATGTGTGTGGTGAAAAATTAGTGAGGAAAATTACCCAGCAAAGTGGATGCCATGACAATGCATGTCACTGTGGTGTGACTGGCTCTGCTGACATAGCTCTCAAAAGCTCTCCCCCTGTGAAAATAGGGCCTGTTTGCAAATTAATTAGTTTCTGGCAGTGGCTTGATTGTTGACCCAAAGTTTGTAGAGTGGAAAAACAATCAGATTAGTGTGTTCTATATAAAGGCCCAGTGCAGCACATGAGTGTGGTTTGCCAAACTGTTGAGACTGTGAATGGAGTGAAACATTCTTTTTTGAGAAGCCAAGCCAAAGGTTAAGTGTGATGTGACTAGGCACAATGGTCATGGGGGGATGGAGAATTAGAGGGTTTCAGCTACACAAAGCTGGATGGTACTAAGCAAGTTTCATTGAATTTAATGACATTCACAGCATTAGACACAAAGTCATTGAGTGTGTTTTAATCTGGGTTAGAGGGAGAAATAGGCTGGCCTTTTTATTAGAATTTTTTTAATGTAGTCATGGGAAACACTAGTGACTGTGGCAATGGGGGCTATTAGAGATGGGCCCAGATCTCACCCCTGGATTCAACCACCCCCAGATTTTGAGGAAATTTAGATCAGAATCCACATTTTGTAAATGGCCTCTTATCTCTATAGCGGTTCAATCCAAACCTTAGCTTCAGCCCCTGAAGTTGGGATCTGGATTAACATGTGATTGATCTTAAATAGAACTGAAGATCACTCATAAGGCAAACACATTGGAAGATACATAGATTAAATAGATAAGCTAGCTAACAGAAAGACAACAGGCCTATGTTTCTATTGTTCCTAAAAGATCTCATGCGCCAGATCCTTAGCTGGAGTTAATTAGCATAGCTGCATTGAAATCAGGTTAGCTGTACTGGTTTACATTAGCTGAGGAGCTTGGGGCATGTCACTAATGACATACTTTACTATCAATACATTATCAATGTGATTAATTTCTTCAATGGCAACACATGATAGCTGTTCTTAAGAATGAATCTTCACTTCAGTTACCTTTTATGAGATTCATATTATTTCTGTCACCCCGTTATACGCCTGTTGAATTCCCTTAGAATCTTTCATTTACGTTAAATGCCCAGGCAAACCTTTTAGTTGTGTTAAATATGTTAAAAAAACATCAACCCCACAGCTAAATGAGAACTGGAGCATATGGGAATTTTAAGTGGTCTTGAACCAGTGTCCTGAAATATTTTATATAGGAGCCCAATGGACCTGGATCTGAATAGTCACTGACTTTTGGGAAGTTTGTTTCCTGATACAAACTTCGTGGCTGGTTTTCTGTACATAATGGACCGAACCAAGACCCCACATATGAACACTGCTAAATTTTGAACTACTTGTAGAAAAAAACATGCACCATTGCATGCAATTATCACAAAGGAATGTGCATATCAGGTATCAGATCAGGCAAAAAGTCATAAGTGGCCTTCATATGTGCAGATACCAGCTCCAGATTGGTGTTTACACTGCAACAACTATGCGTTTAAAGTAAACCATTGCATTTGAGTTAAACAGAATACTTGGTGCATACATTAAAGTCCTAATTAGCATCAGACATAGGTGAATTCTCCTGTAGTCTTAAGACTTTCTTCTCACTGCTTGTGTCTATCACTCCCCCTTTTCTGTGTTCATGAATTTCTAAAAAATCCCGTCTGAATGGTTGTAAGGCTAAGTAATTGCTTTTGTTCTTTGGTTTATTTAATATAAATACACAAATCTCAATAAATGATAGGCCCTCACCCTAATGATAGACATCACAGTTGCAAAGTTATAGAATCCTAACATGAATTTGTGTGGCAAATCAGTGACTGCAGATTTATTCATGCTCTCTGGGACCCACACTGCCTTTTCATCTTAGCATGCAATATGATTTAAATTATAGCTTGTGCAGAGCTGTGCCTTGGGATTCCACAGCATGTTTCCAACTGTTTATAGTTCAATGAGCTTTAACCTCTGTGATTCTCATAATTAAATAATGTCAGGCCTGATATCAAAGTGATGGCTGGTACTAGGTTGCTTCAGCACTCTCTTGTACTAAAAGCCTATTTTGACAATGCAGTAGAGATATCTGTGTATTAAAACCATAGAAAATATGGTCAGCTAATTTCAAGAGCTTGATTTAAAAGTCGCAACAACAAGGAATTGTAATAATACTAAACTCCATTGTTAAAGGCCTGCTCCTCTTTCCTATTGAAGTTAATAGTGGTATGACTATTGACTTCAATGGAACAGTACTGGACCTCAGCTCACCACATTGTGCCTAAGTTTTGCAGCACAAACAGTACGTAAGATCAAGAAATAGTATAGGATAGGTTTCTTTAGTTTTATTTGTTTGTTTCCTTATCTAAACACAATAGGCATTTAACTGATCCCTTGAAGAATATTGTGGATTAATTATTTTTAAATACTAAACTGTATCAGATAGTGTTACTCCTGGGGGAATTCTTTACCACTGCACATGTGCAGAATTCATGTCCCCCACAGATTCCTTTGCTTCCCCACAGAAAAATGACTTTCTGACAGGGAAGCAAAGGGGATCTGCAAGAGCAGTCACACACCACTCTCTAGCAGCACAGGTACATTGTTTCAGGCATCTGGAGCAGCCGGGGAGAGGTATATCACCAAAGGGCTAGGGACACCTCAGCCACTGACTCCTACCCTGAGCTGGGATCAGCTGTTAATCCCAGCTGGGCTGAAGGCAGGAGAAAATGGAATTTCCTCTTCCCCTTCAAGGAGTGGCTGGGGCTCTGTCCTCCCTACAAACCTCCCCTAGCTACAGGAAGTTCAGCATCCTCCCCTACTTCCTGACCCCATCGCTCCTCTGCTGTGGGAAGAGGAGCCACTGTACAGGGAGCTGCTCCCTCATCTGCCCAACACCCATGCATCTGGACCTCCCATACCCAGCTCACCAAGCTTCAGCCCCTACATCCGGAAACACCTCACCACCCCTTCATACTCAAGCCCCACCCCACTGAACCTCAACCCCTGCATATGGAGCCCTCCTGCACCCAGATCTCCTGCCTCCAGACCACCACCCCTGCACCCAGACCACCCCCACTGAGCCTCCTGCACTCAAACACCCCCCTGAGCCCTCTGCACCACCCTGACCCCCACAATGAGACCCCCCATGCCACTGACCCCCAACTAGCTTCACCCAGGCACCTACCACACCAAGCCCCTCTTCCCAGCACCCAGACTTTCCCACTGAGACCCCCCACACACACCCAGACCCCTCTACTGAGCCCCACCCTCCTTCACCTGGAAGCCCCTGCAGAGTTCCATTGCTTCTGCATCTGGACCCCCCACCAACAAGCCTCTGTGCATCCAGATCCCCCGACACCTATACCCCGCACAGAACTGCCTGCACCCAGATTGTCCCATATAGAATCTCTCACCCCACACCTGGATTGCCCCACATTGACCCCCTCCATAGTTGGATCCTGCCTGATTGAGTCTGCCTATCCCACACCTGGTGTACCTGAAACAGAGAGAAAGGGCCCCAGGGTGTTTCTTGGGCAGGCCCAGGCCTTGTGCTGTGTCAGGGTCAGGTGCAGCCTCACCGCTGAGTCCGTGGGGCTGTGGGGGAGGGAGGCTACAGAGTGATCTCCCACCTTCGTACAGCCAATGGCCTGTGCTCCCACAGTCCCGCTGGAGCCTCTGCATTTATTTATTGACAAATAAAATGTGCAGAATTTTGCAGAATTTAACATTTTTAATTTTTTCGGTGCAGAATGCCCTCAGGAGCAGAGTTGCCTACTTTCATGCCGTAAATAAGCACCCCGACTTTCACAATAAGCCAAAAATCAAGCTAATCCCATTTCAAAATAAGGCCAAAACAAGCCAATCCCTAAGAACTCCATCACTCTAGGTGACTAGATCCCCCAGCGTGCAGTCTGGGACTGTGTTGAGCCCGCTGTGCACCCCTGACGCTCTCCCCTGTTTGTGCCCTAAGCCGCTGCTTGTGGGGAGTCAATCAAAAAAAAAAAAAAGAAAAAAAGCAAAAAGCTACAAGCCAAATAAGCAACGAGGTACAACCCAAAAACTAGCCAACAAGCAACTCACAAGCCAGTTAAGCCAAAAACAAGCCCAATTTTCATGCAGGTTTGGCATATCTGCTCAGGAGTAATAGTATATACTAGAAATCTTTCAGTACTATAGTTGTTTTTCCTCTAAATACCTAAAAAGGGTCCAATGAGAATTTGAACATTCAGTCTGTTCTGGTACCTCAACAGATCTCCATCTGTATGGAATAGCAGCTGTCCATTTTAGTGGCAAAAATAAGACTTCAGTGGTTTTCATTCTTATTAACTCTTCAAAGTCAACGGCAGTCCTATTCTATTCGTACTTAAACTTCTTCAACTGACCTTTTTCCCCCTAAATTCCAATATGCAGCACCTGTGCAAACCCTGAAGGCAAGGGGGTTGTATAAGCGTCACCGACGGCCTAATCTGGTTTGCATAACTTTATCACTGGCAATGATGTGCAAGTGGAGAGAAGCCAACTTGACTCTCACTCAGATCCTAGGTTGAGTTTGCAGCTCTGGAAGCAAAAAACTGACCCCTTCTTTTTACTTTTAAGCGTGCTTAGCACTTTGACTGGAAATCACTGAGACAATAAACATGAAACTGCATAACTTTTTTTTCCCCAGAAAATCACAGTTGTCAGGTGCCATGGGGAAGACACAGTAAAAGAACATAGTTGAATTCCCAGTATGATGCCTTTGAGTCCTGCATGCATCCTGCTTTGCTTCAGAATTCCCATTTCCATCAATGCTGTGACAAGCAGCTTTTTAAATTATCCAGGCCAGGCATACACCTACGGATATAGACATTTCTTTCAGTGTTTGTTACAATAGTATGACAAACCTCAAGCATATATTCCATAATAATCAGTAGCTGAGGGACTGTAGTTTTTTTCTTAGCTGCTGAGTGAAGCTTAAATATACAAACACATAGTAGATTATTCAGAGGAGATGGAAGGAATGCAGTTGTCCATGTAAACATTACTATGTTCAGTGAAAAATATTCTTGTACGGTGTATTCCTTGGCTATGTGTATCTTTTAAAAAGATCCTTAACACCCTACGGACTAAAATCTGTGTACCTTTTCCAGACCTGAAGAAAAGCATTGTGTAGTTGGAAAGCTTGTCTCTTTCACTATCCAAAATTGATCCAAGAAAAAAATGTTACTTTACACACCTCATCTCGCTAAAATCTTGTGATAGTTTATTCAATAAACATAGCTGATTTTTCAGTTAAACTGAAACTGACAAAAATCCAAACTTTCTGACCCATGTGTTATTGTTTTTGCACTTTTGAAACTTATAAAATGCCAAAATATTTTAATGTAACAGAAATTACATTTTAGCTGGTTTGTTCTTAGATCTTGCATGCTAAGTAAAAAGCCCCTTGGAAATACGGATTTATGCTGCCACTAACACTAGCAGAATAGAATGTGTATAAGGATACAAGTCCAGATCTTAAACTTGTATAAGTCAGCATAGGTCCATAGGCTTCAGTGGAGCTATGTCAGTTTTATCTAGTTCAGAGATTTGTCCATAAATTCGATACTTAACATATTTGTACAACTATATATTGGAATAGCTCTTAATGTATAAGTTCATATATATACCCAGGGAGACAGTGTTGTTATACACTATATAATAAAGAATCTATCACATAATTACAATTTTATGGTACAATTTAAGAAACATCAAGATATAATGGCTTCCTATGCCAACAACTAATGGTCAGTAAAAAAGAACAATTAATGTATCATGAATTGTGATACTGTATAGTTCAATAATCACAATATAACAGGAAAGCTGGTAACAGAATTGCTTTTAGTAAGCTTTCCTGCAGGAACTGTATTTCCAGTGGTATAACTCAAGTCATTTTATCTGTTTTGACGTGCATGCAGGATATTGTTTATCAGTGTCTAAAAGGCTATTGAGAGCTTGAAAGGTATGGACAAGCCACAAAAATTGAACTGTCAGCTTTATCCAAACCTAATTTGGAGTCCCATTCCACTCCCATTTCACTGTCAGTGTCCCAGAGTGGATTTCAGTTGGCTGGTCTCATCCTATACCATTTATCTGGTTGGTATAGCAGGTGGTAGCATGATGGACATTTTGCACATAGGAAGTTGAGGTGCAAGAGAGTGGTAGAAGAGGAATAAAAGAGTGTCTTAGACTGTAAGCTCTTTGGGGCAGGGATCATATTTTTGTTATGTATTGTACAGGGCCTAGCACAGTGTTGTCCTCGGCCATGACTATGGCTTGTAGTGCTGCCACAGAACAGATAATAAATGAACAATACAAAAAAGTTTCCTCATCCCTCTTTTTTTTTAAAAGAGACAGATTTGTATTTATTTTTATCAGATTAGTGGCACTCTCTGAGATATGGAGAAGGTGCTTTTCATAAACATGAGCATACAAGTAAATCTTGAATTTCCTGTTGGTACTTCAGTAAAGGTTTAGTTCAGATAAACAGGGACAAAGCCAAGCTTGGACTGGTTGGCTTTTCTTTTAAACTGGCAAATCTGTGGTAGCTTTGTGCCAACATTGAAATCAGAGTATATAGTCCTTATGTTAACTCCGGTGTTTACTGGTTACTAAATTATCTTTGAGTAAAATCAATGTTCCATTGTAATTAATTGCAAAACTCCCATTGATTTCAATAGGATCAGGATTTGAGTCTTTGTGAACGTGCATGTGTTTGTGAGCAGTGAATTGCTAATGCAAAGAAAAATTATAGGTCAGTTCAAACCAAGCTACTAAAACCATGGAACCTCCAAGGAAGCTATAGCAAAGTAACTGGGGAATAGTGGGCATTGGAAGTAGTAGAGACGTTTACTGGAGCTAACATGCATTGTGAATATTTAAATAATGTGATTTTGATGAGGTGGGAGAGTGGAAGTTTCCCATAAACGTTTTAAGCAAGAAAGCAAAATCCTGTGAATAAAGGAGATGAAAGAAGGATTTGATTTCATAGACTACAAGACAGGAAATAGTACACTTTAAAAGATAACTGTAAAAACCGTAACTGTAAGAAGAGGAGTTGTGGAGTAGGCAGACACAGTGTGTTGTAAAGCTAGCAAATAAAGGTCTCTTAAAATGGGTTTAAATGGTTGACATTACATCAACAAGCACGATGAAAAGAAAGAGTCAAAAAACACTAGCAGCATAACCAGGCAAGTGTTTAAAATGATGAATACAGATTTGCTATAGAGGCCAAAAAAGTTGTCTAGTAAAACCTTTGAGAGAATTATATGTGATTTCCTTATGTGCAGTTTGTCTTGATATTTTAAAATGTATCTTCAATTACTGAACAGTAAGACAGATGAATTGTAAATCGAAAGTCTGATCACAGCTGACCTCTGATCATGAACTAGTCGGATAACCTGTCATTGGTATTCTGTACAGCATTCAAGATACATGCAACAAGAAAAGCTAAAGAATAAAATATGGGAGGGAAAGCGAGTGATATCCCTTATGCCAGAATTATGCTTTACTTGCTTCCTTAGGATACCTAGATACTACAGAGGTGGGTCCGTTAGAAACAGAAAGCAGTCACTGTTTTGTTCTTACATTTAATTTAATTTAATAAAATAAAATGTTTCTGTATCTTCTAAAAGATGAGATTTAAAAGTAGTTTTCATTGGCAATGTCTGTTTCCTGAATGGTACCACAGCAGATATCAACTCTGCAAAGGCAAAATTCTCTTCACTCATCTGCATTGCAGGTTTCAGTTGTATACTCTGCCCTATTTCTGTGCACAGAACTCCCATTGAGGTCAAAGAGAGCTCTGAACATGGAATAAGTATAGACTATGCAACAGAGAGCTGCACTGTTAATCAGTGAGTGATTCTCACTGGCCTGTGTATATGGATTGGTATTATCGCTATCCAGCCTGTGATATGCAATATGAACAGCTCAGTTATGTTTTTTTGACATAATTACCAGAATCTTGTCTGTGGAAAACTTCTCCTGAGAGACTGTCCCACAGTTTAATACATCTTACTGTGAGAATATTTTTCCTGAGTTTTCAGTTTTTTAAAATGTCACATCCTTATCTTTTGTAACTGACTAAATAATTCTTCTCTTTGCTATTTAAGCTCCTCAAGTATTCATGTGTGCTTGTAGGCACCCAACCATGCCCTCTAAAAATTACATTAAAATACAGGTGAACCTCCCTTTCTGACAATGGCTTGAGAATATTCCCAGGAATTTTTTATAATCTGGAGTTACAGTAATGTTGTCTCAAAGCTTTCTGAACCTCTGTATGCAGACACAGAAGTAGATGTTTTGTGTAATTACAATGAGCAAGATTTGATCCTTAAAGCATAACTGATGATGAACAATCCTCTATTAACAGGGAGATGGACTAGGTAACCTAATAGGTCTTTTTAATCTCTAATCTTTTTTTTTTCTGATTGATGCAAAATTAAGTTGGAATTACATATTATATCCATATTATATCTACTGAATGGGGTCGTCATAATTGATGGTATCATACTGAATGTCAAAAGAAGTAATGAGGATTTGTGTCTCCACTCCCAAGTGTTGCTGAAATGCCTTGCTGGATTTTGCATTATTTCACTAAATGTAGAGGTTAGTTAAAAACCGTCATTCACCCAATGCTTATTTCAGTCTCTACTGGCTTCATTTATTAAGCTTGCCGTAATGGATTTTGTGTCAAGTTGTTGTACACTGGCTGTAAAAATTAATTATAATAACAAAACCATTTTACATAGTCTGACAAAATGACCTCAGCTTTGTGGCTACATCAGAAGGACTTGGCAAAGGAATTAAATTATAGTGCAAGGATTAGAAAGGTTAGGGAATCTCTACAGGACTGTTTGTTGGATCACTGCTTTGAAATGGGACTGGTTCTTAGGCGCCAACCTTTCTCAGTGCCGGTGGGTGCTTCCACCCAACCCCCACTCCAACTCCACCTCTGCCCCAAGATCCCTGCCCCTATTGTACCTCTTCCCAAATCCATGCCCTGGCTCCACCTTCTCCCGCCAAGCGTGCTGCGTTCCCCTTCCTTTGCCCTCCCTTCCAGGCATGCGCTGTTTCACGGCACAAGCACTAGGAGGGAGGGGGAAGAAATAAGATGCAGTGGTGTTCTCAGGGGAGGAGACAGTGCGGAGGTGAGCTAGAGTGGGGTGGGGAGCTGCCGGTGGGTACAGAACACCCACCAATTTTTCTCCATGGGTGCTCTAGGTCTGGAGCACCCACGGAGTCGGCGCCAATGAACTGGTTTGGTGATCATCACCTGATGAGCATTCCCTCAGAAATGAGTTGAGGGGCTCAATCCAGTTCTTTTTGTAGCACCTTCTAACCATTTCACTGACATTAATGGATTAAGCCTGACAGCACTCTGCACTGCTGCTCAGCTCGCAGCTTCATAGAATCAGAGAAATGTAGCACTGGCAGGGACCTCAGTAGATCATCTAGTCCTGTTCCCTGAGTGTTATCTAGAGCATCCTTGATAGGTGTTTGCCTAACCTGTTCTTAAAAACCTTCAATGGAGATCCCACAGCCTCCTAGGGAGCATGTGTCCTTCATGATACCTGATCCATGTCATTTCCCTCTCCAAATCCCCGCCATACATGGGCTACAAAGTATAAGATAATATGAATATTTTTTAGAGGGACGTCAGTCTTCTGGCTGCTAGACTTTCAGGAATAACCTGGGCATCTTAAAATTAACACAGTGGTGATAGAAATATAACACCTCCAGATATAGGCAGCCACAGAAAAGAGGTGCTAATGACATCCCGTAAATTTTGGTGGTTATTCTTTAAAGAGATAATAATCACCTCTTTCAGAGTAAATAGGATGGGCAGATCAGAAGGTCTTTTTTGTGGGAAATCTAATTTACTTTGTGAATTATGCTATAATTTGACTGAACTTTTGTGTTCACTTTTCTTCACCATATAATTAGTCATTATGGAGAATCAAAATTATTGTTGTCTTTTTAAGAACAAAGGCCTCAGAAACTGATAATTATTTCACAGCTCAACATGTTTTTCTTTCTCCTTCCCATGCAGCCTACACTATGGCTCGTTAGAAATGTTCAGACTAAGAACTAAATTATGGGGGATGAGAAAGATTGGCTCCATCCTAGTTGAGTATATCTATATCGCACTCACAGAATGAGCAGGTCTCGCATCCTCTCTGTTGCTCATGCACTAGAGGTCAGCAAAACAGACTCATATACAAAGAAGGAAGTTATGTGGCACTGAGGGGAGCTTGCACAAATTTTAAAGGGGTAACAAGGGCTATCTCTCATCAAGTTACCGCACCATGTAGAGGCACCATGGATCTGGTTCTCATTGACATTCAAGCCCACTTTCACTGCTTTGGCAGTGAAAAGTGGCCTTGAAGAGAGCATACATTTAATTCACTATCACTTTAAAACTCCTTTACACTGGAGGAGTGGTATAAACGAGCCTTAGGGTAAATGAGAGTCAGGCCCTAAGCCTAAGGGCAGGTCTGCATTGCAATCACAGAGTATGATTGCAGCTCATGTAGACATGCTTGAGCTAGCTTAACTCTAGCTAATTCAAGGACCAGAACAGTGAGGCTGCAGCAGTGTGTGCTTCAGAGTGGGTTGTACAAGCCTGCCTTGAACCCTGGTAGTTACTTGTGGGGCTACCCTGTAGTGAAGTGCACATTGCCATAGCTTCTCTGCTGCAGATCCTGAGCTAGGTTAGAGCTAGCTCAGGTACATCTACAAAAGCTGCAATTCCTCTGCCCTTCCCCCATGATTGCAAAGCAGACATGCCCTTAGGCTTAGGGCCCGATTCTCATTTATCCCCTAAGGTCCTTCTATACCTCTTAGCACTTTTTGTGAGCCAAATAACAACCACACCTAAATCTCTCTCCATTCCCCAAAACTATATCTGCAGTTGATGATTTTTTTTTTCTTTTCTTCTTTTTTAATTTCCTGGTTTCCTATGGTGAATGCTATTCTTGGAATACAAATGCTGCTATTCAACTAATCTGAACTGATGTTGAGCCATTTCTTTGCCAAGATATGACAACCACCTCAGGGGTTTGGTTTCAGTCTGCATGAGTTTCACACACCTAAACCAGTAGATTCTGTCCACAGGCCTGGAGCCCACAACATCCCTTCTAGTTCATTTGGAGTTTGTATAAATGAAGAGAGAGAAAAATTGGTCTTTCCCTTCGTATCCAGAGAGCAGTTATAATCAGGAAGCAAACTAAATTCCACAGAAGTAAAAATGTAATTATATAACCCACAACCATCAGCTTAAACCCTGAAGTACAGAGAGATTTTTATTCCAGGAGAAGTCTAATGGTACATCTATACTAACCGCCGGATCGGCGAGTAGTGTATCAGGGATCGATTTATCACATCTCATCTAGATACGATAAATCGATTCCCGAATGCTCTCCCTGTCGACTCCAGAACTCCATCTTGGCAAAAGGAGGATGCGGCGTCGACAGGGGAGCGGCATCAGTCAACTCGCTGCCGTGAGGAAGGCCAGGTAAGTCAACCTAAGATACCTTGACTTCAGCTATACTGTTTGCATAGCTGAAGTTGCATATCTTAGGTCGACCCCGCTCCCCTAGTGTAGACCAGCCCTCAGTGTCAGGACAGTTATGAGAATCATGCATTTGGGTTTTTTATCCATGCCCAATCTGCAGATCTAAAGAGCTTGAATAAAGAAGACAGCTTTGTTTTAATGTTTCTTACAATAAGGATTATCCTTAGATGATGATAATATCCAAAATATTGCAAATCCTTGTCCAGTATGATTCAATCCTTGTTGCCATTTGTGTAACAGTAGTATTGAGGTCTGAACAAAAACTAGATATGTAAGAGCATTGTGAGTTCATTAATATCTTCTGCTAGGTGTTTGTTTCTTCCTGTGCTATCTTCTTGTTTTGGAATGTTGAAAAAGATGCTATCTTAATATGATATCTTAATATCTTTCATTCTTAATTGTCTCAAAGCACTTTGCTTCACTCACCAGCAAAATGCAGACACCTGTATAGTGAATCAGTGTGGCTATTTAACAGCACAGAGCAACATTACACAAGTTTTAATCCCAGAAGTGAAGAATATCTTATGCAACTGAAATTGCAGGGGGAATTTAGATAAACTAAATACACATGATCCAGTATTATAATTTCAGTATGACACTTAGTGTCACTAGACTTTGAAAAAATATAATGAGATTTCTAATCTTTTATCAGACCCTAGTTTAATTTCACATCCAACACTACCTATAAAACCATAGTCCTGTAACATCATTCTGGAGTACTGATTTGGTAATTATTCAAAGCAAAAATTCCATCTACCAAATCATTAATACCATTACCGTGAGAATTTTTGATTTTTTCCCAGGAGCAGGATTCCTATTAAAGTATGAATGACCAAAACCAGTTCTGCTTATCTTGCAAGAGCAGCTAATATCACAACCAGACATGGTGTGAATATAAAAATAGCAAGACTGGCTCACAGCCCCTTTTACTTATGCGCTAAGCTTCCCAGGTCCTCTACAGGCCTTAAGAAACAAAGAATAGCCAGAACATACTCTTTCTTTGTCCCTGGGTCTGCCCTGACACAGCCCCTGTGCTAAGGACTGGAAACTGGACTGGTATAACTCTCTTACTCTTTCTTTTAACAACCAAGGCATTTCCTTGTATAAGGGATATTCTCAGGGAACCATTTTCACCATCTTTGAGGAATCTTTATGCCAGCAGAGTTCTGTAAAAGGTGTGATGTTGTGCTCAGGACACCCAGAAATGTGAGCCCCTGTGTTACCCTGTGCCTTAGCAAGAGTGAGGGCTTTGCTGCTGCAAAACTATATCAGTTCCCTGACACACCAACTTGCCTGCCTTGCCAACAAGCTCTTCAGGACTCTGCCAATCTAAACCTTTCCTTGCAGACAACAACCTATGAACCCCAGTTCCCGAGTTCCCCACAGATGTCTCCCTGGAGTGTCCAGTCCCTCACACGGGATGCTCACAGAAATTAGTAAGTTCATTGCCTCCAAAGAGACACATCAGCCTGTAAGGTTAGCTATAGGCTCAAACTTCACTTAAATACACAGCACTCAGATGGGTTTGTAATATCAAGAAATAAGTGATACTAAGCAAAGAAAAAAGAGACAGGTATGGTTACAAACAGTAACATAAAACATGCCTTAATTTTAACTAGTTAATTTTAGCTAGTTATGATCTTTGACTAAGCAGTCTTCTTACTTATCGCTAGTTCACATCATCCCTACCTGCCAGATTGGGGATCCAACTTTCAGAGGCTCAGAAAGTGGTTTATCCTCGGTTCCCTCAATGATGGATAAACTAAAAGGCCTTTTTGCTCCCCTTGTACTACTCAAAATCTATTGTCTGTGCCTCAAGAGCTAGGAAGGCTTCTTGGGGTGAAGATTCTGTCCCCTGGCATGATTGTTAAACAGTTTTCTCCCGTTTGTTTAGCTTGGTGGCTCTGTTTACCCTATACTTAAATGTACTTTCATTGTGCACTGTCAGAAATTCTGCAAGCTGGCCAGACAAGTAAATACATATTCTCCTTTCTAGGGCAGACTAGGTTTATGCATTGTGTCCCAAGCACATGTAAAGAACATTTTCAGCACACATCTATACTTTGTACACAACCGGTCCTTATATCAAACAATAATTTTGGGGACCAATGTGTCACCAGTTTGCACAAGTTACCTCAGATGACCCCTCTGAGATACATATTATGACAATAATGCATTGGGGCAATGATTGTGTGAGGCCTGAGTTACAGGATGGGGACCCTCTTCCATTTGGCACATAGGTGCTCCCAAGGTCACAAAAGGGCTTACCTGTAAGTGAGAATCAGGCCCAAAGTTTGACTGACTCAGTGGCAAAAGAAAGTGTTTGACAGTTGAAGAATTAAATGAGGAAGATTTAGAAGCACACCATTAAAAGATTAGGAGGTTTGTAAAATATAGTAAAGTGTGTAAGAGCATAAGACAAGTTAGCTTTCTGTTCATCGCATGTTAAAAGCTTTGTCCCCTGGTGACCTTGCAGAAAGCAATGAGGATTTGGAGCTTTGTTGTGCACATTTGTGATTGGGGCCATACATCTTCCTCTGAGAAGGCAATAGAGCTAGCTATGATTTTCAAGTTTAGATTTTCTGAGGGCGGTTCCTGCTTTTTCTTATATGCTGGGTCTCTGTAGACAAGCACTGTGTGTTTATGAAGTCAGAATAGATGTCTATTTTTGTTATTGTTAAATTTTTAATTTAAGATTCCCTCATCTCATTACCTTTTTGTAGGGTTCTAGTCACCCTTCAATAATTTTCATTAAATTACAGCAACTGCAACTTTACTGAGCGTAAAATTTCCCTACAGTGTCCTCAAATATTCTAGCTGTGAACTGAGGAAATTTGTCATTCTGACCACAAATCTATAGTAATGGGGGCATCTCATTCAACCACCTTACAGAATGTCTCCTGTGAGAACTGCCTGTTTTCTTCTTTGAAACGACAAACCTCCATCATTTGAGATTTTTAAGAGATGGTTGGACAAACACCTGTCAGGGATAGTCTAAACAATACTTAGTCCTGCCATGAGTACAGGGGACTGGACTAGATGACCTCTCGAGGTCCCTTCCAGTTCTCTGATTCTATGAGGGAATGACCCCAACTTCTGTTTGCTCAGCTTAGTTAGTGCATCTTGACACCTAAAGCAATTTCGGTGCCGTTTCCTGTATGCATCATCATTAAAATGCTAATACGATTCATTTGGAAATCCAATCTGCTTTCTTTTATTGTTTTTGCTGTTGTTCTTTTGTTATTATTGCTAAAGAATAATGCTTGTGAGGGAGCAAATAAAGATTGATTTTTCTTTAGCTTTATTTGAATCTGAAGTGCTGAAACAAGCAAAACATGTTTCCATTACTTAATTAAGTGAACAATGGCATATCAATCATAAAGGCAGCTGGACCAAGGTGTCTTTTTCATAAAGTGGTAGCTTTCTCATGAAGGACAGTTTAATGGGCTGCTGACGATGAAATTGCTAACGAACTGGTAATCTCAGAGGGCCATACAGAACTGGAGCTAGCAGAAGGTGTCAGTTAGGGTATGAAAAGTAGCCCAGTGTCAAGAGACTTGAGAAAAGGAGATTGAAAAAAAGTTGAAGTGCATTTCTTAATTATTTGCTTCTTGACACTGATTGTTTTAAATCAACGTTTCTATTTTTAACCTGCTTGCACTGGCTATGAGATCAGAGAAATGCTTCTGCCATTAATGTTTATCATGTTTACATTGTGGTTTCATTCCCCTTTGATCATGCTTAAATATTCTTCTGACATGTTCTTTTGATGTTTGTTGCCTTTTTAAAACACATTTTGACATTGATTGCTTGAGTTTTGAACATAATGAATCCTTGTAAACTGTTTAAATCCAAAGTGTTTCTTAAATCCTTTTCACTAAAGGTGTTTTTTGGGCCTGGAATGTGGAAAAGAATATGATACACAGGGTATTGTGACTGCTTATCTTATTAGAAGACCCATGTGTGTGTTAATAGTTTTGTAAACCTGTTTTGGGATCACATAGTCTCTAGTAATTTGTATATCACAATCTCAGATGGTCATATCCATCGATAATATCCTTCAGAGCACTATCATGGGTACTATTGCTTTCGACTCCTGCTTCCACTTCTCATTCATTTTAGCTCATTCCAGCGGAACTTCTTTTCTATATGTCATCAACTTCCTTATGTGTCTGTGCTGAACATATGAAGTATGTCAGTGCTGCCTGAATTATCTTAAACTCCCCCTGGGGCACTCTTGATAATAAGATAAATTACTGAACTAGCTAAAATTTTCAGGGTGATGCTGTATGCCTAGACTCAACAGCTGAACACATATGCTGGGGTACATACTTCCTTTTGCTGCATGAGTGCACTAGTAAGAAAACAGGGTATATGAAGTGCCTGACATTTAGGCATTATTTCCACTCCTTCCCTGAAAGACGAGAAAGACAGAACTGCAATCCAGGGCTGCAGAGTGCTAAGTGGGGTGACAGGTAACTATCTGGCTGGATCACTGTGGCCCCAAAGGACTAGGTTTGGGCAAAGTCAGGCCCCCAAGAGTTGTTGGGCAATAGGCTCCAGACATCAGGCAAGACATTCATCACAAGCTAGGGGAAAAGCTATTGCAAAGTCGCTGACGCTCCTCAGATCAGGTCAAATGTACATGGCTGCTACTGGTATCGTGTTACCCTGTACAGCATGTCACAAGTTGGGCGCTCAATGATTAAACTGGGAATATCACCACTGAGTGGTGGGAGCAGTATAAAAAATAATATCCACAAAGGAGTAACTCCAGCCTGCATGGCTGCCTTGCAGCTAGCTCTTGATTGAGAAAAGACATGGGGAGACAAACCTGAACTAAACTCACCATAGAGAAAGCATCAGGTGGTTGGCATTGCAGGCTTCCAGCATCTCCTGCAGCTATGCTGGCTCCTAAACGTTTTGTTCTTCTGAGCCTTTGGGCCTGGATAATACCATCAGGCGGGGGGCTGTGACCCTAGGCCCAACCTCTGCCTCCTTTTTTTCTTTTCTGCCTACATGTACGCACCAAATATTTGGGTATGATGGTGTCTGTCTTCAAACTTGCTTGTTGGGATGTGAGGACACTGTGCACTGGTATGTCAAACAACCTAGAGGAGGTCAATGACTGGAGAAAGACTGCCATCATTGGCAGAGAGCTGGAGAAGCTTGACTTTGACATAGCCTCTGTCTCTGAGACTGGACTAACTTACAGGCTCTCTATGCAACATGCAGTGTTGCTTCTTTTGGCATGAAGAAAGCAAACAAGACCTCTGTGAGGCCTCCACTCTTTAGTGTATTCATCCTCACAGCACTCTTACATTTTGTACATGGGGGACTAAGACACAGAGAGGATAAGTGACTTGATTAAGGTCACAGAGAACATATATGGCAGTATTCTCAGCCAGATACCCTAGCTACTGGACAAACCATCTACTTCCTCTATCCTAGCTTTCCTGTGCAGTTTTCATTTCTGCTGTATAGAAAGTCAAAATAAACAAGGAAATAAGAAGTAGGCAAGACTGAATGTGAAAGAAACGCTCAACAATCCATGCATGGAATCAGGAAGCTCTGCTGTAATGTTACACTACAGTTAACAGAGCAATTTCATATGTATTATATTACTCCATATGCTTTCCTGAATCACTACAGAGTATGAATAGCGAGCACTGCTATATCCTGGATAAATAGACTATAGATATGTGCTGGTGTGCAGTGTTGGGAATGTGTGTGTGTGTGTTGTCCTAGAAGTAGATTCAAAGGGCAGAAGCAGGTTGTGATAGGGATTTCTTTTGGATGGGAGCACCAGGAAGAAAAGATGAAAATTTGCTTATTTAATGAAAGGGTTAGTTCATGTGTGCGAGTCAGAATGAATGAATCCTTTCATGTAAATGAGGCAACAGATTTTACTTTCTGTGTAGTAACATGTATATTGGCATTTTCTTCTCAGATCCTAGGTTTGTTAGTGCCCACCTAATACCAGAAAGTGATAACCCAGAAGATGACAAAATCTATTTCTTCTTCCGTGAAAATGCAATTGATGGAGAGCACACTGGAAAAGCCACCCATGCCAGAATAGGGCAGATCTGTAAGGTAATGTGATGACTTAATTTGTGAGAATGAATGCCCTCAGTTAAAGCTATAAAAGTGATATTAGCAACTACTCTTTCTTGGCTATACATTAGTCTATGGTAACATTGGCAATGTAGTGATGCTGAGGTCTTCCAGAATGACCAATAGTCAAGGGAAAACATCGAAGAGGTACAAAATTCAGTTTTGTTCTGTTTGGAGTAGCACCGCAAATTTACAATGCATCATCCAAAAAGTATCAGAACCTCCTGAGTTTTCAAAATGTGGCTGAGAAATAGAGTCTTGTGCAAGAAACATGGCACTTCCTGCTTCCAGGTGGACCAGATGTTTTGTAGACATTTTCTTTCTTAAGTTACTTATGACATCTAAGGTTCCCATTCTGGGTAGAACTTCTAAAGGCAGAGGCACATGAAAATGAAAATAATTGCTTAGGTTAAGTTTTATACATGAACAGAGTGTTAAGAGTCTCAAATGGATTCATCCATCCGAACAAATATGCAAATATTTTCCTGAGGGACCTTGAGAAAATATCTTTGAATTAAATTATCACCATGAATTTTGACAGCTTTGGTAAATATAATGTTTAGAGTTGAATTTCACATTATTCCTGTAGGCAGGATTCCAACTCACCATCTCTGAAAAACTAGATATCAGCTTGGAAAATTATAGCCCCACCCTTATGGAAACCTTGATCTGCTCCCACTCCCAGCCTGCTATTAAATATCTGATTCTCCCACCCTATCACCTTGCATACTTTGATCTTGTACAACTTGTGGGGCTACTTTGTTGATATTCAGTAAAGAATAATGAGCTGTTTAAACTTTATTGAGCCTTGGCAACATATAAGCTTGCACAGAAGCAAAATACTGCGTCAATCTGCCCAATTTTCTTTCTCTTTCTTTCTTTCTTTCTTTCTCTCTCTTTCTTTCTCTCTCTCTCTCTTTCTTTCTAATCTATTTCAAGGTTTGCTAGGAATAAGTTCTTCTCAGAATGATATTAACTACATAGCAATGACCACGACAAATTTAAATTGATTCAATATTGGTATATTTGAAAAATGAGGGGGATTTTATAATTTCCTAAACAATAAAAAGGACAATATGTAAAACTGTGGATTATGATGTTATATTTAACACATGGTTGTGAGTGTCAGTTTTATCATATCAATTCCCATTTCAAACAGGAATATGATCATGTATTAACATACAGTATTTCTCCTGTTAGAATGACTTTGGTGGACACAGAAGCCTTGTTAATAAATGGACAACTTTCCTTAAAGCCCGCCTGATTTGTTCTGTGCCTGGGCCCAATGGCATTGATACTCATTTTGATGAACTACGTAAGTAGCCACAATGGCTTTGAATGCAGAATCATTTTCTGGTATTTTCATTACTGAAATGACTATGTATTTTCTTTTTTTTTTCTTCTTTTTTGTTGTTTTTGTTACAGAGGATGTGTTTCTAATGAACTCAAAAGACCCCAAAAATCCAATAGTCTATGGAGTGTTTACAACTTCCAGGTACAGAATGTATTATTTTACTTGTATGGAAACTTGTGTGGCTGGTTGCTTTAAAGAGCTCTCTTTGTTAAAATGTTTTTAAGAAACATAATATTTTCTTAACCTTTGAACTGCTAGAAAGCAGTGTAAGTTAGAAGTAATTAATTAAATTTATTTTCTTATGAGCAATTCAGAATTTAAAATTTTGGAAAACTTCTGGACAATCAATAAGCTTCTTAAGAAAAAACAGCAACTTTTTTTTTTTTACAAAAAACTGAAATTTTGAAAATTCACAGTTTTTCCACCACTCTTCAACTGAGTCCAGTACATTCTTCGTGTAAATCTTTTGGCTTCATAGGCTCATAGATTCTAAGGTTGGAATGGACCGCAGTGGTCATCTAGTCTGATCTCATGCATAATACAGTCTATAGAACTTCCCTCAAATGGGCTTACGCCAAAGATGGAATTGTCCCTAGGCTTTTGTCTCATGGAGGACTGTTGAAATTGCATCTTAGGGAAAAGTCACCTAAAACCCCGAAGAGAGGCATATGTTTTTAAATGTAAGTTTCTAGTAATCACATAATCCACAAGCATGATGCTCATGTGCCATCTACTATCCTTGTATAAACCCCAGGAAATGCACAGTGGTGCAGTTTCAGTGTGTGTTGTCAAAAAGGGGAAGTGATGGAGAGAGAGTAAGGGCAAAACTAAAACAAATATGATGACTATCAGCAAGGGTATATAAAGTGATTAGTTGGCTACAGGATGAGTAATGGGTTACAGATCCTTTTGCATGAAGGTCACCATTACAAAAAACACGTGAGATCTCTTTATTTCACGTTTATACCAATATATTGCATTTGCAGACTAACAGCTATTACAAACAGATTTTCCACCTTGCCTTCTTTATGAAGCAGTTTAGTTTCAAAATCAAGGATGGAAAACTGAAAACACTTATCTATAATCTATTATCTTACATTCGACCATCCTAAATATTACTCATAGAGAGTAGTTCCTATTCTAAGAAATGTCCCATTGAAATCAAATCTGGACATATATAAACAATACATTTTAAGTAGCAGCCAGCTGCCATTCTGTTTAGAAAAACATGTGAGAGATCTGTACTTTCTAAGGAATGCATTTGGGTTTGCTGAGGCAGCATTTCAGAGTTTGGAAAATCAATGTGTGTAATTAAAGAGCCTTTAATCCCACCATTCTCCTGTGATTAAATTGACAAATAATTTAAAGAAACTGACTTATTTTTCTTTCCCCTGCCTATTTTTAGCAACATCTTCAAGGGGTCAGCAGTGTGTATGTACAGCATGACAGATGTAAGGAGGGTGTTTCTTGGTCCATATGCTCACAGAGATGGTCCCAACTATCAATGGGTGCCTTACCAAGGACGTGTGCCATATCCGCGACCAGGAACTGTAAGTGCACTGGGAAAACTGATACTGATTTCACTGTACTTGAACTTACATCACATAAGAAGTTGAAAGAGTGGGAAAGGCGAACTAATGTAAGAGCAGACTTGATGTTGCTGCAAATCTAGAGTTAGCTGCCTTGATTTGCAAGTGCAGCTGGTTTGTCAATGGGCCTAATCCTGTAAACCACAGTCAGGCAAAAACCATATCGACTTCAGGAGATGTTTGACTGGAGTAGGGATGCAGGATTTTGCTGAGTATTTGTAGGGTAGTTAAGGAAAAATGAAGCTTTCCTTCTATAAATTGCATCTATTTAGAGCTTAAGGTAACTACTTCTGCAGTGGATAGGGAAGCCTATAGAATAATTTCCAATTCCAAAAGGCATTTTTAACTGTTATTCTACTTTCTTGTCTCTTTCTAATGCCTCTGTGACTATGGTGACTATGAAACCACTATTTATGACTTCCCTTCCACCCCAGTTATTGTCAGATCCCAGAAATGCTGCTGAGCGTTGCCTATTCATCTGCCTTTTCTCCAGTAGAATGTGTTAGAGGAAAAGGTTTGGGTTGTGCATCTCAGGGTAGATCTTCAGCTGGGGTAAATCAGCTTAGCTCCCTTGAGACTCCTGTGTATACTAGGCTGAGGATCTGGCCCATTCAGATATATCTGTGCCTCAGGGAAACTATAAAGATCCAAGTAAGTACAGTGCAGTAAAAAAAAATGAGCATTATTCATATGTGGGCATTTCTATGATTCTGTGATCATATAGATTGTCCTTTAATTGTTAGTAACCTTTAAACTATCCTTTCTAGCTTCTTCTAAAAACTGGCTTCCATGGTAAATGTGTGAAGCAATGGTTAAATGATATAGATGTCTGGCCTAACAAAAACTGCTTCCTACATTAAAGAAAAGAATGATTTCTCAGCAGAGGGATTGTATAATTCTCCTCATTCAGTGGATGTGATTGCTGAGGAATAACCAGATTTCTTCACAGAAAAGTCTCAAGCGTGGCATTGTTTGGGGGAATTTTGTTCCTGAGATGGTGATGAAAGCAATTTAAAAAAATCCCAAGATGGAATCAAATATTATTTTAACAGAATGGATAGTTTTACTCTATAGCTGGATGGAAAACAGTTTTCACATGTTATGAAAATTTTCAAGATTTTGAAAATTTTTCCTATTATGAATTGGGACAAAAAGTCAAAAGATTAAAGAACTTCGTAAACCAAAAGTCCAGAGAAAAGAATTGCTCTATTCTTCTCCATTTGGGGAAGTTTGAATCAACAGATGATGCCCAGCTCTATCAGTACGAGAGAGGTTGCAAAATGTCATTTTCTCTATATGTCTACTTGATAAGGTGGGCGAGAAAAGGGTTAGTCTTGTATTTCACCAGGTAACCCTGGTAGTTCCTAGGTGAAAATCCTCATCCTCAGATAGGATCAATTGATTGTGTTGTCTAACTCCACTCCTGACAACTCCATCTCAGGCCGATAGGCTTTTTAATATGTTATTCTGAATTTAATACATTTCTTTTGAACCCCTATTTGGTCTTAGGATTGATTAGACTATTTTTAACAGGAACAAATATAGCAATATTAAAAATCAGAAAGCATTGGATGTTTTCAATATGAAAATTAATTGTGCTGGAAAATGACCCTTTTTCATAATAGTCCTGTGTTAATAGTGGTGAGTACAACATCCCTGCAATCCTAGTGAAGCTGTCAAAATCTTTCTCTATCTTAGGGCTGGGCTACACTGGGAGGGGGCTTTGAACTAAGATACACAACTTCAGCTACGCTATTTGAATAGTTGAAGTCGAAGTATTTTAGTTCGGCTTACCTGGGGTTCCCACAGTGGCGGGTTGACTGGGGCTGTTCCCCGGCTGACTCCGCTTACTCCTCCTGCCGAGGTGGAGTACAGGCATTGACTCAGGGATCAATTTATCATGTCTAGATGAGATGTGATAAATCAATCCGTGATACATCGAGCCTTATCCACCGATCCGAAGGGTAGTGTAGCCATACCCTTAGATACTTATATGGTCCCAAATGCATTGAACTCTTTAATGTATCAATCCTTACAACACCCCTGTGAGGCAGAAAATGCCATTATCCCCATTTTACAGATGGGGAACTAAAGTAAAGAGAAGTGAACTGACTTGCTGAAGGTTACAAAGGAAGACTTTAATAAAGCTGAGATCTCCCAACACCTAGGCTGGTGCTCTAACCACAGGAACGTCCATCCTCAATAGGAAAATAGAGCTTAAATGTTATGTAAGTCTTGTGCTGTCCTTCTGCTCAGGGGTGAATTTCAACCTTCAAGCTAGAGTTTCACTAAAGCATGACTAAATTCAGATTCCATAACAAAATCTTCAATATTTTCCATATCCACAGTTTTGAAATTTACCCATATGATCATTACAGGGCATACCTGTAGTTCTTTACACTGGAAAGGAAATATATAACTCCTTATATAATCAAACTACAAAATCCCAGTGTTGTAGTTGAGTTTGGCTTGCATCCAGCAAGACTCTGAACATTTTCAACTCCCAGTGAAGTCAAAGGGAATTGAGGTGTTCAATACATTGCTAGACTGGGCTGTCTAGATAGGTAATTCCAGAATGAGACCTTGCAAATTTTCTTTACAGATGAAGAAACTCTGATCAGGTGTAATGAAGTATGACCCTTCCCTCCACACCAGCAAATCACAAAGACATGCACTAGGGCAGGGATGGGCAAACGTTTTGGACCGAGGGCCACATTGGATTGCAGAATTGTATGGAGAGCCGGGTAGGAAAGGCTATGCCTCTTCAAACAGCCTGGCCCCATCCCCATCTGACTCCCTCTCACTTCCCGCCCCCTGACTGCCCGCCTCAGAATCCCCAACCCATCCAACCCTCTCCCACCCCGCTCCTTGTCTGCTGATGATCCCCTCTATAGACCCCCTCACCCCTAACCATCCCTGGGATCCTGCTGCCCTACCCAACCTTGCCTGCTTCCTGTCCTCTGACTGCCCCGCCCCAGACTCCCTGCCCCTTATCCAACCCCCCGGCTCTGGCCCCGGCTCCCTTACCATGCCGCTCGAGCAGCGGCCAGAGCCAGACATGCTGCTGTGCTGCCCCTCAGGAGCTCACAGACCCGCCACCCCAGGGCACTGCCCATGTGGCGGTGTGCCTGTGGAGGAACAGCGGGGGAGGGGCCGCGGGGAGCCTCCTCAGCTAGCTCAGGGGCAGGACAGGATGGTCCCATGGGACGGATGTGGCCCGCGGGCCATAGTTTGCCCACTTTTGCACTAGTGTGACTAGACAGCAAGTGTGAAAAATTGGGGCAGGAGGTAGAGTGTAATAGATCCCTATATAAGACAAAGCGCTGAATATCTGGACTGTCCCTATAAAATTGGGACATCTAGTCACCATAACATGCACTTAACTTTAAGCATTTGACTAGTCCCATTGTGGACTACTCAGATGGTTGCTTAAGTGTTTTGTTGGACTGGATTGTTGGATCAGGACCTCCGAAGTCAGAGGGAGTCTTTCCATTAACCTCTAAGCAGTATCAGGCCCTGTCTTTGTTATGCGTACTGCCATTATGAAGTTTGAAATCTCTGCAAAAAAAAATCCAGCATAAATACACATGCAAACATGACAAGATTTTTCCACTAGTTACAATATTTTTGAGTAATTTGAAATCAGAATGTATTTCTCTAAATCCATACCCTTAAAAAATGCAAAAAAATATCAGTAGGCTTGGGTCAATAATTAATTCAACAAGTTTCACTTCTTTTTCTGAATGTGAATTATTTGCATTTTTTTGTGATTTATTCACTCAGTAATTTCTGTAAATAATTGCTGGTCTGTAACCTGTTAAGGGACAGTTCATTGTGAAAATTCAGTATTTGAAATTCAAGTTGCATTGATTGTACACAGAGGTTTCATGGCATCCAGTGTTCTGTATCCCTTGTTGTAATTCTTAGGGATAGGTTTTGACTTTAGCCAGAGCTCTGAACATGAGGTGGGACAGAAGCAGCACCACATCAGGAGTAGCTCGGGGCATGCAGGATAAAGCAGACATATTTCTGGAAAGCATAATTCCACCATTTCTACCCCATTGCTCATGAGGATTAGAGATTTACTATGGGTATAGAGCAGCAACAAATTACTATACTTTCATGTTATGCTAGCTTAGTTGGGGATTGGTCCTGCTTTGAGAAGGGGGGGTTGGACAAGATGACCTCCTGAGGTCCCTTCCAACCCTGATCTTCTATGATTCTCTGAGCAAGGAAGATGGCTGATGGCTCCACCCATTTCCTACCTACTTACACTGGAGAAGGAATAAGAAGGAATCTATCCCATTTATTCTTACATGCCCAAGCACTAGGTCCAGGTAACTCACATAGAGGTGTAAAAGGAGAGATTCTGACTTCCTTTTACTGCTCTGTGCAAGTATGGAGTCCATAACTTAGCCCATGGAGTTAGGTATCTCTAACAAATGCTCATGATCACAAATCTAAAATTGGCTTTCTGTAAATATTATGCCTAACCTATGTTGTCTTGATGAACATTGCTACCAGTAAGTTCCTTTGGTAAAATATTGGTAGAAAATAAATACAAACAGGTTGAAATACAGCAGAAGTATATTCATTTAAAAATTGAAATGACTATACATGAATCTTATTTTATTTTTGCAGTATTCGCCCAGCTGCAGTTAACAATACTTTGTACTTGTATAGTGATTTTCCTGTTCAAGGCACTTTACATACATTATCTAATTAAGAGTTGATTAATGTAAGTAATCAGTATCACACTCTACTTGAAATATTAATCCCAGCATAAAGAAAACTTTGGAACTACACCATAGAAACACAAAACTTCAGATTGACTCTAGCAATGCTAAAGATCATAAAAGGTTTAGTACTTGTAATATATTGTATTTTTCTAATTGGAAGTAAAAGAGCATATGGATATGAAATAATAATAAGGGCTAGACTGTAGAGATAATATGAATAGGTGACTAACTTGCTATATTTACAATTATTGCTTATTTGGCTAATTGGGTTTAATCAGTAATTCTTTCTTTTTCTAATATAAAATGAAAGAGAATGTTGAAATTTGCTTGCTTGAAAACATGCAAAAAAGTGAAAACCTATCCCTCACACCCACCCCATGCTTCCCGCTGCATTGAAGTGTCCCTCAGCTGCAAATAACAACTGTTCGTTTTGGACATATTGATTTCTTTATGTCATTTCTGATGAATTATTAATAATCTGGATCAAGGTGATGGCAAAGACAATTGATTTCTTCTACTGAGAATCCAGCAAGATCTGGATTTCTGTTTAATTACTTTTTGGTTTCAAAGTTTTTACTCTAAGTGCTGGTTATTTAAAAGATGCATTACCCATGGCTTTATATCACTGAGGAGTGTTAATATTTCAAGATCAAATGCGGTGACCATAAGCATAAAGAAATTTACCTCATAGTTTTGTACATCTGAGATGGATGTCTTGTGTTTAAGGGGTTAGGGCCAGGCACCTGAAGCTGTCTGCTCAAAATTCCTGTGAGACCAAGGACAAGTCATTTATGTTCCTTGTGCTTCAGTCTCCTCATCTGTAAAATGGGGCTAATAATAATTCCCCACTTTACAGAGAGATGTTGTTAGGTCAAAATCTCTGATCATAAAGTTTTTTCAGTTTTTGAGAGAGGATTCATTAGGTAAGGGCTAGTCTTTAGCATGTAGCCACAGTCCTGATGCATAAGTTCACTTCCCTCAGGAGGAATTGTGAATGGGGAAAGCAGAGGGGAATGCTTGTGGGGGGGACAGAGTCATGGCTTTGCTGCTGTCCCCCACTTTTTCCCTCATCCTCACCAAGTTGCTCATGGGTGGAGGGAGCAGTGTCTGTGTAGCCCCTGTGCTTTGCATAGGAACCCAGAGCCAAGATTGGTTAGTCTTAACATGACCACATGAGGTGGAACATGGAATGTTTACTCCCTTGTGCTGCTGTGTGACAACTAGGGACAGCCTTGTCCTATATGGAAAGTACTGCTCCTCTCTGTCCTTGTACTGCTCACTATAACTGGACATTGAAGCAACTAACCTGAACTCACTACAAGCACTTTATTCAAGCTAGAAAATTTATGAGAATAGTTCAACACATCAGAAGCCTCATCATCCGAACCATTTGGATGACGCCAGATATGTCCAGATAAGCAGCAGTTTAGATAATCAGGAGTAAACAGAACAGGGACTCACACTGGCAGCTCATTAGGGGCCTAATCCAAGGTCCTTTGAAGTGAATGAGTTTTGACTTGAGTCCCAGAAGAAGATACTTAGAGATAGTGGGGTGATTGTTACGGATAACTAGTTTTCTACTCTATAGATAACTAAGTGCTTTAATCTGTATCTTTTGTAGGGTAATTTTTAGTATATTCAGCCTCCCCATGGTCTTGTACTGCCAATTAAAAATATAATAGTAGTCAGTAAGTTACTGACAATCAATTATTCACACAGCACAGTGATAAGAAAGATAATGTATACAAACCGTACTATTTTATAATATTAGCTATATTGATTTCAATGAAGAAAAATATTTCTCTAAAGGCTTTTGGTGCCAGTATTAACTCCCGGTATAGTTGTTGTCCATCATGGAACAATTATATCCTGGGTTGTGCTTTATTATAGACTGAAGACTCATATGGATCTCAAAGAAACTAATATGTCTAATTACTCATTTATAAGATGCAAAATACTCTCTTTTTTGTTCTCAGTGTCCCAGTAAAACATTTGGAGGCTTTGACTCTACCAAGGACCTTCCTGATGAAGTCATCACATTTGCAAGAAGTCATCCAGCAATGTACAACCCTATATTCCCTATTAATAATCGTCCAATCATGATCAAAACAGATGTGGATTACCAGTTCACACAGATAGTAGTAGACCGGGTTGATGCAGAAGATGGGCAGTATGATGTCATGTTCATTGGAACAGGTAAGAATCTTTCAAGCTACATCCAGTGTTCTCACGTGGAGTATGGAGAAGTAGAGTAGATTAGTGGTTTTCATTATTGGTAGAAAGCAAGCTTATTTTTGTGTATTATAGAGTACATCCGTGGAATGCATTAGGGCAAAGCTCAACACATTTTTTCTTTTCTTTTTTGTTACTTAAGGGTTACATGTTTGATTAGGACTTGACAACAGTGGGTGTTTTGCCTTTGACTTCAGTTGGAATAGGAACAGAGGGGGTTTGGGTGTTTTTTTTTTAATTAGAGGCATCTTCCCACTGGTAGTTATAATTTTGTTTTTAGCTCGATATTTTGGAGTACACATTCACTCCATAGAAACTAGTCACATGAGTAAAGTGAGCAGGATTTGTCCGAGTTGTGGAGTATTTCTTGTGTCCTCTTTCAATGTATTTTGCACTATGCTAATCTAAACTGGCCACCAGCCAGAAGAATGATTCATTATCCTCAATACACCAGGTTTTCTGATATCTGTGAGAGGTCCTAGGGAGGACAAAAAGTTAAGCTAAAGCATGATGCCACTGGTAAAGTGTTTGTGCTATCTTATGGCTTGAGCTTTATATCTTTCTTCCAGCAGGCAAAAGAGGGAATTTTCTTGTAAATAAAGCAATTTTTACTATGCTAAAAGTTCTACATGAATGCTCCAGGGGCCAGCCACTCGACCCTGTTTTTCCATTGGCATCATGGAACTACATTGATTAGCACCATCTGAGGAGCTGGCCTTACATCTTTGATGATTTTCCACCAGATTGACTAGTGTTTCAAACTTGCGTTGAATATAGTGACTTTATTACTAGCCTCAAGAAGTTAAATCAAAGAAACAAAAGAACTTTTCCACTGCATCGCTCTACAAAATGAACAGGTTCTCTCTCTCTCTTTGTTTCTCACAAGAATGCTGTTTCTGAATGGCACCAGTTACAAATCTATAGCTCCATAGCTGGGGGTCAGATTCCAAAGCAATAAATCTCAAGGCTCTCCTCATGTTGATGCCTAACATAAATCATGAGTAAACCGAGACCTGTGCTGAAGCTTTGTATTCTAAACATATTGCATGTGCACCAAACATTTACTGCAGAAAATGCACCCGTAAAGAAAGGGCTCCACCTCTTTGAAATGGTTAACTGAATTATGACATGTTTGTGCTATGGCAGATTATTGTTTAAAACTCTGATCAATATTTTAACCTGCTTTGATGTGCCACAAATATTTTTCATCGCATAAGGAAAATTGGATAATGTATGCCCATCTTTCAATGGCCGTAATAAGATGGCTCTTATATAGCACTTTTCATCTGTAGAACTATAGGGCTTTACAAAGGCAGGAAACATCATTATCCCAGTTTTACTGATGGGGAAACCAAGGCACAGAGAAATAAAATAATTTGCCCACAGTCACTCAGCAGGTTAGAGGCTGAGCCAGGAATAGAACCCCAGTCTTCTGAGTTCTCATTCACTGCTCTGCCTATTAGGCCACTCAGGTATGTGACTTTCAGCAAGTCGTTTATTATGTGATCCTGCTCTCGCTGATGTGAATGTAAAACTCATTGAATTTGGTGGTACATCAGCAAGCCGTTAGTCTCTCGGTGCCTCAGTTTGCCTCTTTGTGAAATGGATATACAACTGCCAATCAGAGAGGGATATCACGAGACTTGCTGAGTTAACTTCTGAAAAACCCTTTGAGATCCTCAGGAGAGGTCTTGTAGGCTGAGGGTCTGGTTTTAAATCGGGCCTATTTGACTTCCATTTTAGCAATTTCCTCCTTTCTGTTCACTACAGATGCAAATTTCAGATTTCTAAACAGGTGAAAACAGGTGCAGTGGTTGGACAGGTAATGCAGATATTTGTGTCCACAAATTGTGAGAAAAAATATCACCTCCCAAAACATAACTCAGCACTGAAAATGCAGCCCTGTAAATGTAAAGTGTTGCTGCTATTTTCTGCAATATTATGTTTGTCAGACTAAGATAACCGCTGCTCAGCAGGGTCAGGAAACGAGGGACACACAGGGGAGTACGTGAGTGTAAGGTGCCCACTTGCTCTCACTAGAATGTGGTTAGTAATATGGGGGAAGAAAACCTTCTGCGGAGCTGCTGTTCTCACTTCCATGCAGATAGAGAATGAATGGGCAACCAAGCTTCTCCCTCCATCGTGCCAGAAAGCACAGCTAAGCCAGCATACTAGGGTTATGAATCAGCACCATGAATGGGAGCGGTACAGGGTGTGACACCTCTGCCTCCACTCCCAGAGCGAAGGAGGAACCAGGAATCAGATTGTGGGCTCACATCACAATCTAAGTTACAGCTTGTTGAGCAGGACTTGTGACAAAGCCATGATGTAGTCTTGTGTGGTGTGACTGGATTTCTCTGCAGTTCTGTGCCATCTGATTACATATGGCCATGAGCATAGTAACAATCAGACTGCAGAATTCAGTAAAATGGGGACTTTTTTGGTATTAATATAACTTGTGCGAGTTAATTTGGATAATTAGCCGGTGATCGAGCATGGTCATATTTTCCTTTCCTGTGGGTGAAATGTTCATCCAAGCAGTTTCTTTCTCATTGTCACAGTGACAATGACTATCCCCTAGCTACTCCACAGTGGAAACAAAATTATATTGGAATGCCCGAAAATATGTCTGTGAAAAACCCAGGTTCCAGTGTATCCATTTAAAGTGTATCCCAAAGATCTGATGTGGGGGATCATTTGGCACAGTCTAGGTACATCTGTCAGTAAAGTGAATTAATAACAGTAATCTTATCTTCGAAACTGAGTTACTCACCAGAGCCCATTGATCCTAAAAGAGAAGCCTGATTCAATTTGTGTGAAATTGTTTGAAATACTACTCTGTAAAACTTGATCTAGAACTCAGATAAAACACCACTTTGGTACCTGAGGCCTGATCAGCGTCGCCATAGTGATTAACATATTGTACCTTTGACCTTAAGGGCTTTCTGCAGGACCAAGCTACCATTATCATTGCAGGATCTTCTTAAAAGAAAAGGATTTATTTAAAAAATGTGATGCTTAAAGCTACAGTGTCTATCTGCCCTGTCACATTCTACAACTCCACTTGCTTCGTTTTATCAAAACTCCATTTATGCTGTCCCAAAATGTAGCATTCAATAGACTATAAATGTGGTGCTGATGACAGTCCTGTACTAATACCAGGTAAAGCTCTACAAACCATTATACCCTGTTATGTTCATTAGCTTGAAGTCCTCTCTCTGATGATTGCAGGTTTTACCCCAAACCACAATTACCAAACTGGAGCCAGGGTAATTAGGGCAGTTTCCATTTCCCATATTGCTAATAACCTTTATTGTATAATGAATTATTAGTTTTTCCAGATAGTTGTGGAAGTCCAGGAGTTTTTATTTTAAGTTTATATTCTATGATGTTATGTAAAGTGACTTTTAAATATATTGCTCAAAGTAAATATTTAAAAATACAGTGGGACCCCAGAATACCGCGCCCCGCTATAGCGCGAATCCGCTCATAGCGCGGTGCGCGGCTGGCTCCCGATGGTGGCGGCAGCCACTGCTTTGATGCAGCGGAACCCCGCAATACCGCAACCCCGTCATTATCGCGATCGGGGTTTTTTGGATCCCGATCGTCGCGGTATTGCGGGGTCCCACTGTAATAGTAATAATAGTGAATAACCAAAGATTTCATAACTGTCCATCTAATATTTGTCATGAGTCAAAATCATGTAATAATTTGTATTACAAATCTGTAATAATTGTAATAATTTGTATTACAAAATCAGTATTTGTAATAAAAGGAAAAACTTCCATTTAAGAGATTTATTTTATTTTCATTTTCTTTTAAAAATTGCATCTGCAAATTTGGAGTTCATGGAAGAGATTAGATTGCAATTGATATTTAGTGGAAAAATTAAACAAAGATATATTCTAAAAAACAAAAACAAACTCCTAGCCATAGATATTTAGATTTCAATTTTTGCATAAGACAGTTATTAGAGTTGGTCAAGAAATAAAATTTCTGTCTCTTAGAAAAATATGAGATTTTGAAATTTTGTTTTGTCCCAATTCAAAATACAAACTTGATAACTGTAATAATGCAAAAAAAAATGTTTTTACTTTATCAAAACATTTCATTTCTATAAGGATCAAAATATTTTGTTTCAGTAAGTTCCACATGTTTCATTTTGACTTTTATTGTTTCAACTCTTATATGATATTGTGAAGTAAAATGTAATGTAACATTCAAAATGATAAAGTAGAAATGAAACATTCCAACCTTACCAAAACAAACTATTTCAGTACTTTTCTGTAGACATTTTTTGGTCAAAATAGATACTTGCCTGCTAAACATTTTGATTTAGTTGAATCAGCATTTTCTGATGGAAAAATGGAGAATTTTCCAACACAGCATTTTTGACTATATCTAATAGTTATTCTTGGGGAATCATTGTATTAGGAAGAATGTTGACTCTCTCTATTTTTATTATGCTTAGTACCTTTACCTCATGGCTTTAAAAATAGCCTAAATTTTCCAAAATGACTAGTGATTGCGGGTGCTGACCTTAAGACACCCTAAAGGAGCTTGATTTTCAAAGAGTGAATCCTTTTTGCTTTCTACAATGTGATTGTATTGTATCATGCTTAGCAGACCTAAAACATTAAATTAGAACACACAGTTCTTGTTTCTGCTCAAAGTCTTTGGTAACCTTTGACAAATCAGAAATGCTAGGTTTTGGATTAAGCTGGCAAAGTTACTACTGTTCCAAAAATTTGGTCTATGCAAAACGAAGCCCAGATATATGCTTCAAAGGTTAAATAGAGAGATGGTCTCGAGTTAGAAAGTTTAGTTCCACATCCAGACGTCGGCACATGTTTGTGGGGGTGTTTAGCACCAGGGGCTTTGAGACCTGGACCTGCTCACATTAACGTCAGTGGAAAAACTCTCACTAGCCTAAACGGGTGTAGAAGCGAGTCTTTGGTGCAAACCTATCTAATGAAAAGATACAAATTGTACAGGGCTGTTGTTTTATCCTGAAACAAGGCTAATGCCATTCATCACGTAATAGAAACACAGATGTCTTTAGGGACATATAAGTCTTAGCTGTTTTTTGCTTGACACCAGGACAGCATGTACTTAAAAGAACTGACAACTTCATCAGTTTGACAACATTCTTCCAGCTGTCCTTGAGTCCACAATGAGCCTTCTGATAACATCTGCACATGTATTTTAAAACAAGTATGAAAAACTTCCTACTTCAGAATGGCTAATAAAATGTGGCTGAGTAAATTTAGCACATTCCCCTCAATAATAATAATACCTCTCAGGCAGCTGACATTTCATGACACCAATCTAATAATATTGTGCTGTCCTGTTCATTCTTTAGCAGCTGAAGCAGAGTAATGAATCATTTTTTCATTGAACTTCCACAATTAAAAATTTTCAGAACAATGCGTTATGGAAATTCAAAACCCTGCTAGTTCATTTCAAATGTCAGTAGGTATTATGTGGAGTCAGTTCTCAGCAGTATGTAATGTCAGGACCCTTGTATGGAAATAATTGCATATTGAAAGAGATCAAGAAATTCTGGTTGCCCTTAAATTTGAGTCTACTTATTAAGCACCTGAAAACTTTTTTTATTATTATTTTAAAGACATTGGAACAGTTCTTAAAGTGGTTTCAATTCCTAAGGAGACTTGGCATGATTTAGAAGAAGTCTTGCTGGAAGAAATGGCTGTCTTTCGGGTAAGTGCTGCTGAATTTCAAGTGTCAGGTTGTAGATTTTTCTGTGGACAGCTGCAAGCTGAACTGGTTGCAGGATAGCCAACAAGTAGCCTGGCATACTCTTCTAATTAGCTTGTCAATTACAAACTCAGACACTAGTCAAAATAAACCTTGAAGCTTCCAATGCTAGTTGGAGGTTAATGATAAAAGAAATAACATTCCTGATTCTTGTTGTGCTGTTTCAATGGTAAATTAGAATCACTAAATCTTTGAGCATTTGTCAGTTACAATTAAACAATGTGTATTTTCTGGAATCTCCCCACCCATCCTCTCCTATAAGGTTATACAAAAAATAAATTGCATATGTGGCTTTTAGAAACAATTCAGATTATGAGGGTAGGAGGAGACTCTTCAGTCTTATTCCTTAAGCTTCCATGACACCCCAGTCAAAACATAACAAATACACATGAAATATACATTTTACCTCCCTTAGGCAAAATGTTGGCCTCCAGAGCTGTTTTTTGCTGCTGTTATTGTTGTTTTTTGTTTTGTTTTTTAAAGTCTGGTACCATTTATGGTTGCCTTCACATCCAAAAGGAATAGAGGGCCTACATTTTCAGAAATGACACTGGGTGTCTCCATTATTAGGTGCTTGACTTGAGATAGCTTTAAAAAGTCTGATTTTTAAGAGCATGGGAGCTCACCATTTTATGAAAATCAAATCCTTTTAAGGTACTGCAAGCTGCCCCTCTATCTTACCCCAACTGAAGCATCCATTAGTCACTTCTGAAAATTTAGCCCAAATAAATCAAACTTTTTCTGAATCATGTCATATAGATCCCAGAGGAAGTTCCATTATTTTCTGTGCTACAATAAAACATCTGAGTTTCCTGAATTATTCCTCTGTCCATGCTATGTTGCCATCACTATATCTTTGACTTGACAGTAGACACAACATATTTGGGCAGGTCTTATAGAAATGTTTACTTTCAGCATTCTATGCTTCACAGGCAAAGTTTGCATGAGAATCACTGCCCAGAGATTGGTCACTGTCAGTCTGTGTTTCATTTTTCTGTGGGTTTGGGTTTTTTTGTTGTTTTGAGGTTTTTTAACACAAATGTAAATTAGAAGCTATGAAGGGAAAATGAGAGCTGTAATTTGTGGCTTCTGGCTTTTCTCTCTTTAACATGTAGCAAGATTATTATGTACTCCACAGGGTAATCTGGCAACTTTGATAGTATAGGAGTTTCTTCCTTAAATAAAGAAGAAGTGCCAAGTGATCAAGGAAATAGGAGAGTAAATTAGGAAAAACTGAATCTGTTATTTTCCAAACTGGATTTGCAGCAGCACTACACTTAATGGCAAATTAGGATTTGGGTTTTAAGTTTACTGGTGCATCTTTTGTGTTATATAAAAATAGTTTGGGCTGATTCTCATTTACATTAAAGCCTCTTTAGTTTAATAGTGTACAAAGGCCTTGGAGTAAAGAAGATTTAGATGTTTTAATAGAAATTTTGCAATACATTTTAAATGGAACGTACCGTACCTGAGTTTTTACTGGTTACAGAAGAGGCTACCTCTGTGTCATGAAGAATGTATTTCACTGTTTGAGCCACAGTGTGATGAATACAATGGTTTTCATTTATAAATCCACCAAACTGAAAACCTTCCAGATCTGTTGCATTGATAACAAATGCCTTTTTTAACCCAAGTGGTGGAATATTCCCCGGAACAGCTGAGCAAACAAGCAAATGAGTTCAATTTTCATTCAAATGTAACACGTAATTGATGCTTTCTAATATCAGGTCTATTAACCCATTTGTAAAGGAGTCCACATGCTTAGCATCCATTCAGCCATATCAAATTCTCCCAGGATCAGTAAGTTGAAAGCTTATTGTGAACTATATTAATATACGCTGCTAAAAACATGATGCATTGTGATTGGCTTATTTGGGATCCATCACCTGCACTTTATCATATTAATATTTATTCTTAAGCATTTCTCTATGCATGCTATGTGGATACTTTTCTGTAAATCTAAATTTAACAGTATAAGCAGAAATGAATTTCAAAAAGTGAAACAAACAACAGCAGCAATAATTTTGGAATAATAAAGTCTGAGAAATGATTGATAAATTGTGATGATGAATTTGGACATGCACAGGCACAAATGTATATGCATTCTAATTCACCTATAACAATAAAAACATTTCATTTTATTAGTCAGCAAGAAATGCCATCAAAGGAGCCAAAGAGTTTCTTAGCTAGTAGATGACCCTCTAGTGCTAGTTTCATGTTTATAAAAAACACATTTTACATTTTAACCCATTTGAATGGTTTTTTTTTTTCTAGGAACCCACTGTTATTTCTGCAATGAAGATTTCCACAAAGCAGGTACTGTATGCACAAGCTTTAAATCACTTTTTAAAATATTTATTGGCCTGTATATTTCAGAGACAGTAACTTGGCACTTAGGAGAGGCAAATTAATTATACCAGCAACATCCCAACCCTTTACATAAACATCAGCAGTTTCTCAAGGAAAATGTGTCAGGCAGTGGAGAAAGGAAAAAGTTAGTTTTGTGCTTTACTTACAAGGTGTAAACTAAACACTAACTAATCAGTTGCTTGTAGAAAAATTCCACATTACCAAATGTTCCAATGACTGAGAAGCTATTGCGTTTAGAGGCATTGCACTCACTTACAAAGTGTCTGAATTTGGCCCTTTACACATATGGAGTCAGTGCTGTTTTCTGTGAAGTTAGTGGCAAAACTCTTCATTGATTTAAGTGGAAGCACAATCACCCCCGGTATGCTTTATAACAGCTTACATTATAGATTTATATAAAAATAGAGAGGTGATTTTTCCCAGTTTTGCTGACTTTGAGCCTGATTCTGAAAGTATGAACGAGTATCTTGCTCACTAGCATGTGTGTTCCCATTGAAGTTCGAGTAGTAATACCTGATAGTAAGTTGTTACAGGATTGGGTCCATTAATAATGGTGGACATCACCTCTCAGCAAAGAGTCACAAGGAGACATAAGCCCTGTTGAAATAGGTCTTAAGTGGTGCATGTGCCTTGTGAGGGCACTCTTCAAAGGGCTAAATTGTATATTCCAATGAACAAAGCTCAACTTTCCATTTTGAATGCTGAAAACTGCAGCTAGGAATCCATTGTATATTGGAAACTTGCCTGAAAATGTGCAGTATTTGACACAAAACATTTTGTTTGGGGCCACTTTCCTGACATATCACCCAAACCAACAAAAACGGTGGCTTAAAAAGAATGTTCCATGTACAAACAAACCTGTCAAGTGGTGTATATGTTCACATCATACCAAAATGCTCTGCTCTGGATTATTTTTACAAGTACATTCTTTTAAGACAGCCAATTGAATTGTATAATGGGCTGTGCATGTTGTATAACTTCTTCTTCAAAGCATCTTTATTTACTTAGGAGAGATTACAATTTCCCCCAAGTCATTAGAAAACAAATTTACAGTATTAATATTGTCTAAAACTAGAAAGAGCATGGTATGAGTTATTCAGGCAAAATTAAGCTTTTGAAATATCAGCCAGCCTTGGATTAAAAATGACAAAATCATGATTAATCATGACAAGCTTTTGGCAACATGTTTCAACACTATATTTATGATTAAAAGATGCTCTAGGTTTTGCATCTCAAACACATTACTCATTGTGTTTAAGTTGTGGGGTTTCACATAAACATCATAATAGCATAATAATTCTAGGCCAGGGTGGGCAAACTACGGCCCACGGGCCATATCCAGCTTGCCAGCTGTTTTAATCTGGCCCTCAGGCTCCCACTAGGGATTGAGGTCTGGGGCTTGCCCCCGTGCGGCACTCCAGCCAGGGAGCAGAGATGGAGACCACTCCATGTGGCTCCTGGAAGCAGTGGCATGGCTCCCGCTGGCTCCTACGTGTAGGGACGACCAGGGGGCTCCACTCTGCTCCCGCACCAAGCACCGCCCCCCGCAGCTCCTGTTCACTAGGAACTACCATCAATGGCAGCTGCAGGGGAGGTGCCTGTGGTGGGGCCATGGTGGCGATGGTTTGGGGCAGGGGGTCTTGGGAGGGGGTGGTCAGGGGAAATGGATCAGGGGGGTTGGATGAGTCAGGGATTCTGAGGGGGACAGTCATGGGGCGGGAAGTGGGAGGGTGCGGGAGTTAAGCTATTTGGAGAGGCACAGCCTTCCCTATCCGGCCCTCTATACAGTTTCGCACCCCGATGTGGCCTTCGGGCCACAAAGTTTGCCTACCCCTGCCCTAAATCCACTGATCCCTGAGATCTGCACTGTCCTTGGTGGATCAGCAACAGGAGCAGGCCATCTGAGCAGAGCCTCTTGCTCTTTGACTTCTGGTAGTTCCTTAAAAGCATTGTTAGTGCAGGAGCCAGCAGAAATTCCCGCAGATGGGGTTCCACAGTAGAGAAAAAAAATCTGAAAAGTTACCCAGATTCAATCTACAATCACTTTCTCCTCATTGCCCCCTGAGTTTGGGAGGAGGAACAGGCCACTGAAAATTCCTTGTACCCCCATACCTATCCCCCTCCCCACCTGCTGCTATGAATACCCACAGAACAGAGTAGGGGAGCTGGAAGTAGCATTCTGTGATGCAAAGCCCTTGCCCCTTCTACCTTTTGGGCTCAGATTCATGGGTTTCATGAAGCCTTACGCTCATGGAAGTCATGGGTGAGATGGGGCAAGGAGATCACAGGTTGATACAGACAAACATTTTGTCTGGAACAGAGAATTTGTGTGCTCCCACCACCCACATTTCCATTCAAGTGGGGGAGGCGAAAGTGAGAGAGAATCTCTTAAATCTTCAGAAAGAACTTACCGTCTATTTGCATACATGTATGAAGTACTATCTCTTATTCCATGCTCACTGGTTCTGCTCCTGCATATCTTCATACTGGATAACATTCAGCCCTGTGCTGAGGCCCCATACAACAACTATGCCCCACTTCCATGGCCTTGTTCCGGCTTGCTGTACAGGAATGCATTTTACACCTGTTATTCCAAACCATAGGAAAAAACAGTTGTATCTCAGACATGAATGTGTGGTAAGTGATGGCAAACGATGACCACTGCCACATATTTTGCCCCTCCCTTAATCCACAGATCTTCCCTATAGTGCTGTTGTTTCAGCAGTTTGAAAAAATCTCTTCAATGTACAGCTTCTCTTGCTGTAATTTGACTGGTAATCAGCTGATGTATTAAACACAGATTGTCTTGTGAGAGTGCAGTGTCCGGCCATTCATAGGGATTACTCTATTACCATTTTTTGAATTTCATATTGGTTGGAATTATTTATTATTACTGTCCAGCATAATGGTCAACAGCTGGATCCTAAATACATTGCTTTAAGAGTGATTTGGATACCCTTTTGATTATAGGATTCCTCAATCACATATTATACTTAACTAACTGAACATTCAGAACTGTCCCACAAGAAGTAAAATCTTTAAGCAATTTTCGTTTGGTCTTAGTTAATTTATTTTAAACTTTCAATGACTGTGCTTTTGTTCAGTTCAGAGCCTCTCATTCTAGAGAGATTTATTAGAAATCATTTTGACTAATAAAAAAGGGTACATTGGTGTACATGAAACCTATTACAGTTTGGACTTTGATTTTTTGATATACATCCTAGAATTCATTGTTACATGCTATGTGCAGTAAGGTATATGCCATATTGTTTATATATAGTAGAGCCCCAGTTATATACAGACCTACTGCTAAACGGTAATATGTATATTACACTTCTAATTAATCACTAAAAGACAGTCATGTCTGCTGCCAGTCACTTGTTCCATGCATTATTCCATCATTTACTATACCCTTAGCTGAAGGCAGTTATGGAAGCTTAAGGCTTCCCATATAGTACGAGATACATCCTTGTGTGATCAGGGGGTTTCTCCAGGACACTACAGCTTTTATATCCCAGCCAGGGCTTCCTAAGAGGTGGAAGTTTCTTTGGGAAAGGTGCTAACACAGCGCAAGTGATCTCTCCCTGCTGGGGACTTTTGGGACTGTGATGGCCAGCTGTGGGCATCTCAACAAAGTAATGACTGCAGCCAGCTTGCATTACTGAATCCCCTGACACTAGCCACTGTCAGAAGACAGGATACTGGGCTACATTGTCCATTGGTCTGATCCAATATTGCCATTTTTATGGTATTGAAGGATAGGAACTTAGAGACATAGTCTACCTCTCTTCACTTGTGACAATTCCATTGACACCAGTGGAGGTTTCATACAAAAATCAGCACCAGCATTTGTCCCATGGAAACAGGAAATAATTTTCTTACTTGGACTTTTTTTTTAAATATTGGAATTGAGTTGCCTCTCACTCACATCTGTGTGAATCAGGAGCAATATCACTGAAGTCACTATAGACGCACTGCTGTAAAACCCATGTAAATGAGATCAGAATAAGCCCCTACTGTATATATGTTTGATGTATGGAACATGTCTTTTCAGTGAAACCTGATTATTTGCAAACTTGCACTTATTTCACAGCAACAACTCTACATTGGCTCAGCTGCTGGAGTTTCACAGCTTCCTTTGCACCGCTGTGATGTGTATGGAAAAGCATGTGCTGAATGCTGCCTTGCTAGGGATCCCTACTGTGCTTGGGATGGCTCTTCGTGCTCGCGTTACTTCCCCACTGCAAAGAGGTAGGGACAGTTGCAGATGTCTGCATTATATACTCCTTGCCTTAATTGATGATCTGAAAGGTGACCTGTGGGCTTTAGAGGTTTTTCATGGGATGGTTAATTGGAATCCTTTCTAGTTCAAAGAAAACATCTTTGTGGAAGTTTCAAGCAATATCAAGTCTTGCTAAGTGAACATTGCTACTTTTGGGCGTGGCTTGGAAAGTCCATGATAAAAAAGGAAAAACAACAACATTCAGAATGGTGCCATCTCTGAAATGGAGATCTGCTGTCTTATACAATGAGAAATGTCAACAATAAAAAATGGAGAGAAAATTCACTGAGAGCTCAGTCCTACAATCATTACACACTTATGAATACAGGTACTTAACAACTGTAGCATCATTCCCCTACACTTTCAAAAGTTGCTGGGATGCTAGCTGAATGAGAAAACATTTGGGAATTGATGTAAACCAGGGGTAGGCAACCTCTGGCAAGTGTGCCAAAGGCAGCACATGAGCTGATTTTCAGTGACACTCACACTGCCTGGGTCCTGGCCACTGATCCAGGGGCTCTGCATTTTAATTTCATTTTAAATGAAGCTTCTTAAACATTTTAAAAACATTATTTATTTTATATACAACACTAGTTTAGTTATATATTATAGGCTTATAGAAAGATACCTTCTAAAAATGTTAAAATGTATTACTGGCATGTGAAATCTTAAATTAGAGTGAATAAATGAAGACTCGGCACACCACTTCTGAAAGGTTGCTGACCCCTGATGTAAACTGACAGATAGATACCACCTGATTCTCTATTGCTCTGCAACTTGTGCAAAGATGATGTAGCCATTCTGATTTGATAGCATTTTACACTCACTTTGCACAGATGTACATGATTAAATGAGATGCATCGTGAACAAATGTCATGCCCGGTACATGAAAAATAATATTTATATGGTTTCTAAGTAGTGTAGAGTAGCTGTTGGGCTTAACGTTTTTTAAAACATACATTTGTAGCCTCCCAATAAACTTTAAGTCTATCGCTATTAAGAATTGACTATGGGCCAGGGTCTATAATCTGCTGTCAATTACTCAGGTGTAAATCTGGAATAATTAAATTGATAAACATTGTTGCAAATCAGATCAGAATTTGGCCTATGATCAGCATATCATCACCTTCTGACTATCAGTGTATTAGATAAATTATTGGGGGTGGGGAAAGCTCAGATGGTGATAATGTAAAAGGGAATGTGCCATAGGTGTCTTACACCAAAGGAGACATAAGAGATCCAAACATTTACGTACAGAAAAGGCAAACTTCATCTTGAAGCTAAAGTTTACAAATCCTTCAGTTAGGAATTTCATGCTCCCAAAATGTATTAATTCCAAGGGGTGTGTGGTTGGCTGCTGGAAGGGATGAGATAATGTAAAGGACAGTAGAGGGAGTTTCCTCCATAGATATTTCAGCTGGAGAGGATTGAAATGTCAAGTTTTATACCTCAATGTGGCCTAAGCAAACACTTGGGGGAAAAAAGCTGCTTCTGAAACATGCAGTCTTATTTTTGCACCAGAAATATTGAAATAATTTAAGAACATAACAAAAAATTTGAGGCAAAATAATTCTTCCCAGGGGATGTAAAGAAGATAAACTAAATACACTGGTCACAAAATGAGCATTCCTGGAAAGAACTCAAATGCCATGGTCTCCCACTAATGCATCCCTACAAGTCCAGATCCCAAAAGTGTTGAGAATGTTGTGGCTTGGTGCATGTGTAGGGATGATTTGCTTATAGTCATTTTCTTTGTCTGTCTGTCTTTTATATATTTTCCCACACAGTGTATCTTTAAGGGGCCTAAATAACAGTTTAGAAAGCCTATAGTGTGACCATTTGACTCAGCCTTGTGCAGATGCTTTGGAGCTCATGTTTCATAGATCACCATGCTGGCTTAATGCTGAAATGTGTGACATTTGCTTGATATCCTAACTAAATGCTTGATCCAAAATCCATTGACATTAATGGGAGTCTAATTAGGCCTTATTCCTACAAATAGAATTCTATAAATAAGTTGGCCCATGGAATTTATGAAGGGAGTGACAAAAATTGCATTTGCAGCTCATTTGGGCCTGGCTCTGGTTTTGATTCACTCATATTGCAACTAGCACTGGAATGGGTGAGAGAGATGAAGTATTTCTTTAAACCATGCACCTAAACACAGAAGGGTGCCTTCTATTAAAATGCTTTCATGCATCTTGTTGTGTCATTACATTAATAGTGGTAGACAGAAGTATCTAAGGCATCTAAGTCCCACTGACTTTCAGTGGGATTCATGCACCCAAGGTGAAATATTCAAAATCACATAAGTCCCATTTTCAGAAATAAATTTAAACTTAGTCTCCTCAGTGCCTAAATCACTTCTGAAAATGGGACTTACAGGGCATCAGCTGTGGAAGTTGATTCTGGATCTAGGTGGGAATTTTTTAACAGTTTCTCCAAGAAAAGAATGATGATTTGTTCAAATCACAATTGTCTGTGAGAAGAGGAGAATTTCCACAAAATTTCTATTTCTGAAAAAAAAAAGAAAACAAGAATTATGGGGTGAGAGAACCATTTTCCAGCCCATTTCTCCCTTCAGCCAGAGTTTGATAAGCCATGCAGCATACCCAATAGACTCGCTGTTCATTCAAGGCATTGTGCAAATTGGATGTAGCCCATGGAAGGAGAGAGAGAGAGGAGATGCTCCATGAAATCTATTAAAGAAGAGAGTTATATAAGTGCTAGGTGAAATGTTCACTAGCTCATAAGATCCATTTTCAAAACTAAATGAAACTTAGGCTCCTCTCTGACTAAATGACTTTTGAAAATGATATTTAGGTGCTTTTTTGGAATTTTGTGGAAATCGCCTTTTCACAAATCATTTTCATTTCAGCAAATCTGCACTTTTTCATGGAGAGATTGTCAAAAAATTCCCACCCAGATCCAGAATCAAATTCCACAGCTGATAACCTCTGCATGCCTCCTCCATCAGTTCAGAGGCTCTTAATGAGTTGTGTTCTGACTGATTTTCACTCTGAGAATGGGATGTGGTGGGGGAGAGATAAGAGATCGTCTCTGCAATGCAGTAACCATTATATTTACTTAATTTGGACCATTTTGACAGAAGGGTGCAATTCTTATCAAATGTGGCTCTTCCAAGAATACTTCACTTTTTTGTGTGTGTCAATTGATACTATAATCTGACATCTCAGTACTGTTCGGCCACCTAATCCTTTTTGCTCTCTCCTGACTTTGCAATCCCTCTGCTTTTCTCCTATACCCCAAGTAAAGTGCTTGTTCTCAAAACACATCTTTGTTTCCCCTATTCTTTTCTTCTTTTTAAAATAAATCTCCTTTCCATGGACTGAACTGGGGTTTGTATCACAGCTGTTTAGGTAAGACAAGAAACAGACAAAGTAAGCACAACAAATGCAAACCAAAGAGAACTGTATAGAAAAATATGGGTTTTCTTCTTATTTTGTAAAACACAACATTTTTCAAACAGATCAGCACTTTATCAAATAGAAGAGATGGAGAACAAATTGGAGGGAGAATAAAAAGTTATATTAAATGGGACTGTGATAAGAACTAGAGAGGAACTCAAGCTACAAAATTTAGATATGGACTTTGAATACACCATTTTTTAAGCATGTTCCGATTCAGAATTTTAATTCAGCCCATACTAAAGATAAAAGCCACTTGCAAAAACTTGCATATGGATTTAGATCCAAGGTTGTGGTCAAACCAGAAGACAGTTGAGTTACACATTATTCTGTCCATCTCTAAATATATTAAGCACTGGCAGTAACATTGTAGTTTGCCAAGTAAGCCTCTTGCCTATAATCTAGAAGAATCTAATGACGAAGCTTGGCTATTTGATGTAGTCTCAGTTTGTAGACAAAATGGTGCCATTTTAAATTCCTTGTATTTTCAATAAATATTAAACATGCCTCACTTTGTACATGTTGGATTCTTATTAATATACATTTCAACAGACTGATGAATTTACCCATAATCAGTATTTTTAGGAGGGCTTACTATACATTGGCACGCACTTATCAATGACTGAAGCCTACATTTGGAAGCATAAAGAAGTTTATTATCTACAATACTGTAGAATGCAGTAAAGTATGAGTTCCCCTACCATGCTATATTCTCAATTTTGTTTCACGCCCCAGATAACAGTAAATAACAATGCCCGTTTTTTTGTCTTACCTAATACAATTACTTCATTTCATCTCTGAGAAAGTGAATAACGTTTTCTGATATGATTTTGTTAGGCGTACTAGACGACAAGATATCCGAAATGGAGATCCTCTCACTCACTGTTCTGACCTGCAACATCATGGTAAGTTAGATATTTTGTTAAATATAAACACGAAGCATGTAATGTTCAGGCTGTGCGTGATCATGTAGAAAGCAAAAGTATGAAACAGGAGTGACACTACACTGCCCGCTCGTGAAAAGTTAACTTGCCTTTGGTCTTTAACCTAATTTTGATTGCCTGAAATAATCAGATCAAGGATTCAGTATATTCTTATTTGCAAGCAAATAACACATGCAAACTTTTTTTAAGTTTCTGATGCACCTGACATTGTAACATAGGAACAAGCTTTACATATTGTAAGGGAAATGATCATCTTGGCAATTATCATTGCTATCATCAGTGTATGTGTCGCTTTACATAGAAGTGACACCATAACTTACTGCTATATATAGTGATGTAGCTAACCATACTAACACAGAATTGTATATGTTTGTAGTGGAAGAGAACTGTTGCATCATCTAGTTCATTCTTGGGACAAGGATTGTTTCCTATAATATAAACAGACAGGTCTAATTTTAAAAGGGACAAGATTTCTAAACTTTTTTATCCCTCTATTTTGTTCCTGGTTGCTGAGGTGCCACAAGAGGGAGACAGAGACAGGCAAATCCCTCCTGCCCCCGGTCCTAATACATTCGGTATGTTTTTGTCCCCCAACCGGGACCTGCTGGCCACCACTTCCCACACCTCCCATTGGGAACGATGAACCACGACCACTGGAAGCTGCAGGGGGCTGTGCCAGTGGATGGTCAATGTAAACAAAATGTCTTGTGACCCACTAGCAGATTACCCTGGAGGGCCACGTGTCAAAGATTGCCGACCCCTGCCGTAGACAATGGCAGCAGTGCAAGAACTTAAGCTGATAATGCTGGCAGTTCATGGGGGTGATTCTGCATCTCCAGGGCTCTGGCTCTGGGGGTATTGTGGGGGAAGTGACGATGTCAAGGAGCTGACTCTGAGAGTGCTGGTTCTGGGGAGGAAGCTGTGGTGGCCTCCAGGGTGTTACCACTCCCAGGTCTTTTTCACTGTAGCCTGTGAAGTCCCCACCCAGCAGCTTGAATCCACCACCATCTCTTCATAACTGTGTGGGGCAGGGCTGGGCTGGTTCAGTCCCAGGAACAAAGGGCCCCGCCTGGCCATCAGAGGGCGCTAGCGCATAGTAGAGGGGTAGTGGGACAGAAAAGCACCAACCCCACCCAGCAGTTCAATTTTGTGGTTCATTCCCCATTCCCTTTGACTCACCTAACTCCATCATCTAGCCCCCACCTCCCAGATATGTCTACCCCAATCTCTTCCCTCCAGCAGGGTCAGATTTTTGTTTTAGTAACTGGTTATATGTCCGAAGACAAACCTCTCTTCCACAGGTCCCCAGTTTTCTGCCACACACTTCACAGCATCCTCATTCAGAGAATGAGAACTTTACTTTTTGCTCTACATGAAAAAGAACACTTAGACAATACTTCCCTCTGCTGGAGAAAATTGACCATTGTTGGTTTAAGACATGAGTCATGCTGGTGTTGGTTAAACCAATTAATAGACTTCAGGGATATGCAAAGTGGAGATGCTTGAGCAGGGAGATACCTGGGATCCCACGTGTCTTCAACTCTTTATAATAACAGAAACTAATCCATGTTCACATTGTTGTATTACATTGCAGTAACACTGCTTATATCTAGGGCTGCCAAACGATTACAAAAATGAATCGTGGTTAATTGTAAGATTAAAAAAAATCTTGACTAATCACAGTTTTAATCTTGCAGTTAAACAATTAAAGGGTACTATTTATTTAAATATTTTTGATGTTTTCTACATTTTCAAGTCTATTTACTTAAGACCATGTCTCCAGTTTCTCCAGATCTTTTGGAATTTTTATCCTATCCTCCATAGCTCTTGCAACCCAGGGTTAAATAGAGTACTTTCTGGAACCTCCTCCAAAACCACCTCTATCTTGGCATAAAAGCTCCAGGGAGGTTGACAATATTTACAGGAGCTCCATTCTGGACAGCTCCACCTGAATTTAAGTCCTGCTTGCAACTCCTTCCATCTTGATCTTCTCCACAGACTTTATAAATGTACCCTCTTTGCCATATCTAAGTCATTGATAAAGATATTGAACAGAACCGGAACCAGAACTGATCCCTGTGGGACTCCGCTCGTTACATCCTCCCAGCTTGACTGTGAACCACTGATAATTACTCTCTTGGAATGGTTTTCCAGCCAGTTTTGCACCCACCAAATAATAGCTCCATCTAGGTTGGATTTCCCTAGTTTGTTTATGAGAATATCATGTGAGACAGTACCTAAAGCTTTGCTCAAGTCAAGATATACCACATCTACCACTTCCCTCAATCCACAAGACTATATGGACAATAACAGTTTGCAGCTTTTTATGGTATGCATTTTACCAGATGGTAAATTAAGGCATTATCAAACACCATCTAACTGTCCATTCTAGCAACCTACTAGAAACCAGTCATGTGGTACTGTATTTTTCATTTGGAAAAACCTACTCTAATCAGCCAAAGTTACATTAAGAAACACTTTTTTCAAATATATCAACAGGACACACATAAAGGCTGCCAGCAAGATACCCTTGATGACGTAAAATTCAATGAGGAAACAAAGTGGGAAGTGATTAGAAACACCATTAACTTAGAGAAAAACAGTTAAAATGTTTTGACACTGTTCTCCAGCTTTAGTCCCACAAGGCATTAGAACTTAAAGACACTGAGTTCAAAATAATGCACAATACTGGATAACTTCAGTTGTTCAATCTAAAGTGAAATTTTTCTCCCCTGAATTCTGACTTCTTTTAGGTTGTCACATTACAAAAAATGCATTGAATTTAAACTATGGAATGTTACAAGAGGCACTCACTGTTGCAGCTGGAAATGTGCGTCACACAGTATACAACTGAGCAAGGATGAAAAATCCTTCTTTCTAAGCTGTTTTCCATGTTGCACATGGCAGTCTGTTGGGTATCAGATGCAGAATGGGGTTCTTCTACATGACGATTGCTTGCTCTGGTAGTCCTGCCACCCACTCGCAACTCTAGGCATTCCTGTGCATTTGCTACTGTTTCATTCTCCCTCCATGTGCCAGCGACCTTCATGAAGAGATAATACCCTTTTTTTGTGTTAAAAAGGACAGTCTTTTATCCTTTTTCAAAGACAGTACAGAGCAACTTTCACCAAGAGGCCTTTGAGTGTTTGAGCCATTTGAAGGTGTTTAGAGCACGATACAGATAGCTTATGCACCAACCGTATCTCTTGGGTGTCCTGTATAGAGAAGTTGATTTCAAAGCCACTGTAGAACATGGCACTGTAAGCCAAATACTGAAAAGTGCCAAATACCCACAAATTCCATTTTTATTAAAAGGAGTTGTTAATGGTCAATGTAACCAGTCACTCTTGGTCAAATATTAAGGTGTAAATCCAGGATTCAAAGTCCTAAATGCATGAACCTTTCTGCTTGAGCTAAAAGACGAGTCCCGCAATGGCACCTGTAGATCCATTAATTTTTTTTTTTAATTCACCATTAAATGGAGACAAAGATCTGCATTTCCTCATACTAGTTGTATCTGCAGGGGCTTACAGCACCTCCTGGAATATGGCCTTATGTAAAGGAACATCAGTAGATAGAAAAATCCCCTATGTGTAAGTAGTTTTCCATTCTAAGCACTTCTGTTATGTCAGAAGTAATGTATTTAAAGGCAATTTATCAGGATGGTAAATTGATCCTGCCATTAGATTCACCTCGGAAATTGCAACATTCTGACAGGATTTGGGTTTGAATTTCATGGGCAACTTCATGACTTCCATTGCCTTCTGATTCTCCTAACTGCTCTGCTGAACTCCACAGCCTTAAATTTTCCTTACCAGCTTCTCTCCAGCCTTCTCCATCACTTCTAGGCCTGCATTCTGCCTTGTTGGCTGCACCATCATTTCACCTACCTTCCTTTATTCAGACTATCCCAATACTACATAACTCTTGCAACCCTTCCTGCCTTCAGCACCCCTGAATCATACAAATTAGATTTCAAAGGCGTATTTGATCAGCACCAGCCAATGCAAGATTATTGTCTACAACACATTTTCTTGGGCCATGTCCTAATTTAAATGAGCTCAGTGATTGAACTTCCATCACTGAAGGTTTGCCACACTCTAGAACAGATCTCACGATTAGTCTTTTTTCCTAATATTCAGCCTAAGTTTTCTTCTGCTAAGTTTCATCGCATCATTTCCACTTCACACACTACCAATTCCTCCCCTTTCTTGACATTTCTGTCATTTCCCTACTGCTCCGCGGTTCAACCCAATGCTCTACAACAGTGTTTTTGGCTACCTTCGGTGCCTTCGATTTTCCCTCTCCTTCTCTTTCTTTGCTTTCTCACATCATGTCTCCCCTGATGATCCCCCACCACTTAAGCTCAAAGCTCATCTGACAGTCTCTGCAATGCTGCAGTTTCCAGATGAAGCCAAAAAGTTGCTTCACTCTCTCATCTATTTACATAGCACCCCATTTGCTTGCTCGAGTCTAAAGGTTCACAATCCAGCAGAGAAAAGCAAAGCAATACACTTTCTATCTGTTTAGTGTTTATAGTCCATTTGATGTTTCATTACTAAGAGTTAGATAGGCACCAATTTCTCTCCTACCCCACTTGGATTTTGAGGGCTGAATGTCATTAAGGAAAAACATATGATTACTGTATCAATGTAAGCCACGACCGTAGTTTTCTTTCTTAACTTTGGCTTAGCAGTTCAGCAAAGAGAGTGTGTGTTTGCTAAATGAAACAACCAATACGATAAAGACATTGTAAAATCAAACAACCCTTGACAGAGGATTGCTCTGCAGACGTTTTTAATTATACATTCTTCCCCGGTTAAAAAAAATCAGATTCTTTAAAGATTTCCTATATTAAAGATCAAAAGGGTAATATGGAAACCACCACAAATAATGGCAAAAAAGACAGGAAACCTCATGAGATCAACACTATTAAATAGCTTACCAATCCCTTTCTCCCCATATATTCTCCATTATTATTATACTATTGCTGCTTAAATCCATAACATTTTAAAGAGCTAAGGCGGACTATTAAATCCATAACATTTTAAAGAGCTAAGGCAGATTATTGAAATATGATGCCTTACTGCCTCTGTGGTATTGGAGAAGAATTAAATATTATATATTTCCAGCAAGTTGGTGGATATCATGGAGTATTGTTGTTACAAAAGGAAGCAATTTATTTAACTTTTCTCTTTCTTTATCCCCCTCCCATAATGTCTGTTTTATTAGTCTCATTACATTTCCATAAATTATACCACAAGAGGAAATGATTAACTGAAGATTGTTTCCTCAAAAACATTATTCCTGGTCATTAACAGCTGCAACAAACTGCAATGCTATATAATCTAAACACATTATTAGTACTTGTAAAACACCTCATGTTTTATTACTTTGCTCCAAAGAATTGTGATCATAAAGCCCAGGAGGCATCATTATAGACGTTCTAAAACTGCACCCCCGATGTTCTCATTGCATAAGTTTTGTCATAAAAAATGCTTGTCATCACCTAGATGTTTGTTCTTGAAGTCTAACAACTAGGGCTGTGCAAAATATTCACAGTGAAATTTCTTAACTTCAAATGTTGAGATTTTTCATTTGGTTTGACTAAAAAAAATTTCAGTGATATTTGTGTAGATAGGAACTTTGGCCAAGATTTTCCAAACTGATACTGATTTAGGGTGCCTCCTTGAGACAGAGTGCGAGTGCTATTTGATGTAAATTTTTCACTCAGTTCTAATTCAGTCTTAGCATCTGATTCTCCACTGTCTGGGGAACTTGTATAGTCATTTACACCCATGCACAGTGGATACAAAATGTTAGCATCCTTATACACCATAGACTGTGGTGCAATTCATAATTAATAAATTAATAACAATAAAAACACAACAAGCTTTCTTATTCCAGACATGAGTGTAAATATCTGTGAAAGCTGCTAGTTGTGGAGAATCAGGTTAATTGTTGCCGCCTATACGAATCTACTAATCTGGAACATCTTTACAAGATGGAGCAATGAAACTATTTACCAAAAGAGCAAATACATATGACAATTAGGATTTTCTTTGCTGATCATTTTCTTTTGTATTGGTTTTTATTCCTTCTTTTCTTGCCTTATAGATAACCCAAGTGGGCAGAGCCTGGAAGAAAAGATTATCTACGGAGTAGAGAACAGCAGCACTTTCTTGGAGTGCAGTCCAAAATCTCAGCGTGCTCTAGTTTACTGGCAATTCCAGAAACAAAATGAGGACCGAAAAGAAGAGGTACGGTAACATGAATTCAAATACGTGTGTCACCATGCCCCAGTGAGTCACAGCTGCAAATACCAGATTCAGAGCAAACTGCTGAGAAATAGGGCAGACTCACCCCCAAATTCATGGTTATTCTATCATTAGCTTATACCAAGCCAGTAACAAAAGGAAACTTCTATCTCACCACACTGGGTAAAAAGAAGTCAAAAATGCAGTCTCCCTAGGGATTCCAAACTGTCTCTCACCACCCAGACACTGGCCTCTATAATGAGTGATTTCTGAAAACCAGTTTCATCACATAAAGATCAGCCAGGTCAATAATTCAGATCTTACCCAATAATTATGCTATTGACAAACCTTTTTTACTTAATATCTAAAGTTGTATTTATAAAAGAAAACAAAGAGGGGAGAGTTAAAATGGTCAAGTAAATCATATACACAATAATTGCAAAGTTCTTGGATCAAGTTGGCTTGTACAGTCTCTGGTCCTCGGTCCATAGTCAATATGCTCCTTTTAGCATAAGTCCATAGTCCAGAGATCAGAGCAGGAAAGAGGCATAATAGAGATGTGCCCAGGTCCTTTATACTTTCTCCCACATGAAGGGGATGCTCTCAGTCTTGGTTTGTGGAAAATTACAGGCACAAAATGGAATCCAGATTCACATCAGCAAGTCACATACCCTCACATGGCTTGATGACTCTCAGGACAAGCCATAATATTCTGGCTAAAGAGCCCACAGGAAAGCTTACGGGGTGGGGATACACTTATTCTATGGCTCATTGTGAGAATTAAGTAGTCTTTAATGGGCCATCAACTTGAATGGTCCATTCACAATGTTCTGGCTAGATTGGATGTAAACTACCTTATAGGTGTTACCCCAGGAGCAAATGCTTTTGACATACAGGTATGTAGTCAATATTCATAACTTCAGATACAGGGATGTTACATGAATTTAAACAGGATAATCATGTTTGATAGATTGTAACTTTCTCATTGATACTTGTGACGGAGTCAGACCAGAAGGATATAGGAGAGTGCTGGAAGGCAGGTATATTAGTCTGAGGATGTTCAGGTCCCTGTTCCCTGGATAGCCAAACAAAGGCTACTCCAGGCCAACCAAGACACCTGGGGCCAGTTAAGAACCTTCTAGAAAGGAGTAGAAACAGCTAGCCTAATTAGGACACCTGAAGCCAATCAGGGACTGGCTGAAACCAGATAAAAACCTCCCAGTTAGTCAGGTGGATGTGGGTGTCAGGAGCTGTGGAAGGAAGTTATGCTGTTGGTGAGACTGAGTGGTGGACCACATATCATACTGAAGGAAGGAGGCCCTGAGGTAAGGGTGAAGTGGAGTTTGAAGAAGCAGGGACTGCTGTGGGGAAGTAGCCCAGGGAATTGTATTGTGTTTTGTGCCTAAAAGGTCAGCCATCTTAACTGATACTATTAGGGTCCCTGGGCTGGAGTCCGGAGTAGAGGGCGGGCCCGGACTCCCCCCTTTTCCATCTTCCATACCGGCCTGTGATGAAGGTAACTCACTAGGTGGTGACTCTTGCCAAGTATACTGAGAAAGGGAGGTCACTCTGGGGCCTAGATGAGTTTCTGAGGCCCCTAAATCTGCCAGGAAGTGCAGGACCCACAAGTACAGACTTGGAGCTTTGTCACATACTGTACATGACATATTTTGTAGAAGATTTGTTGCAATTGTCAAACAGTGGCAATATTAATTATCTAAATGGTTGTATTTCAGTCATAAAGCATCACAGCATGCAATATAGAATCATAGAGCTGGAAAAGACCTTGAGAGTCCAGCTCCCTGCACTGAGGCAGGATCAAGTATATCTAGACTATCCCTGATAGTAGCTGTCTAAGTGGCTCTTAAAAAATCTCTGGTGACAGGGACTCCACAACTTTCATTAGAAGCTTATTCCAGTGCTTAACTATCCTTAAAGTTAGAAAAGGTTTTTTTGTAATATCTAACCTAAATCTCCCTTGCTGCAGTTTAAGCGGGTTACTTCTTGTGGTGCCTTCAGTGGACATCAAGAACAATTGATCACCATCCCCTTTTTAACAGTCCTTACCATATTTGAAGATTATCAGGTTCCCTCGTCTTCTTTTCTGAAGACTAAACATGTCCAGTTTTTTAAATCCTTTCCTCATAGTCCAGGTTTTCTAAACCTTTATCATTTTTGTTGCTCTCCTGTGGATTCTCTCAATTTGTCCTCGTCTTTCTTAAAGTGTGGCACCCAGAACTGGACACTGTACTCTAGTTGAGGACCAGGGCCTAGCAGAGCAAGTTCAGCCTCATTGGACCCACCCTGTTATCTTTAACCTGGCTCTTGCCTACCTATTTATACCTGCCCCTGGATTCTTCCACTGCATGCATCCGACGGAGTGGGTATTAGCCCACAAAAGCTTATACTCTAATACTTTAGTTAGTCTTTAAGGTGCCACAGGATTCTTTGTCACTTCTGCAATTCCAGACTAACACAGCTACCCCTCTGATTCAGAGCAAGACAGTTACCTACTGTGTCTCAAATATGACACTTCAGTTAATACATCCCACAATGATATTTGCATTTTTTCCCACAACTTCACACTTCAGACTCATTCAGTTTATGATCCTCTGTAACCCCTAGAGCTTTATATTGTTTGTTTTGTTTTGTTTGCCTTGGTGGTTAAGTATGTTATTCTCTAGAGTCCAATTTTAGTGGATGACACAATGGGTGTGATGCACTTTCTCCAACAGTTGCATGTGCACACGTGCATGTGCACACGTACATGTGCCTGTGCACGCGCGCACACACACACTCACAGTACACCTATCTGAATCACTAGCACAAGTGTGAGTTTTTGCAAGCCTGCTTATTGCACTTTCTAATTTTAGGCTTAATATCTAGTCCTTTTCTCATATCTTCCTCTCTTCTAACAGCATGCTTCCCTCTGCCTGAGGGCCTTGTACTGGGGAGCACCTAGGTGGGGGCTAAAAGGTCAGATTTCACCTTCCCAACCTGGAGGAATGGCATAAAGCAGGGACCATGGTGCACTTGGTCCATGGTGGGTAGTATCAGCTATGGTGGGTCTGCTGATTCTGCACAGTTTGCATCTCCTCTAGCCTGTTCACAAACCCACTAACAGAGGTTCCACTGCACACAGAGCTCCACAGCACACACGATTGTGGAATAAATTCTCTTCCTCCCAGGCTTCCTGAGCAGCAGCTTCATAGTGTTTCCATGTGTATGGGGAACCTTTCACAGATACAGAGGGACCAAGTGCTGTTTCCCCTTAATATGCTCTTTTTAAGCCAAGTTTTCCTGTAACATGCCACGGAATCAGGGATGGTTAGAGAAAAGTTCTGAACATTTGAAAGAGATTATTGTTGAAATGTTTCCTTTTCTCCAACACAGATAAAAGTGGATGATCGTTTCATCAGGACAGAACAGGGCCTTCTGCTACGGACCCTTCAGCGGAAAGACTCCGGCATTTACTTTTGTCATGCCGTGGAGCATGGCTTCATGCAAACGCTGCTCAAAGTGACTCTGGAAGTAATTGATACTGAACACCTGGAAGAGCTGCTTCATAAAGAAGACGATGGTGATGGCGCCAAGGCCAAAGAGATTTCCAACAGCATGACCCCTAGTCAGAAAGTCTGGTATAGAGACTTCATGCAGTTAATCAACCACCCCAACCTCAATACAATGGATGAGTTCTGCGAACAGGTTTGGAAAAGGGACCGCAAACAACGTCGGCAAAGACCCGCCAACGCGCAAGTGAATACTAATAAGTGGAAGCACCTACAAGAAAATAAGAAAGGTAGGAACAGGAGGACCCACGAATTTGAAAGGGCACCACGGAGTGTCTAAGCTGCATTACCTCTAGGAACCTCATCCAAGTAAAAACTTGTATAGACAGATAACTGGAAAAAATGCAATATACATGAACTTTTTCATGGCATTATGTGGATGTTTACAAGGGTGGGAAGTTCAAACAATTTCCACCAGGTTTAAATAAAATCAATTTCTAACTTTCCTAGCAGACTTTCCCCCACTAATCCCCAGACTGAGCTTCAAGGATGAAAACTCAGCCTGGACCTAGGGTATTGCTCAACGGGTTCTGCAAAGAGTTCATCAGAAAGGTTTTGCTTTCTCCTTTGCTCAAGATAGAAAAAGTGTCATGTTTCATGCTGCCATTTAAAAGGAAAGTAAAACAAATCCCACCTTTCAGCAGCCGCGCTACCTTTCCTGAACTTAACGGAAAAAATTGCATGGACAAGCTAAGCTAATCAACATCCCAACATTTAAATGGATGCAAGGATATTTTTATTTTATGGCCTGCCAGGTCTCTTGCTTATATGTACTGGAAAGGTAAAAACAATACTGAATGAGATGGTCTGTGGAAATCCAAACAGCATGAGCCAGCCAGAATCCAGAGGAAGAAAGAGTGGAGTACACTGAGCTACTACTGATGACTTCTTTCATCTTTGATTTAAAGATGTATTTTATTAAAACTATAATTTAAATGTATCATGACAAATATGCAGTAAACGTTAGCTCTTTTCTAAAATAGAATAGGCTTTTTGTCTTAGAAATATTGTACTTTCTAATTATTGGTTTAAAGGGAAAAAAAACCAACTTCCAATTACAGGCTGCTTTATTCTCTTGTTTGGAAATTCTTTCTCAGCAGGAAGTAACACTGCCGCTAACCCCCTTGCCTCTACCTGACATTCTATATGACAAGTAACTTCTACGCTATTCAACATGAACGTCTCCATATAGCATGGAAGTTTCTGGATTCTCCCCTCTCCCAATGTAGTATATGAAAAAATTCAGCTTGTATAATATCTTGATACAAATAGATTGAACCGATGAAGAGAAAATCATGTAAATACTGTAGCTCATACACAGCCATTAATCCATGAGCAAAACTGCTGTTCAGTTCAGAAGGAGCTTCATTCACAACTCAGTGGTAGAATATTGTCCAAAATTGATTCCTCGACCCTTATATGGTCTTTTTGCATGGGGCTCTAGGGGTCAATTTCACCGGTGGGTTGAGTCCCCTGCTGTTATAAATTGGCATATTGAAGTATATGAAGTTACAACAGTGGAGAATTTGGACCAGTATATATTCTATGTGCAGTGGGGCTGCAGGAGAAAATCAGGTACTGTGCAATTGTACTATAAGGATCTCCATATTAAATATCTATGGATAATGGTTTTGGTCCATCTCAGTATAGATATGTCCCAGTTTTGTTGAAGTTAATTATCAACTGTCCTGTCTCCCATATCCCACCTCACCATTGTCTTTAAACTTCCCTTGGCATATGCATAACTTCTATTAATGTTGGTGAGAAGGAGCTTATTAGAGCGCCTGTGATATCCTTGGTTTGCTATAACAGCTTTATAAAAGGGTGCCCCTTGTTCTCAGATTAATAACCAGCCTCTTTTACTGTTATTCACTGCAACTTGTTGCCTTTATGATTCACAATCTTGTCTGCATTCACACATATAGTGCAACAGCCTCTCTCACAATGTGATCCAGGTCCCTTTACCAACTCAGTAAAAAAACAAAACAAAGCAAAAAAAAAAAAAATCCCAACTCTTCTTCCGACTTAGTGAAGTATAAATTTTAACATCTATAGCAATGAGGTTTTCATTAAGGGCCCAATCCTACAGACCCTCTGTGTGGAACTTAAATCAGTTTCAGAGATGTTGTGAACATGGAGGGCTCACAGGATCTAAATGCACTAATGCATCCAAACTTGTTGCCATTTAATTTAGTGGCAAAACTCCATTAACTGTTGCAGGATCAGGTTCTAAGTCCCGGATTCAGCAAAGAACTGAAGTGTTTCACTTGAGAACATGCCCTTAAGTCCTTCTCTTTTCAGCATAGCACTGAAATATATGCTTAACTTGACTTCTATGAGACTAAAGCAGGCTTAAAATTAAGCAACAAGTGCAAATGCTGTGCAGAAAATGATGAACTTAAGTACATGTTTAAGCATGTGCTTACAAGCTCCCTTGTATCAGGACCCTACATGAGCATTAATTTCTCAGCTCAAGTGCTTGAAATTCTTCACAGCCTATCAGCTGAAGTATTTCATTGTACTTAAAGAACATTATTCAGCCTATTAAGGCTACTTTGTATCACTAAGTCATTAAAATCATTTGAAATGTTTTCCCCTTTAGCAAAGAGGACTTCCAAAGCCCACTGAAATCAGAGGAAAGACTCTAACTTCAGTGAGACTCAAATTATCCAATCTGCTGCTCGGTATGTTTAGTGGTTACTGTCACTTATTATTTCCCCCCAACTGTGTTCCCTTGTATAACAGCCTATTGAAAAGGAGATTAATTAGAGATTACATTTGAAAACTGGCATTCCTTCACAGAAAAAAATAATCTCTGTAAACCATAATTCATTCTGTAAGCAAAATTACAGCAGCCATGCAGTTTTGCCATATGATAAATGTTTAACTGTACAAATAAAAGGGTCAGGCCCTGCAGATTTCAACTTACTCATACAGTCCTTCTTGACATAATCAGTCCCACTGAATTCTGTGCATCTACTCACATAAGGACAGGCTGAAAGGATCAGGCCCAAAGATGAAACAGTTGATTATCAGGCTGATGTTAACCAGAGTGCACTCAAACAGAAATTAGTCTGAGTTACAACAACATCTGATACTATTTGAAATGAAGTGAATTCAAAGACCATAGACTGTGACAAATTTGTGCCTAGAAGGATGACCTACAATTTCAGTATAGCTCACATATCCTGTTTGTATTTTTTCTTAATATGTCACAGTGTGGCAAAGAAAAGGAAAACATCACTTTAAATCACCAACAAAAATAAAATCTCTAAACCTCCAGTTCCAAGCTTTAGGTGAACCAAGTAGAAGGTTATATTTAAGATGGAGAGACAATAAAAGATTTTGTTTATAACCAGGAAATGCTATTGAAATGTGTTTAAAGGTAGAAATTTGCAAGAAATTTTTTTACACCGTCTTACTACACTACCCTTGTCATTTGCATGGACCGCTGGCGATAGGAGTTGTTCAATAGCTCTTAATGACTGTATGGTTATGTTAAACTACAGTATCAAGCTAAGAAACTGCATCTTTGCAGAACAGAGTTAACCTTTGATGGCCCAAATGAAGTCACTATGTAAAAAAAAAAATTAAAATGCATGTGAATGCGCATTTACGGATCCTTTTTTATGTATTATTTAGTGAATATCAATGGTATGTGTTTAATAGTTCAGTTTTTGCTACCTACACATTAGCCAAAAGAGATGTAAATATTTTGACTAGGGTAAGGAGGTACAGTATAAAGTACTGCTATCTAGAGGTACTCCATTTCAATGTGTTCAACACACGACTAAAATGCAAGGTTTTGTCATACAGTTTATAGGGTGGTTTATTTGCTATTTTGGTGCCAAAGTGATGTGCCACTTTGTAAGCACATTCCTCACTGGATAGTAAATAATTCTACTTCCGTATTTATCACTGCAATTCAGACGGGAACTAGAAAACTGGAGAGAAAAATGTAATGAAACTGCTGCTGTAAATTATTTCTTTTAGCATGTATTCAGTTGTTAAATAAACATTTCTTCAAAACAGTTGACATTGGCTGTCTTAACTGTTTATATGACATGTTCGTTATAAACTTCATGGAGGTATGGAGTGAATTATTGCCAGCAGAATGCTATCATTTTATATTAACTCTGTTTTCCAGGCTAGAACCACTGTTTGTTTTTAAGGTGTATAGTGATTCTGCGTAGAGGTCTAGTGATGATGAGCCAAGAACTGTTAGCCTCACTCTGACTCCCTCTACTGGCCTAGAGGTACTAACCAGGATCATGTCCCCATTGTACTAAACACTGCACAAATATAGTAAGAGACCTTAATTATTCTGAAGAGTTTACAGTCTGAAGCCTGGTCTACACTAGACAATTTGGTCGGTTTAAATACATTGGTCAGAGGTGTGAAAAATTCACAGCTCAGAGCGATGCAGTTAAGCCGACCTAAGTCCTGATGCAGACAGTGCTAAATTGATGGAAGAATTCTTCCGTTGACCTTGCTACCAGCTCTCAGGGATGTGGATTAGCTATGCTGACAGGAGAAGCCTCTCCCATTGGCGTAGATAGCGTCTAAACTGAAGCACAACAGTGGCAGCTGTAGCATTTTAAATGTAAACAATCCCTAAGTAGACAAGAGAAAAGATGCGGGAAAGAAAGTGTCATTAGCCCCATTTTACAGATAGACAACTCAGCTACAGAGAGGGTAAGAAACTTGTCCAAGATCAAAGAGAGAATCTGTAGCAGAATCAGGGCCTGAACTCAGACCTCCTGAGTCCCAACTTTCTCTTTAAGCGCATGACTTCTGTTTTCCCATTTGTAATGTAGGCAGAGTATCGGTCACCCACTTCACAGGGATACTGAAGATATTTTAATGTCAGTAAAGCCTTTTGAAGCTGAAACCCAATAAAAGCCACAATTGTCACCTCCTACTCACCTTCCTATATCAAATAACTCAGCTACAGACTGTGAATCTCTACAGGCACAATGGGAGACGGGAGGCAGCAGAGCTACAGTGTATCCACTTTGCAGCCACTTCTTCAATCTAAGGGTTGCAGTGGCCTCTTCAGTGCTTGTGCCATTGCATGGTGGGGTGGAGGATCAGTGTATCTGCCCTGTCTCCTGCCTGCCTTCCTCACGCAGAGCACCACCGTCCTGGGGACCATCATGGTGTTGTGTTCTGTAACACATGGAGAAATCCTCCATAGCCTCTGGCCTCATCACATGCAGTAGCTAGGGATGCCTTCCATTGCCAGCAAGAACGGGGTGGGGTTTGGATCTAATGCTTATTTTAATATTCTTTAAAAGATTTAACCACACTGTTTCCATGGAGATGAAATGTCCTGTTTCCAAGATTATCTTGGGGATTTATTGCTGAAGTGTGGTGTAATTCCAGAGCACCTCTCTCTGAAGAACACATTTGATTGCTTCCTAGATGAAGTTTGTTTCCTTCCTGGTTATATTCACTGAGCTCCCCATCATGCAGTGTAAGATCCCAATTAATTTATCCTAGCTTGCTGCAGAGCAGAAACTGAAAAGATGATTTCCCCCAATTTCATAGATCTCAAGGCCAGATGGGATCACTGGAATAATTTAGTTTGAACTCCTGTCTAATGTAGACCATAGAATTTCCCAAAAATAATTCCTAGAGCAGATCTTTTAGAAAATCACCCATTCTTGATTTTAAAATGGTCAGGGATGGAGAATCCACCATGAGCCTTGGTAATGAATATCTCATTTAAACATCACACTCAATAACAGCTGTCGGAAGGCCCTGCAAGTTAGTACACCAGCCAGTTTACAATCTGAGTTTGAGAACTCAAATCAAGAACTGTGGGAGCCCTAGGTACTGTCAGGAGCTGTGGGGTTTGAGTGAGAGCCTTACCCTCTGTGCCAGTGTGCTGCAAGGCCAGATAAGGAAATTGCAGCTAATACCCCACAAACAGGGGCTACACCCATTGACTCAGTGAGATCAGCTGACTAGCCACCGACTGCGGATTGGACACCTCTTAGCATAAAGGTTCCCGTTCCTGCCATATCCTTGTTGGAGCAACACAAGGCCTGCTGCCGACCAGGCTTTGAGACTAAGTTGCTGCTGCTTGCTTGGTTTCTCCTCCTTGTTATTGTCACCTCACCTTGTTCCGCTTCCTTGTGCTAACTCCCGTTATTAACTCCAGCTTGACACGTCGTGTAACTCGGACTCCGGTTTAACCCTTGGTGTGGCTTCAGACTCTCACTCCAGCTGTGTTCCGTGGTGTGACTTCGAACCACGACACCAACTCTACGCCAGGCTCCAACCGTTAAGGCAGACAACCCACATTACAGGCCCTAACAGTTTCCTAAGGCCATTCTTGGTCACTTCCGGAACTCATTGCTGAACCCCTAACCCAGCTACATACATTCCTGGGGCTCTCAGTGGCAGGCAAACTGGTTTTAGCTAAGAACAGCATTATCAGAAACAGATAAACATGATTTTTTTTCAGAATGAGTCAACATGACTTTTGTAAGTACACCGGACCCTCGCTATAAACGTGTCGCCATAGCGCGGATTCACATATAGCGTGATTGCGGCCATGGAGCCCAAATTTAATTACCTTCATTGGTATCGATGGTAACGCTGTCCCCACTATAATGTGGTCACTGCGTTAACTCAGTACTGCGCATGGATCTCGAACCCCACGTTCTAGCTCGAGTCTGGTGTAGTTGAAAAACGAGCCAGTGCTTTAGGTGCCTAACCATGGAATTAGGAGTGTAATTTTAGTCAACCATTGCTTTAAATCTTGGCTAGTGTGTGTGTGTGTGTTGAAACTGTTTATAAAAAATGATTGACACTGATAAACCCAAGATTTCATCAAGAAGGAAAGTAAATTTGGCCTAGAATTGGAATAGCTCAATGGTGTTTCAGGTTTTCTAGTCACCAGTGCAGAACGTCATGACAGGGAGATGCACTCAAATCTGGAAGGCCCATCACTTCAGTTTGTTTAACAAGGAGCCGGACAAGTGAACAGGGTGCGAAATAGAGGGAGAAAGGAAAGACCTATTATATTGTCTACCCATTTTACTTCCGTTGGTTGGTGTTTTTCAACAGTTAGCCTACTGTGCCCTCTGGTGGCTGTTAATGGAAAGTCCCCATACAAGACATGCTTCTTTCCATGACTGCCTGTGCTTAATTATACTCCCCTTGTTACGTCTTTGTCTACGCAGACTGTGATCAAGCCACCTTTTAACTTTCTCTTGTGTAATCTAAACAGATTGAGATTCTTGTTGTAAATCAGGTTTTCCAGACCTCACATCATTCCTGTAGCTCTTCTCTGAAACTTCTCTAGTTTTTCAACATCCTTTTTTATAGCATGGACACCAGAACTGGGCCCAGCATTCTGACTGATGAAGGCCTTTTAAGTGACTACTGCTGCTCACTATATATGTGATAAAAATGTTAAAAAATAATCCCTGTGCTTCCTGCCAGATGGAGCCACAACACATGGAGCCATTCTTTGTGAGAAGGGAAGTCTGACAAAGGAGTCTGTGCTTAGTGCGCTAGGGCAAAATAAGGGCTTGCAATGAGATTGTTTGTAATTATCCTCTGCAGCTGAGTTAAACAAACAGAATAGAACATATCTGCCAACACACATTTTTTCAGATACCAAATGTGCAATTTGACAGGTAACCCAAACTCTTTGGTGCCAAATAAAGACTCAGCTGTTAGGACTAGCTACATTACATGAGGTTCGGCAATATTTAAAACATTTGTTCATACTATGCACGGTAAACACTATTCTCAAGACTGCGCCGTCCCCTCCTCCATGGTTTGCATCTGTTACTAGCATTCATGTAACAGTCAGACTTATTTTGCATATAAAGTAGCTCATTGCTGGCAAATGATTATCAAGGCCCCTCTTTTGATAACTAGAGAGTTACAAGGAACAAAGTTCTTTCGGCAGATCTATACAAGATCTTCACTGAGAAAGTTCTCTGTATACGTGCATTGAACTTGCATTGATATCAATGACAGTTCTACACATGTACAGCAGGAAAACCACAATATCGGAGCAGAGACCAGCTATGGAAATCAGGTCGGAGACTTTTGCCCTTTAAGCGAACCCTACATTCATATCTATATTCAATCTGTACAGTCTAGCCCAGTCAAAGAGACAAATTAGCTTGAAGTCTGGCTTGTGATAAACACAGTAAGTAACTGTTCTCTGCAAATAAAGGGAGTTTTAGCTGCATATGAAACTGCACAAGTCTCCTAAAAGAGAAAAGAGTTAGGGGAAAAGTGGCTTTTGACTAAGGGTAAAATTTTCAAAAGCACCTATGTGTTTTAACAGCCTAAATCCCATTTTTCATTGTGATCTAGGGATAAATTTTAAAGATATTTATGCCTAAAGGAACAGTTATTAGGATCTCAAAAGCCTCTAGATGCTGACTCCCATTGAACCCAATAGGAGTTAGGTGTAGCTGCATTTTTAGGTACCTAAATACTTCTAAAATCTGGCTTTTAGGCAGTTAGGAGCCCAAGTCTTATCGAAAGTCACTGCATCTTAGGATTCCAAGTGCCAATGGCCCAGATTTTAAGATATTTAATCACTCGACTTGCACTGTCCTTATGTCATTTTTAACTACATTTAAATTACTTAGGAGGTTTTGAAAGAAGTTTTACACTAGATTCTTGAGGTGCTACATCAGTGAAAGGCAGAACTGCACTCTATGGCATCATGTACTCAGTGTCCCATCATTTAGTGTCAACCTACAATTTGCTGTACCGCTGTAGCTAAAAATTAAAGACTTGACTGGAAAATACAGTTGCTCTTGCATTACTGCCCTGTGATAGTTATTTACTGGGTATCACTGGAAAACCGAGTTTTTAACAAGCAAAGAAAGACAAAGAGATATGTCAATTGACTACTGTAAAAGTCTCCTTTAAAATGCATTTTCTTTTGCTGCGAATTATTCCTTGTGGCATTTTGCCAGCATTTGCATAAGGTCTTTATCTCCTGGTTGTCTGAGCAGGATCTTCCACGTTATGTTGTCTGATGTGGTTTCACAAACGAAAGCCATTACAAGGTTACTCCCTGAAGGCTGGCTGTAGTCAGATTCATTTGTGAAGAAAATGATGTTATTTTAATATAGGGACTTTTTGACAGGCTAAATCGTTTTGATATTATGTAACAAAGAGACATACAGCATGTGCGTGACAAATCTAAAAATCCATTCAAAGACTAGTCAAAACTCTTTCAATTTCCAGAAAAATTCAAATGGAGCTATAGTGACAACAGAAAAAAATTCAGCTAGAACACTAGCTGTAAACAAACCAAGCCGTAGCTACACAGTACATTTTCAGGGCAGCCGTCAATGAAATTTCCCTTTATTCCCATCCCTCTGAACTATCAAAACTTAATGCTCCTCTGTTTTGGGACCTCAGTGACTAATTACCATGGTGTGGTTATCCATTTAGAGTCTTAGGCAAAACCCATTGAATCCAATGTAAAGATTTTCATTTTCTTCACTGGAGTTTGGATCAGCATGCGTGAGCATAGGATCAGGCCAATTTTTCCCTGGTTCCAGATGTTCAATAGCTCCCCACTGATGGAATTTATTTTCCCCTCCTTTGTATATTTTTTCTGTGATTTGCATTATCACAAGCTAAATATGTTATACTTTATATGGCACAGTCCACATCTTCTGCGGCTTTTCGTGTGGCTCCTCCATTCACAAATGAATCCCAGCCCCTCTATTTGTTTCTGAATACCACTTTGAAAATTGAAATTAGCATGAGAGACTGGCAGATGAGATAGATGTTCTGAGAGCTAGAATGTGAGACATTTAAACATCTTGCTGCAAATGTCTCTGTGGAAGAGCATGAGACGCAAGAGGAGTGACATCACCACTAGCATCTGTGGGGTTAAGAACAAAGTGTCTACCAATCTGGAACTGAAATAGTTATATTACTTCCAAAGACCTGAAGCCTATAGTGTGTAGTGTAGATCCCCATCCCTTGATTTCAATGGGCCGTCACAGACACTTGCACAGAGTAGTTGACTGGCGTGGTGTCTAAAGGCCTGATACAAAGCCCACGGGAGTTTTTCCAATGATTTCATTGGGCTTTGGATCATATCCTAAAACAACCTTATCATTAAGAACAGCTGGCCAGGTGCAACCCTATTATGCTTGACAAAGCTATCTGGGCCCATAGACTAGGGTGACCAGATGTCCTGATTTTATAGGGACAGTCCCGATTTTTGTCTTTTTCTTATATATATATATATATATATATGTATATATATATATATATATATATACACCCCCCAACCTCTATCCAGATTTTTCACATTTATTTTCTGGTTGCCCTACCATAGGCATCTCTGGCGGTGGCATGGGGTACTGGAGAAGGGAATGAAAAATGATTCTCGGCCACCAACAGAACTTTGCCTTTTCGCAAGTCACCAATCGGCGTTTAAGGCAGTCTCCATCCATCATTACAGTTATGGAGGCTTGGATCTATGGAGGCTTGGATCTCCTTTCATACTAATCAGCGTGACACATGATATTAGAGGCTAGGCAGCACAGTGAGCAAGTGTAGTAGCTTTTCACTTCTGGAAAGCTGAGGTCACATCCTGGCATATATGTCACAAGTGAAAATGAGAGGGGGGTGATCTCCACCCATTCCATAGAGGACATTAGCGTTCATCTGGAAGGACCAGCGGGTGCATCAGATATGGACACGCATCTTCCACTGAAGTCAGTGGCAGTTCTACATTCACATCAGAGGGCACAGGACTGGAACATCAGGGATGCTGCACGTGAAGACTGGAATTCTACTCTATGTCAATTCTTATAGCAACTGATCACATTCCAGTAGTGCACTAAGTGATGTAACTAGCATCTGCCAGGGGAGGATTAGTTTAACTGTGGGTGGAAGCCTACAAAGAACATATCCGGAGTGTAAATCACTCTTGCAAGACTTGTTGGGTCTGTGTTTTTATGAAAAATAACATTGCAAACATATAAGTTAAATGTTTAAAAAAACCCACACAAACTATGCACACGTTCAGCTATATCGTAAAATTTGATTTAAAAAACATTAAGGGACTGATTCAGCACTCATTAAATTCAATGGGCATCTTTCCATTGACTCCAATAGGAATTTGATTAGACCCTATTTGCTTTGGGTTCAATTATGATCCTAGTTACATGTGCACAGACTCTGTAGTAGTGCCACCAAACTACTTGGCGTTACTCTTAGTTTACACAGCTATAGCTCAGAGTTAGGTGTTGTCCATTAGTTAGGGAGACAGTGTCGTGCACTGGGCTTAGACTGAGGTGCCCAGGGTTCCACCACAGGTAAGTCTCTTTGCACCTCAGTGTCTGCATCATAAAATGGGGACAATGATATTTACATCTTTTGTAGAATGCTCAAAGGTATTATTATTATTATTATATGCACTTCTAGCTTTAATTGTCCACTCTACTATGGGAGGAGATGAAACCTCAGAAGCTCCATCAACAGGCCAGGGAAAAGACACCACAACAGATGATCGGCAAAGATGCTTTCCCCCCAGCACTCCCCTTTTCTCCTATAGACTATGAGAAAGCTCATTTGCACTAATAAAATCCAAGGCAGGATATGGTAAATTAAGATGAAACTTTTCCATTTGTACATTAATGACGATTAATTTGATTACAGTGCATAAATGTAAGATTTTCTCCTTTATGCTTGCCTGGTTAAATTTGAGGTTTAATGTAGTATGTGTGTCTAAGTAAATTCCACAAAATGCAAAGATGTGCAGCTGCTGAGTTAACATTATGTGGAAAGCTTTGCCGACATTTTCAAAAGTGGGTGCCAAAAGTTAGGATCCTAAATATATGATTTATCAAAATCCTGAGCACTTTGTAGCTCTTAATGAGGTCAGTAAGACCTGTTGGGTGCTAGCACTTTGGAAATCAGGACACTCATTTGGGACCCTAAATTTACGGTCATTTTTAAAAAAATATAGATCCCTAATGTTAACATTTCCTGATATCTCTTGACTTTAAGAGTGCACTTTTAATGTTGCATTGATGTTGACTCTTCACATAATTTTTTTTAAATAATGTGTGGCTTTATGCATGTTTCAACATAAGAACAAAGGGTAACAGTTCCAAAAGCACCTAAGTCCCATTTTCAAAAATGACATCAGAACTTAGAAACCTATGTCACTTTGAAAGGTCAATGGGATTTGAGCTCCTAAGTGCCTAAGTCTCTTTTGAAAAAAAAAGGCTCCTAAGTCATTTAGGTTCTTTAAAACATAATTACCCAAAATTCTGTGTCTGATTTGCAGTGTGTGAAGTTCCAGCATTTATTCTACATCTGGTCTTTGAACCTGCCTTCCAACACCATCAGGGTATCTCTGTGTATAGAGACAGAACAAAATATGCAGACAGGATCCAAGGGGAGGTTTAGAAAGCAGAATTTTGCACTAACTCTGTTGACATGTCATGCAAGCCCACTGGCTAGGCACACACAGGGAGCAGCAGAACAGCAAGATGGTCAAAGACCAACCTATTTTTAAAGAGAAATATTTTTTTAAAAGGCTCAGATTCCCCTGGCTGATGCCTGATCCAAAAGAAAAAAAATGTTAGTTCAGGTGGTGTTTGGAATCAGCTGCTCCTCTGTTCAAGGTCTTCTCTACCAAGTTCCCCTGCCTGCCTCAAACATGCTATATCACATTTCCTGTTAATGCACTGGTATTGTTGATATTAAGGAATAAATTAAGAGAATTGCTTTTAGGTGGACTGGAATAAGAAGGATCCACTAGGTGACCTTGACTTTGCAGGTGGCACCGTGGAGCTCTCTGTAAAGCTTTGCAAGTGCAAAAGGCAACTCAGATTTGCTGAGCTCAGAAAAACTGCTCTTAAGTCAAAGATGATTCATATCAGGGAAAGCATATTAGTAAGGAGATGGAGGAGGTTTCTTCAAGAAAACACCACAAAGTGAAATGTTTCACTTGATTAGGCAGCCCAATTACGGCATGGAGATCAAAGGAGAGATGAATTGGAGAAGTGAGAAATGCATTCCAACCTATAAGGATCAGAAGCAATGGGGAGATTAGTCTACAAATAATAAGTGACACCTGTGTAACCTCAATGTTTTCTATATGTGCTTATTACAGCAGGAAAGCCAACCAGCGAACCGGCTAGTGGGAGTTTTTGGCAGAGAGTTTTGGCTTTGAAGGATGCTTCCCTTGGGGGTCAGTCTAGTCAGAATGAGATGTACAATACCCCTACTACTTGTGTTTGCACTGAAACCACAGAGGGGACAAGAGATGTGAAATATGATGAGTGTTAGATGTTATGGTGAGTAGCTCTCCAGAAAAGTAAGAGAGACCCAGATTAAGGAAGAGATATCATCTGAGAATCTCATTTTAGTTTTAATCCTTTTAGAGCTTTTTTTAAAAAAATGTAATGCTCTGAAAAACAAAGAACCCAGAAACCCAGGGTTTGTTAGGTGCTTAGATACTAGTGATTATAGACAAAACAGTAGACAAATTAAAATACTTTTTCCCTAATTTAATCAACATCCTGGTTTTTTGCCTGCAGCCATACAACAGAAATTTATAAAGCCCTGATTATAAATGTGAAACCTTCAGAATATATTTTAAGCAGTTTTTAGGGGTTTTGTCCTCATCTTCTTCTAAAGGTAATGGTAGCTTCCTGGCTGAATCCTTAGGTTGTGTTTTCTAGTGACAACAGAAGTTATGCAATCTCAGTTTTTAAATGGTAAAGAAAAATCAGAATGAAGTTGGCTTGCTTTTCAAATGGACCTTCATTTCAGATTAGCCTACTGTTATTTTTGATTTGTCCCTTTCCGTCCCAAATTCCACCCTATTTCAATTATTTCACCCTTGTTTAATTTCCATTATTTACTGGAGCTGCCAATTGGCAGTATTGGGACGGGCACAGACGAAAGAAGCATCGCACACTGACCAAGCCTAGGAGCATGTGCATTCATAAATCAGTTTTATCAGTGGTCCCCTAACTAACACCAGAGGGCAGGCAAACAATGCCAGAAAGCATCTGAATTGAGCAAGGGATCCTGCTGCCTGTATCACAGTTTAGCATTGCGGAGTCATGATGTCATGGTCATGATGGGAGTTTATCGCTAACACAAATTGCCACAGGAAGCATTCTGTCAATATTTCAATATCAATGTGGTCACAGCATATATAGTGAGCAGCTTTATTTACTTAGAAGATAACAACAGTTGAGTAGAATGTTAAATTAGAGTAACAGTCTCCAGCCTCTGTATAAATGCTTAAAGGAAGCCAACACGTCTCTGGAAGCCCATCAAAGGGATACATTCCACAGTGTATTCATTTTTAAGCAGCCCATGGTGTATAACATAAGAAATACAATTAGTCGAAGAAAAGCCCTTGGCACCCATATAATGTCTTAGCCCTTATGCAGATCTTTCCATTTTCCAAACACTACTTTATGAATGACAAAATTGTACCTATTTTGCATAGCCCTGGGCAGTACTGATCTACTCCATGCTAGTGGGACGATGGGTGATATTTGATCTGGGGGTGGGAGGGGCAGTGACTCCAGCATCCAGAGAGCACTCAAAAGACAACACCCTTAAGACATGCAGCATACCTCACCTTCTATCCCCTGACGTGCCTAGCAAGCTTTACTGGCTGGCATATAGGCAGGGAGGAATCATGGTGCCAATCACAGTGCCTCCCCTCTTTTGGGTTCTGTACTGCATGGTGGAGGGTCTTGGTATTAACGCTGTGCTCCACCAATCCCAGGGGCTGCAAATCTGCCCAGAACCTTATGTGGGAGTACCACACAAAGGGAGACTCCTCTTTCAAATCTGGATGTCAGCCCCTCTCCCCAAAATTAAAGACTATTCAGGAAAAATCAAGTGCACACATACACAATTGGAAATAACTACTTAGGAAGGAGTACTGCAGAAAAGGGTCTGGGGGTTAGAGCGGCTCACAACCTAAATATGAGACAGTGAAACATTGTTTCAAAAAAAAAAAAATAAAGACATCATTGTGGGATGTATCAGCAGATGTGTTGTAAGCGAGACACGAGAAGTAATTCCTCTGCTCTTCTCTGTGCTAACTAGAACTCAGGTGGAGTACTGTGTTCAGTTCTGGGCACCACATTTCAGGAAAGAGGTGGACAGACTGGAGAAAGTCAAGACAGGCGACAAAAATTATTAAAGTTGTAGAAAATATGATTTATGAGGGAAGAATGAAAAAAAATGGGGTTTTTTAGTCTGGAAAAGGGAAGACTGAGAGGGGACATGATAAAAGTTTTCAGATACATAAAATGTTGTTACAAAGAGGAGGGATTTAGGATTGCGTACCCTAATCAGGATAATTAATGAACAACTTATCTACCAAAGCTGCTCAACCGACCTCTGAGGGCAACATGAGAACAAAAATTTATAGTCCTCAATGATTTTTTTGTGGTTCTGGGCAGTATGCTTCAGATAAGACACAGATATCAACGGTCAGACTTTTCAACAGCTTGACAACGAGGGTGCCTTATCTGAAGCACACTGCCCAGAACCAGTTAAAAAAAAAAAGAAAAGGTTGAGGACTGTACATGTTTGTTTTCATGTTGCCCTCAGGAGTTGTTTGAGCACCCAAGAATTACAGACTAAACGTGGAATTACCTGCACCGTACATTTTTATCTGCTGGGTAGTCCCAGACATCTAATAATAAAGTTGCTGCCTGATTAAATCCATGGAAAAGGTCTCCAATACTTCGTTTGGTATAGCCAGACAATATATGTAAAATAAATATTACATATAACCACTATGAGATAACTTTCTTTCCTTATAGCCAAATGCCCTACTCAATCCCTGTTCAGGCAAACTCCCACTGAAGTCTACTGACAAAAGAGTGAGTAAAGAGGCCCTTAGTATTTGACCCTAACTTTTTATGGAATCATTCTCTCACAGCTGTTATAAAGAGGTTAAAGGAAGTAGCTGCAGACTCAAGGGAAGGGTTATGGAAAGTATCGGGTTTATCTTTAAATCTTGTGACGTTTAACATTTTTTCAGATGTGGCCATCCATGTCAGTGGAAGAGATCAACGCTAACGGGATCACTGACACACACACACTTCCTTCTTTGTGAATCTCAGTTCAGGCTGTGATGTCCAATACACATACAAAAAAAAAAGTAATGATCCCTCTATTAGGTCATAAGTTTTAGTATAGTCATCTTTCTTGGGCATGGCAGGAATCTGAGACAACTAATTCCAATTATATTGACAGCTTGAGCCTCTGACAGTTTCTGTTTTTGTGAATACTGTTTTATGACTATGAGTAACCACACCTGCATTTTTCAGTAATGAGCTGTGAGTGCAAGTGTTGATTAGTTCTAGCCCAAATTGTCAACTGTGGCTTCTACTTCTGGATACCTCAAATTCTGGATGGCAGTTAGTCTCGCTTAGTGCCTGATTTCTGAATCTCATCTCCCACTGAAGTGGTGTTCAGCTCAGGACCTAGGTATTTCAAGGTGGGCAACCATAAAATGCAGCATCCTAAATTAGAGGCCTCTGTTGAAATTTTGGATCAAAACCCCCTAGCTGTTTGAACATGCATAAAAGGGTGGGCTGCCCCCTTATGAGCCAGGGGGCCTGAAGTCAGCCAACCCTATTCAGTTATCAGAACAGCGGGGAAGGGGTTGGGTGTTCCCTACAAAGGGCTAAGAGATCTCAGTTGGCAGGGGAACTGTAGAAAGGATATAGGTTTTGGTGGCTGGACCTAGAATGGGAGATAGAAGAGCAAAGGGAAAGGCCTTGGGGGACCCTGCATCCTGTGTTGGTCAGGAATAGCAGTTTTGTGTTACCTTGTGAGTTTTGCATTTGAATTAAACCGTGCCTGAGGCATGGACATGAAAGAGACCATGGATATGGCATTAGTCCTTCCTGGGGTGGAGAGACAAGTAGCTTATAATGTGCTGGTATTTGTCACAGATGTCTAGTTATCAATGATTCTTTCAGATTGCTCAGAAAAGGGGAAGGGAATGAGATCTATGGAGGGGAAGATGAACAGAACACATAGGAGTGAGAGATGGACTGAAAGGAAGAGCAAAAATTAGATAGTGAATTACTGCCTGAGACAGAGGCAACCTCAGGACATAAAATACGGACTTGCTTTACTCTATCATGTAATCAGTTGCTCACGACAATGTGTGATTGTGTGGGATCATGGGTAGGAAGGGATAAGGCCCATAAGATAGTCTCTCATAAGATATAGACTACTCCACTAAGAACTTTGGGAACTTCTATTCTACTGCTCCATCTGATGACATTTATTTGCATTTTGTTAGGGACTTTACTAATTCTCCTTTACTTAGTAATGACTGATTCAGAAGTTGAAACTTTTTACTGAATGGTGAGTGATACAAATGATTGAGAGCTTAACTTGTCTTGAGATTCTCCTGTCTAGAAACGCATTGATGTTATTTTTGTTGGATAATTCTTCCTATACTAAAGCTGTCAAAAGCCTTTATACTTTTTCTCTCTCCCACTTTTTGGTTTAAACTCCTCCGGGTGTGATTCTGCACTCAGTTACTCTGCTGTAATCAAGAGAAACTCCACTAAATTCCATGGAGTTACACAAATGTGAAACCAGTATAAATGGGATGAGAGTGAGTCATGATTCCTTGTCTGGTTTCTCATTTGTTTCAGATGGGTGAACTAAGTCACTACAGCTTTGTGCTGGATGCAGTTTACTTCCTCAACGAACTAAACTCTGCTGTTTGGTGAATTATGAGGCACTCTGCTCACTGTCTCCCAGTCTCTGCCTCTTTTCTCACCCATTTGCTTGCTGGTAGGGTGTAGTGGCTTCATAGCACCTGCTCTATCTCCTGATTCTGCCAACCTTACTCCTGGTGAATAGCCCCTTCCAACTTAAGCACTAGTGTGACCTCTCAGTGTAAGCAAAAGTAGCAGAATCTGGCCTTCAGTGAAGATACTGTATTAAAAGGAAGTGCAATAATCTCCCATAAGAAGTGCCCCATCAAAAACCAAATTAACTATCAGAACAGCTAAGGGAAATCTTTCATCATGATATCATTCAAACCATCACTATCCATCACAGCTTCGAACATAAGTGAGACACACCTTGAGAGCAGGACTCTGAGCTGAGGTTTTCTTCAAATTAAATTAATTGTATATCACTTATTCCAATGTCCACTGGAAAAAAATCTAAGATTTATATGATTAGATTTTGGACATGAATGCTTTGTAAATAATAAAGGTATTAGTGAGGCTTGTGGTAGCATTTGTCTTATGGCAGATATAGTGGATTTTAACAATTACCCTTACCCTTCCCTTTCATGATAAGCTCAGCAGAAAAAAAGAGAGAAAAAAGGTAACGTCTATGGGTAAACGGTTACACAATGATGACTCTAGCTGGGAATATCACCAAGAGATCATTTTTATTCCAGATGTAACACAAGACAAATTTACACAAGAATATGATCTCTGGCAGTGTTCTGAAGGCCATATCCATTTTTGTTGCTCTAAAACTGGAAAACTTTTGCAATCAGTAACTTTGCTTTCTCCTACATTATGAGTTAGATAAGTCTGAACCTGAACTTTATGGCTTGTTGATGGCAATTCTCTGTTATTGTAATTTGAATGTAACAAATCACTGGGGGAATTACCTTATCTGTAATCTAAATACAACTGGACCAGCATCTCTTTCACAGCTGTTCAATCAATCCTAGCTTTCATCCTTTTCTATTACCTTATCATATCAGTCGCCAATCACTGAATTCCATTGACCTCTACTAGAAAAAATCCCAAGCAACATTTCCTTAGCTTTGCACTGATATAAACCGTTTGGTGAACCTGATAAAAAATAAAGAAATAACATTTCATTAAAATTTGATCAATTACAATCTGGACATCCAAAGACACAATATATGACTTTTCTTGGAGTTGTGTTTTAAGGCAAATATTCTAAATGAAACACCCATCATATTCCAGCAAAAAAAGACCACATTGCCACAAATATACCTTAGTTAAAGACAGACATTCTGTCATTAGGAATGCTGGTCCAAGTTTTGGTTTCAGTTACATTGGTATGAGCATGGAATAACTCAATATGATATAAAATTAGAATTTATATGTATGTTTTTATACTGTGAAACTGAGAGTAGAGTTTGGCCCACTAGTATCCAGTTGTACAGCAGATCTTGAAGTGTTCTCTGTCTTAATAATTGAAAGAGTCACATGATATGTTAAAGATATGAAGTGTTTAAATTTTTAAAGTCAACTTGTTTTCTTTTATTGTGTGTCTATTTGGTCTCTGAAGTGAATCCAGATGATCCCTATTGGGCAATCATTACCTTATAACAACATGAACAGTGTTAACCTTTGAACTAAAAATGATGCTTCTCAAGATATATTTAATGTATTTGTAACTATTACCAGTTAGGCTTGGCAAGTTCACATACATATTTTACAATGGGTTTCATATAACTTTGAAACTTTAAGTCCTGAAATGGAGACAATGGAAATTCTTTAAACTATGTATTTTTGATGATTAAATAGCATTTAAGAAAATAAGAATATGTGTACTTCACTATCAGCCTCAAACTCTGCATGCAAAATGGAGGTTAAGGATTCTTCAGTCTCCCAAGGGAGTAATTATCAAGTGACATACAATTTCTTCTTTGAAGGAATTTTTTACGACAGACATTTGGAGCCAGATTTTTTTCCCCATCCAGTCCCTTCCCTCTGTGTGTTGCATCCGTGGCACAAAGGGGCTAGGATCAAGCCATACCTAGCAAAGTGAGAATTCCCTCATTGTGAGGGAGTTCCCACCTGGCGTAAAGCCAGCATCACTGGCTCGTAGGCCACCTCTCCTCCTTGTTCCTGATATACATGGTATGAAGGGTATCAGAGGGTCAGGAAAGCATATGGAAGGCATGTGTCCATAGTGTACTGCACTTTGTTAATCCCCAGCTTTTACGGACTATTGCTATAGCCCTCAGGGTGTTCTAAACCACACCACGGCCTGAGATGACACAGAGATGGCCAAAGACTGTGGGCATGTCTACACTTACCAGTCGATGCAGTGAGTGTTGATTTAGCAGGTTTAGTAAACTCACACTAAATCAATGGGAGAGCGCTCTTCCATCGATTTGTGTATGCTACCTTCCCAAGAGGCATGAAGGAAGTTGACAGGAGACACTCTTCCGCTCTACAGTGCAGTGTAGCCACCATGGTAAGTGGATCTAACTATGTCAACTTCAGTTACATTAGTCACGTAACTGAAGTTGCATAAGTAAGTTCAATTTAACCTAGTAGTGTAGACCAGCCCTCACTGAGCCATAATCAGCTGACTGACAGCCTCCACTACAATGTGCTAAATGCTTGTTAGCACAGTGGAGAAAATGTGTCTTTTTCCACTGGGCCTTATTAAAGACTAAGACATTGTAGAAATGCTAGTGAACCTGTGGACCTACCAAAGATAAATGTTTTGTCTCTTCCTATATGCATCAACTTAAAACTTAGTTCTGGTCTTACTATTTCTAGATTCTGACAATAAAAAATTTTGTTCCTCAAGCTTATCAGGAACTACTTAAGACATTAATCGCTATTAAAAAGAAACCCCCAAAACAAACCCTTGTCTTATTCTGGAAATCTCCGTCAAAAAATTCAGTTAAACTCACTCATTGAGGAAAGCCGTTTATCAAGCCCTGTAAGGGAACTTTATTAACGCTCAAGCCCCATAAGTGATATTCCTGTGAAAGTCAGTCTTCAACGAGGAGAAAAGGTACATGTTATCAAGAAATGAAAGTGTAGACAGTGTCACTGGAGAGATCACATTATCTATAACCAGCACCATTTCAATCTCGTAAAATGTCATGCCCCTGAGGCATATACAGGCTTTCAACATTAGCATTCACAAACTGATTTAATTTACATAGTCAGAGAGTCTACATAGTCATGTTTAGAACTTGTATGCAGTGAATGTGTTTACAGGCACACAAACTAGACAGAAAACTTAATGTTGTATTGCTAGCATTAGACTGTGCCTTTGTGTGGCTCAGCCACACAGCGGAGTGAGAGGAATAAGGCCAACCACAGACCTTGTCTCCAGATTTGGTGTGGCACTCAGCCCACCTCACTGATGTTCCCTCTATATGAGCAAGTGGGTGGAAAAAGACTAGAAAGAGCAAGGAGGAGAGTGGGCAGAGTCTTGGCTTTATGTCCTGCTCGCCCCTTTCACTGGCGAGAGTTAATGAGGTGCAAAGGGGAAACTAAGGCCATGGTTACACTGGCACTTTATAGCGCTATAAAGCCCCCACGAGCGCTATAACCTACTCCCCGTCCACACTGGCAAGGCACTAATAGCGCTATAACTGCTGAGTTATAGCGCTATTATAAATCCACCTCCTCATGGGGAATAAGGGCTGTAGCGCAGCTGCTGTAGCACTACAGCAAGAATGTGGACACCCACTGCGCTACAAGTAATCTCTGGAGATGCCTAGAGCCATTTAAGGCAATTGACGTCTCTTCCCTTTGTTTTGAACTCGGCTGGAGGAATGCGGAAGTACCTCTTTAGAGTTTCTTTCTTAACTTGGCAGATAAGCAATGCAAATGTTTAAGGAGGGAGCCTGTGTGAAAACAAAGCCCTCTGTGAACGGAGGCTCACTGACAGGCTTTCAGAAAAACGGAAAAACCACTGTCTCTCTCCCTCCGCATACACACAACGCATCCCCCCTCACCCCCCTCGTTTAAAAAGCACGTTGCACCCAGCTGAATGCTGGGATACCTGCCCTAATGCGCTGCTCTTAATGCCGCATTAAGTGCCCCAAATGTGGCCATGCTATACCGCAGGAGCATCTGAGTGTGGACATACAATAGCGCTATACATATTACTGTATAAGGGGACCGCAATAACCTATAGCGCTATAATCTTGTAAGTGTAACCATACCCTAAGAGTAAAAGACTGCTGTAATTTACTTCCCCTAGGAGCAGGAGAGGAACTGTGACTCTATTTTATCAGTGACAAACTGAATTAAGACCACTTTAATTCTGAATAAGTGTGTCTATACAGAGGTTTAATGCAGTTTAATTAATCCAATTTAAATTCACACCATTAGTTAATTTTGATTAATTTTTCTTGAGTGTCCCAGTGTAGACAAGCCTTAACCCTATTTTCATCTGTGACTTTGGAATTTAGGAACCTAAGCACCACTGGCTTCCGGTGAGCCTTTGCTTCCTAAATGCCTAAATTTATTCTGAAAATTGGACTTTTCATAACATCTCTGTGAGATGAGACAGTGCAATTATCCCCATTTTACAGATGGGGAACTAAGGTACATTGGATTAAGGTTAAAAAATTCTGGGTGCCCAATTTGTGACACCTAAGACCTGATCTTTCAGAGTTTGCAGCATTCTGTAGTATTTTATATGTTCCAAGTGCTACTCCTGTTGGCTTCACTGCAGCGGAGATCTCAGCACGTCTACAAATCATATCCCGAGTTATTGAGTTGGGCACCCAGAAAACGAGGAACCCAGAATTTGTGACCCACCAGTTCAAAGTCTAGTTTAAATGACTTGCCTAGAATCACACACAGGACCTTTGTGGACTAGGTGGGGCAGAATCAAATTCTCCAGCACAACATTCACCTACTTTAATCAAGAGACCATCCTTTCTCTTCCTGCAATCCTCTTCCTCATTCATTTCACATCTTCCAACTTCTGAAACAAATGTGGCAGGAGTCCTACAGACAACAGGATCCTTCATTACACAGCCTTGATTCTTGACCCTAAACGTTCACATTTTTTTTTAAAATAGGCAGCATAATGTATTTTTCCTCTAGCTTCATCCTTGCAAACTGCCAAACTGTTTTGGCTAAAATTTTCCAAAAAAATTCAGCCGGAGTAGACCACCCGGCATGTAAAATTTCAGCACAGTTAGTTTGACAAAGTTATAAGCAATCAAAACCAGGGTCTTATAATGGGAAATGGTAGCAACTTTAATAATAGGCAGTACTGCAAGTCTCACCTATAGTAAAAGTAGCACACATTTAGCACTAGGTAAATAATATTATACTTCATATTATCCAAAATAATAACCCTCACAAATGTGAATGGGTATGTTTGACTTTTGCACGATTTATGTCATAGCTGAGGAAAGCATTTAAACGTGTGCTTACCTCCCACTGAAGTCAATGGGATTTGGGCCTGTGGCTAATGCTTTACATGTGCTTAAGCGCTTTCATGAACCGGGGCCCTAAGCTATTTTCTAGGTAAAGTGACTAATTTATATTTTATGGAGAGTAAGAAAGAGTAAAATTAAATGGACCATCTGGGGGTTTCCACACATCAGAAAACTACATAACTGCCAGAGATACCTGCATCTACATCCTAATTCCTACTTAATCCTGAGTGGTCTACTTCTTAAAATAAACAGTCTGTACCTTATGTCCTTACTGGATTACTGTGAGTAGGATGTTTACATAATGGATGTAGCTAAGTATTTGCTGAATATAACAGGAGAGCAATTCCTTCCCAAGTGCTAGAACCTAGTGTAATTTGGTAGATCTATTTCAACATACCAGTAGATGCTGTCTAGTGATAGTAATCTGATTATGTCACATCCTTCCCTACAGAGTTCAGTTCACTGAATTGTTGATTTGCATTACTATTTCCCAGTGAGTATAAACATGGAGGCAAATCCTTCATTAAGTATAAGTAAGCACACTTTACTTTTTATGCATAACAGATCCTAATATATTAAATATTACTAATTGTACTGTGAATAATAAAATTGTACTTGCATATTTCATGCAAAGACCTAAGAGCACTTTTAAAACAAGTAGGATGCAAGTCTCATTTACATGTAAATGTAAATGTCTCTTGAAGTGAGTGTAAGTTATTTTGACACCCACTCTAAGGCCGCTTTACACATCTAGCATGGTGTAAAGTGTGCTAGTGCTGATGGGGGATGAGGCCCAATCATTTATTATTTATTTGAACACCCTAGTAAGGTAGGCATGAACTACTGCACCCAGTTTATAAATGGGTAATTTGAAGCACAGATAGGGTCATTGAGCTGCCCAATGTTCACAATGAATACATGGTAACAAAGCTGAATATAGAAGCAAGGGGTCCTCACATCCAGTCTCTTTCTATAACCACTGTGCAAATGGCTTTATTAATTCACGTGTAGGCATAGCCTGGGGGAACGTATGAAGGTGTTTGTGAGAAAATTGAGCTAAAAGGATGAGTTCGGACTACAGTAAAGTAATGTTTTATGCTAATACAAAAATAAAGTATAATGACATAAGGAAATAAGGTGTTGTTGATATGAAAGAGCAAAAGAAATGTAACATTTGAAGATTAATATTTTAAGATTGGCAAAGCCCTGGCTGGGATAATTTCGTAGGGGCTGGTCCTCCTTTGTGTAGGGGGTTGGACTAGATGACCTTCGGAGGTCTCTTCCAGCTCTAATCTTCTATTATCCCATAACTAATTTTCCATTTATAGATTCTTATTGCATGATTGAAGCATTGCCACTAACTCTGTTTTCAGAATATACTGACGTTAAATAAACTCTTTTGTTCTCTTTGCAGCCCACACGCTGCCACAGCATCTCATCTCCCATTGGTCAGACTTCTAACTATTGTCTGATACATGCAAACTGAGCCTCGCGCCCTTGTGTCAGAGCAGGTGAGCCCAGTCCACACAATGAAAGGGGGCTAGTCAACGCTTGGGCCTATAAAAGGCTGCCAGAGGGCAGGAAATGAGAGGAGGAAGGAAGTGACTGGAACAGGCTGTGCCTGCAAAAGGGAAGTTGTTGAGCTATCTCCTGAGGGCACTAGTGAGACCCTAGAGCAAGGGGCTCAGGGAAGCAGTCCTGGGGGGTACTGCTCCAGCAAGGGAGCAGAGCTGCGGGAAGCTGCCAGGAGCAGCAGCGCCAGAGAATCTTGGGAGGGTGGCTCTGAAATATGAGCAAAAAGGAGTGAGCAGAAAGACTGTTTTCTATGTATGTATATGCATGTGTTAAGCGAATAAATCTTCCTAAAGGAGGCTGGGCATGGCATCAAGTGTTTGAAAACTGGGGAGAAGCCCTGCCCTGTGACAGTAAGTTACTGTTTGTTTTTTATTTATTCCTTCAAATGATTGTACACATGGATTCCACTTCAGGTGACTAACAAGCAGTGACCTCATAATCAGGAGATGGATGCCAGGAGTTCTATTCTAAGCATCGGAGCTTGGGCTCTATAATAAACTGGGTTAAAATGCAGGCTGACCTTTGTGTTGCTAACCTACAAATTTCTGAGGTACAGATGCTTTTCAGAGAAGCCACAGAAGCTTCCTGAGCCCTGGTGGAATGGACTCTAACTTGAATGGGTAGATCTAATTTAACTGTTTCATAGCATGATCTAATATACCTAGATACTTGTTTCGACAGACAAGATGAAAGGTCAAGCAGTATCCACTCACTACATGATTTCTCATAAAGCCTGATCCTGCTTCACTGAAATCAATCAAAGTTTTGCTATTAATTTGAATGAGAGTATGATCAGGGCCTCAGGCACACAACACAAAATATAGTGTGACCCAGCTCAGACACAGGCCATACACCTGCAACTCATTCCCATCTGATCCAACCCATTTGTATCCCCAGTGCAAGAATTCTAGGCCCTGGTATCTACATGCAAACACAATAATTCCTCTCCTGGTTTGCCTCTAGCAATGTCTGTTTGTGCTTAACTCTGGTTGGGACTATCAGAACCCTCTTCCTCCTTTGGATGAACAATTTACCGCATGAAGGGCCTTATGCAAGCTCTCCACATCTGGGTACTATCAGCGTTAGGAACTGTGATCTATGGTTCACTAAAACTGGAGAAGTAGTGTGCAGGCATGGAGGGGATATTATGGGATATGCCTGGGGTAAGCACAATCTATGTGAGAGAGGACAGTCCTCGACCGTACTTCTCCATATTTGTTTAGGCTGTTTTTGCTGCCCCTGGAAGTGATAATCGGCATGGACTTGTATCCAAGATAGAGATCCATATTACTAGGTTTTTCCTGTTGTCTGCAACCACAAGCTTATCATAGCCTGAGTTATGGCTTATAAAGTCTTGGTTGCAATGATAATAGCATAGACTGGTTACAATACACCTCGTATTTACTGTTTCTTCTGTACAATTTTATTCACCAAAGGACTTGTTAATTACATTAAACCAATATGAGAACCAGGTCAATATATTCTGAACAACAAAAAGCCACTACCGTTAGATTATTGAACAGCTTCGTATTGCTCATTGAGTGCTATTGATTTTTTGGCAGAGAGAAAGAAAAAGAACAGATGGTTAAAGAAATAAATTAAGCTGCCTGTAATGGAATACAATAGCTCACTGAATTATAAAGAATGATGATCACCAATCCCTTTAAACAGACATTTGCATGCAGTACAAAATGTTCATATTATGCAAGTCCTTAGCTGGCTGTTTCAGAACATCACAATAAATGATTTTCTAGTCACTGGAAATTTTGCATTTAATTTTATTCTGAAACTGAAAGTAAGGCAATTTGCAGGGTGTGAGATAGGTGCATTGTGCAGTAGTCTCATCAAAAGGCAAAAGCTTGTAGCATGTTAAAAAAACAACACTCCAAACCCCTCCGCATTTCTTTACTGATAGCTTCATCACTGCAGAACCCAGGTATATTGTAAAGGGGAGAGCTGGGTAATAAAAAACATGGATTCAAATGTTTAATAAAGGTTGTTATTTTCCATATCTATAGCCTGAAGAACTTGTAATAAAACCCAGTGCATTTTGGAAAGAAATGTAAAAGATGCTAATGAAGGCAAGGGGCCACTGTAATTCCAAACAGGCTGCAGAACAGACTTAAATTCCACATGTAGGATTGCAGCAAATAGAACAAGTAGGGAGAGCAATCTCAGTCCTGGTGTGCAACATCATCCATCCTCTTCTTCCAGATCTCAATTTGATCCTTCAATACACACACCAATTTTTAAACTGTGATTTAATCAGCATTTGGCATTATACATAGGAGAAGGGTGCACTTAGATACCAAGAGCTAGGTGTCTAATAAAATATGATTGTTTTTACATGTGATATACTTTTTCTTTTTTTTTTCCCATAAGAAACTACTGACCATGGTTTAATGTGCTCAGAAATCAGAACATGACATAGGAAATAAAATACATGTAGTTTATTTGAATGAAAGTGCTTAAATAGGATTTTCACTTGATCCTGAGTTAAAGTACACCACGGCTGCTTTATTTTCTCCTATGGTACAATTTATTATTAATAATATAACTTAGTACTTTTCTTCTTTCAATCTTAAAGCACTTTATAAAGGTGGTTAAGTATCAAAATCTCCACTGTAGAGATGGGATATGGAGATGCTCAGTAATCTGCACAAGGCCACAGAATAAGTCAGTGGCAAAACTGGACTGAAAGCTGGTTCTATATCTTATATAGAGATAGGTGAACTTCAAAAAGTACATTTGTTGTTGATTTGGAGAAGCATCCAAAATGGTGAAATACTTGCACCATTTAAATCAATGACAACCATCCAATTGACTTAAATGGAGCCAGGATTCCACACTGAATATTTAGCTTTTCTGAAATACCTTGGGATACCCCATCACCTTGGGTCTGCAGAGGTAATCTGAAGATCTAATAGGAATGAGATGAAGAGACATCTGGTCCTTCTTGCTTCTAGTTGATAAAGAAATGCTGCAAGAATAGCCTACCAGTTATATTTCTTGTCTCTGAAGAAAGACAAGGGGTGGGGGGAACAAAGCATAATTTAAGAGGAATGCTAGTCATAACATTTTCCAGCCTCAAAAGATGTGGTATGAAGTTCTGGCAAACGTTCAGTTATCCAAGCAAGTTCATCTCTCCTTCGTCTCCAGAAGATATCTCTACTCATAACATCCTTGATTTGGCTCTAATTTACCTTATATCATAAATCCGATAGTACAGTAAATATCTCAAAACTTGACAGAATGTGATGACATAAACCCAGTAAGATTTCAAAACAATGTATAGAATTTGCCAGCAGTGGGAAGACCACAAAACACTTACAGCAGGGAAGGGCCAACTTGTTTTGACTTGGTATCAATGCCTAGATTCAAGGGGCATGATTCTCCAGGGTGCCAAACAGCCAGAGTTCCCCTTGATTTCAGGTGCTTAGCACCTTTAACTCCTCTGAAAAATCAGACCCAAAGATTAAAAGGTGCCTCGGAAATACCAAGGACTAAATTAGACTGATTAGGTAGATAGAGAGATCACTTGGTATCAATTAATCACAAGTTCTAATGTTAGTTATCTCTTCATCCTGGTTTGGCTTAGGAGGAAAAAATATGGCTGTGATGGGATGGCGGCTATTTGTCAGGAAGGACAGGGATGGTGTCCCTAGCCTCTGTTTGCCAGAAGCTTGGAATAGGCAACAGGGAATAGACCTCTTAATGATTACCTGTTCTGTTCACTCACTTCAAGACACCTGGCATTGGCCACTGTCAGAAGATTAGATGGACCTTTGGTATGACCCATTATGGCCATTTTTATGTTCTAATTACAGATGGGAAGCTGTCACAGAGAGGTTAACTGAAGTCAAAAGAGCCTGGAATTTAACCAAGATCTCCTAAACCTCAATCCAGTACCTTAACCAAAAAAAAGTCTTCCTGAAATTGTAAATTTGTGTGAAAATGAAAAAAAATAAAATAAACCAAACCTTACATTTTTAATCTTTCAGTGTCTATAGAGTTTGGTTGTAAAACTAGAGTAGAGATCAAAGTTGAAGCGGGGCCTTATTTTATCTAAAGTTACTCTCATCTCTATCTAGTGGGGAAAGAGCTGACAAATCAAATAATGAAGGCCTCATTTAAATTATACTTCTATGAAATATGAACTATGACTAAATTTACTAACACTATTTCCTTAAATAATATATTGAATTTTCCACTACAGAATCTGATATCAATTTTTAATTCTGCCATTGCTACAACACACATTCAGGACTATATTTGGGACATGAAGATGTGGCTCTGTGTTATGGGATGGTTTGGACATGCACTACCCCATGGGAGCTTCATAAGCCATTCTCCCTTCTGAGGCATAGCTTTTCAGCAGAAATAATTAGAGCTGAGTGAAAATTGGAAACTTCTGAACCATGAGGATGAAAAATCAAAATAAACTGTTTTCACAGAATGAAAAGTTCCAAAAAAATTGAATTCAGAAATGTCAAAATATTTCCAATCAGTTTGACATTAAACTGCATTTGATGAAGGTGCTGTGGTGCCTCATGGGAGTTGTAGTTCAGTTACCTCGTGCCTTTATTCTTCCCTGTGGGTCAGGATCCCTGTCCAGTCTGCATCTTCACTTCAGCCATGCAGTCTCCATTCTCTGTACTGAGTTACAGATGGGTGGATTTGCATATGATAAACGTCCAAAGTTTGCATTTATGCCAATAAATATAAGGTCAGGGCTACAATACTTGTGTGAGTAATATTATTAGTGGAAATACCATCATTTTTAAGAATACCCAAGGATAACATTCACTTAATGTTTAGCTTGAAAACAGGATTTGTAAAAAAACACTTTTTGATTCTGGTCATCTTGTTCCTCATGGACAGGGTTTTCCTGGCTCTGCACAGGTATGATTGGGAAGGAGGAAGTACATGGGGACTAACCCAGCCCCTTAGTCCTTTGCATAGGAATGGGTAGAATGAGAGTCCTTGAAGTCAGGGAGTAAAGAGTGCTCTGTGGGAGTGCAGACACTGTTGCACCTTTTAAAAAAGTGCAGAATGCACTCGCTGCCGTACTGAGCCAACTCCACAGACCGATGTGGAGGGGTCAGATCATGGCATAGTGTTAACAGTGGTACTAGCCTCGCAGACTCTTTGTGCCCCTGATGTATAATTAGCATAGTATCAGAGACCAGCGTCCTGAGTTTGAGGCTCTGAGCACCTTCTGTTCCCACTGAAATCAGGCCATGATTCCTTTCTGATTGTGTATGTATAAGTCCTAGTAACCTTTGAAAATGCAGACCGGCATATGAAATGATTATTTGTCCCTCAATGCAAGCAAGAGGAGAGTGGACCCTTTTCCCTACCTACAGATTTAGGGATGCAGGGTTATCCTGCCACAGATGTCTGCTATGCTGTGGAAATATCTGCCCATTAAGGCCAACAAATGTACTGGCATTAATTAATTTAGGGCTTATCTTCACTTACCCGGGGAATCGACACACATGATCAATAACTTCAGGGATCAATTTAGCAGGTCTAGTGAAGACTCATTAAAATGATCGCTGATCGCTCTCCCGTCAACTCCAACACTCACCAGAATGAGAAGCATAAGGTAAGTTGACGGGAGAGTTTCTCCCATCGACCCAGCATGGTATAGACACCGCAAAAGGTTGACCTAAGGTAGGTTGTCTCCAGCTACCTTATTCATAGTTAGAATTGTGTAACTTAGGTCGATTGAGCCCTGTAGTGTAGATTTGTCCTTTGAGTGGGAATTAGTTGTGTGTACTGAGAAGTAACTCAACTATAGCATTTCATAGGCTTTGGTGGTCAAGAACTCATGTGTTTGAGTGCAAAGAGGTGCTGAAAATAATTGCACATACTGTATGTAGGTATTCGCATTCCTGGCCTATGGAAAATCCTTGAGCCTCGAGCATCCAAGATGCAAAGAGTGCTACAGAGCTGAGGCACCACCTGGACAGTGGTAGAAACCAAACTGATCTTGAACAGGGCAAGGCCAGTCTCAGGAGCAGTTATTTAGGTGCCCAGGAGAAGCAAATGTACAATTTATGGATTGCGGTTTAAGAGATGTGGCGGGCTAATTTACATAGCTTTTGAGGGCAAAGGGGTTCTGCACTACTCAGAAAAGACATTTAAAGAAAAGTGAATTTACCATCCCCACCGTTATGCTCACCATTCATAGCTGTTACTGTAAGAGAAGAGCAAGCCCACAGGAAGGCTGCCTGTGGCAGCCCCGTGACTGCATCACATACATGTGCACACTCCAGAAGGGCCTACAGTACAAGTGTTACCCACACACTCTAAGGACCTCCACCTTTACTGCTGTGGGCTCAATGTGTAACCCAGTTAATTTAAACACCCCTCACCCTTCCTCAGTTCCTAGGGCTCCAGGTGAAATGCACCTACCTTTACCCTGTTCCTAGGACTCAGGGCCACCCTTACCCTTCCCTGGATCCAGGGCAAAATCTTCTGTGAGTTTGAGGGGGCTTTTAACAGTAAAAGAGGCTTACACTGTAATATCCTTAACCTCTATTTATTAACAGTTATCAAAACAATACATGCGCTAAACATACAATACTCACCACTCCCAATAAGGCAGACAGAATTTTCCTGATGGTCAGACAGGGATTCCATCTTCTGCATGATATAGTTGGCAAGATGTTGTGATCTGGCAGCTCTGATCTTGGGCTGTGTCCTGGATTTCGGTTCCAAAGAACTTCCGTTTGGACCCCAGTTTATATAGTTAAATTTGCATCATGCTTAGTTATACCTTAACCAATCATTGAAAACTCAAGTACTACAAAATAATTCATTGACCAATTCTAACATATTGCAAAACAATTCGTTAACCAGCCATAGCCCCCCACCTTCGCTGATTTAAATCTTGCAAAATTAGTTATGCAACAGATAGAAACAATTAAAGCATCAGAAACCATACAAATAAATAATAGAGACGTAGGCACCATGAATGCAAACCAATAGAAGTATAGATTTCTCTATCACAACTGTTGGTAAGTGGTTCCTTGCCAGGCACAACGCTATGAAAGTTTTATTTAAACATCTTAAGATCTGTTTCTTCCTCTGGTAATGGTGGGTACTATTAGGTCAGAGGCACTCTCTTAATGCCTGATTACATTGTTTTGATATAATTTAGAAGGAATGTGAGCATGTGACTTTCTGCTTCTTGGCTCATGGCTGCTGCTGTCCTAATGTGGCTGCAGAAAAAGGCCTCAGACCTTACAGTCCCTTACCTTAATGATGCTTTTACCAAAGCTATTATTATTAAGATCCAATATTCACACCTGCTGAGCTTGGGCTTGCCTCCTGGGTATAATTAACAACGGCCTTTTTTGACTTTGTATGCCAGCTTCCAGTATTCTCCGAACAGTTCTCTTCATCCAGCAAGCCCATCTATTATGGTCACGAATAAAGTCTATTGGGTGCCAATGATCACCAAAATATGTTGAACCATTATATTTAGCATACCAGTTCTAGAAGGCAACCACCCTAATAATGTTTCCCACCAAGAATGATGTCCTGCATCTGGAATAGTTTTCAGTACGTGAGTGATTTCTGTAGTATCATGTGGTAGTTCAATACGTATGTGACATTACGCCCCATATTCTTCATATAAATATTATTATGATATGAATAGGGCATAACTAAGATATGTTTTAGGCAAGATGGGTCATGTGATATACCAGTATCTGAAGTCATAAATATTAACTGTGTAATAATTACAACTGTGTTTTCACCTGGGGAATGCCCACCAGACAGTATGCAAACAGCCTGGATGGGCCATTAGGAAGGACTATAGGACTTTGAAGATACTAATCTCCCTTCTTCCTGAGAAGTTTCCTGGGATAGTGCTTTGACACTACAGGGTCATGTGATCATGTCAGCTGGTACAAGATACCATCTTGAAATGCTGGTATTTTCCCACGGGAAGAGGGTGGTGGTCAAACTGGGAAACAAAGGATTCCCACCATATGCAAATCCTATTTAAGGCTGGGGAGGGGTTAATCTGGGCTCTTCTCCAATGCCTCCCAGCCCAAGAAGGAAGACTTCAGAAAACAACTGAATAAACAAAGGAACTAAGCTGGGGTGGAGGCAGGGCAGGGGCTGAGTCTAGGTGAGAAAGGTCGGCCTGTGAAGGGTATACCTGGAGATTTAAGCTGCAAGCAGTGCAGTTTACATTCAAGAAACTCTGCAACCTGCATAAAACAACATTTAGGGACAATTTACTATTTGTAGCCAATATATCTCTATACAGCACAATACAGTATTATTTTGAGTTTACACTCCAGAGGATGTGTGCACCAGTGTTGAGCAATTCCCCGAGCTGAGTCTTCCCACACAGAGCTGATTGCAGGCTCTGTGTGATTCTATGACTGGATGTGTACCTATCTGTGTGTGTGTGTGTGCACGCGCGCTTGTGCAGCAGGGCAGGGTGAGGGAGCCCAGATTAGTGGAATGGGCGGGCTCAGTGGTACTCCAATACATCAGGTGGCACCCTGGAACTGGGGGGAGTCCAACCCATCATAAAGTATTTGTTCTCCTGTCTGTGCAACATATTTAAATGCAAATGTAACATAGGATGGACCAACAATTTTCTTACCATGGTCATAGTCATGCCTAACGTTACAGATTTTACACTGTGATACAACTGTGGTTTAAACTTCAAGTAGTTTACAGTTCATACAGTACTCAAAATCATGATTTACAATCTTTGTAATATAGCAAAAACATCTATTAACTATGTCATAAAACATGATTCATTATTATCCACTACTATCATTGGACAGTGGTGCCTAATACACATCCCCTCCTGCTGTACATAACAGCTGATTTTTGTTCAGTGAATATATCAAACATACATCTTTAGGTTTCTTTGTTTTTAACATAGAAACATTCATCGCTTTCTTGTAAATGTTGGTCCCTTCTGACTTTAATAAGAGTAGCTGAGTAAGAATATACTAAATATATTAAAATTTTAAACCTAACCAGTGTGTCATAAGTGACTTGCCACTTATGTCAGAGTGTCAGAACATGTTAGTATTAGAGCTGAGTGGGTCTAATATGTATTTAATTTTCTCTCTCTTGATATAGAATTAGATACAATGATCCTGTCAGATATTTCTAAGTTAACATCTGCAAAAACACTAGAGTTTTCAGTTGTCTAAGTAGCCCTTGGAATCATGGTTAAAGTTGTGCTTCCCCCCAATCTGAAATGGCACCCTTTTGGGCAGGCACAGAACTGACCCTTCCCTCCACATGTGGCCCTATTGCCACTGGAACCCCTGCCCCTCTTTCCAACACAGAAGTCAAACTACACCTATGTCATTAACCAATGTTTTTCACATACCCTTTCTTTTCCTTAGGTGCTTTGTGCTTAAAATTCTTATATTTATCCTTTCATTCCCACCAACAGATAAACCTCGTGTCCCACGCACATTTAAATGTGCATTCATCACCTGTAGATGTTTCCTTATTAACAGACTGGCATTTCTTGATCTCTGTCCTTCTGCAACATTTGTTTCTGTAAATACAGGTAAAGAACTCATTACTCCTTTTCTATCTAACACAGTATCCCGTTTTTTTAACACAATACACAACACCACTAGCAACAAGACAAACAACACAAAATACAACCTTTGTTGTGACAATAGATCCATGGAATTCTGGGTTGCTCTTCAGATGGTTCCAGCTTTTTCTGAAGTTCTGAAAGACAAAAAGAACATTATTCTATCTTCTTTAAGGGGGCTGCAGATTATTGCTTAAAATACCCCCTTCTTTTTACAAATCTCCTTGCCAGTTGGAGGTAAAACAGAGGAATTACCCCCCATGCTTCCCTGTGCTTTTGTTCCATACACAGGCCAGATTTTAATGGCTTCTACCTTTTAAGGGTTTAGGGCAGAGATCGGCAGCCTTTGGCACGTGGCTGTCAGGGAAATCCGCTGGCCGGCCAAGACTGTTTACCTGCAGCATCCGCAGTTTCAGCCCATCGAAGCTCCCACCGGCCACGGTTGACCATTCCAGGCCAATGGGGGCTGCAAGAAGCAGCGTGGGCCAAGGGATGTGCTGGCCGCAGTTTCCCACAGCCTCCATTGGCTGGAACAGTGAATCGTGGCCAGTGGGGGCTGCGATCAGCTGAACCTGAGGAAGCTGCATGTAAACAAACCGTCCCAGCCCACCAGCAGATTTCTCTGATGGGCCACATGCCAAAGGTTGCCAGTTCCTGGTTTAGGGTGAATTATCCCACTGTTCATTCATGAAATCCAGGAGGCAGTGTACCTCTGTTTCCCTTTTCATACAGCAGAGCAGGTTTGTAATGGTTTCTTTGCTGTCCCACATTTTAAGTTTATTTACAGATAACAGCGGAGATGCATTATTACCATAAGGTTTTTTACCATAAAGTGTGTTTCCAATTATCATTTCTAGCATGCTTAAAGGGTTTCCCCCAAAAGCATGCACATTATACATTGCTACAAGGTTACTCATTAACATTAAATTTATTCAAAGTTTTATATTAATGATAACATTAGCATCAAATGTATTACAAGTGGGTGTTTATAAGTATCTTATTATTCCACACCTTTTATTTAGAAAATCTGTCTTTGAGGCCAGTGTGTTTAATATCCTCTTGGAATCTTTGCATAAGGCTTTAATTTAATTACATCCTGGGGACCCTTTTTGTATCTGTTTCCAGATTTCAGCACTGTGCATACACACACAGTTTGTTTGTTTTTTTCCATGTAGGATTAACCTGTCCCTCTTATTCTCAGGCTTGACTCCTTTTTCCAATCCCTTTCTTGGAGGATCATAATCTGAGTCTTCTTGCTTACAAGTAGTTTGTTTGCTGACCAGCTAGGTCGATTATCTGCAAACCCTTTGTGCTACCATCTATGAGCAGATCTTTCCTTACCCTATCAGCTCGGTAATTTGCATTAACACAGACACCACTGGTGTTTAGTTTTTCCTTTGTGATTCTGAAAAATAAAACAAACAATTTTCTAGCCCCCTTCCACGCTTTCAGTGATGAGGAATGGAGCCATTTTAACCATGGCTTATTTTGTTTCTTTGACAATGTGTTTTTTTTTTTTTTTTTTTTTTTTTTACCTGGTATACTGTTGGGCTGGCCTTTTTTCCACAAGGTTTACTGGACCCAGTAATAACTTAAAAAACATGTTTTGCCTTGTTTTTCTTTTTGTTTGTCTGCTTGGTTTGTTTTTAAAGCACACAGCAATCTGAAAAAGAAAACATGAAGTATCGTGGCTTAGCCGTTGAAGAATTTTAATTAAGTAGTAGGTTTTGTTTACATTTATTTTACACCTTCTACAATACACACGGCATATATCACGGGAAAATGCACATTTCTTCTATAGTTTCACTTCTATGACAGTATATTGACCATATCAATTTTGACATTGGATGTAACTGTTTATTTTGTGCTGTTAGAGTTTTCATGTACCCTTATCAAACTAACATTGTGATCATTCAGAGCCACTTTAAAGCTCAGTGTTCCTAACATTGCTTCTTTGTGCATGTCACCCCTGCAGGGCCACTGTCTTTTTATTCTTTTACTTTAGCTCTTATCTGCTATTTGTTACCACCCCCCGCCCCAAAAAAAACCCCTCCTGAATCTCTCCCCATTGTCCTGGTTCTGACTGTCCCTGTCACAGCCACAGGCTTGGTCTTTAAAAAGATATTGAACTTTATAATGCATTGAGGTACCTCAAGGGTTAAATGTTAAATACCAAAGCCAAACAACACTAGTTACCTGTGTCTGGCATAAAGTGTCTGTCAATGACACAGCTTTGAATGAAAGATTCAAACTGATTTTTAATGGCATTACTTAAAAAACAAAAACAAAAACCCAATTCATCTGAAAACTACAAAACAGGGGTTACAAACTAGCAATGTTGCTTTAGATCCTAAAACATTACATATTTACACATACACTTTTTCTTAACATCCTTTGTACTGCTTTAATTACTTTTACAGTGATACACAGATTACATTCCCTTTTATACTTAGTCAAATGATTTAAATCAGATTGTCTCTCCGCCTGCAGCAATTATTTACAATTGATAATTTACAGACCATTGCTTTGGGGCAGCGGTCTCAAACTCAAATGACCACGAGGACCGCATCCCGAGGGCCGCATCACTGACACGCCCTTCCCCGTTGCTGTCCACGACCCCGCCCCCACTCCACCCCTTCCAGAGGTCCCGCCCCTACCCGGCCTCCTCCTCTGAGCATGCAGCTCCCCACTCCCTCCTGGAAAGCGCTAGGCACCGCCAACAGAGGGCTCCTGTGAAGCGCCCTGGCCGGGCCGCTGCCAAGCCCCGGCTTCCAGGCGCTGCTGCTGCGACCTCAATGAATGAGCTGGGGCGGCGCTTCGCAGGAGCCCTCTGCAGCGACGGCCAGGAGCGATAAGCCTCCCGCAGAGGGAGGTGGGAAGGCGGCGGGGAGCCTGGCCTTACCGCTCCTGGTTGCCGCTGCAGAGGGCTCCCGCGAAGTGCCGCCCCAGCTCATTCATTGAAGCCGCAGCAGCAGTGTCTGGTAGCTGGGGATCGGCAGTGGCCCAGCCAGGCAGCAGAGAAGCCTCCTCTTCTGGCCCCTCCCTCCTGGTAAATTCTATGGTCAGGGCAGGGGGCACCAGGGAGCTTGGTGGGCTGCAGGGAAGGGCTTCGCGGGCCATATGTTTGAGACCCCTGGTTTGGGGAAAGGGCCCCATTTTCCTCCAGAATGGCTGCAAAGAAACCAAGAATTATCTTTCTATAATAGTATCAGAGGGGTAGCCATGTTAGCCTGGATCTGCAAAAGTGACAAAGAGTCTTGTAGCACCTTATAGACTAACAGATCTTAGGGATCATAAGCTTTCGTGGGCTAAGACCCACTTCATCAGATGAATGTTGTGGAAATCTCCAGGGGCAGGTATAAATATGCAGGCAAGAAAGCAAGGTAAATTCAATCAGGGAGGGTGAGGCCAACTTCCAGCAGCTGATCTGTAGGTGTGAACACCCACAGAAGAGAAACTGCTTTTGTAATTGGCGAGCCATTCACAATCTATGTTAAGTCCAGACCTGATGGTGTCAAATCTGCAGATGAACTGGAGCTCAGCAGTTTCTCTTTGAAGTCTAGTCTTGAAGTTTTTTTGCTGCAGTATGGATGTCTTTAGGTCTGCTATTGTGTGTCCAGGGAGGTTGAAGTGTTCTCCTTCAGGCTTTTGCATATTGCTATTCTGAATATCTGATTTGTGTCCATTTATCCTTTTACGTAGGGACTGTCCAGTTTGGCTGATGTACATAGCAGAGTAACAGTGCTGGCACATAATGGCATATGTTATGTTGGTAGATGTGCAGGTGAATAAACCAGTGATGGTGTGACAGCCTAAAGACAGCCATACTGCAGCAAACTTCCCCTCCCCCTGCTCTCTGTCCTCTGACTGTCCCGACTCCTATCCACCACCACCACCACCCCCGTCTCCTGACAAACCCCCGGGACTCCCATGCCTCTCCAATCCCCCCTGTACCGCATCCCCTGACTGTCCCCACAGAACCTCCACCCCATCCAACTGCCCCCTGCTCCCTGCCCCTTATCCAACCTCCCAGCCCCAGTCCCCTTACCATGCCACTCAGAGCACTGTGTCTGGCAGCTGCATGGCCTAGCTGGAGCTAACCATGCTGCCCCAAAGGAGCATGCAGCCCCACCACCAGAGCACTGCCCGCTCAGTGGCGTGGTTGCGGGGAGAGGGGACAGCTGGGGGCGGGCCCAGGGGCTAGCCTCCCTGGCCGGGAGCTCAGGGGTCAGACAGGACGGGGGACCGTAGTTTGCCCAACCCTGCTTTAGGAGGTCATCTAGTCCAACCACCTGCTCAAAGCAGGACCAACCCCAGCTAAATCATCCCACCCAGGGTTTTATCAAGACGGGCCTTAAAAACCTCTAAAATGGAGATTCTACCACCTCCCTTGGCAACCCATTCCAGTGCTTCACCATGCTCCTAGAGAAATAGCTTTTTCCTAATATCCAACATAGACCTCCCCCACTGCAACTTGAGACCATTACTCCTTGTTCTGCCATCTGCCACCACTGAGAACAGCTGAACACCATTCTTTTTGGGACCCTCTTTCAGGTTGCTGCTTTCAACCGCCCCTCACTCTTCTCTTCTGCAGACTAAATAATCCCAGTTTCCTCAGCCTGTCCTCATAAATCATGTGCCTCAGTCCCCTAATGGTATACAATTTCCAAAGATATATGGTTATCTTCCCTTGGTAATACTTTCTCTGTAAGGATTACCAAAGTATATATAGTCAAAGTATGTATGATACAATTTCATTTAAGGAAAAAAATGCATTTCTGTTTATAGTTTCTTGGCAAACCCACCATCTACTGCTTATGTGAGGCATCTGATTGTCAGGTCTGTAAAAACTGAATATTAATGACTGAGATTTAACCACTTCATGCAAAAAAAACTGAAACCATAGATCTCCATCTATTCCATCTTGTTTGAGACAGATAAATACTCTATTGTAGCTGTACAACATGCCCAGAACAGCAGAAAGATTAATTGAGTGGTTAAAGATGTCTAATCATTTGTAAAGAGTAAAGTTCTCTGAAATAATATAATGTTCTTACAAAAAATCAGCATGTTCTAGAATCTTTGCAAATGTAACTAACTCTTCTTTGTCTGCATTTAAACTGAGTGTATTGAACAAAAAACGGGTTTTTAGATGTTTGAAAATATTTTCTAACACACACATCTCATTTTTTTTTAAATTATAAGGAAAAGCAGGAAAAATAGGAACAGATCCTAGGAAAAGAGAGATAGAGACAGAGATCAAATAAAATACATCTACAGACTTACCTTTATAGGCTAATTTGAGTCTTGGCACGTTATTCCTCACATGCTGGCAGTTCACTCTTTCTGCTAGTAATACTCCCAAGAAAAGCAACGCAATCCTATTCAGCCAGCTCATGCTGCAGACGACACTGTAGGGTCCTTGTATACTGGAGTCCCGGTGCCCTCGGTCCTGTAGGGTACAGCCGCAGAACTTCAAACAATCTAGAAACTGGAGGTAACAGGTGATCGAGGTCAGTTTCATTCCTAAACGCAGAACAATCAAGACTTCGTGGCCAGGCTAGAGAACATCTCTCCTCCTTCTGCCCCAGTCGGTGGAGCAGGCAAAACTTCAAGCCCCTTCCAATACACACACGGGCACAAAAATTGAGCCAGACAGTGGATAATGAGGCACAACTGTTGTGGGGAAAGGGGGTGGGGATAACAAGCGCTGCAGCAGTGGCGCTTAAGGAGCTGCGCCTTTTATCTCCGCTCCTCTGATAGCCACTGCCACGAGCTAATCCTGCTCCCTGCTTCAGTGCGAGCCACAATGAAAGGGAAACAGAGAGGCACAGCGAGCGGCTCTGACTTTTCCTGTGCACATGTAGGGGGAGATGACACAGGATCCCGCAGACAGGTTTTCCCCAACACGCTCTTATGCTCGCTGACAATGGGAGAAGAGTATCAGAGGGGTAGCTGTGTTAGTCTGGATCTGCAAAAGTGACAGAGTCTTGTAGCACCTTATAGACTAACAGATCTTAGGGAGCATGAGCGCTTGTGGGAGAAGAGAAAAGCACAAGCCGCCCCCCCCTTCCCCTGCTGTCACACAACACATGCAAAAAACATCTAGGCAGAGATTAGAGGAGGGAGGAGAAACCTTCACCAAGCTGGTGAAAGGCAGGGAGCTATAAATTCACCTCCAAAGGCACAAGCGATTTTATAGCCAGTTGGGGATTTGATTTGATTTTTAATATTTCAAATAAGAAAACACCCCCTGTACAAAATAAACCCTGAGTATTGCCACCCACATCAATAACATCTCCTGCCCATAGTGTAATCCTGTGTGACTTACTCTCAGTGAACAAGTAAGGGAGACTTCCCTCAACATAACTTTACCACTGAAGAATCAGAGGGGTAGCTGTGTTAGTCTGGAATTGCAGAAGTGACAAAGAGTCCTGTGGCACCTTAAAGACTAACTAAAATATTAGAGCATAAGCTTTCGTGGGCTAATACTCACTTCATCGGATGCATGCAGTGGAAGAATCCAGGGGCAGGTATAAATAGATAGGCAAGAGCCAGGTTAAAGATAACAGGGTGGGTCCCATGAGGCTGAACCAGCTGTTATC
>ML677341.1:12304912-12322345 GCA_007922305.1 Dermatemys mawii | reverse complement strand
CTTATGCTCTAATACTTTAGTTAGTCTTTAAGGTGCCACAGGACTCTGTCACTTTACCATTGAAGTTTTTAAAGTGAAAGTTTTTACCCTCCCTCCCCAGTAGAATACAGCATCAGTTTTCCACACCTACACGCAGGTACAAATCCAGGATCTAGAATATAGGTTTACTCTATTCTGAACTTCCAAAAGAAGTACATATTTTTAAAGTTGAAGGTGGTTTTTATTCTAAGTAAAAACGTCAAGGCTTATTAAACTAAAAAGAGTTTAGTACTTTTGTAAACTAAATCTAAGCATTCTGTCAACACTGCTTTCATTACTTCAAATCTGCCAAAGGGAAAAAAGTTTTTCCCCGCATCCGTCTTTAACAAATTTATGACATTGCACTCCATATGCTTTATAAAATACAACTAGAAGTATGAAGATGAGGTAACTGGAATATGCTTTATGCAAAAGGCTTCTTGTAAGGTATCATTACACAGTTTATGTTCTATTGGATGTGTTCATTTTATTTATATGTAGGTATCATTCTTGTATCTAAAACTAGAAATATGAACTCTGAAGTCCTATTATAATTATGCAAAGAGTGGGAAATTAATGGTGACTTGGAATCTTGATGGCTCCTCATTAACTAGGACAATTGGTTGTGAATGGCTCTGTTTACTTGCAAAACTTCCTGGGTACCTGCTGGCCAGCCTTGGAAGAAGGAGACTAGGGGTCTCACAGGACACATGACCATGTCACGTGATACTGGAATCCATCTTAAACTGTGAGTCTTTTCCATTTTAAAGTGGGGGGGGGGGGGAGTGGGAAGCCAAGGAGAGACAAAGGATTCCTGCCTTATGCCAAAGCTATAAAAGGGGGTGGAATAGAACAAAAGGGTCTCAGTCATGTGGAATCCCCTGCTTTTCACCTAAAATGCCTGATGGAACTAACAAGACCTGTGCCAGGGAAAGGATTAGGCCCAGACTAAGGGCTGGGCTACACTACTGGGAGAGGTAGGGTGGACCTAAGATATGCAACTTCAGCTATGTGAATAGCATAGCTGAAGTCACAGTATCTTAGTTTGACTTACCTGTCCGTCCCCATAGTGGTGAGTCAAACGGGGCCGCTCCCCCCACCGACTCTGCTTACGCCTCCTGTCGAAGTGTAGTACAGGCATCAATTTGGGGATTGATTTATCACATCTAGATGAGAGGCGATAAACTGATCCCTGATACATCGAGTGCTACCCACCGATCCAGCGGGTAGTGTAGCCGTACCCTAAGAAGGAGTCTAGTCCTTTTGTTTATTAATTAACCCAGAGTAAGTGACTAATACCTCAGGGAGCAAACAGCTGTTCATATCTCTCTATCAGTATTATAGAGGGCGGACAATTTATGAGTTTCCCCTGAATAAGCTTTATATAGAGTAAAACGGATTTCTTTGCGGTTTGGATCCCATTGGGAACTGGGTGTCTGGGTGCTAGAGATAGGTGACCTGCTGGGCAGTTTTTGATTAAAGTCCGTAGTTTTGGAGGCATGGACCAAACCTGGGTCTGTGTTTGCAGCTGGCTAGCAAGTCTGGCTCAACAAGGCAGGGCTCTGGAGTCCCAAGCTTGCAGAGAAAATGGGCTCAGAGATAGTCTTAGCACATCAGGTGACAGTCCCAGGGGGGTCTCTGTGACTGAACCCATCACAAAATTCTTCGTCCTCCTGAGTTTAATTCCATAATCCCAGGGCATTGTATCTGCCAGATTCAGCAATTCTGCTGACTAGAAGCATTGTAAAGAAAATAAAATCCAAAAATAATGTTGATTTTGGTCATTCCCACACTTGTTATCCTGAACATTTTCGTGCTCCAGGCAGTGAATTAAACCTCTAAAATGACAAGAGATGCCTGTCTGTTTTCCATGGATTACTTACTACAGCCATTCACTCTGCAGAGGAATTTATGTCACTTTGAGATTATTTGGAGAATTGGCCTAATGAATTATCCTTTTGTGTAGAACAAAAATAAGAAACAAAACACTAAAGATGCACCATATTCAGGACTTTATGAAAGCACATCATTTTACAATGATGTTGTTATACTCAATTTACAGGTAGCTGGATATAAGGAATCTAGCTCCTTTTCTTTCTCATAAGTTAAAAAAGAACAAGTAGCTAAAATGTATCTTTTTTAAATAGAGAGTGAGTCTATATGATTCTACGTTTATCCCAGGAAATTAAATAAATAATCATTATTTTTGTTTCTGACCAATATTGCACAAAAATATGGATTGCATACCATGAGTAGTGAAGCTATGCAAGTCTGCATTTTGAGAGAGAAAACAGAGATTACTTTGGTTTTAAAATCATATGGACCACATAGGTATGAGAAACCTTCTCTCTTTGAGACCCCCATGCAGGGGCTACTCACAATCACAGTCCCCATGATCTTTAAGGGAACATGCCAACAGAGATAGCAAGGGTTGGCTGGTTTAAGAGTGAGATTTATTACCCCAAAGAGTGAGATTTAAGGCCAAAGAGTGACACTTTTCAGTGTGGTAGGTCATTGCTTAAGATGGGGATTCTCATCTTTGGTTCTTGGCAACATCCAATAGTCCAAGTTTTTAATCCAACTAGCATGTAATAATTTGTTTTAAAATGTACATTGCTTAATAATGCATATGAAACATTTAAATGTCCTAATTCATATTGAAGTCTAGGGCTTGTGAAAATTCTATATGCAGCGCAAACCAGTGGATTTCAATAAAAACAATTATTTGCTGGTTGGAATAAAAACCTGGATGATTGGAGATCACTGAGGACATGAATTTGTTCAGTGTGATTTAAATGTGAGCTGTATTTTGCAGATCCCTCAAACTTTCAATCAAGTCCTGCTTGATTTTTGGGTGAACTCATTTTGTTGATAATTTAGTATTCACACACACACACACACACACACACACACACACACACACACACGTTCCCCTCCTCCCACGTAGCCTCTTCTCTCCTCTTGCACATGTATAGAATGTGGGCCTGTAGTCTCCATGGTTACCAAGTACACAAACTTGGAAAGCAACCTTCCAAGCTCTAAACCTTGTGCCTGAGTCCCCATTTGCATTGTTGTCTTTTTCTAGCTCCATCCAAGCTGCTGCTCTGAGCAGCATGGTAAGGGGACTGGGGTGAGGTTGGATAAGGGGCAGGGAGTCCCCGGGGGCAGTCAGGGAGAAGTGGGGAGGTTGGATGGGGCAGAGGTTCTGGGGGAGTGGTCAGGGAACGGGGCGGTTGGCTAAGGCATGGAAGTCCCAGTGGTCTGCCAGTCTGTGGGGGGATGGATAGGGGTTGGGGCAGTCAGGGGAAAGGGAGCAGGGGGGGTTGGATGGGCCAGGCAGTCGGGGGGGCCATCAGGGGGCGGAAAGTGGGAGGGGATTGGATAGGGGCGGGGCCAGGCTGTTTGGGGAGACACAGCCTTCCTGACCAGGCCATCTGTACAGTTTTGTGATCCTGATGTGGTCCTCTGGCCAAAACGTTTGCCAACTCGTGCCCTAAGTGAAGAGAAGCATAGTGCCTCTGGAGTTTCCTCAGGAGCAATGCAGCTGCATTACAGCCTGTGCCTAGACAATGCAATCCAGCTCAAGGTTTCTCAGTAACCGAGAAATATGATCATCTTCTGGTTAAAGCACTGAACTGGAACTTAGGAGACTTGCATTCAGTTCCTAGCTCTGCCACAGACTTCCTGTGTGACCTAGGGCAAGCCTAAATACCTTTAAATATCTGGTCTCAATCTGTCCGTGCCTCAGTTACCCATCTGTAAAATGAGGATCATAACATTCTGTCTTGTCCATTTAGATTGTAAACTTTTCAAGGCAGGGACTGACTCTTACTATGTGTAGGTACAGTGCCTGTCGCAGTGGGACTTCAGTCAAGGTTTAGGCTGATAGATGCTATTGTCACATACTTGATAAATAATAATGTGTGGTTGTTACACAGTAGAATTTCTCGCACAAGTGTGTAATGATAGTCCTAAAATGAAAGATACAGTTTATGGTGTATTCTCTTAAACATGTTTTCAAAACTTTTCCAGGAAGGATTTGATGATGGCTGTTAATTTAAAACAAATCCCTAAAGACGGGTATTTACAGACAAAAAAATATATTGAAATTAAATATAATACAAATCAACCAGAAGAAACACACATTTCCAAGCACATTATATCCTTAACTCAGACCTTTGTGCTTTCATCCACAGTGCTAGGAGTTGAAGACTGTACGAGTGCTTTGATCATCTCCAGTTAACTTTGAATTAAGTCAGTATCTGAGAACTCTTTATAATATCTTGCAGAAGTGACAAAGAGTCCTGTGGCACCTTGAAGACTAACAAAGACTTTTTGTCACTTCTGCAGATCCAGACTAACACAGCTACCTCTCTGATTCTATAATAGCTTGAGTTAAACTAACATATTTAGCAACAAATACTTAAAACAAAGTTTGACTTGCTGGATTCATGCTATGCCAGCTAGGTTTCAACAATGAAACAAAATATATAGGCTTAAAATGATTGCTGCTCTCCCATACAAAATGGAAATCTTCCACACTGGGATTTATGGCACTGCTTTGCATGTACAGTCTTTCCACTGACAAGAATTATGGGAAATCCCTGTGCCAGTGTACGCCTGGCAGCTGCTCCTGGACTTGACTCTCAAATTCTGAAACTCCAGTTTGGTTTTAGAAGCTGCCTGTGGGTTAGTGGGTGGCTTCCCAGCTGGCATCTTCTCACGTCTTTCGGCTGAGACCACTACTGGCTGCCTTTCTCATACTCCTTTTGAGCTGCTAGAGTAGAAGACCGACATCATTTTGCTGGAGTGCTCAGCTGACCTTACCGGTGTGTTTGTTTTGACTCATATTTGCTTGAAATGAGATTGCTTTCTCTCTTTCTATATAAACACACCGGCATATACATTCCATTCTTCTCTTTGCAAGTGCAGAGCTCAGTCACATTGATCAACTCAGGATCAGGATCTGCACCCACAAACTTTAGGCAAGTCAAGAGGGGCAGGTTTCTTCATGAAAAGACAAGGTCTGTCTAGTACAGTATTTCTTCCTCTTATTTGCTTGGTTACTTAGTGATAATAGAACACCTTCCCTGCCTTAATTAGTGCATTCATTTACAATAATGAAGTAGGTGTTTTCCGACTTGAAGAAAAGGAGAGAGGGGAAAAATAAAGATATGCTGGATGTGGTGAGAAAAGACAATGAGATGGAAGAAGGAGCATGAAAGAGCGAATACATTTAGGGGGTGTAGCCAGGAAAAGATAAGAAGGAAAGGTTGGGAGGGATTTACACATTTTGAAAATTCAAAGTGGTAATTGGGCCAAGATCAGAGAGCTGGAAATGAATCTGAATGTTGTCCTATGTTTTAATCACTAGATCATATTCCATCCAGATACTTTACTGGATGTGCAGACCATAGTCCATTAAAACATGCACAAACACAAAACAACAACCAAATTAAATAATTCAGTGTTGATGCAGAGCAAACAAGATTCTCTCATTGATTGGCTCATCTGCTCAGAAGGGTTAAGAGTGGGGCTGCCAAAAGAACTAGAAATCTCTGTCATGGAAATTGTTGAGCATTTGAGATTTGTTTTCATTTCATATCGTTATAAAAACTAGACCTTTCAAAGAAATGTGAAAAGAGAGAAAGAAATCAGAATAGCCAGTAGCTTAGTAGTTATGGCACTGCCATGGGCTACAGAAGACCCAGAGCAGGGACTTGAACATATGTCTGCCACATGCCAGGTGAGTTCCCTTTAGGCACCATTCTATTGGGGAAGCGGGGGGCAGAGAGGATCTCCTTTTCTGACCAGAAATTCCATCCTGGACCTTAGAAACCTTTTTTGACAAATCAGCATCATGCTTTGCAGATTTTTGTAAGTTACTGTCTGTGGTGCAATAGAGAATGTATATTGTTTAAGTGGTCACCACCTTCAAGAAATGCCACACACACTACTGCCAGTTCAAAATGTAGTACAGACATCTTTTTTGTTTTTACTAGATATTCTGCTTTTTATAATGCCCCCTCTGAATCCTGGTGTCCTGGAACTTTGGTTCCCAGAAAACAAATAGTTCTGATTTATCTGCATTGTTACTGAATGTTTGTGGATTTTTTCAGCCATGGTTGTTGAAGTTCATCCAAGATGATGAGACCCCAGGGTAACAATCTAAAGGCTGCTTTTCATTCTCTCATTCCTGCATTTTCTGTTCTCTCTAAATAAAAATAAAAAATTCTCCTAGTTCTGACAAGACTGCAAATCACACACATTCTAGCCAACTCTGAACCTCTGAAAGAGACATACGAGATATATGTAAATTATCAATTAATAAGAGAGAATACTGAGAGGTACAAATATCTTAGAATTTTCTCTCATTCATTTTGACAACTCCCCAAACTGCTTTGCTATATCCAAGGAACAGTTTCAAAATTACTTCCTATCATTTAGCAAGAGACTGAATCTTTGGTTTGGATGCAGACCTTACAAGAGCTATACATGCCTTTGTCACCTTGAAGCTGGATAATTGCAGAGCACTCTGCTTAGGACGAGATCTTCAAACCATTCATAAATTGCTGCCAGTGCAGTTTTACAAGAGTTATTTCATGTAGGGAGAATATTCCGTCTACTATACTGGGTACCAGCTAATTTCCAGGTTCAGTTTAAGATGCAGCTTTTGACCTCAGTAGATCCAAATGGATTCCATCTGAGCCATTTGAAAGACTTTCTCTCTCCTCCTGTGAGAAATATTGTAAAGGATGTAATTATTTTAAAAACTATTTCCTTGTATTAAGTCTGTGGTTCTCAACTGGTGGTCCATGGTGACTTTTTTGGTGGTCCACACGAATTTTGTCCAAAGTCAGAGAGTGTGAGCAGGCGCTGCTGTTAGACTGTTTTACGCTATGTTCACAAGCACGCAGCATGTCATCCATAGCATCATCTAGGACACAACTGCGTTGTGTTGCCAGTAACTTCCATCAAAGCCGGAGTTCATTGCTTCATTCACAGGGAAGCTTTGGCATTAAAAACATTACCTGAGCAACTCAACGCCATTTTCAAAGGGTTGGTGAAAGTGGTGAGTTACATCAAATCACCAGCACTGAACATCAGGCTGTTCAAAAGATTTTGACAGGACATGGGTTCTGACTTTGATATGTTGCTGTTCTACACTTCTCCACGATGGTTGTCAGCAGGGAACTTACTCAACAGAGTTTTCCAATTGAGAGAAGAGTTGGATTTGTTTCTCCAGACTCAAGGGAAAGAGAAATTCTGAAATGCGCTCATGCACTCAGATTTAGAATTTGTGTATCTTGTTGATATTTTTGGAATCTTGAACAAACTGAATCTTCAGCTGCAAGGGAAAGGTACAAATCTATGCTCTCACCAAAGCATAATCAAGGCTTTTCTTGACAAATTGGAACTCTGGACCGTAAGAGTCAAAGGCAATAATTTGGTTTAATTTCCATATGTGGATGCCAGACTCAGGAAAGAGGAAGCCATTCAGATGCAAATTCTCGATCATTTACAGAAGCTATGAGACAAATTCCAACGATACCTTCCGGAGGTGGACAGGACAAAGGATGCATTATCTTTTATCTGGAATCCCTTCACAACAGATGTTAATAGTTTTCCAGAGGATCTGCAGGAGGAATTTTTGGATCTGAAAAATGATTTTGCAACCCAAGATGTGTACCAGCAGTCTACCATAGAGAAATTTTGGGCCAGCATGACTCGGAGTTATCCATATCTGTCAGCACATGCAGTCAGATTTCTTTTTCCATTTGCATCAACTTATATGTGTAAGACGGGATTTTCGTATTTGTTGCACGTGAAGTCCAAACAGAGAAATTTGCTTGCAGTAGAAAGCGATATTTATTGTGCATTATCAAATACCACTCCAAACATTGAAAAGCTTGTTAGTCAGGAGAGAATCCAAACATCTAGTTAGAAATAAATACATTTCAAACCAAAATATGTCTGCTCTTTTTAATCATTTCAATCAATCAATAAATAAATAAATGGAGGTGGTCCATGACATTTTTTTTATTCGCCTGGTCGTCCATGGACTGAAACATGTTGAGAACCACTGTAATAAGTGTATCCTTTGATCTGTTATGAAATCTTAATAGGCACAAATGAATGCTGAGCATTTTTAGGGTGAGGCCCAATATTAGAAAAATAAAACAAAATAATTAAATTAAAATCTGATAGTGACATGACTACATAAACACAGCAGCCATTATGTGCTTCAGACACCTGAAAATTAGAAACCTTGTCATTGAGAGGTGGGGAAATGGGCAGAAGTTTGAAGTCACTTTTAATTCCACCTGGACAGTCACTAGACAAAGGTAGAAGTGGACCTCAGTTTAAGGTCATATTTAAAGAATGATCCTTATTACAGTGTAGCATTCCCTAGTGTTTCAGCTGAGGTTTTGCTTTTGGAATCCTTGTTTTGAAAGCTATGCTTGGGGTGCAAGTTCACATAAAACCAAAGAAAAACGTTGAACTGGCCCCTGTGAATCAAAACTTATGACTGCTTAAGCCCTTGAAGAGGAGTGTCACCAACTCAGCAACATTAACGTGAAAGAAGACAACGATTTCACTCAGTTTGTTGATGCTCCTAAAAGTAAACATATTTACCCACACTATTTTCAGCTTAGATAACTAGACCGTGCAGAATAATGTCTGTATTTCTGGCAGAGTTTTAGTGGATTGGGCAGGCACTCAAACCAAATCATATAAATTATCCAAAGAAAAATTCAAAACCAGGAATACTTCATCACCCGCAAATTTCTAATTTTTACTCAAGGAAATCAAGTACACAGGATCCAAGGGTTCTGTAAACGTAAGCAGCCTGATTCTCCTCTGACTTGCAGTGGCCTGACACTGTTGTAAATTCATTGACTTCAATGATATTATTCCTGATTTACACTACTTTTTTTTTAAGTGCCTGGAGTATAAGTATCTGCTACTTAAAAGCCATACAAATTCTAAATACAGTGTTCTCATAACTACTGCACTTACATATATTTCTTGCCCAGTCTGCTGCACACAGTATCAAAATATTTTTTTAAAAACACGCGTATCTAAAAATGACATATTTGAAAAGGACCTGAAGGGCGAGGGGGAGTAAAATTTACCAGAAAGATCTCAGCAGACATAAAAATCTTCTGTGGAAAAATCTTCATGCACTTAATGTGCTAAGAAACTTTTATAATTGTTCCCATGTTTTTTTCAGCATTGGATTGTCACTAACTAAAATGTAGCTCCCATTATATTTTATTGGAAGCAATATCATTTTTATAGTTCAAGAATCCTTTAGAACTGGACCATAAAAATAAAATAAAAAGCATTGGCTGAAGTTGGAACTTCTAAATGTGTTTGAGTTACAGTAGAAAAAGATCAGAAGACGCGACTCAGACAATTTGTGTTTACAATACTCACCAGAGAACCCATCAGTTCAAACCAGTACGTTGGAAATATTCCATCAGTCTTGGGCTATTCAGGGGCAAGGAATGAAATGGCAGGAGATTATTTTCAAAAGCTTGAAAGAAATCAAATGAAATTTGTATCCTCAAAAATGTATTTTTGATCAAGAAACTCCAAACAATACTTTGGCAAAACCAAATAAGTTATGTTGGTGTAAGGCACTTTTATAATGATATATCTCTTTCCATACTAGAAGTTTTGTTGGGAAAACTATTTAGGTAAAGATAAATAAATAAATAAATAATTGCAGCCCTAACCAAAGTAGCTATATAAGTACAAAGAACTGGGTGTAGACCTGGACTTTCTATGTTAGGAAACATCAGAATTAAGGTTGCTTGTAAAACCTCAGTGCAGTTCCATTGTGCATATGTATTACGATATAGACCCAAAAGTATGACTTTCAGGTCAGTTCCCTTCCTCTCACTGCATCAGTTTCCTCCGAACTGCCAAAGGAAGTGGTGGTTTCTTCATCTTTTGATGTTTTCTAATGAAGACTAAATGCTTTACTGGAGTGTACTTTGGTCAAAAACAAGCTACTGTTCCATACAGGAGGCCAGTGATATGCAGGGGGTTCAGATTAAATGATCTAACAATCTCTTCTGGCCTTAAAGTCTACAAATCTATGAAAAACTCAGTGTGGCACATTCAGCAGCCTCCGTGTTTTCATGTGCAGCCTGCTTGATGCCCAAAATTAACACTGAGTGAGTGAGGTAATACAATGAAAGAAGCTCAAACATTCAAAGGGGCTGTTCAAGGGCAGGACATTAGCCCTGCAGGGCAAGGGTAGGTGTGGCAGTGACATCACAAGGACATTTTTCAGGACCTCAGCTTATTGGTCAAAGATGGTTGAGAGGCAGTGACCTCACAGAGAGACCCTAACAATGGCCAGGCTGGATAGGCTGCAGGACAGGGGCAATCTCAGAAACTCCCATGGCTTTATTGCAACAAATCTCCTTCTCTAGGTCTCTCCTCGGGGACTGAAGAGAATTCGGGTTCATGTACATGAGTGTGAGGAGGAGCCTCTTCGGAGTCTTCTCCTTTCCCACTACTGATTTTGCTAGAAAACAAATGTCCCTGTTGAGACAGAAGGGGTTGGTACCTATTCAGCCTGCCCCACCTAGTGCCGGCTAAATTCTAGGCACAGAAAGCACTAGGTTAAAGGAGCAGAGGTTTTTTTCCTCACCTAGGCCTTTGTCCTTTAGAATCACTGGGGACATTAGAGTTTGTCTTTTTTGGTTTCCCTTTTCCCTGCTTCCCTCCATTCACTGGTGAGGAGGGGATTGCTCTGCAGAAAGAGGTGAGACTGCAAGAGTGCTCTAACCACGATCCACACTGGTGACTTGAGCTATCCTTTGGACCTTTGGGTGAGAACTCCCAGCCTCCTGCACCTCAGAGTTTAAGTGCTGGGTTCTAGTGACAGGGAGGAGACTCAGGACTTTGGTTATGATTTATTTGCTTGGTCTTAAAAGAAAACAACAATCATCTGGTTGATTAATTTTGTTGCTTCTCTCCATTAATTGTCTCTGAGGAGTTTGTGGTTCTCCATAGTATTCTAGTTCTAAACTACTTGCTGAGTAATTACTATGAACCATTGTTGGTCTGTAGGTCATTGGAGATCACTTTTTTATGATCACTACATATATGAAATTCAAGATTGATGATTAGTTAGGGTCCTATTCCCAGCTTTGTCACTGAGTGCCTTAGTGATGTAAAAACAGTCCCTTCACCTTTCTCAGCCTTAGTTTCTCCCTCTGTTAATTAGGGATAACAATCCTTTTATCTCTACCTCATGATGGGTGGAGGTTGGGGAGCTGTGAGGATCTGTTTGAGTGTGTCACTAATAGCAGCGTATTATAGGAGGTGTCCTATCATGTTGAATCATGGTATTGTCCATTGTCCGGGAATCCATATTAACCAAACAACCAGCACACACAGGTCCAGAAGCAGGTGATTTTTCCTTTGGCCACTAGATGGTGATGTAGCCTTGCACTTTCCCATTCTCCGGATTATTCAAATCTTTGATTATCCGATTTTGCCCCAGTCCCAATTCGATTCAATAAACAGGATTCTGCTATATAATAGCTCAAACAGCACCATTTGTTGGCACTCTGAGTGAGGAAGCTGGCAAATATTGTGGTCTTGATGCCATGGCCATTCTGACTATGCATGAGTCAAGATGGGCATCTTGAACACCACAGTCAAAACCCAAGCCTTCTGTTGCTGAGAGAAAGACCCACTGAGGGCCTGATCTTGAGCAGTGGCCCAGACGCTTTACACATGTTGATTACTCTTGTTGATTGCTCTAACTGCAGCCTGAAAGGTAATCTGGGTAGCAGGTGTCTGAAGAGACTGTACGGGAGCGGTTCACTTGGATCCTCCTGGATGTGGGACAGAAAAGGCTGTTGTGACCAAATTAAAGATATTGTCTGACGTTGTGAGCCTGATGCATAATTATAAAGCTAAGGGGACTGGTTCCTGCAAATCTATAGGCCAGATGAAGAAGGAGGCCTCCAAAATACCATTTATCTTGCCCATATCAATGGATAAACAGCACCTGTTTGGAGATCTGGCCTCACATGGACTATAAGGCCATGGAAAAGCCTGATCCCAAATGAGGCCCTCCTTGGGCATCTATCTTGATTTAGATGAGCAGGGGGTTGAATGCAGTATCTCTATGGGAAGCTCTTTTGTTTTTGCACAGCATGGTCATTTCCTCAGTGATGACCCATTCATGGACTGCAATTGTTGATAGCCAAGGGCAGTTGACATTGGGGCTCAGAAAAGAGGCCTGGCTAAGACATTAGTCCCAGCACAAGTTAATGGCATAGATGTACCAAGACTGGAGCCATAGACTGGTTAGGAAACAGCTAGCAGGGTTTGGAGAGACCCTTGGAAATATCATCTGTCTCCAGTGCATAGAGCGTGACCTATGCTTGTATCCCAGTGTCTGGAAAAAATCCATTGTACTTGTGTCATAGCTAGATGGATCAACCCATTTTTCCATCAATTTCCATATGTAACCCTTCTGCCCATCAGAGTTGGTAGCTGGGTTCAGTATCCAGGGCTTCCATTCCAATAAATCAATACAAAACCATCTCGAGCCCCCACCCAGTGACCTCGGACAACCATATACACCACCCCTCTGGGCGCCTCTAAGAGGCAATACTTCCCCTCTCACAAGCACAGAGTCTGAGTGTACCAAAAGCCTTTTAATAATAGAGAGACAATGTGGCATTATATTGGGGAAACACCACAAACAGGATTCATAAAACAAACCATGAACCAGAAGGCTCCCCGCACAGCAAATGGGTTGTGTCCTTCCCTTTGGATCTTGAGTCCCACAACCCCAAAAGTCACCCAAGGTCCATAAAGTCCAACAGCCCAAAAGACTCTGCAGAGTTCAAAAGTTCATCTGCAGAATTTTACCTCCCAGCCTGGGTGGAAATGGGGGCCAGGTTAAGGGGCACCTTACATGATCCAAGGCCAACTGCCCCACCTCTCCGTAGGGTTCTGCTGCCACCCTCACCATGAGCCACTCCTCCAGCTGTCCCAAGAACTGCTTTGCTCCTTCAGCTGCTCCGCTGTGGCAGGTGCTCCATTAGCTATCCCACAAACTGCTTGGCTCTGTCAGCTGTTCTGCTCTGCTCTGCCAGCCGCCCAAACAACGCTCAGGAATTGCTCATCTCAGTCAGCTGCTCCGCTCTGCCAGCCGCCTGAACCGCGCTCAGGAACTGTGCTCAGGAACTGCTCGTCTAAGTCAGCTGCTCCGCTCTGCCAGCCACACAAACAGTGCTCAGGAACTGCTCAGCAATATACCTTCGGGCCCCCCTACTTAACACAGTGCTCAGTGATTTCAGCTCTTAGTTGATTTCACGTCTTAGTAGGGGGAACCTTAGTGCAGGTGCACCACTGGAAGCAAAGTGAATTCAGCTCAGCAGGCTCAAACTAGACTCTTAATAGAATCAAAAATTAGCTCTGATATTCCACAGTGATGAGAAGCAGAGTACAATTGGCCTGTGGAGCCCTCAGACAAGGCCCTCACCAAAAGGTATAGGTGCCTGTTGTGACGGAGTCAGACCAGAAGGGTATAGGAGAGTGCTGGAAGGCAGGTATATCAGCCTCAGGATGTGTAGGTCCCTGTTCCCTGAATAGCCAAACAAAGGCCATTCCAGGCCAATCAAGACACCTGGGGCCAATTAAGAACCTTCTAGAAAGGAGTAGAAACAGCTAGCCTGATTGGGACACCTGAAGCCAATCAGGGACTGGCTGAAACCAGATAAAAACCTCCCAGTTAGTCAGGTGGGCTGTGGGTGTCAGGAGCTGTGGGAGGAAGTTGTGCTGTTGGTGAGACTGAGTGGTGGACAACATATCATACAGAAGGAAGGAGGCCCTGAGGTAAGGGTGAAGTGGAGTTTGAAGAAGCGGAGACTGCTGTGGGGAAGTAGCCCAGGGAATTGTATTGTGTTTTGTGCCTAAAAGGTCAGCCATCTTAGCTGATACTATTAGGGTCCCTGGGCTGGAGTCCGGAGTAGAGGGTGGGCCCGGGCTCTCCCCTTTCTGTCTCTCCTAATTACTTACTGAGGAAGGGAGGTCACTCTGGGGCCTGGATGAGTTTCTGAGGCCCCTAAATCTGCCAGGAAGCGCAGGACCCACCAATACAGACTCGGAACTTTGTCACACTGTCTATGGCCTCTCTCCAATTCAGTGGGTTTTGAAACCCCTGCCCCTTGCCCAGTGACTGCTACCTAGATGATGGTGAGTCCCTCCATCATAATAAATAAGTACATAACAAGTACATGTCCACAGTCCTCGATTCACATAATCAGGGTAACAACACTTTATCATTTCTGCCCTAATTACGGAGAAACTGGGGATCCCACAGCAGCCGAAGTGACCATTTGGGCTGCTGTGAGCTCAGGCGAGGCATGGTGGGTGTGCCTACGCAAATGAGAGCAGTCGCTGAAGCTCTTTTCCACAATTCACCACCAGATGTCAGGATAGAGCTCATACTGACACTGCTTACACAGAAAATAAATACACTACTGAAATTTGACACATATACTATGTCTAGAGTTGATGAGTTGCTAGAGAGATTGGGGCCACCAAATATATCACACCTTTGTCAGGTCAAGAATAGTATTGGAAGATTCCTCTGACACTCAAATCACAAGAAAAGACTTTATTGTTCATCCCATTCAGACAATATCAATTTAAGACCATACAATTTTGGCGTCCATGTATCGGTGTCCACCTTTCAGTACCTGATGGACTGGGTACTCCAGTCTCATTGGCAACACGCCATCACGTACATCCATGGTATTATCATTTACAGTTACAGTTGAAATCATCATCCTAGATGATCCAATTAATCTCCTTCCAAGGGCAGTAAATATGTCCCTGACAGACAACTGGTTGCTATGGATATGATATGAAAATATAGGCTTGTGGGCCAAACTCATCTATATTCACTGGCTTCCTAAAGACCTCTTGGACCAGGAGTTCATGTGGGGAAATAAACAGTAGAAATAAATGCTTCAAACCTAGCTTACGATACTGTTTTTATTAAATGTCTGAAATAATGGAAAAGATAGGGGAACGGACATGCTATTGCTATATTTTGTAACCAGAACTAGTTATTTATATAATAGTTTGTGAAGTTTTCAGTGTGTTATGAGCCAGTCTTTTATAAAAGAAAGCTATTGTTAGAGTATAACACATGATATGTTTTCAGTAAATAAACTATTCTAAGGATGTTTTTGGTGTGTCTTAGACTCATGCGGAGAAATAAGATCAAAAGTCAAATCACTACAACCACCCATATGTATGAAGTAGTCCTCCCTGGAAATATGGACCTAAATTTTCAAAATGAGTTTTGAGTACATCAGTTTTTGGCTGCCCGATATATGACACCAGAAGATGGCCTGAGTTTCAGTGTGCATGAACCTGCTTCCCATGCTCAGCCCTTTCTCAAAATCAGGCCCTGTTAAAGACGTCTAAAGAAATAAGCATGTTTGTTGAAACTGGTACCTCTGAAACTGAGAGATTTTATAAGTTTCACAAGTAATTGACATCCTTACTCAACAACTCTAATCAAGCAGGTTGGATGATCACAAACATTCCTCAAAATACTCCTGTAAAAGTGGTATCTTTCATGACAATTCTAACTGAAGCCAAAAAAAAGGAGGGGGCATTTATTACCTTCTCCCCACAACCCTTGCCCACTTTTGTCAATTATATGTTTGCATAAAAGATATAATGATAATACCAACTAGACCACAGTGATCCATATGCCTCAACCTCAACCAGGAGAGACCACCTCTTGTGAGCAAAAGATAGCTTAATCTCTATGCCAATTTAATCCGTCTTCTCTGCTGAGGCTGGCCGGATGATACTAATTAGTGCCTCCGTTCAAGATTTTTTTGTGGGAGGCGGGGTATTATTGGTACATTTAGAACAGAGCTCTGACCAGTGAAAATATGTCAAATGATATTTTTTGGAATCTAGAGACATGGGGTAGATATAAAACAGAAACCTAGGAGTTAAAAATAACTATATCTCATTACTAATCCACAGAACCAACCATTCCGTGATAATCTTTAGAGACATTTTAAAACCACACAAACACTCCAGAGCAAACGTTATCCTTATGATCCTGAAAATACTCAACTTCAAATCATATCTAGCAAATGAATTAAATGTATAATATTATCACACTACAACACTTCCATGTCTTAGCAATTAAGAGCTCGCACGTCCTTGTGCTAGAATTCTTACACTAAGTAAATATACAGAACATAAAATACTATTTGATTACACAGACATCCAGCAAAAAAAGAAAAAGTCATGACACAGACTTCAAAACATGCTGAAAGGCGGAAAAAGAAAGAACCGTATCTAGATTGTGATGACATTTCTGAGGACATGCTCAGCATTACTCAAGGCCATTGATATTACGTATGGTTCATTTGACTGGCAGGAGTCCAGATAGCAAAGCTAGAATTTGCAGACATCTTTGTTCTCAGTGTAATATGGAACCTGCACCACATTTTAAACTTCACTTTGTCAGAGAAATGTGGCTAAGCTAGCGACTGGTGTAATTCCACTGACTTTAATGGAGATGATTCAACGAAGAATTTGGCGCACTTACTAGAAAAATATAAATCAGATTATAATTGCCAATTTAGAAAAAAAATCCTTTTGCTTTAGGATGTGGGAATTTATTAAATAAATGAATGCATGTGAATTTATTTGAGTCCCAAATACACAGAACCAATAAACCTTCTATTTATACAAAAAGAGCAGTAAAACCCTTCCATATGTCTCATAAAAATAGTAACTCTCTCAGTTTCTAAAATCTGTGTTTTCACTAAGGTTGAAAGGTGTAGGAAAGCACAAGTCTGAATTCTACACCTTCATTGGCATTAGCTGCCGGAATTATATCCTGATCATTTTCCTGATGCAAAACATTAACCTGTGCCAAGTACACTATACAGTAATTAAAAACAGGTCTAGATCCTTTATCAATCAAGATTTCAAGACATTATAATGGACAGATGCTATTTCAAGCTAAGATGAAAGTGTGACATTATTATGATCACAATTTATGCACTCTATGTCTCTATAACCACACATAAACTCAGAGAAGATGTTAAAATTGTTCCCTGCTTGTAACACTGGTCTACAATTTTTTAGAAGTCATCCGCTTCAGAGATAAAATGTGATATTTATTATGCATTTTGATGTGCTGAATTCAAATATGACAATTAAAACAACTGATTGGCTACTGTTTCTAAGATATTTAAGTTTTTACATTTTATGTCTATGTATATTGTGTAGATAGTAGAGTTTTAATCATAAATTGTAAACCTAGGTCTTTTCATGTGTTTATGGTTGCTTTACATGATAATATTTCACCTGTCCTGTTTATGT
>ML677341.1:12291761-12303031 GCA_007922305.1 Dermatemys mawii | reverse complement strand
AGAAATGTGTCCCTTTGCAAAATCAAACACTGACAAATAAGAGAGCACGACACTGTATGATTTCTAGAGCTGATATAAGGCAATTTGTTCAGCAGAGTGATGTAAGCTTCGTTATGATTGCATCATCCATGACTTCTAGGAATAACATGATGCAATTCATATCATGTATGATGCAATACCAGCTTCAGATTGCATCATTCACTGTTTTGCCTAAAAAGCAAGTACTGTCCAAACCCCGTCAGAGATTTATTCACAGATCCAGTCAAAGATGTATTTTAGTCATTTCTGGTTTAAATTGAGATCCCTTCCCTTTACAAGTCACTTATCCTCCGCCATTCCCATGTCAAGGGTCGTATATACTGACTCAATAGCATATCTTGAAAACTAGAGCTAATCAACAATTTTAAGCATCATTTTCATTCTCAGTGACCCAGAATTAGTAACGTTTAACTACATTTATGTCAGAAGCATTTTGGCTGTAGAGCAGTGTAATTAGTAGGTGAAAAGCCAGGAGAAGAATTTCACTGATACATGCCTCTTTGAAAAGGGATCTTAAATGTGTACTTGATAGGCTGAAAGTGAACCAAGGAGTCTCCAGAGAAAATGACTGAACAGCGGTTGTAGCTGAAAAATTATCAGTATTAAGTCTAAGATTTTGTCACAGATATTTTTAGTAAAAGTCATACACAGGTCATGAGCAATAACAAACAAATATGGAAGTATCTGACTTCCACCAAAAATATCCCAGACAAAATGGGGAGGTAAGCACAGCAACTACTGCTGTTGGGGCTCCCCAGTCTCCCACCGCTGTGGTCAGTGGGAGCTCTGGGGTCCCCCATTGCAGTGGGGATCGGGAATTTTGGGGCTTTCCTTCCCACAGGGCTTTACTGCTGAGGGGTCCCCTCACCCCCAGGGTGGCTGGGCGCTCATGGGGGTCCCCCACTGCCTGCCACAGCTGGGAACTGCAGGGTTCCTGTGACGAGGTGGAGCGGCCCCACACGGGCACTGCAGGGGTTAACCATTCCCTCTGGGCTGAGGAAGCCACACCTTGGAAGCCCTGCTGGTCATGCTCCAACTGGAGGAGCAGTATAAATGCCTGCAGAGCTGCTCAGTTGGGGCTGACTGCCGGAGGGGAAGGATGCATACTACCAGCTCCTACGGAGGTACAGCCAGGATCCTGGGTTCCAGAGGCCAGCCCAGCAGAGATGCCGCCAGAGGCCCAGCTGGACATCGGCCAGGAGCAGGAATGCTACAGGAGACCCCTGGACACAGAAAGCCCGGCAGTATGGGTAGGAATTGACCCAGGGAACTTTTAAAGGGACACACATGCTCGGCATGTTGCAGGTGGATCCCCACCGAGCTAGGGGCAGGGAAGCCCCGCTAACAGGTGAGCCCTGGGGCAGGACCCAGCGAAGCAGGTGGGCCCGGGTCACCCTACCCTCACAACCACTGGGCTGCATCACCCCGAGACTGGGGGAAACTTTATTGACTCTGGCCATAGGGCCACGCTGCCTCGAGACACGGGGGAGCTTTATTGACTCTGGCCATTGGGCCGCGCTACCCTTAGGCAGAGGGGAACTTTATGGACTTGGGCTGTTGGGCCACGCTGCCCCGAGACACAGGGGAACTTTAATGACTCTGGCCATTGGGCCGTGCTACCCCCAGGCAGAGGGGAACTTTATGGACTCTGGTTATTGGGCCACGCTGCCCCGTAATTGGGAGTTAGAGAGTGGCTGAGGTCCACTGCCACAACCCGTCCCTGCCACAGAGGGGTGCTGCGGGACGGGACCCGCCACAGTCCCTCAGCTGCTCACCATGGGTGGGCAGCTGTAGTGGGTCCCTTCCTGACTGCTGTGCTGGGCAGCTGTGGGATGCCTCTGGCTGCCCACCTCAGCTGGGCAGCTGCAGGGGTGTCCCCCGGCTGCCTGCCACATCTGGGCAACTTGAGACTACTGCAATTTAAGACAACTGCAACTTGAGACCATTTCTCATTGTTGTGTCATCTGGTACCATTGAGAACAATCCAGATCCTTCCTCTTTGGAAACCTCTTTCAGATAGTTGAAGCAGCAGATGAAATAGGATGAAATAATTCAGAATAAAGAGAAAAATGTGTTCTTTTAAACGTATGTTTATCCTTTGATTTGAAGAAAGGCTGAAAACAATGTACAATACCGACAAAGAGTCTTGTAGCACCTTACAGACTAACAGATTTTAGGGATCATGAGCTTTCGTGGGCTAAGACCCACTTCATCAGATGAATGTTGTGGAAATCTCCAGAGGCAGGTATAAATAGCAGGCAAGAAAGCAAGGTAAATTCAATCAGGGGGGTGAAGCCCACTTCCAGCAGGTGATCTGGAGGTGTGAACACCCAGAGAGGAGAAGCTACTTTTGTAATTGGTGAGCCATTCATCTGCAAATTCGACACCATCAGGTCTGGACTCAATATTGACTGCGTATGGGCAAGTTACATAGTAACATAACATTGTAACATAGTGGGCAAGTTACATAGTAACATAGTAACATTGTAACATAATGGGCAAGTTATATAAGTGGGGGCAACTTTTTAGTGTAGACACAGAGAGTTGCCACTGATAGCCTGGCCAGCGGGAGGCTGAAGGAATGGCTAGAAGAACACAAATTTTATGTTGTGATTGGCACTCTCTCTGTGAGGGCTGATAGATCGATCGATCAAGGTGACTTACAGAATGAGGTTAATGTATGCTGCCTTATGTCAACCTAACTCTGTAGTGTAGACCAGGCCTAAGTGTTAATGCATTATACTAGTGTAAAAAGGGAGTTAGACAATCAGTTTACCCTGGTTTTAAATGGAGGTAATCCACACTGGTGTAAGTCACTTTTTACACCCCTACAGTACATCTGGAATGATATCAAATTAACATGACATACCATTAAATTGATTTAAAACTGGCTAACTGATAGATCTCAAAACATAATTGTAATTGGGGATTGTCATTGAGGGGGTGTGTTTCCAGTGATGTCCCACATGGATTGGTTCTTGGCCCTATACTGTTTTTATCAATGACCTAGAAGAAAACAAAATCATCACTGATAAAGTTTGCAGATAACACAAAAATTGGGGGAGTGGTAAATAAAGAAGAGGACCAGTCACTCATTCAGAGCAATCTGGACCACCTGATAATCCAGGTGCAAGTAAACAGTATGATTTTAATATGGCTCAATGTAAATGTATTTATATAGGAAGAAAAGAATTTAGTACATATTTACATGAGGGGGACTATCTAGGGAAAAAGTGACTCTGAAAATGATTTGGGGGTTGTGGTGGATAATCAGCTGCACAGGAGCTCCAAGCGTGATTCTGTGGCCAACAGACCTAATGCGATCCTGGAGTGCATAAAGAGGGGAATCTTGAGAAGGAGTAAAGAGGCTATTTTACCTTTGTATTTGGTATTGGTGTGACTGCTACTAGAATACTGTGTCTGGTTCTGGTGTTCACAATTCAAGAAGAATGTTGATAAATTGGAGATCATTCAGAGAAGAGTCATGGGAATGATTAAAGAATTAGAAAACATATTATAGAAATTGAATAGACTCAAGGAGCTCAGTCTATTTAGCTTAACAAAGAAAAAAGGTTAAGGAGTGACTTGATTGCAATCTATAAGGATCTACATCAAGAGCAAATCATCTCTATTCTGGCAGATGAATGTCTGTGTAGGGTTGATAATACAGCTTTTAGTTTCCTTTCACATTCAGTCACTGATTAGTGACAGGATATTCAGTTCATGTTAGGTTTTCAGGTTTGTTAGTTCTAACTCAGCCATTATGGTTTCAGAAGAGAAGTCTCTCAGCATGTGCTATCTGATCAGGAAGACTCCATGCTTCACCAGAGAGAGGAAAAACCAGGGAATGTCAGCAGATTCAGGTCCTTACTTTCCAGACTGCTAGAATAATTAAAAGAAAGCATCATTCATTTTCCTCCATGCTCTTCCCTGATGGTTCACATGGTGAGAAGCAACTCTTGCCATATATAAACAATTATCTACAGTATATGTGACCATTAAATTTTACTGGCTAAAAGTTGCTTCATTTCTACCACCCACAGCATACAGCTCCAACTTCAGAGCTTGTAAAACAGCTTTCACCCTCTTCTAATGATGGTTTAACAACCGGAAGAACTTTTCTGTTTAAATCTGAAATATTTCTGTTTAAACATTTAATCATCCCCAAAGTTTCAGAGGCCTTTGACAGTTTACAATGTCTCATCCAAAAGGCAGACATTCTTCACTATGTGAACTCTTAGAGTTCCATACTGAGTAGAGCTGGTTTAGCTGCAGATTGGAACCAAATTAACTAACTGATTTATTTGTTGACATTTTAATTGCAATAAGCAGCTTCTTTGATATAATACATATGCTGACAACAGGGCTCTATGGTGATGCCTGGGTTCCCATCAACAAAGGATCCAGGTTTAATTTGCGTAGGGGCCACTCTCATGGGCACCAGACACTCTTGAGGATCAATATTTAATAGTAAACTGAGTAACTAATTTAGTAAAGATCAATACGATAATTCATGTAAAAGACACAATTTCACAAAACAAAATATGAAGGACCACATTGAGACAGTTCCAGCAACTAAAGCCACTATGCTTTATAAACCACATTACCACCACACAGTGTTGGTCTTTGTTCCCCTCTAGGGGTCAAACTACATAAGATAATGTCACCTAAAACCTATTCAAGCAGTAGACATTTATGTTTTCAGTATGAGGTCCCAGTTCAATTCCCTGATGACAGCTGAGAGTTGTTGGTTGTCAAAACTTGAACCCTATCACATTTTTACAGGCTTACTTTATGGGACCAAAATGGCTTCAAGATCATATAGAAAATCTCATTATAAAAGCAGGATTCCCAGACATGATTGAAGGAAACACATGCCAAGGGGAGAACAGGAAGAAAGAAAAAGAAAAGAACATATTGTAACATGATTATCTAACCAATTATATCCCACCACCTTAATTGGTTTACACCCAGCAAAATTAATTATACAGCAAACAGAAACAATCACAGAACCAGGCAGAGATTATACAGACAAACAATAGGGAAATGGGGATTACAGTGACAGAACAACAAAGAAATGAGGATTTCACATCCTGGCTATTGATGAGTGAGTTCTTGCCAGACAGGATGCTATCAAACTAAGTTTTCTTTAACTCTTCTAGGCTCTATCCTTTCTCTGGAGGTGAAAGATCAGATCACCTTCTAACAGCCCTCAATTGCCTTATTTCAGTGTGATTGGTTTGAAATGTGAGGATGTGACCATATGCTTCCCAGTTTATGGCTGCCTCTGCTGCTTAGCCAAAGATCTTAGCCTATGAGCATGGCCTTAGACTATCATAGTCAGAGAAGGCCTATAAACAGGCAGACTGTGATTTTGATTCTTGTTTTACACCTCTATAACTAGCTAGTGATAAAAATACACCTAAATTCTTTAAGTATAGGTCTATACAGACAGGCCTGAATATCTATATCCTAACAGGGCAGTGTAGACGAGCTCTCTATTTAACATAGTTTCCATGTAAAACTATGAATTGGTACGCTTGAAAGTTTTTCTAAGTTTGCTCTAAACACAGTCAGGTTTCACACAAAGTTGCTAAAACCATGGTTGACAGTGCCTGAATTTTGGTTTTTTTAATAAATGTCATGTGTGGGTGTTGCGGGGAGGGGAAAAGCAGGGTTCACTCTTCTGAACCCCTGGTTAAGAAATGGTGTCAGTTGTCATACCATTCTTCAAAGCTGAAGTCCTCTTCAGAGTTAATGCTTGATTTTAATACATATGCAATATATTTATTTGTTCAGTGTGTGTTCTTGGTTTATATATGCTTATGTATTGTACACATTTAAAAATGAAGCGGGGCCAATTTGCTTAAAGATCCTACAAATAAAAAAACCACACACACACACAGAAGCTAAGGAAAACACAAAGCTAGCTTTTAGCCTCATAGTCTTCTATGGTCCAGCCAAGCCCATTGCCAACTGGTCACAGGTGAAGACATTTTAGACCGTGATTGTGAAGGGTAGTGACAGGTCTGTATCTATAATATATCATCACTTGCACATCTGGTTTATGTCTGTTTCCAGTTATAACATGTTAGAGCAGGCCTGCACAACATGCGGCCCGGGGGCCACAAGCAGCCAGCACAGGCTCACTGTGCAGCCCGCAGGGGGCGGGTAGGGGTGGGGCAAGCCAAGCGGTGGGGTGGTGGGAAGCAGAAGGGGGTGGGGCGAGGGTGGGGCTTTTTGGCCCACAGCTGGTTTTTTTGCAGTAATAAGGCCCTCGCTGCTTTCCGAGTTGTGCAGGCCTGTGTTAGAGTCTTGAAATATTTTTCTTTTGTGTCATACTTTACTATCGTGTACTGTGTCTGGAAAGACATCCCAGCAGTTAGCTGATACAACCAAAAAAAGTGTTACAAACATTAGCAAAAAACAAATCAATATATAAATTAATCCAAGGGATGTACTTAGAGTTGTTATCAAAGACTGCTGAAATCTAGGGTAAGTGTAGTGATAGATGTCTAACACTGCAAGCTAGGTACAATTTATGGCATGATACAGCAGTTACTGATATTACTTGGTAAAATTATATTTATTAACTGTATACTGTAGCTCTTAGAGGTGGCCACTGGGCCCAATTGGCTATAGAAAATACATCAATGTATTGTAGACTCCCTCGCACTCCCAATCAGAGAGAGACCCCTCGAGCTGGTCCGAACCGGCCGTGTTCGGGCTCTGTCCGATGACTGGCAAGTAGCACAATCCCTGGATGCAGCTGGGGCCTGGGCTTGCAAGACATAGGCAGCCAGCGAGGCAAACAGTCGTTAGGAGGTTGGCTCTAGCCTGGGCGTGGCACAGGCAGCCAGCAAGACAAACAGTCTTTACAGAGCTGGGGCCTGGGCTTCAGGGTCAGGCAACCAGCAAACAAACAGTCTGGGAGGGCCGGGTATAGCCTGGGCGTGGCGCAGGCAGCCAGCAAAGCAAACAGTATTTAAGGTTTCCCTGTTCAGGGTAGGGGCGGCTGGCTCAGGGAGTGGGTACCTCTGCCATCCAGTCAGTGTCCGGTTCGTCTGGGTACATGGCGGCAGGTACTCCAGGCCAGTCGTCCTCAGTGTCAGGGGTTAGAGCGCAGCTCAGGCTCAAGTCTCCTCCCGGCAGCAGCAGGGCTTGCGGAGCATCCTTCTCCTCCCCGCGTCTCTCCCTTCTGGGCTGCAGGGCTGGCCTTTTATAGTCCCGCCCCTGTACTTCCAGCGAGGGGGGCAGGGCGGCCTTGGTTCCACCCTCCAAGGGGTATTCCCGGCTCCCTTGCACTCTCAATTGGAGGGAGACCACTTGGGCTCACTATAATATTCATGTGAATACCTGAGTTGATGGCAAGGTTTCATTTTCTCTCTTACCTACCTCATCCTATGTGCATATGAAACCTGGGCATCTCATCCTGTACTTACATGAATACATCTGTAGCCCTACATTGTAAAAACAATGTGATCTAGTGGATGAGGCATTGGACTGGGATTCAAGACACCAGGGTTACCACTGACCTGCTGAGAAAACTAGGCTATATCTTCACTACCTGCTGGATCGGCGGGTAGCGATCGATCAATCAGGAATCGATCTATTGTGTCTCATTTAGACATGAGAAATCAATCCCCAAAGGCACTCCCCATTACTCCAGAGCTCCAGCTCGCTGATAGGAGTAAGCGGAGTCCCAACACAGGAGCCTGCTGGCACTGTGAGGATGCCAGGTAAGTTTAAGATGCGCCGACTTCAGTTACGTTATTCACGCAGCTGCCCCTCTAGTGTAACCTAGGCCCTAGAGAAAATCATTTTCATTTTAATCCAGTAGCCCAGTATCACTGTACATGCTCGAAGGAATATGAATAATTTTAAAGGCAATAAAAATATAAATCATGAAAAGAATAAGGGTACATCTACAGTACGAAATTAGGTGGAATTCTTAGCAGTCAATTTTTCAGAAGAGATTTTATACAGTCTATTGTGTGTGTCCCTACTAAGTGTGTTAACTCACTAGAGTGTGTCCACAGAACTGTGGCTAGCATCGACTCTCGGAGCGGTGCACTGTGGGTAGCTATCCCACAGTCCCCGCAGTCTTTGCTGCCCATTGGCATTCCATTTTTTTGAACGGAGTTCTGCCTGCACTGATTCTTCTCCCCATACTGTGATCAGATCCAGCACCTCCCGTTTGGTCCATGCTGGAGCTCTTTTGCAATTTGGGGACTGCAGGAAATGAAATTCAAAAGTTCCCGGGGCTTTTCCTGACTACTTGCATCTGAGTTGAAAATGTTGTCCAGACCGGTCACAATGGAGCATTCTGGGATACCTCCCAGAGGCTAATACCGTCAAATTGTATCCACAGTACCCCAAATTCAAACCAGCGAGGTTGATTTTACCGCTACTCCTCTTGCCGAGAAGTAGAGAAATCGGTTTTAAGAGCCTGTTAAGTTGACAAAACGGGGTTGGTTGTGTGGATGGATTTATTTTAAATTAAATATAACGTGGCAAAATTTGACATAATCGTGTACTGTAGACTAGGGCTTAGTGTGGACGATAGAAGTAAGTAAAAAAAAATTCTATGTCATTGACTGGTAGAAAGTCTAATTGAAACTGAATGTGCTTAGCTGTAACTAGAGTTATGTTATCTTACCTGGACTAGATAAGATATCAAATACATTAAGAAACACAAACATCTGATGAAATTTTGGGTTGATTCTTGGAGGAATATGAATATGATTAACTGACTAACTCATCCCTGCACAAAAGGCCAGAAAAAGACCTATGAACCACTTATTATTCTGATAATTTTTTTGGAGTGTGTATTATATTTATAGATACACTAGCAATATATGCATGCATACAAACATGTATACATGTATATTAAGTTGCAAAGTAAAAGTTGGAAAGTCTCTTTCCAGTAAGGAGCATAACTTATCTAAGCTTAGCAGTTTTTCATTAATCCACCCTAAATTCCAACTTTCTCCTACATTTCAAAACATTCACACATTCTCAGAATAGCGTCCTTTGAGGAATTCATTGCTGTGGTGTCTATTCTGATTTCTAGGTGGTGTGCCTGACATACACAACCTTGTAGCATCTTGCATTCAGAGAGAACAGAGAGATCTTTCCATTTACCAGAAATCTGCCTGCATGTTTTTTCCTTCACAGGCAGATACTACATTGCCAGGAATTATGTCATGCTATTCCTATCATATCTCACAATAACACTTCCCTACATTGTAATCTCTTAAATTCACTGGACAGTGGCTGGCCAAACAGAAGAGATATCTCTTTTTTTAATAAAACCAAAGTAACAAATTAAGTGCTTCTGATTAATGACAGCCCCATAATTCTGCAGTCCTAACCCTCCCGTGGAGACCAGGAATAATATGTTTCTTATGAGGGAAGTCAGCATCTTTCACAAAGAAGCTAAGGCACAGAGTTTAGGCAACCAATTATTTGCACGAATATAGTGCAATTGATTCGTTGCACAGATATAATTATATATAAATATATAGCACATGACAATAACAATAAAAATAACCAATCATTTTTGTCTAGAAAAAGTAAATATGTAGGGATCCTGGCCAACATTTTTCAAAACTGGGTGTCTAAAAGGCACCCTAAATCCATATCTAGGTACCAATGTAAAGGCAATTTTCAGAGATACTGAGCATTCATAGTACTCACCTCCCAGGTGGATGTAAGGGCTTAACTTTACGCAACTAGCTTTGAAAATACTGGCTGCTGCAAATACATAAACTCAGAAATTGTCCCAATAAAAATATAAAAGATTTGTTATATAAATTATATATATTTGTTATATTTGTTATATATTTCCTGTTATCCATCTATCTGTTTATGTAGGTACTTACATGGCCCCTGTCATCATAATTTTGAAGCATGTTCCAAGTATTTAAAAATAAAAATAAATCTCTCTCTCTCTTTTTCTCTTCCTAGCTTGAAGGTTTCTGGCTTGTTTGGCTATGTGAGTGTGTTTCAGGTGTGTGCAGTGAAGGAAAACTGTTGAAGAGATGAGAAGAGACCCGGACCCTCCACAAGGGGGGCTGAATTCCTGGCCCATGTCTCTGCCCCTTTGGGCATGTGCTTCGGCCAGGTGGAGGGTCTGGGGCTTCCCACAGTGGGCCAGGATCCCTGGATGGCTCTTAAGGGTCTCGGGAGTGGGAGAGGAGGAACCGGGTGCAGGGCCTCCTGGTGAGAAGGGACTAATGTCCACCTCAGCTCTCCACCCCCGCACTGGGAAGAGGCTGATGCCACTAACAGGGACTGTACTTCACGGTGGAGGAGCTAATCACCTTATCAATTCCCCACCGCAAAGCACTGCCATTCTTCACTTGCCTGAGGGTTATCTCCATGTTAAAAACAGGGGTAAGCATGCCCCTCCCAGTTCTGATTCCCCTGGGCCATTGGGGTGTGTGGGGCCCAAATGTTCTTTGTGCCCAGGGCCCCCAATAAATCTGAATCCACTTCTGCATGGAGGGAGAGCTAATCTCTTTGATGGCTAGGGCAAATCCCAAAAAGGATTTAGACGACAAGGACAGAAAACTTGAGCTGCACTCTATGTTCAGTGGGCTGCCAGTGCAGAGAGGTACTTAGGCCTGGGCTACACTGGTTGGTGGGGTCCAAACTAAGATACGCAACTTCAGTTACGCTATTCGAAGTATCTCAATTCAACTTACCTGGCTGTCCTCATGGCAGTGAGTCAACAGCAGTGGCTCCCCTGTCGACTCTGCTTACTCCTCCCGCTGAGGCGGAGTACACGTGTCTATTTGGGGATTGATTTATTGCATCTTGACTAGACGTGATAAATCAATCCCCGATACATAGAACACTACTTGCTGATCTGGTGGGTAGTATAGATATACCCTTAGTTGTGGATTGGTCCTGCTTTGAGCAGGGGGTTGGACTAGATGACTGCTTGAGGTCCCTTCCAACCCTGATATCACTGGTCTACAATTTTTTAGAAGTCGTCTGCTTCAGAGATAAAATGTGATATTTATTATGTATTTTGATGTGCTGAATTCAAATATGACAATTAAAACAACTGATTGGCTACTGTTTCTAAGATGTTTAAGTTTTTACATTTTATGTCTATGTATATTGTGTAGATAGTAGAGTTTTAATCATAAATTGTAAACCTAGGTCTTTTCATGTGTTTATGGTTGCTTTACATGATAATATTTCACCTGTCCTGTTTATGT
>ML677341.1:12204225-12291751 GCA_007922305.1 Dermatemys mawii | reverse complement strand
CTGTAGTTGTCTGCCTTGTTGTTTCCGAGAAAATGTATTGCCACTGACTGGAAGGCTTTCCATGCCGTCTTTTCCTTGCCACGCAGTGCATGGTCAAATGCATCATCTCGAAGAAGTTCACGAATCTGAGGACCAACAAAGACACCTTCCTTTATCTTAGCTTCACTTAACCTTGGAAATTTTCCATGGAGGTACTTGAAAGCTGCTTGTGTTTTGTCAATGGCCTTGACAAAGTTCTTCATCAGACCCAGCTTGATGTGTAAGGGTGGTAACAAAATCTTCCTTGATTCAACAAGTGGTGGATGCTGAACACTTTTCCTCCCAGGCTCCAATGACTGTCAGAGTGGCCAATCTTTCTTGATGTAGTGGGAATCTCTTGCACGACTATCCCATTCGCAGAGAAAACAGCAGTACTTTGTGTATCCAGTCTGCAGAGCAAGCAAGAGAGCAACAAACTTCAAATCGCCACAGAGCTGCCACTGATGTTGGTCATAGTTTATGCACCTCAAAAGTTGTTTCGTGTTGTCATAGGTTTCCTTCATATGGACTGCATGACCAACTGGAATTGATGGCAAAACATTGCCATTATGCAGCAAAACAGCTTTAAGACTCGTCTTCGATGAATCAATGAAGAGTCTCCACTCATCTGGATCGTGAACGATGTTGAGGGCTGCCATCACACCATCGATGTTGTTGCAGGCTACAAGATCACCTTCCATGAAGAAGAATGGGACAAGATCCTTTTGACGGTCATGGAACATGGAAACCCTAACATCACCTGCCAGGAGATTCCACTGCTGTAGTCTGGAGCCCAACAGCTCTGCCTTACTCTTGGGTAGTTCCAAATCCCTGACAAGGTCATTCAGTTCAGCTTGTTTTATGAGGTGTGGTTCAGAGGAGGAGGATGGGAGAAAATGTGGGTCCTGTGACACTGATGGTTCAGGACCACAAGTTTCATCCTCTTCCTCGACTGACTCAAGTGAGAATGATTCTGGTGCATCAGGAACTGGCAGTCCTTCTCCGTGGGGTATTGGGCGTATAGCTGATGGAATGTTTGGATAATGCACAGTCCACTTTTTCTTTTTTGACACACCTTTCCCAACTGGAGGCACCATGCAGAAGTAACAATTGCTGGTATCATCTGTTGGCTCTCTCCAAATCATTGGCACTGCAAAAGGCATAGATCTCCTTTTCCTGGTCAACCACTGGCGAAGATTTGTTGCACAAGTGTTGCAGCATATGTGTGGGGCCCACCTCTTGTCCTGATCTCCAGTTTTGCAGCCAAAATAAAAGTGATAGGCTTTCTTAACCATAGTGGTTATACTACGCTTTTGTGATGCAAAAGTCACTTCACCACAAACATAGCAGAAGTTATCTGCACTGTTCACACAAGTACGAGGCATCTCTGCTCACTTTGGCTAAACAGAAATGTGTTCCTTTGCAAAATCAAACACTGACAAATAAGAGAGCACGACACTGTATGATTTCTAGAGCTGATATAGGGCAATTTGTTCAGCAGAGTGATGTAAGCTTCGTTATGATTGCATCATCCATGACTTCTAGGAATATCATGATGCAATTCATATCATGTATGACCGAATACCAGCTTCAGATTGCATCATCCATTGTTTTGCCTAAAAAGCAAGTACTGTCCAAACCCAGTCATAGATTTATTCATAGATCCAGTCAAAGATGTATTTTAGTCATTTCTGGTTTAAATTGAGATCCCTTCCCTTTATAACTCACTTATCGTCTGCCATTCCCATGTCAAGGGTCGTATATACTGACCCAATAGCATATCTTGAAAACTAGAGCTAATCAACAATTTTAAGCATCATTTTCATTCTCAGTGACCCAGAATTAGTAAAGTTTGACTACATTTATTTCAGAAGCATTTTGGCTGTAGAGCAGTGTATTCTGTGATTCTATGACATCATCTGAGGGCAGATGTCCTTGACAGAGATGGATGTTACCGAGAATGCAAGGTCTTCAAAGCACTTCCCCTCATCCTACTAGCATTACTTCAGTCTTTCTTTCACTCAGGGATTGGCAACCTTGGCACGTGGAACCACAGGGTAAGACCATTAGCGAGACCCGCCAGTTTGTTTACTTGCCGTTTCACTGGCCGCAGCTCCCACTGGCCACGGTTCGCCATCCTGGTCCAATGGGGGCTGCAGGAAGTGGCACACTGCGGGACCGGAATGGAGAACCGTAGCCAGTGGGAGCCGCAGTCAGCGAAACGGCAAGTAAACAAACCGGCGGGGCCCGCTAAGGGCACTTACCCTGTGGTTCTGTGTGCCAAGGTTGCTGAATCCTGCTTTAGCCTTTAGCCAGCCTTTAGCCACTTGCTGATTTTTTTCTACTTGCAGACTTCAGCGAGGCCCTGAGAAACGTGTGAAATTATGTTGTTTATTTTTGATGTACAGAAGATTTATAGCTGATTGTCAGAAATGGACAGCTGGCACTTTAGTCCATGTTGTGTTGTCAGTTCTTCCAATGGCTTCCTACAGATGTTTAATATCATGGGGGAGAGAACTGAGGACTCCACAGGTAAGGGCTTTGGAGTGGAGAAATAACTGCCCAGAATGACCCTCCAGGTTCAGTATGAGGAAAGACATCTGAATCAGGTCAGGGTATTTCTGTTAGGATTTGTTCATTTACAATGGCTACTTATGTATTTCCGTGACTAAAAAATTAAAATAGCACCTCACTGTAGCTTGTGATACTATATAGATGCACACACGTATTAATTAAAGTAAATATGCAAGGGCTACAAGTATAAAGCTTGTTAAAAACTTAGCTTAACTAGATGAATTAAGGCATAGAATCATAGAATATCAGAGTTGGAAGGGACCTCAGGAGGTCATCTAGGTCCAACCCCCTGATCAAAGCAAGACCAGTCCCCAGCTAACTCATCCCAGTCAGGGCTTTGTCAAGCCTGATCTTAAAAACCTCTAAGGAAGGAGATTCTACCACCTCCCTAGGTAACCCATTCCAGTGCTTCATCACCCTCTCAGTGAAAAAGCTTTTCCTAATATCCAACCTAAACCTTCTTCACTGCAACTTGAGACCATTACTCCTTTCTCCGTCATCTGGTACCACTGAGAATAATCTAGATCCATCCTCTCTGGAACCCCCTTTCAGGTGGCTGAAAGCAACTATCAAATCTCCCCTCAGTCTCTTCTTCTGTAGACTAAACAATCCCAGTTCTCTCAGCCACTCCTCATAAGTCATGTGCTCCAGGCCCCTAATCATTTTTGTTGCTCTCCTCTGGACTCTTTCCAATTTTTCCACATCCTTCTTGTAGTGTGGGCTCCAAAACTGGACACAGTACTCCAGATGAGGCCTTACCAATGTTGAATAGAGGGGAATAATCATGTCCCTCGATCTGCTGGCAATGTCCCTACTTATACAGCCCAAAATGACATTAGCCTTCTTGGCAACAAGGGCACACTGTTGAATCATATCCAGCTTCTCATCCACTGTAACCCCTAGGTCCTTTTCTGCAGAACTGCTGCCTAGCCATTCGGTCCCTAGCCTGTAGCAATGCATGGGATTCTTCCATCCTAATAAAGTGCTGCAGTAAACAAGTATAGTAAAGTGCAGAGCAGTGTGCAATTAGCAACTGTAAAACATGAGTTATTGATATTTTTGGCAATTCTTAAAAAGTGAGTGCAAACAGATGTCATAGTAAGCAGTTGATGTAAATGCTAGTGAGTCAAATGAAAATAGCTAGTGAACCTATGGAAGAATGGAATCCTAGTATTAATAGAATATGGAAATCCAGATAAGGGAAAGGGAATGAACCCCTCATGAATATTCATAAACCATAATGGGTGCCAGAGTAACCTGTTATAAAAAGGGTTACCTTGTCTATGAGTTGGGAGCTGCACTGGGATACACCAGACCGATGGTGACCTGATGATCATCTTACCTGCTACGGGGTTCCTCAGCAGGAGACGTGTGCAATACAAGAACTAATGCTGGACATTTTGTACTCTCTCTCAATCTTTTGTTACATTGCGCTGTCTGTTGGGTTGTTTCTCTGCTCAGCAAGGTTATTAATAATAAAGGAGAATATGATTAGCTTAGCTTGTTCCTCATCTGCTCATCAGGTTTTTGATTGTAATAATAATCAGGATACTGTAAATGATTTGGAGGCCAAACCCTCTGAAACCAGGGGGTTAAATAATTCATAATCCCCAAATTCCATTTAGCCTACATCAGGATTTTCCATAAAATACATTTTCCTTGTTATATTTATTTTTTTAAAAGGCCAAGAAATTGAAAACATTTTCCTATATGTGGGTTTCTGCCAGATTGGGAGATACTCCATTTTCAGCAGAATAATATTTCATGACAAATAATGGTTTTACTAGTGTTTGGGAATGTCAAATCTGAAAGTGATGTAATTATTAGTAATATCAGAGTGATGCCCATATACAGTGATCTCAGAGATTTACTATGTGAAGTAAGAAGTAGGATACAGCCTGATCTTACTCAGATGTTATGACTTAAGTTTTAAAAAAGCCCTCTCCTGACTTTAAAGACTTTAAATCCCTCATTAGATAACATCATCTTTTTAATTTTACCACTTTGCATTCTTCTAGTTAGCAACTTCCTTGAACTATCCATTATCTTACAAAACTATGTTTGGAAATCTTAATGGTCTAACTGGAACATAATCTACAATACATTATTGCTGTGTCTTCAAACACCTACATCATTTCAAGGAACCAGGCAAGACAATTAGAATAAATATTTTATTAAAATGTCCAGTGCTAAATAGCTTTGCACTATTCTTTCTATTTATGGCTTGCTATTGAGTATTCTGAGTGTGTTGAAGGTGCTGTACAAGATGGATCACAATGAGGCACTGGAGGTAATTTACATTACTGAGTTTAATTTGTTCTCAGCAAAGATGGGCTTTCAAAAATAAAGCTTTGTTGAAAAAAAAGTAATTTTTTTACAATCTTTCCAATGGTGTTTTTCTTAAAGCTCCCACTCCTGATACTGAGAAATTACATGAGACTCACACTTTTTTCCCAGTAATTTTCTAGCTCCTGTGATTGAAAGAATGAAGCCACTTAACTGTAAAGGCTTGGAAGCCAGAAGTAATATAAAAAACACAGATCTTTTTTTTTTTTTTTAAAAAAAATCTCCTGATTTTTAAGCCAGTTTCATGATTTTGCGGGGCCTGATTCATGAAAACAATACCAGGGACATCAGCCTTGGATGTCTCCATTGAATCCTGGGTACATATTCATCACATGAGGGTAGTCTCAGACTATAGTTCACATAAATTATGCACTTATCTTGGCATGGACTCATGTTTTTATCCTCTGAAAATAACTCTGATTATCTTCAGCTTGTCTCCATCTTGCCTCAGGAGAAATGTCCAGCACATTGGTAATTAATGGACCTCACTGCAACAGAAGGCAAGTGTAAGCCACCACACCTCCAGTTATGTAGTGAAATTGCTATAATGGACCGTGCCTTTAAGAGACCTGATGGTGGCCCATGCCTGGCAGTACAATTGGCTAGATCTGGGTGTGACACATGCAGAATAAGCTTTGATTAAAATGCAATAAAGTCCTCTTTGTTGAAGTTCTTTGGTGGAAACATCCCTTAAGATACCATGGTTATGGGCAATGTGTAAGCATCTGAATAGAATAGGTTCTCTCTCTTTCCTGAGTGTGTCTGATATCGACAGGGACTACACAGTTGCTCCTGCTTATACCAGACCTGAATCTGGCTCAATAGAGCTTAAGACAGATTGTATCTGTGGCCCTCTGTCGGCAGACAGTAGTATAATCGATTACACGCGTTACGTCCACCACTGTAGCACCCCCTGAGGTCACATAGTAGTGTTGCACAGGATTTTGTCCCTCATCCCTTCTGTTGACTCAGCCCCATGATGGCCTCTCCCTTTCTGGGTCGTCCATGCCTCCAGCCAGGTCACTTTCAGTTCAGCTGCTTTTCAAGGTAACAAAATCCCACTGTAAGTCCAAGTAAACTAGCAATTCCTCTGGTGCTCTTGGGCTGCACTGAAGTTCTCTGCTTTTGCCTCTACTCCTTGGCCCTGCAGAACGTTTCCTATGCTGCTTTTTCCCAGCAGGTTTTCCCCACTGCTACCCCTCCTTGGGGAATCTGGCAGCTTTTCTACGGATCTCCCTGTTCCTTATAGGTCCCACCTCACACACGCACCTGCTCCCTGTGGGTCTTTTCCACCTGACTTCATCAGGCCCATCCTAGAGAGAGGGAATTCACTTTGCTCCTTTTTCCTGGGTCTCCTCCTCCATCTGAGGTTGTCTCTCTGACTGCCCCCATGTCCCAGCTGCTGGTGTCAGTCATCATAATAAAGTCATCATCACTCTCAGATGTGGGAATACCAGTCTGGTCATGAGCAAGGCTGAGCCCAGCTTGCCTTAAAGGGCCAACCAATCTGTGATGTGTTTATTCACATAGCAGGGGCAGCTCATCAGTCCAAGCAAGTCAGGTGCTACCTAATCAAGAATTCCCAGACATTACCAAATACATTTTGCATATTCTTTTACACTTAATGATAAACATCTACAGGTTTAAATACAAGTTATGATTTGATTTAAAGGTCACTACTCTCTCTCTCAAAATGCAACATCAGAAAGTTCAAAGAATTTTGTGCTGTGTGAGGCTCAAATCTCAGTGTAGCTAATAGCGTCTCATGAAGCTGCCTTGTTACCATGGCAATTTACCATACTCTTGAGTCACTTTATAAGGGTGTTGCTGTGAGGTCATGGAAGGATGGTAGCAACTAAGCCCAGTTTGCACGGCGCTTACAGAGGGCAGAGATTGGGCCCGCATCTTATGCCTCCCTGTCCCTCTCCCCAACAGGGCAGGCCTCGTGTATGTGCCCAATTAGCCCACAGTGGTGGCTCCAGCCTCTGGATGCACCTGCTGCCTCTTCACTATTAATAAAGTAATCATTAAATAGTTATTCAATTATACATGGGGCAGGGGTGACAATAAGTATTTTATGGTTTGTGCGTCACCCATCCAAAAAGACACCAGCCACCACTGCATCATAGTCATGTTTTTCTCTGTAGTTTCCGTAAGTAACTGACTAATTACAGCTAGGTTCGCCTCTCATGAGTTCAGGGTAAAATTTACAAAACAAAGTCTGACACCTATGTCCTAAATAAAGGGCCTAATTTTCTTAGGCCTGGTCTACACTACGATTTAAGGTCGACTTTAGCGCCATTAAGTTGACCTAAACCTGCACCTGTCCTCACATGGCTGCCATTTCGGTCGATTTAAAGGGCCCTTAAAATCGATTTCTGTACTCCTCCCTAACGAGAGGAGTAGCGCTGAAATCGACCTCTCTGGGTCGACTGTGGCTTAGTGAGGACGCATGTAGATTTTATTGGCCTCTGGGAGCTGTCCCACAGTGCTCCACTGTGACCACGCTGGACAGCACTCTCAACTTGCTGCTCTGGCCAGGTAGACAGGAAAAGCCCCGGGAACATCTGCAGGAAAAGCCCTGGGAACTTTGCAAACAGGAACTTTCAGAACTTTGCAGACATTTGCAGGAAAAGCCCCGAGAACTTTCAGAACTTTGCAGACAGGAAAAGCCCCGGGAACATTTGCAGTTGCTTTCACAGTGGGGGTGGGGGAGGGTTAGGGAATGGAGAAAGCTACCCACAGTGCACCGCTGGAAATGGTGCCTGCTGAGGACTCTGGGAACTGTGGGATAGCTACCCGTAGTGCACCACTCACTATGTCAACGTTTTCCACAGTACTGTGCACGAACGCTGCCAGCTTGCTATGTTTTGTGGGGACACACAAAATCGACCTTATACAGTCTGCTTTGAAAAATCGACTGCAAGGTAATTGGCCTAAGTTTGTAGTGAAGACATACCTTTAAGTCACTCAGCACCTCTGAGTCAAGTTCTTGGTCATTCTTAGTGAGGTGTCTATATATGGATATAAATGCCTCACTTTAGGAATCCGTGGTTTAAATATTGGCCTTAAGTTCTTCCGTAACTGACTCTGAGAAAAAGTTGTGGATTAGGTTGCTCACCATTGTAAAATGGCTGTGGATGTAAAATAATTGAAGAATGTACTTTTGACCTATAGTGTAAATCTGTGGCTCATTTATACTAAGTAACTAATCTCTTTATGATCTTAACTTTCCCTTTGTGTAACTGTTCAATTTCTCACTCATTTTTATCAGAAGCCCGAAAGGTATGTTCCTTATTTGGTTTTGGCAGTTTGGTCATCTTCCCTAGTGGCTGAGAAAATAGTAACAGACCTAGGGCTGACAGATGGTTATAGTTTCCTGACAAATTCTTTATTTGAATTCTTAAACATCCAGCTCTTAGTTATTACTTTTCAGGTAAATTTCAAAACTCCATTTATCAACTAATCACACACTGACTCTACCACCACACATCAAAGATAATGCACTCATTTGTTTGTTACAAGTAAGAGAATTAGCAAAAAGCGAAGTGGTTCAGACAGAGCAACCACTAAATGTAAGCTGTTACCCAAAATTTGAACTGACCTAAACACTTATTCAAGTTCAGCTAGCTTTATCCCTAGAGTGCTAACCTAACCCAATCTGCAGATCCCCAACCTATCATATGCCTCAACCCACCTCTAACATCTCTCCCTGAGAGCTGGACAAAAAAATAATTTAAATAAATTGAAAAACATTCTAAAGTTGTTTTGATTTCACAGGATTCAAGGTGGGATCCGTTTTATGACAAAATGTCACAATTTTTTGTTTATCAAAAACTGGGTTTTGATTAAATGAGAAATTTTGAAAGTGGTCCTGGTAAAAAGATATCGGTAAAAACTAGCTGTGAAAAAAATCTGTAAAAAAAATGTTTTTAATTCAACAATGTAGGCCATCTCTTCTCCTTCTTCTTCACTGTTTATTCCTCCCTATGCTTTTTCTAAATGAAAGTCCAGCAGTTCCCTGCTAGGATATGGTGCACTCTTCCCCTAAGGTTTCCTGGTCCTCTGGAAGGCATTTCAAATTCAATATTAATGAAAGGATTTCCAGTATTAAGTTAAATATTATTAAAATTAATCAAAGAGGTATTTTGTTATTTTTTTTAAAGCATGAAACAAAATCTCTCAATTTTTTAAGTCATAAATATCACTTCCAGATGCAGAAACCACTCATCTCTCTAAGTGGTCAATTTTCTATATAATCTTTGGTGGGGGAAAATTTATAAATGTAAACACGTTTTAAACAAAAAAAATTAACCCACGTTTGTTTAAAATTTAACACCAGAATATCAGAAAAAATAAATATCACAGACTTGAAGTGCTAATTAGCCATTTGTTGGGGTTTTTTTGCCCAATTCTGCTTTTTACACCCACCCTCACCCCTTAGCCATATTCTGTATAAATGACAACACTCTGTTTATGTGCATATGGACCAGCCATAAAGATTGCAATAAATCCACTGCTATTTAGGTTCAGTTCAGACCTTTGTAGTTACAGAGGGGTATAAATCAGTTGCACTGCTTCAGAAGCACAGACCATTACCCGTCTGCCTGAGCTCTAGGGTAAACACCATTAACTGATTAGTTTGACATGCATGGCACACACACACACACTCTAGCAATTATCATTTTACTCCATTGGAGAGTTTTGGTACATACACACTCAAAGATAATAAACTCGTAAGAACATAAGAATGGCCATACTGGATCAGATCATTGGTCCATCCAACCCAGAATCCTATCTTCTGACAGCAACTGGTGCCAGATGCTTCATAGGAAGTGAAAAGAACAGGACTCCCTGTCACCCAGTCCCCTCTTCTAGCAGTCAGAGGTTTAGGGACAGGATGTATGCCAGACCATCTTGGCTAATTCAGTGTTCACTGACTGAGTTTATGCTTACCCCCCAAAAATATTCTAGGGACTGAATTGTTATGTACTGTTTGCTGAAGTCAAAGTATTAGATTTTTTTCTCATGATAACAGTGAACGTTTTCATGGTACTACCATCTTTAGCTGAAGCTGAAGATGATTGTGCATCTAAAAATCTATGAAATGATTTTTTAGAGATATGGTTTTATAATCTTTGCCAACTCAGTAATGAAATACTTTAAAGCAAATTTTAGACTGTGACATTTATTGTATGCAAAAATACAGAAATTGCTGAAAGAATCAAATTTCAAGAGGATATGCTGGCTATTCACTAACCTGGAGAAATCTTACTCCAGAGATCAGCTTCTGAACTTCACTTTGGTTCACACAGAGCAAAATCATTCATCTGACAACATGTATTTTACCAGTGTAGAAACACTAGATCATAGGACCAGACCAGGATTATCAATTCAATGATATGCATTTAAGTTGAATGCAGTGAACATGATCAAACAAGGAGTAGTGTACAAAATATAAGAATCCTTATTTGAACTATTGCAGGAATATCTCCCTTTTCTCTGATTATTATTGCTTTGTGTGCCCCTTTAAATAACCAGGGACTAGAGGTGGGTGACACCAAACATTATTCAAATAATATGGAGTAGGCAAATTTCCTTTCATGTGGTATCATCATAGGTATATAGGAATCTCAAATAGTACTAACTTTACGCTTCCCTTTTTGAAAAGTTTGCTTTAAATTGGGAAGGAACGTAAAGGTGAAGACAAGAAGCTTGACATAAAGATCCAAATCCTGCTAGTCTTAGTTACGCAGATATAGATCCCCATTGACTTTGGCAACAAAGGTTTTAGCAACATAGGAATTTAACTGCAGAATCATATTTAAAATATGATGAATACCTACAAAACTAAGAAAACATACCAATCAGTCCCGCATCTGAAGTCCTGCTCTAATGGAAGGCATAACTAAGTGATCTAAACAAAGGGGGCCAAGCAAGTGACAACACATAAGACCACCCTGCGTTTGCTTCAAGGTTATCTGACTGTTTCCTTTGCCTGAGTGTACCTTGTTATTATGTTCCTGAAAAATGCGACTTTAAGTGAAACGATGTTAAATGAATCCAATTTTCCCATAAGAATTAATGTAAATGGGGAGGGGGTTAGGTTCCAGGGAAATTTTTTTCACCAGACAAAAGACTATACAGGCATGTCGCGTTTTACGCTGTTTAAACTTACGCGATTTCAGCCTTACGCGGTCGGCAACCGGGAAGGAAAAAAAACCCGAAAACCTCTCTGTTGCTTTCGATTCCGCCTGCCAGTCGATGCAATCGGTGTAAGACAGGAGACGCGAATCAGCTGTCCCCACAATAATAAAACTGCACTGCTGTTCCCACAACGAAAAACATTAAAAAAAGACTTTCTTTTAAAAAAACCAGTTTAAATAGTGCAGGCAATTCCGCTCGCCATTCCACTCAGTGAGCACATGGCATGAAATGGTAGACGTGAATCTGCTGTTCCCACTACAGTATTGTGCCTCTCATACTGTGTGCATCTTGCCGTGCTGAGTGTGATACCTGTGCTACCTATACTGTACACTCGGTGATCTAAAGATACAGTACAGTCCAGATTTTTTGTACTGTATAACCATGGCCCCTAAATGCAAGGCAGCTGCTTCATCTGGTGCTCAGCCAAAGAAACAGCGATCTGTCCTAACACTGGAGGAAAAACTGGCTGTGTTGGACTTATTGAGAGATGGTATGTCGGTCTCCAGCGTGGCGCGTAAATAGGGCCGCAATAAATCTAGCATCCGTACCATCAAGATTTGAGAGAGAGAAATTCGTCAAGCCGTGGCATCAAGTGCTCCAGTAACTGCTAAGGTGACGAGTCAGGTGTGTGATAAGATTTTAGTGAAGACTGAAAAGGCATTAAACTTATGGCTGGAAGATGATCCGTAAACATGTGCCTATCAATGGCAGCATGCTGCGAGAAAAGGCTCTTAGCATTTATGTGCTGTTAAAACATCCCGCCGGAGAGGGACAGCCTTCTGATGAGAAGGAATTCAAAGCCAGCCAAGGTTGGCTTAACAGTTTTAAGAACCGCTTCAACCTCAAAAACATCCAGACTACTGGTGAAGTAGCATCTGCCAATGAGGAAGCAGCCCAAGCCTATCCCCCAAAATTTAAGAAAATAATCGAGGACAGGGGCTATCTTCCAGAACAAGTTTTTTAATGCTGACGAGACTGGGCTCTTCTGGAAAAAAATGCCCACCCGCACTTACATTTCAAAAGCAGAAAGACAGGTCCCTGGGTTCAAAGCAGCTAAAGACCGTGTGACTGTGTTGCTTTATGGCAACGCATCTGGGTATTTAATCAAGCCGGGCTTGCTCCACAGGGCTGCAAATCCCCGTGCCCTAAAAGGCAAGAACAAAAATAACCTGCCTGTGTTCTGGCAGTCCAATAAAAAGGCTTGGGTGACGACAACATTGTTTCTGGATTGGTTCCACAAGTGTTTCATTGTGGAAGTCAAGCAGTACCTTGAGGAGAAAGGACTTGACTTTAAAGTATTGCTGATCGTAGACAATGCTCCTGGCCACCCTGAGGCACTCCGGTTTGCCCATAGCAACATTGAAGTAATCTTTCTCCCCCCAAATACCGCCTCCATACTCCAACCTCTGGACCAAGGTGTCATTAGCTGTTTCAAGGCCATGTACACGAAGCTTACAGTCTCACAGATCCTTAGCGCTATGGATGCCGATCCCAGTGTGGATGTGATGCAGTGTTGGATTCAACATTGCTGATTGCATCACTTATATTAAACAGGCAATGGATGCAATCAAGCCAGAAACTGTCAATGCATGTTGGCGAAACATATGGGAAGACTGTGTGAAGGATTTTAAGGGTTTCCCGACCATTGACCAAGAAGTGGAACACATTGTTCAGGTGGCCAGGCAAGTGGGTGGCTTTGTTGAGATCCTCGAGGAAGAAATTGAGGAATTAATTGAGGCCCATAGAGAGACATTGACTAATGAAGAGTTAGAAGAACTGATAAAATCCTCCACAGATGATGAAGATAATGACAGCGAACAGGAAGAGCCAGCAAGTTGGAATCTTCACAAGTTTTCGGAAGTGTTCCAAGCAGCGAATCACTTGAATGATTTAATTTCTGATTACGATCCCTCTATGGAATGAAGACTCAAAATTTCACGTAGCATTACAGATGCTTTGAGACCATACCAAGAAATGTTTGAGGAGCTTAAGAGACAACAGTGACAATTGCCAATCATCATGGTTTTCAAGAAAACACAACCAGCAGCGGATGAGCCTACACAGTCAACTTCTCGAACTGAACCAGAGCCAGCCACTTCATCTACAGCTCGCTCTCCGTCACCCAAGCCTGGCCCATCGTCTCCTGCATCGACATCTAGCCCTGACGACTCCCTCATAGCATTGTCAGGGGAAGAGGAAGACTAATCATTGGACTGTGTGTGCATTGGGTGACTGATGACTGTACTGTACTGTTTTCATTTTTTTCTTCCGTCTCTCTCTGTACTGTTATTAATGCATTAAAATATCTTGTTACAGTAATTAGAATATGTTCTCTTTATTATATCCTGCACTGTACCTTGCTCTACACAACACACAAGACATAATATATACACATAGTATGTAATATGTACACAAAAGTATACTTTATGGGCACTTTAAGGGACTTTAAAGTGCTGTTTTGGCTATACGTGATTTTGGCTATACGCGGGATCTGCGAAATGGAACCCTCACGTAAGACGCAACACGCCTGTATTATATATATACACACACATTATAAGTTTTAAACAAACAATTTAATACTGGTACACGGTGATGATGATTGTGAAGCTTGGCTGAGGTGGAGAAGTCAGAGGGTAGGATGTTTCCCAGGGAATGCCTTAGTGCTAAATCAGGGATTCTCAAACTGGGGTTCAGGATCCCTAAGGGGGTCATGAGGTTATTACATGAGGGGTCATGAGCTGTCAGCCTCCACCCCAAACCCTGCTTTGCATCCAGCATTTATAATGGTTTTAAATATATTTAAAAGTGTTTTTAATTTATAAGGGGGGGGGGGTCACACTCTGAGGCTTGCTATTTGAAAGGGGTCACCAGTACAAAAGTTTGAGAACCACTGTGCTAAATGAACTAGCAACTTGCTGAGCCCTCAAGGGTTAACTTTCACACTCTAGAATGCAACAGGAAAGGAGGGAGGGCAGAGACATACACCCTAGGAGATAGATGCGCATTTCCCCTTTAAGTATCAAGAGTGGGGTCAGAAGTACACTGCCTTGTCAATTAGATCAGCAAGCTAGCAGCTCCCTCAGTCCTGTGTCCCCTCTACTCTATGGAAGATGGAGTAAGTGGGGTGCAGGAGCAGGGGGGGAGGGAGACACTCTAACATTAGCCCCTCTCTTCTTCTCCTTTCCCCCTCCCCCAGCTAGCAGGAGTCTCAGGGAGAAGCTCCAAGGCAGAGGGCAGGAGCAGCACATTGCAGTGGGTGAAGGGATATATGGACTATAGCAACTGAACTGCTGGCAATTGATAGCCTGCTGGGCATGTGAACTGTCAGCAATTGACAGCCTGCTGGGCAGCTGATAACGTTAGAAGAGAGCATTGCACAACTTTAAATGAGCATGTTCCCTAACTGATCAGCAACTTTACAACGTTAACCATGATGACTTTAAATAAGGAGCTACTGTACATACAAAGTCAGAAATCTAACGTTTACCATGACACCAACAATGACGGGGCCAAAAAGATTTCTGTTTGCAATGTTACATTTTAAAGTTAATCCATTAAGACAATCTCCTAACTCATTTACATTAACAGGTATAGGGAGAGGGCATCAGATGTAATCTTCTACTTCAGCTTCATCTTTTTGTTAATAAGTATGTCATCTTGTTATCACTTGTTACCTGGTCTGGTGACTTGCAGGTATCGCTAGCTGTACTGCTTTCTACAAACTGCAGGCCAGATCCTCAGCTGCACTGCACTCAAGGTAGCTGCTCCAATTTACAGCAGCTGAGCATGTGCCCCGTGTGTTTTGTTTTCTTTACCAGGCTGGTGAGTCATTTCTGTATTGGTTTTTACCTTCAAAACTGAGTTTCTCTCCAGAATTAGTGTTTTCTCCTTGATCTGCCCTTTTGGAGGGGGTTGTTTCCTGAAATGGCATTTGTGAGACATTATGGACAAATCCAGCAATCCCTGGGCAAAGTTCTCAGCAATTCAATGGAAGTTTATGAGCTTTGATGCTGTAACCCAGTGACCCACTGCAGTGCCACAACAAAAAGCAAACACTACTGCAAGTATATTGAAACCACCCCCTGAAATATTGCTTATGCGGTTTACTTCTATCATGGGCAATTTGAGCCTCTCATGCACCACCTGTATATTTACAAAGCCTTAGTTCTGTTTCCCTCATCAGCAGATGATGACTGTTTTCACTACCTTGTTCTCTTTCATTGCCACAAGTCAATGCCTCCTCCCACTTAGTTCTTTGGCTTTCATCACTGGGCTTAGTTTTTTGTGAGTTTCGCTTGCATGCTCTTAGATGCAAACTGGGAGCTTTGTTTCAAATTTACCAGTTCGGCACTTTGTAAATTCTACATACACAGGAGCTCATGGCCTGGTTCTGCTCCCACTGAGGTCAGTTGGAGGTTTGCCATGCACTTCCATGGAAAGACGATTAAGCTGTTTTGAGTGGAAAGTCAGCCCTTAAACCTACATGTGGAAAGATGACCCAGCATCCATCTCTCTACATTTCTGTTACATTTATATGCCCCAGCCACCATTATTGTTGTATCTGAACTCACAATCTTTAATGCATTTATCTTCACAATTTCCCCATAAGGAAGGGCAATGCTATTATCCTCATTTTACAGGTGGGGAACTATGGTAAAGAAACATTAAGTGACTTGCCCAAGGTCATACAGGAATTCTGTGGTGGAGCAGAAAATTGAACCAAGTGCCAGGATAGCACCTGAACCACTGGACTATCTTTCCTTCCTCTAGCTATCACTGATTTTTGTTGTTGGCATCTTCTCAGGGTCTTTTCTTTCAACCCTTACTGAAATTACTACACAAAGCATTCTTTTTAGGTCAATGGGACAACTTGTGTGAGTAAGCATTGCAGAACTGGGCCCTGAATGTTATGTTCTTGACTTTACTCTAGTTTCTTTATAAGGTATGAGTTTGGAACCTCCCACACACAATCACTGTTCTGGAAACATAGTGTACTGGATATAATAAATGGTAAGTTTTGCAGAGACAATTTGATTTCAACAAAGGCTTTGTGGGTAGAGAGACACATGCAAAATAACCTGGATGGTTAGGAGCCTGGCAATTCCCACTTTTGCCTGATTCAAAGCAGTTTTACATCCTAGTGCAGTGAGTCAAAAAGAGCAGAGACTTGAAGACAGACTGACTACATTCCAGGCCAGGGATCGACAACCTTTGGCACGCAACCTGTCAGGGAAATCCGCTGGCGGGCTGGGCTGCTATGTTTAATTGCAGCGTCCACAGGTTTGGCCAATCGCAGCGCCCACTCGCTGTGGTTCACCGTTCCAGGCCAATGGGGGCTGCGGGAAGCGGTGGCCAGCACATCCCTCAGCCGACATCACTTCCTGCAGCCTCCATTGGCCTGGAACTGCGAACCGCCGCCAGTGGGAGCTGTGATCAGTTGGACCTGCGGACACTGCAGTTAAACAACCCGGCCCACCAGTGGATTTCCCTGACGGGTTGCGTGCCAAAAGTTGCCGCTCCTTGTTCCAGTCCAAGGCCCTAACAGGCTATAGCATGACTCTCTTCATTTGCTCTTTCTCTACCTCCCAAAAAGTCTTTTGACAACATCTTTGTGGAAACAACACCCCGAAAGCTTCCTCAAACACACATATTTCAACAAAATTTCATTTAATCAAAAATGTTCCCGGCTGCTTTACTTAGCACCTCTGAAAATCGGGCTCTAATAGTTTAAACATGTTCACTGCAAAGATAGTAAAATGGAAAGAGAGATCAATGTGTAAAACTTACAGGAAGAGTCTTGCTGAGCAGTGAAAAACATGAGATGAAGACAGCCAAAACTGTAAAATCAATCCCTAAATTCAACCTTTCGGTGCACAAGTCATGGGAGTACAAACACAGTCCTAAAGTGAAGCTGTGTAAATTGCCTCCATAAAAGCCTATATTACCACATAAGTCCTACCTAGACCCTAAATGTGATCCATTGGGTTAGAGTACATAGACAGACAATATTCATAATCTTAAGCATTAAAAAAATCATTATTCAGGCCCCAGACAAGCATAGGAGTGGCTTAAAAATATACGATTAAAAAAATAGGGTTGTATTTATTTGCCCTCTTGTTTCTGAGTCTTTCAGTTGCACTCAGTTCACATTTTCAGCCTTTGCTCCACGGCCACAAGGGCTAGAAAACACACTTTTTATTTAAAAATAATGAAACCTGAAATTTGCACTGAACCCCTTGACTCAGGGATTTGAGAATTTAAGAAAACACCAGATTTTGTGAGACTCATGATAACATCATGATTGACTGGCAAGCATGATGATGGAGTTACAATGGGCATGAATTTAGCTTATGTTGAAGCCTATTTGGTTTACCATAAAATATGTTGGTTCAAGTACAGGAAACCATTATTTGCATTAGCATTCTCTGTTATAAAACCTGGGCAAGTTTAGGAGAAGTATTTGTGTAAGACTTTTACGTGTTTCCTTTCATTACTTCAGTTGTAACCTTTATCCATGCCCACTATTTATGCTCCTAATGAATCCCACAAATAACACACTCAGGTTCTATAAATGATCAGCTTTGCAATTACCCTTTCGGTATTTAGCAAAGTTCTAGACATATTGGAAATGTCATAGTACTCTCAAGCAGTGTGGGATTGCAGACCTACTCTGGCTTTTGAAACTTGCTTTATTTTTGCTTTTCTTTAAAGCACGTTGTTTTGATAAGTCATATCACCACCAGCCAATGTCTATAGGAAGTTATTGTCTTTGGCAGTTATCTAAATAGTTACTCAATTTAGGATAAATGCAAGGTGGAAAAATCAAGAATCAATACCAATAATCTGGAGAAAACAGACAATTTAAAGTCTTTGAATTATCAATTCTTGAGTGGGGTTAGTTACTTCAAATTAAGATGATTTTTACTAGATTATAACAATCTCAATAAAAAACCTCCACAATATAATGTCAGAAAGAGGTGATTTTGTCTTTCAGAAAGACAGTATCTATTAAATTATAAGCAACTTTTACTTACCTTTTTTCAGGAAAAAAAGACAATTTATTTTTATTCTTGTTTTCTTGAGTACAAACTAACATCCCCAAGTCTTAGTCTACTACAGCCCCTTTGTAGCACTCTGTGAATTCAAGGGGCCATACATCCAGGGGATCTAGCCACCTGGAACTCCTCACAATTAAGACACTTTTTTTAAAAAAAAAATCTCTATTTTCTCTTTTTTTGTGTTCCCATATTTTTTCCCTTTCATTCTGTTGCAATGGTTCACAATGTTGATTTTAAGTACTGCTGGTCAAAAATAATTGAATTTAGACAAAAAGTTTTTAAACAGTTATTAGTCTAATTCCAGAAAGGTCCATAGGAATTTCAAAACCAGAGAAGACTAATGGTCCATCCTAGACTAGCATCTTCTCTGACAGTAACCAGTGCCAGATTCCTCAGAAGAAATAAACAGAAGCCCTTGAAAGTACGCCTTACAGTACACTACTATACCACAAAAGGAAATTTCTTCCTGGCTCCAGATGTTGATCCGGTTCCCCCCACTCCTCAGATATGGTAGGAGGCAACAGAATTGTTGTAGATTGGATAAAAACAGACATTGCTATTTAATTATTGGTATTTGGGCAGATTGAATAGGAAAAAAAAAGGCCAGGCCTGAACGAACACCTGCTGATAGTTATAGTCATCCCATACTTCTAGCTACATAACCTAAGAAAACTATATTGTTGACAGTCACAACTTTTTGTCAAGTTAGGATAGAAACTCTACGTCACCGGTCCAGGTTTCAGGGCTATACACCTAAGTCTTAATGTACCATATGTTCAGTTTGAGATTTTGATCTTACACAGTGACATTTGGATATGATCTTTATTAGTCTTACCTTTGTGGAGGTTAAATGCACAAATGAAACCAGTGTGTGTAGATTTAACTAGACTTTTAAAGATGATATGAACAGGGTGGAAAAATGAACAAAGAAAATACCAAGCATCTTGCCTCTAGTGACTTATGTTTTATTTGATTTGGCACAGAAGCACACAAGACCGCAAAGGTGTAGGTTGTGTTTTTGCAAGAAGGTCTATTGAAGACATGCACACAAATTACTGTAGTAAAAGACAGTTGTCAAAAAAGAACCAACAGTGATATAGAATAAGGAATCCATGATATAGAATTTTCAGTTCAAAGTAGTCTTCTGCTAACAAAAACCACCTGTATCTACAAAATATCTGAATTGTAGTTACCAGTGTTTTCCTAGTTGGAAATTAGATGACAACAACAAATCTTTCTGTCAATTCCTCCTGAGCAAACAAGCAATCTATTAATACCAGTGATCAGAAAACCTTCTCTGTAGTGTTTGGAATCCTTAGACACACTGATGAAGTCTATGGCAATAACTCTATCTAAATCAAAGAAATAACTTCCATTAGTTTCTAACTGCTAGACCACAATGTTTAAACAGATGAAAATCAAAATAAAAATTTACCTTGATCATTCTAAACCACTGCTTTTATGTTTAGAAGAAGCAGATGGAGAAAATATTTCAGAGTAAAATTTGCTTTTTATTAGTTCATTCCACAAAGCCCAACTGTCACTCAATATTTTGACCAGTGATATTGTGGATGCTGAAGTAAGGGGGAAGCCCCATAATTGCACTGTTTGCTACAGAAGATCTTGCAAAATTAGATGTGACTAAACAGAGCTCACAATATTTAGCAATAAAATCTATGAGAGCTCATGAGAACTACACAGCCCATAATATTTTTCTTTAATACCTCTTTAAGCAGGACTGCTGCCCCATTCTAGTAGGTGATGTACAAATATTGAAAATGATGATCTTGCACAATTATATAGTTCCTGCTCAGACTTTCAACCCAAACTTAAATGATTCTAATATGGTGCCTAAGTATGGAGTCAACCAACCAGACAGCCAGGCTGATAACATACGGCCTGTTTCATCATCTCTTGTGGCTGGATTCTTAGTTACACTGCATAGTACTTTATTGCCTACAGTCCCATTGAGTTCAACAGTACTACTGGGGCAGCAAAGTCCTACTCAGCACAGGCAAGGGAGGGGAAAATAGATTCCAAGCTAGCACAGTAAGAGGATTCATCCTGAGGTTCAGTCTCCAGCCAACTCCTGCTGTGGTTGACGAGTGGTTTGAATTCAACACCCAACATGTTCCAGCCTTAAAAACATAAGAATATAGAATGGCCATATTAGGTCAGACCAAAAGTCCATCCAGCCCAGTATCCTGTCTACCAACAGTGGCCAATGCCAGGTGCCTCGGGGTGAGTGAACCTAACAGATAATGATCAAGTGATCTTTCTCCTGCCATCCATCACTACCCTTAGACAAACAGAAGCTAGAGACACCATTCCTTATCCATGTTGGCTAATAGCCGTTAATGGACTTAATCTCCATGAATTTATCCACTTCTCTTTTAAACCCTGTTATAGTCCTAGCCTTAACAACCTTCTCAGGCAACGAGTTCCACAGGTTGACTATGCACCGTGTGAAGAACTTCCTTTTATTTGTTTTAAACCTGCTCATTGATTTTATTTGGTGGCCCCTAGTTATTATTATGGGAACAAGTAAATAACTTTTCCTTATTCACTTTCTTCACACCACTCATGATTTATATACCTCTATCATATCCCACCTTAGTCTTCTCTTTTCCAAGCTGAAAAGTCCTAGCCTCTTTAATCTCTCCTCAAATGGGATCTGTTCCAAACCCCTAATCATTTTAGTTGCCCTTCTCTGAACCTTTTCTAATGCCAGTATATCTTTTCTGAAATGAGGAAACCACACCTTTACGCAGTATTCAAGATGTGGGTGCAACATGGATTTATATAATGGCAATAAGATAGTCTCTGTCTTATTCTCTATCTCATTTTTAATGATTCCTAACATCCTGATTGCTTTTTTGACTGCCAATGCAAACTGTGTGGATGTCTTCAGAGAACTATCCACGATGACGCCAAGATCTTTTTTCCTGATTAGTTGTAGCTAAATTAGCCCCCATCATATTGTATGTATAGTTGGGGTTATTTTTTTCCAATGTGCATTACTTTACATTTAGCCACATTAAATTTGATTTGCCTTTTTGTTGCCCAATCACTTTGTTTTTTGAGATCTTTTTGAAGTTCTTCACAGTCTGCTTTGGTCTTAGCTATCTTGAGAAGTTAGTATCATCTGCAAACTTTGCTACCTCACTGTTTACCCCTTTCTCCAGATCATTTATGAATAAGTTGAATATGATTGGTCCGAGGACTGACTCTTGTAACTACTAGTAACCTCTTTCCATTCTGAAAGTATAGAAGGCCTTTACAAGTATAGTCACCACAGCTCTTTAAACTCTGCACCATGCAACTGAAAACTTAATAAAATGCCAAATAGCCTTTTAGGAAGGTAAATAAAGAAGAACACAACAACTGCATCCATTTGAAGCTGCAAGAATATTTAGGTGGTCAGAATGTAATTACTGGAGTTGGAATTTCATCATGGCTTTAAAGTGCCATGGAATCTTCAATTACTATCAATTAAATTCAGCCCATGCTAAATTTGATTAACTGCCATTGAGTCAAGAGAGACAAGGTGGGTGAAGTAGTATCTTCAATACTGGGTGAAGTATTGGACCAACTTCTGTTGGTAAGAGAGACAAGCTTTCAAGCTTACCTCTTCTTCAGGACCTGTGGCCTATCCATAGGCAGATCTTTCCCAGAATAATACAAAATGGAAAAAAATATGAACACTTCCATACAGCTCTTGATCTCAGAATGGGCCAGCCCTCATCTTATTTTCTCTCCACCATGATATCTATTCTACCAGGTCTGAAACAGGAATGGGAAACCCCTACTGGTGTACCGGGAAAGCTTTGTAACATAAGCAGGATGGGCTAGTGGCTAGGGCTTCAGCCTGGGACTTATGAGACCTGCTCTGCCACAAGCTTCCTGTGTGACTGTGGTCAAGTCATTCAGCCTCTCTCATTCCTCATCTGTAAAATAGAGATATTAGCTCTTCCCCACATCACAAGGGTGTTGTAAGGACAAATATATTAAAGACAGAGATCTACAGAAGAAAACACTATAAAAATAGTAGTATTATTAGCCCTGATCTCAGAGCTGTTTCCAAACTGGTACTCATTGACTTTTGTGCCGAGCCCTGTTACAAATTAATATAAAGACTTTCACAAAGGAAGCCATTTGCACAATAGTTTCTATTGGTCCTAGAAAACCAAGGAGCAATGCTGCATAGTCCCCTATATATGGTACATTATCTGTTAATGATCTGTCTAAATAGATACTCACATCCCTTTTGTAGAGTGCCATCATTACAAGCCCGGGGGTCGTGTGGAATGAGCTAAAGGACTGGAGTCTTATTTTTAAGTTTCAAGTTTCTTGAAATCTTTTCAAGTTTCTTAAAGCATTTCCCTCCCTTAATTAAATTATAATATAATTGTCACTCTTGCTATAATCCACATTATAACCTGTATGCCCCAATCAGGATCATTGTGCTACACACTGTAGAAACACAGAGTAGAAAGACAATCCCTGCTTTAATCTAATTCAAACAATCCCCTCACTGGAAAAGCTCAATTAAAATCATAATATGTATTTCTAATTAAACAGAAGCCTATAGTATGACAACAACAAAGATTTTTCTTTGAAAACAGTTATTTCCCTGAGCCTAGGAATGCCAGAAAGTGAAATATAAACCACACAATGATCCTGAATGCACAGTTTACTAGAGACAAACAGAACTCAAACCTCTCCTATTTGGAGTTTTTTTCTAAGCCCACAAGGGTTCTACATTTTGAAAAAAAAAAAAAGTTTTCCATCCCTTGTCTGAAACTCTGACAGTTCTTACTAATATTTTCCTCCAATACCTATTATCTGTTATACTTAATCCTAAATCCTGAGTTGAACAAAAAACATTCGGTGCAGTTTAAACTAACACAATAACAGCATAAAAGACGCATATAGTAAAGCTGTAAAATAAGACCCAGAAGATCTGGTGTCTCAATGTCTCTTTAAATAAAATAAAATAAAATAAATTAATTGCATTTAAATTAAATTCATGTATGGAGACAAAGGCATTTAAGAAGAACAAAAGGTATCTTAACAGGAACAGAATGATAGTTGCATCAGTTCAGATAATGATGTAGCTTTTCTGTTTCTCATTTATTGCAGAGGACTAAGATATACTGCCACAGTTTGTGGCCTGCAAAAGGGGAATGAGGAGAGGAGTAAATTTAAATTATATAGGGGAATTTATGTCTACCATTAAACTTTACCCAATAAAGGTATCTTAAAAAGGGAGACCTGTGTTGTAGTAAGGGAAATAATATGGTTTATATTTTCATAGCCAAGGAATATAAGCTGCAACATGCTACCTGTGAGAATGTGCCATCCCCCTCAGAAATAGGAAAGGGACAATCTAACAGGAAATAAAAGTTCTTCCTTCTGCAAGGAAGGAAGGCACAATAAACAGCAGGCAGTTGCAAAATGGCTACTTTAGGCCTGAACCTATTTGTTTCAGCCACATTTAAACGATCAGTTTCCAGGTATGCTGGGAAAAAGTTCCTAGAAGGCAGTGATTCTACAATAGAGACCATGTAGTCACAAAGGAAGGTGTTTTGGAGGGAAGGGTGTGTTGGTTTTGTGCACTGTCTTTAAATTTCACTACATTAGAGTGCAAAGCAGAATAACATTTTGACCTGGTAGTGTTTTACACCCACTTTCTCCAACATCTTGCCTCTTATTTACTCATTTACAGCCATGCAAAGAGAGTGAAAATGACTAGCTAGGATGCCAGGAGGTGGCGATTCAGGTCCTATGATTCACAAGAAAGTGCCTTTACACAGAATGAACAAACTTTCATATTACTGTAATAAACCTTTGGCATTATATTATGGCCCTGTTCTATGAGTTCCCTGAGGAAAAAATTTGAATATTTTGAAACCTGACAATAATCCTAACATCTTCCATGTTTGATATCTATGGGCCTGATACTCCATTCCCCTGAAGCTCACGGAGTTATGTAACCCCATGCAAAATTAGTGCAACGTGGATACAAACTGCTACTATCCTGGTCTGAGTGAGAGTCAGGTCCCTTCTATTTATCTAGATGTCTGCATAGAATTGAAGGCATAGTTATTGATGAATTTATCCTCATAAAGGAGGAAAGCTGAAGGGAGAGAAAGGATGGTCTTGTGACTGGGATGTTAGCCTTAGGCACAGGAGACCTAGCTTCATTTCCTTCTTCTGCTACAAACTTCCTCTGTGAACAAAGGCAAGTTGCTTAGGCCTCATCTACACATAGCAGAGTTTTGTCAGTAAAAGGCAGCTTTTGCCAGAAAAACAGTGGAGGTGTACACACTACACTGTCACTTTTGCTGACCAAAATTTTCAGTGCTGGCAACAAAATAAAACCGCCTCAACGAGACACATAGAACTTTTTTTGCAGCAAAGTTAAAGTGGCAAAGCGACAGTGTAAACACTGCTGTTCATTATATCACCAGAAATGGCCTCCCCCAGTATCCCACAATGCCCACCATGACTACTCTGCTCACCATTTTGAACTCGGCTGCCCTAAAGGCATTTGTCCCTCCTCTTTCGAAGCTCTCTGAAGTTCTCACAGCTGTGCCTGCTGTTCTGCTCTGAGAACAAAGAACAAATCATGAAGGTGGAATGCTGCTGTCCTGTCTCCCGCATTATGAACCCAGAAGTAGGCAGGTGTGTGTGTGTGTGTGCATGAGAGAGAGAGAGGGAGAGAGAGAGAGAGACTGCTGTTCTGTGCAGAGCGAGGGAGGGAGGCGAGATTGATATTGGAGTGTCCCCACTCCACCTGCCTCAGGATTGGTTGTTGCCAGTGGCTGTCTGAATATAGAGAGAGCATGCCGACACACTGACTCTCCCCCCACATACATTCTGTGTCTCTTACATATACCCGCACACTCTCTCACACACTCCCCCAACACACACTTTTTCTCCCCACCCCACCCCACCCCACCCACTCCCTCTCACACACACTCTGTGACTGACAATCTAGTAGGATGCCCATGGAATGTTGGGATTGAGAAACCTACAACCTGTGAGGCTATACCTGCCCCATGAGACATTCCAAACCCTTCCCAAACCACCCTGTGGCCAGTTGCACAGTAGGATAGCTACCCACAGTGCACTGCTCTCTGTGTCAATGCAAGAGCCCTAGTGCTGACATGCAACGGCGGGTTAATTAAAACACTTTAATTAAAGTAGCATAAGTTTTGGCAACAAAATGCTGCAGTGTAGACATAGTCTTAGTCTCTCTTTGTACCATCAGTAAAATGGAACTAACGTAGTTTATTCCTTCACAGAGGTGGTGTGAGGATAATCATATTACAAATTGTAACTTGCTCCAATACTTTGATAATGGGAGCTATTTAAGTACTATAACGAAATAAGGCCTTAAACATATGGCTATTTTTCCTCCCTTAAAGTTAGTGTGTTCCCTAAGTGTCCCCCTCCGTTCCGATCACTCATCTTCAAACTCCAACCACCCAAAGCTCCGTTCTTGTGTTGTGCTTTGAGGCAAACAGCAAGGTTTTCACTCTGATGCAGAGTTCATGGGGTTTACTGTTATAGGTAAATTTTTGTTGTTGATGATGCTCCACTTTGTGCATTGATTCCAGTCAACATGGTGCTTATTTGGTTCCAGACCATAGTCCTGTCTATCCTCTTGTACTAAATGTTATTCATGAATCCAACTGATTCTTCAAGCTTTCTCCATGCCCCAGTTCTTGATGTCCCATGCAAAAACAATGTTCCAGATGGCATTCTAAAAACCCTCTGAGTTTTAGATTGTCAAGGCCTAGAATGTTTCTACTAATTGAAAATTTCACATCTTCTGTGAAGCTGCTCTCTGTATTAGTACTAAACATCTGTGTAACCGTTTTCTGAAGTTTCACATTTCTGTTTTTCTCCATTTGTACTGCCTCTCATTGAGTGTATGTGTTGCCTTCCCACATACTTGTCACAGCAAGACTGTCCAGTAAAATCAGCATGCATGTTTCACCTAGTACACAATGACTTTCCTCCACTTTCATGAAATGTTTGTGGGGTATTGCTGTGCTCGTTGCTTTGCACTTATTTTAGCCACTTTACTCATTTTTGTTGTTGTTGCCTCTTTAGCATTTTACTGCTACTGACATTGCCAAAAAGTTAAGATCATTTCCTGCTTCCAAAAAACGGGTTACTGGTTTCATGGTTGAGTGGCAAGAAATGCCAAATTTCACAGGTTCCATGACAATGGTGGCCACTGTGACAAAATCTTATCCCTACTCATGCTTAACTGAAGTAAATGGCTTATTCATGGCAGTAAAGTTGAACACATACATGTTTGCAAGATTGGGGCCAACGATTGTTACCCTTGGTAAAATCACAGCACACAATTAATCTGGGAATGCAGGAGAGAGGAAGAAAGGGGTTTACAGTAAGTGGGGGGTGTTGAAGGAAAACCTTTGAAGCTGTGCTGGCAACTATATTCCCTCACAGATGAGGTGTTTGTTTTTCTTACAAAACCCAGGGAGATGGTGGTAAAATTGGGCCCCCAATGCAGAGACTGGCTGGTGTGCAGAGAACATGGAGGGGACCACACATTGAATAGTAAAGGGGAAAAACAAATAGGGAACAGCTGGCTTATTGACTATGCGCTGTCCCTCCTGCATGCTGATTAGACACGGCTCTGCAGATATAATAGTATGTAACCATGTAATTAAAGTTTTTATTGTAAGTAGCATTAAGGTTGTAGAGGGAATCTTAATGTTGGCACTGCCTGACTGTAAAGTGTTTGGCTCCATTCAACTGTAACACTCTTTGAAAGATGCATGTCAACATGTTCCAAAACATGCTTAGTTGTCATTTTTTCCCACAATTTAAGAGTGAACTCTGAGGCAGAAATGTGGATTTGATACATCAGTGAAGAGAGCAGAGGGAGCTTAAACTAGAATAATGCTAAATATAATTGAACTTGTTGAATGCCCTCAGCCGGTTTTGAATGGCATTGCTATGGTGTCATTGTATCACTCACTGGTGAACGTGTTTACAAGTCTCCCCTTTGTGCCCATCCATAGAGGACAGGAATTATTACAGCTTGTGGTTGTAGACACAGTTTTAGCTCAAGCTGTAGCAGCCCACACTTTTAGCTTTGATGGTCCCACATTCAATCCTTTATGTAGTAACCAAGATGATGTAACATCTTACCTGCAGAGAAGACCCTGAAACACACACTCCACAACAGGCAACAACTGTCCTGGGTTAAGAACTCCACTTTTTGCCACTATTTACAAACGGTGCATTAGCTGCAAGCACTAACAATACAGAGAAAATGTCATAATGGGGAGCCCCTGTGGACAACTAGCTGTTCTTTCCCTCACTCCAAAACTGGATCAAAAATATCTTCATAGTATTACTTCATAGACACCTAAATTACTACCAGTGTCAAGTAAACTTTGACTCTCTTGTCATTAACACTATAAATCTCATTGTGTGTGAATAGGCCACAGAGTTCTTCCAAACAGCCAGATTTCACCCTCTCCCTCCTTTTCTCTCTTTGAGTAGTGCCTTATTTAGTCAGCAGCCCCACTGATTTCACAGAGACTAGACGTGGAGTAATGTACTACTCGCTGTAAGCAATGGCATGCAGCAATTTTAGAAGGCTAATCATAAGCATAAATGCTGTTGTGTGAACTGCAAAGAGCTCCTTGCTTGTATTAGTTCCTTAGGTCAGGTCCACACTACAGATGCCTGACAGCATAACTACATTGGTCAGTGGTAAAAAGAGATGTGATTCGTGATTGATATGGCTGTGATGGCAGAAGACCCTAGTATAGATGCAGCAGGCAAAGCTGCCCTTTTACTGCTATAGCTTGTTTTGTTGAATAGGCATTTTCACTATACCAATAGAAAAGTGCAGACTTGGAGTAGCTGCCGTTACACTAGGATTGCTTTGCTGGTATAATATACATATATTCTATACCAGTAAAGCACTCCTACGGCAAACATGGCCTGTGCTTTCCCCCCACTTTCATTTCATGTTGCAATCTTGTTTCTTTGGAAGCCCATATTTTTCCTATTTGGTGTGATTAGAGGGGAAAGAAGACAGGAAAAATTTCATCAGAATTTGCCATTTATTATAGTAAAACCAAAATATACATTTAACAGTTTCAGATACCTTTGGATTACAAGATTGGAATTCCTGTTAAAACAGCAAGACTGACAAACTCAAAGCCAGTTAGTGACCATGTACAGTGCTTTAGTTATGATGTTACATAATTAGCTATATTGACTGTAGTCGTGTCAGTCCCAGGATATTAAAGAGAGAAGGTGAGTGAAGTAATATCTTTTACTGAACCAACTTCTGTGGGGGAAAGAGAGAAGCTTTCAAGTTCACCCATAATGAAGAGCTCTGTGTAAGCTCAAAAGCTTGTCTCTTTCACCAACAGAAGTTGATCCAATAAAAGATATTGCTTCCCCCCACTGTGTCTCTATATTTCGCAATGGTAATTTACAAGTGGGGCCTTTCCATCAAAAAATGTTTTTTCCATATTACTCTATAAATAAGGATACTATAAATGTGAAATTGACTCCTGCACAGGGAGTCAGTCTAGGCACCACTTGAGCCCTATAACATGGCTTTAAGTGGTGCATAGTTCTTGTGCTGGACTTCTAAAATAATGAGAGTTTTGCCCTAAGTGAGAATATTAGCCCTACTGACAGAATGTGGGGCATTAACCAAATTCCTTTTGATCAGTCTGCTTGGCCATGACTTTTCTCTTGAGAGCATTTGGAGAGTTTTTAAGCAGTTTCCTTTCTTCCAGTCCAGATTTATCCTGAGATATTTGACTTTTTCTGTCATTAATTGGGAGAAAAACATGCAACTTTATACAAGTAATGGAAAAGATTACAGATCAGTCTCTCTTGATTTGTATGTTTCATAGATTTATGTACTTCTTATCCAATAGTAATGTATTCCAGTTTTTACAATGTTAACATGTGGACAAGGAAACTTAAAATGATTTTTTTACATTTACTTTACATAGGAATCTCGTCAATTTAAGTCATGAAGAAATCATAAGTAACAGAACTTAAGGAATCCTTTAGAGCAGGTTGTTTTTTTAAAAAGTTGGTTGAGTTTTGGAAAATTTGAGAGCAATTTTCATGCTGTCATCATTCACAGTAGTTTTCATTTTGCTTGAATTTTCTTTTATGAAAAATAATTCTTTTTCAAAATGAAATGTTCAAAAAAATGCTTTTTAAAATATCTCTTGTGACTAAGGGCTTGTCTGCCCGGGGAAGTTAGTATGGAATAATAAGCTAGGGTGTGAATTTAAAATGCACTAGTTACCCGCATGGATACTGTTATGCTTTAAATCACACAGAGGCGCTCTTCCACACAGAGAGTTAATGTGAAGTAGCTAGTGTGCACTAGCTGCTCCACACCAGCTACTCTGGGCTTTTTTCCTCATGTAAATAAGCCCTAAAATGACCAATAAAAATTGGCCATGCAATCTCTCCTACCCCCTGCGCAAATATACATATTGAAAAGCAACAAGCAGGCAAATCTTTTCTTTACAAATTTCTATTGATTTTTTTTCTGAAAAAATTGAAAACTTCAAAAATATGAAAAAGATTTTTCCAAACAAATTTTCATGTTTGGGAAATGGCGACACCTTGAGAAAGTTTTTTTTTCCTTTTAAAATTTGACCATTTCTACCTGTCAGATTTTTGAAACTTTTGATAACAAATTATATATCTTTAGGTGGTGCTTTGAAGTATAGTAAATGCAAGTTTTGTAAACTGATCCTGGCTTTCAGCCTATAGGCAGATATATGGTACTGTCCCATGAAATGCTAAGTACTTTCAAAACTCATTAAAGTTGTGAAACCCACAAGGCTCTGCCCAGGGCAGCCATGACACACCTTAACAGACATGTTATATGACTAAGCCTTCTGTTCCAGTCACTATTACCACATATGTTGAATCTTCAGAAAACGGCTGCTCTTGGACATGGTTTCATTTAACAGTAGGAGTAACAAGAAAAAAATGAAAGAATACTAAAAGCAGCCAAAGGCACTTATATATAATAAGAGTAATGGAGCAGAATATAAAACACCACCAAATCTGAGACATGTCTGGGTCCATTAAAAATATCATGAGTGCCTATGAGTGGACAGATGACTTTCTTGGCACGGACTATTTGAAACCATTAACTAGTGGTCCATAGCAGTAATAAAAGGCACCTGGATAAGCTTTTCTGGTTCTTACATCACCCAGAAAGTTTTCTGTTTTTAAGCACAACAGACATTGATTTTAAACTGGGGAATTGTACACAATGACAATACAATAAAGAGAGAAAAGACCAACTTTAAACAAGAATTTCAAAATCTCATTATTGAGGCAAATTTCACCTTCCGATCTGAATAGTTTTGTGTCAAAACATTAGGAGAGTTTGTGGTAGACACTAATCTATACAAACACAAGTGCCTAAGAGAAAACATTGTCTGTGATGAGAATATGTTAATGGGCCTTCTAGTGTGTTTAACTTTATACATCAAGCAATGAGTCAAATCCTGAAATCTTCACTGATTTTCCTAGTCTTTTTCTTAATGTCAGCAAGAGTTTGCCTAAGTGAGGACTGAGTGAAAACTAAGGAAGGATTTGGCCCAATAGCTTGAGACAACAGACTCAGATGGTAGGATTTAAAAAGAAATCTGAACAATTAAGAGCCCAGTCCTGCTCTGTTGAAGTTTGTAGCAAAACTCCCATTAATTTCAATCGGAACAGGACCGGTCCCTTTAGTCAAACAATGGTGATTATCTATTGTCCCAGTATTATAATTTATTTAAATATTCAGCACTGTGAAAAAGTGTGCTTGGCTAGGACACTTTTAGGATATGATCATAAAATACTATATGGAAGTAAAAAAACAGTATCTTTTCTCACAGCCTTAAAATTCTCTCACAAGCTGTTCTGTTATCTTTCCTTTTCCTGTCTATAATGAGCTTGTTTTATAAACCTCAAAAGTTGGATTAAAATTACAAAGGATTTAACATAACAGCTAATCACAGAAGCCCAATTCTGAATAATATTTGTGACACTAAGGTAAACTATCATAAGAGATCACTTACATTTTCATAAATTGTAACAAAATATATTGGAGAGACATGCGGACTTGATTTTCCTGTCACTCAGATGTAATTCCAGTGCCTTCTATTCAGTTAACTCCTGATCCTCCACTGTTTAATGAATCTCTGCATAGTTATCTATACTCTAGGGTGCATCTTGGAATAACTTGCTATAATTACTTTGATTAAGTTCAGATTTATATTCCACTGAAGCCAATGGGACTTCGTCATTGACATCCATGAGAGCTGACTCTTTAAGTATTTTCAGCTCATATCAATCAGTTGCAATAACCTTGTGTTAGACATAACATGCATCCAATTATTTATGTACACCCTTACAAAACAGTCATACACATGACAGCAGTTTAGTGGGAAAATCATGTTCCACTAATCACGTATTCATTTTTGATGAGGGATTTGTAAATGGTAGGTGCATATCGAGACTTACATAGATTTGATTAAAATGTCAGAGCATTTTAGACTATGGGCCCAATTCTGATCTCACATGAATGTAAATCAAGGGTAATTCCATCAAGTTTAATTGCATACATCAGTATACTTGAGATAAGAATCAGAGTCCAGTGCCTAGATGAGGACTGGCAACATCAAGGATCTTGCTTCCTCGGTATGTGTATAAATGTAACTGCTTGCACAGGAAACTGTTTGTCTCTGGTATGAATAAATATTCACACATGGCCCGAGAACGTTTTCCAGCAAAGAAACCAATTTATCAGAATGAGTGTTAAACACTTTATTGCTTTGTCTGCTAATCCCACAACCAGTTTTATTTTAACTGACTTCAGGAATACTACAGTATTTAGGAACCTGTTGGATCTTAAAGCTTGCATCAGTTTTTTTAGAAATCTAACCATTACAATACAAGCTGCACTGGCTGTTCTGACAGCCTGTTTCAAATGGCTGCAACTCAGGCAAACACCAGCTATCTTCTGAAGTGTGAGGAGAAGGAAGTTTTTATTTAATTTATTTATTTATTGAGGTAGGGGGAAAACATTTATTACTGATCAGACAAAAGTATTTTTTTAAAGTCTGCACTGGAGGATCTGTTTAGAACCTTCAGTTATTATTAATGTGGAGGTAACTTTTTCCACTCTTGACTTTAACTTCGGGTAGCATTACTTTTACTGAGCCCTTTAAGGAGGTTGGGTTCACTTTCATTTTAACTGCGAGCCTGTTGTGGCTCATCGTACAGCTCAGCAGCACAATGGACCCACAAGTCCTCATTTTGAAATTTAAGTAGATCCAGGTTTGGGCCTTTAAATTACTGATATATAACTGAATATATACAACTGATTTTTTTACAGGAAGGAAATCATTTCTTGTCCAGCTCCTGTTGCTAAAATTCCTGGGTTAGCTCATTCTGTTCTCCTTTGAGCCTGTCTTTGGGATTGAATATTACAGAAGGATCCACTACTCTTACTCCTGACCTTGCTTATTGACTGAATAGCTAATAACTGTCTAAGGAATCCCGTCTTACTCTCCTTCAATGTTCCCTGGACTATCTAGCTAATTTACTGGTCTCCAGAGCCCTTGGAATCATTACCAGTGTATCATCTACTACTGTGTATGAGAAACAGTGTGCTAGCTCAACGTACATCACTTATAAAATGTATTGAACCACAGATTTTTATCTGCATGATATTATTAAATACCCTTCTCTGGGGTGGTATGAATCCAATATTGCATAATGACATTGGAGGATATTGAATTCATTCCCCTGAGGATAGAAGTGGCCTCATTTCTCACTTGGGGCTTCACTCTGCAACTCCACACAGCAGAGTTGAGGTCAGTCTGAGAGGAATCCTATTTCAAGAACACTTAAAATAAAACAACCCCCCTTCAATTTAAGGGTAGTAGCATTTTAATTCAATCTTTTAACGCTCACAGTCCCAGTGGTACAGCTTTTCGGCCCTCAAGACTCCTGTTGAAGTTGACGGGGAGTTTTGTGCGAGGATTGTAGCACTAGGTCCTACAAAGCTATTTAAATCTAATGGAAACCAGTTGTGTTCAGCTCTCAAGGAAGATGGAAAATAGTACTGAACAAACAACAAACAGCTTATTTAGGGCCAACTCCTGCTCACCTTATCTCACTGAGTAGGGTCACTGAAGTGAATCCAATGGTTCTACTTTTATGAAGAAGGTAAGTAGGGTTTGTACGGACTCCAATCCCGCTCCCATTGACTTTAGTGGGAGCTGGAGCAGGCCCCTTGTCAGTACATGTAAGCATGGGCCCAAGATGGATTATTTGATGCTAACACCTTAGCATAGTCATGGCATGGCACCACTCATTCCCAGAAGGACCAAGACTGAGAGATGGTATTCTCTGGATTGATAAAATACAACAAGGGATACATCAGTGAGTTCTGTATGGTGACTTCAGTCATCCTTAGGCAAAACTTTTCGAAAGTGAGTCAAGATTTTAAGTGTCTCATTTTTAGGATGTCCAACTTGAGATTTCTTAAAGGGGCCTCATATTTACAGGATAACACCCCTTTCGGAGTCTCAGATTGGGCAACAAACATTGGGGCAGCCAAAATCACTAGTCACTTTTGAAAATCTTGGCCTAAGGTCCTATTGCTGTACAAGCTGACTTCTGAGCATAACACTTACTACTGTGAAATGTTCTATTGACATTAATAGGCTACTCAGAGTAGTAAGGACTAACCTTACTATTAAGGGCTTTGGATATCGGTCTCTTTGATTAAAGGTTCTGTACAATGAAACTTCCCTCTCATCTTTTATAATATTTAACACATGCAGAGTACACTATCAAAGTACAGTGCACAAACTACCTAATACCTTCTAATTAACTAATATATCTCTTAACGAAAAAACAAAGAATCTAAAATCCCTGTCTTTACACAATACATGCACATTCAGTTTTAGGGTTTTTTACAATAAACTTGAGTCAGCTGAGGTTCCTTTCTATGATCTGAAAAACACATCACCATAGTTGGATCTTTTATCAGAAAGGAAATGTACAATGGCACAAATTGTATGGACACAATTATTGATAAGAACTGAATGCTCACACACACTGGGTAGCAGATAGGGATAATATCTAGCATTCAGAGCCAAAGTTCTTGGTTCTTAATGAATTGCACATCAGTTACATGAGTTTTCCACAGACTTTGCTCTCAAGGCACGTAGAATGCATGAGAAACAAGTAAAGTCTATTGGTTTAGTATTCATCAAAGCTTTCTTCCATGTGAGGAAGTGGCTAATTTGTCATTTCACACTCAAAGAGGCATGAAAGGCAAAAAGGGGAAGGTTTGGTAGAGTGAGGATGAGGGGCTGTGAAGCATGAGAAGAGGCGATAGGCCTGATTTTGATCTTGCTTATACTAGCGTAAATTGGGAGAAAGACCAATGAAGCCAATGGGCTTACACTAGTGTAAATCAGATCTGAAGGAAGCACAGTGTCTTTTGCTCATACAAAAAGATTTATCTTATTAAAGAGAGAAAGTAAAACTAGGAACAGAACACTTTACAAATTATGCTATTGTAAGTCACAAAGCTGCTTATCTCTAACTTCTACTTCTGTTTATTTACACGTGGGCTTTTATGTTTTTATTTAATTATAATAAAAAAGTATTAATTCCAACAACACAACACCTTGTTTGAAATACACGAGACCTTTTATAAAACAAATACGCAAGTCTGAGGAATGTCTGCTCTTTCCCCATTGTTATACCTGGTGTAAGAGCACTGTCAGTTTCTGTCTGTCACCAAACATGTTTCCCTCATTGTCTTTTGTCATCAAGTGCGGGAAGGTTTTTGTGCGTGTGTGTTCTCCTCTCCTCTTTTTTCCACAACAAACTAACCATACTCCAGAAAATGAAGCCAGTCAGAGGTTAGAGTTGTAGAAGTGAGCGGAGACCTTCAGGGTAAAATCTTCAGCAAGACAATAGAGGTGAAGGCAGAAATCCCATTATTTGTTAATCGGGTTTGGGCACGTACCTCCCACGTGCTTCTTACAAAATTTACTCTTGAGTATCTTGTTGGCAGTTTCAATTTTCAACATTTCATTTCAGCAGATGGACTGCAAACTAGACGCTGCTCATGCCCTAATGAATAAAACTTTCTATTTCCTCCTCTTAAAATGTGATTACATTTTTAAAGGGGAAAATGAGTGTTACTGCTAAGCTGATATTTAATTTGACTTTTGTTTTGCTTCTCGGTGTTAGCAAATGCCACCTATTTACCTGAATATATGCCCAATGGGTAATTTAGTATAGTTTTGCAATTCTGTCACAAAGTGGCCTCTATCTATAGGGCACTTCTATCCTTACAAGATCCCCAAGCAGTTTTACAAATACATCCACCTACCCATGAACTGCATCTAACTCTCGGGTGTAATGTAGCAGTCAATTAGTAATGCACTGTAACACAGACTTTAAATCTCATCTAAAAATTATGCCAGGGATGCTATGGAACACCCACATGACATGTCATGAATCAGCTTCTCACTAAGTGTTAACTACAAAATCTGAATTTCTAGGGGAAAAAACAGATTTGGAATTATTGCCTGGAGTGCTGTGCTCAAATAAGGAATTTGTCATTTGCTATAATATTCCAGTATTACACTGCAGTCCTGTACAGACCAGTAATGACTGTGTGTTATCTAATCTCGGTGAGAAGCAATATTAATAGGAAGGATGCACAAAACAGAACACAGTATTTTTGCATGTTAAACGTCCTTTCTTTAAATAGAATATAAAAGCTACGTAGATGTTGGCCTGGCATCTGGGCTGCTGACAGGTTCATGGTGCCTTCGATTTCGCTTTTTCTTCATCTCCTGCATGTGCTTCCATTTCGCCCCACCTTTGTTCCGTTGCCGCCGCTTCTCCCGGTGCCACATCTGTTCACAGTACTCATCGAGGCTGAAGCTGGGGCTGCTGACGAGTTGGATGTAATCCTTGTACCTCAGCCGTGACTCAGTAAGCAAATCTCTCCCCCGTCCCTCTTCGTCCTCTGTTTTCTGAGTGCTTTCCATGTGCCCATTCTCTATAACATTCAAATTTAACTTCACGATGGCGTGAATGAACGTGTGCTCCTGTGCTTTGCAGTAGTACACCCCTGTGTCCTTTCTCTGCAGGCTGCGGATCAGCAGCCCGTATTCTGTTTTGATGATCCTCTCGTCAGCCTTCAGCTGTGAGGTTGGACAAAACAGAAAACAATGCGTTCAAAGCACAGGAAAAATAAAATTTGAGTACATGTTAGGTAGGGAATAGAGGAGATAGAGGGGATGGTTGGTTCAGGGACTGACAATGAGATATGCAGCCTTTTACCTCTGGGTCACTGGCACATAAGTACCTTAGATAAACAGATGCCTATGGAACCATTTGAATTCCAGAGTTCTACTATTCAATTGATAATTGTAATCTCATCATCATGCATCAGTTAAAGATACATATAGTCTGAGAGGACAGAGTCACCAAGGAATAATAAAATTAAACAGACCAAAACAATGGCAAGGTAGCCTACTTTCTCGAAGTAAGAGTTGGATAGTTAGCTGGACAAATCTCATTCTACTGCAAGCTGTTTGGGGCAGGGGCTGTCATTTTATTCTGTTTGTACAACACATAGCACAATGGGGTCCAGGTTCACAACTGGGGTGCCTAGCCACTACTGCAATACAAATTGTAAATGATTAGTAATAATAATTAAGTCAATAAGTCTTATTGTGATCTGACACTGGGTTTACAACAGTGTAAACTCTATTAACTTCAGTGTGGTTACACTTCCTTTACACCATTGTCAGTGAGAGCGGAAAAATGCCAATAAGATTCAGGGAGCTAAAACCCAGTGCAATTCTATCATTGTAGGGTTCAGGATCCGTGAATGAGAAAACCTAGAAAAAACTGAGATTTAAAGCTAAGGCTGAATTTCTGTGCATTATGTACCCTATTCACTGCAGCATTTGTGGAATTGTACTTGAGATTGTGAAGGCTGTGGAAACACTTGCTATATCTAGCACACTAGGACATGTTAGCCCCGGAGTGCTGGCTCAATGCAAACAGCCATCCATGCTGCCAGGTACTCTGCAAATCTGGTAACCTGCAAGTGATTTACCGAATTAATTAAGCCTCACAACCCCTCTCTCAGGCACTGATATGTTTGGATCTTTGCAGATGGAGAAATATGGATGCTAGGTGATTTGCCCAAGGCCACGCAAAGACTCAGTGGCAGAGCTGTGAGTGAAACCCAGACTCCCAATCCCTTGCTCTAATTCCATACCCCAGGGTACATTCCCTCTGAAGCACTGATGTTCAAAAGGGAAGCTGGCACTTTGAGTGTGCAGTATTCTGCTGCCGCACAGAGGCTGCAGGGGAGAATGACAGTGAAGGGATTAGCCCACAATGCAGCATACACATTAAGCACATCTTCACCACCACTGGTGGCATTGTTATAACACACAAGAACCCTGTTTAATTCACTGTTGTGCTGAGTGCCTCACTGGAAAAAAAAAGACAGAAAAATATCTGGAAAACATCCCAGACTATCATAGAATTTCAAGGTTGGAAGGGACCTCAGGAGGCCATCTAATACAACCCCCTGTTCAAAGCAGGACCAACCCCAACTAAATCATCCCAGCCAGGGTTTTGTCTAGCCTGACTTTAAAAACCTCTAAGGAAGGAGATTCCACTACCTCCCTAGGTAACCCATTCCAGTGCTTTACCACCCTTCTAATGACAAAGTTTTTCCTAATATCCAACCTCAACCTCTCCCACTGCAACTTGAGACCATTACTCCTTGTTCTGTCATGTAGTACCACTGAGAACAGTCTAGATTCATACTCTTTGGAACCTCCTTTCAGGTAGTTGAAAGCAGCTATCAAATACCCTTTCATTCTTCTCTTCTGCAGACTAAATAATCCCAGTTCCCTCAGAATCTCCTCATAAGTCATGTGCCCCAATCGCCTAATCATTTTTGTTTCCCTACAGTGGATCCTTCTTGTAGTGTGGGGCCCAAAACTGGACACAGTACTCCAGATGAGGCCGCACTAATGTTGAATAGAGGGGAACGATCACATCCCTCGATCTGCTGGCAATGCTCCTAAATATACAGCCCAAAATGCCGTTAGCCTTCCTGGAAAGAAGGGCACACTATTGACTCATATCCAGCTTCTCGTCCATTGTAATCCCTAAGTCCTTTTCTGCAGAACGGCTGCCTAGCCATTCAGTCCCTAGCCTGTAGCAGTGCATGGGAGTCTTCTGTCATAAGTGCAGGACTCTGCACTTGTCCTTGTTGAATCTCATCAGATTTCTTTTGGCCCAATCCTCTAATTTATCTAGGTCCCTCTGTATCCTATCTCTACCCTCCAGTGTATCTACCACTCCTCCAGTTTAGTATAATCTGCAAACTTGCTGAGGGTGCAATCTACACTATTCTCCAGATCATTAATGAAGATATTGAAGAAAACCTGCCCCAGGACCAACTCTTGGGGCACTCTGCTAGTTGGAGCCATTGATCACTACACATTGAGCCTGATGATCTAGCCAGCTTTCTATCCATTTTATAATCCATTCATCCAGCCCATACATCTTTAACTTACTGGCAAGAATACTGTGAGAGACCGTATCAAAAGCTTAGCTAAAGTCAAGGAATAGCACATCCGCTGCTTTCCCCTCATCCACAGACCAGTTATCTCATCAAAGAAGGCAATTAGGTTAGTCAGGCATGACTTGCCCTTGGTGAATCTATGCTGAATGTTCCTGATCACTTTCCTCTCTTCTAAGTGCTTCAAAATTGATTCCTTGAGGACCTGCTTCATGATTTTTCCAGGGACTGAGGTGAGACTGACTGGCCTTTAGTTTCTTGGATCCCCCTCCTTGTATTTGTCCAGCTTTTCTAAATAGTCCTGAACCACTTCTTTCTCCATAGCGGGTTGGTCAGCTCCTCCCCATACTGAGCTGCCAGGTGCAGTAGTTGTAGTAGTAAGGCCCACACTTTCCCTGACCACCTCCTTTTCGTTACTCTTAACACCCCTTGCTAGCTGCAACTCCAAGTGTGATTTGGCCTTCCTGATTTCACTCCTTCATGCCTGAGCAATAATTTTATACTCCTCCCTGCTCATTTGTCCAATCTTCCACTTCTTGTGAGTTTCTTTTTTGTGTTTAGATCAGGAAGGATTTCACTGTTAAGTCAAGCTGATTGTCTGCCATATTTACTATTTTTTCTATACATCGGGATGGTTTGTTTCTGCAACCTGAATAAGGATTCTTTAAAATACAGTGAGCTCTCCTGGACTCCTTTTCCCCTCATGTTATTCTCTCAGGGGATCCTGCCCATCAGTTCCCTGAGGGAGTCAAAGTCTGCTTTTCTGAAGTTCAGGGTCCGTATTCTGCTGTCTTGTGTCAGGATTCCTTGTTGCAGGATCCTGAACTTGACCATGTCATGGTCACTGCCTCCCAGGTTCCCATCCACTTTTGCTTCCCCTACTAATTCTTCCCTGTTTGTGAGCAACTGGTCAAGAAGAGCTCTGTCCCTAATAGGTTCCTCCAGCACTTGCACCAGGAAATTGTCCCCTACACTATACATTTGCCCTTCCAGAATATTTGAGAGGCTGAAGATCAGGGAAGCATAAAGATGAGTAAATTAACGGTATTCACAGTGGGTAGATTACACACTGTATGCAGTTCTTCATCCCTAAATAATATATGTAAGTCCGGCTTCTGCTAGCCTGGCTCGTGACCATACTAGCTGAACCACTCTTCAGACAGATATGTGCAGCTGCCTGTGTGCCATTAATGACTCAGTCAGAGAGCACATGTCAGCTGCTAGAAAGACGGGATGCCCTACTGAACAGAACTCGGCTCAGCTGGGGCTTACTGGTGGGTTCTATTTGGTTTTGTCATGGACACACAATATGGCCCAAGGCAAGGCAGCTCTGGGCTTCAGTTTCCTCATTCATACACTGGCAACACTTACTGTGTCACAAGGGGGAAGTTGGGCTTATTTAATAAATGTCTGGCAAGTGCTCTGTGATTTTTTGATACCAGGCACTATACAACCCCAAAGTTTATCTCCGTTAAACTAGATTAGTCATGGTGAAAATACAAGTACATTTACAGCAACTAACAGTCCTGCCATAGTGGGGAGATGGACTAGGTAATTTAATAAGTCTTTTCTGGCGCCATATTCTATCACATAGGGCTGTGTTCCCCAACCTTTTCAGAATGGCATCCCCTTATTTGAAGTAAAACATTTTTGCAGATCCCTTGCACTTACTGTAAAGTAACTCTATCAATGATAACAAGGATAAGCCTCTATAATTTATTTGTGTGTGTGTTTTGCGCTGTTGAGAGACAATACTTGACCCTGGAGAGTAAAGCTTGGTAGGCAATGGTGGAGAGATTTTCTTTGCTTTAGATTATAATAATTTTTGTAGTGACTTGCAAACCTCCCCCATCTCACCTACTGCCTCTCATGATCTTCCAATCCCCCTCCACACACACAAGGGTCATGACCCACTGATTGAGAAACATTGACATGGGAAAGGCCAGCTGCTGGATGTCTGAGGAAGACAGAGAAATATAGGAAGTGATTTTCAAAAATGCTCAGCATTGGCCTTTGCTCTGTTGCCCTCACTTTTGCTATTATAATTTCTAAGGCCACCTAAAGATAGGTGTCTTCCAAAACAGAAAGCCTTCTCCCAGGTGCTTAGAAGCCAAGATTATGCATTTAATCAGCATGGGCAGAGCGGTATGTGGAAAGGTTTTAATGAATTATTCTGGGAAAACATGTCTTAACTTGGATAATTTTGTGTTGGCATAATGTTTAAGATGGATCTTAAAAAGGGGCTTGACTAAGTCGAGGGTGGTGGCTTTTCATACCGGCTCAAGCAGGTCATGCCAGGAGTAGAGACTAGTGTGCAAGAAAGTGCAAAGACGGCCATGAGTAAAGCTGATGAGCAGGGCGAAAAGACTGGTGTTGCAGGTGGAGCAGAGGAGATGACACAATAGGCGACAGGAGGCTTGAACCACTGCTGAGCCCAGGTAAGGGAGTTTCAAAGAGGCATCCTGTGGCTCCCTGGCACCATAGTTTAGAGCAGATTGAGGGCTGTTCTACATTATGTCCCAGGTGCAATGTCCTCCAAAGAGCTGTTTGTCAGCTGGGGGTCACCAGAGCACAGCTTGCTCTGGCCACATCTCTGGCCTAGGAGGGGGGTTTGTCAACCTAGGATACACAATTTCAGCTATGCAAATAGTGTAGCTGAAGTTGGAGTATCTTAGGTCGACTTACCAGGCTGTCTACAGGGCAGCGAGTCAACTGCTGCCACTTCCCCATCAACTCTGCTTCTGCCTCTTGTGAAGGTGGAGTTCCAGAGTCGACAGGGAGCGTGCTCAGGGATCAATTTATTGCATCTACAATAGACATGATAAATTGATCCCCAATAAACTGATCACTGCCCGTTGATCCGGCGGGCAGTGAAGACATGCTCTCTGATTCTGGAGGCAGAGGACCAGCTACATTGACTTTGGGTAACCAGATATCCTGATATTATCGGAGCCATCCCAATATTAGGGGTTTTGTCTTTTATATACAACTATCCCTCTCCGCAAAAAAAGTGTCTCGATTTTTCACACTTGCTCTCTGGTCACTGTACACTGGCTACCCATCAGGCTTCCTACAGTAAGGGAATTGCCAGCTGGCTGGCTAAGCTGGCTGTACACTGGTTCAAAGACATCACAGTGGGGCTCAGCCTATTGTCAGGTAAAAGGGAAGAAAGACCTATGGAGGCTCTTAAGGAACCTATAATTGGAAAAGAGCTGTTGGGTCACTTAGTCCTCTCCATACTAATTATTACCATGCATTATTTGTTATAATAGCCCTCATGTGCAGTTTGATACAGTATAGTTATAAATGTGCTAAATGTTGAGGTTTCCATTACTCTCCTTGGGAGCCCACACCACAGGCTAACTGATGCTACTGTGATTCTGTCTCTTACTCTTAATCCATCTCTACTTTTATTTTTAATGAATAAAGTTCTTATTCAACATCTCATTTACATCTTGGTTATTGATTTATGGAGATTGTCACCCTCTCCTTTTCTGTGGCTTCATTGTTCAATCCTTTCTTATTATATGACAGGATGAAATTATGGCTCTGATGTCACACATATTGAACCACATTTCATGTTTATGTTGTTTTACCCATAGGTTCAGAACTTTTCCTCTCTTTCCTCTCTACTTTTCCCCCCACAGGACTCTGGAGTTTCATAAACACCTGACATTTCATTTCTTGGTAGTAGATCTTTAAACCTTTCACTTGAATACTTAATTTGTTCTTTAACTCCGGATTTGCAGACGTAAAACATTTTTATTAAATTGAGCATAACGAAAACCCTGGTTACAAAGGAGATATTTTATTTCGGTCATATGTCGTTTCATAATTTTTAGCATATCATAACTGATAATCCTGTTGGAGCTATAACTGGTTTGTTAGCAATTCAGAAGACCAAAGATCCCAATTCAATAATGTGATTAACTTTAAGCAGGTATTTTAAGATGAACATATGATAGAGTGTTGTGTTAAATCAGGGCCAAAATTGTGAGCCATAGAAATTAAGCAGTTCATTATCACCATTTGCCAACTTAGCTTTTCTGGTGTCATGCTTTGGTTCAGCTTGCAAACAGGCTGCAGTGTGCATGCTATATCTTCTCAATGACATGGAAGCAGAGTTCAACAGCATTCTGTATATTCTTTCAGCAACTTATACATTTTTTATCATTGATATAAAATATTAAATAAAATGCGCATAGCAGACATACATAAAATGCTCAGCAAAGGAATAAGAGGTTCATTTATATCGCTTGATTTTTACAGCATGAATTTAGCAGTGCGGGGAAACACAGATTGTCATAAGGGTGGCAAATCTTGAAATGGTAAGATAGTAAAGAGCTAAGGATTCAGAAGTGGCATGGCATCAGGTTAGGTCAGTGTCTTTTGTCCTTTGTTAATGGTATATTTAGATGGTTCCCTCATTACAAATAATTCCATGTCAACTTTTTCACAGATGAAACATTACAGCTATGTGTGAGAAGATAGTGACTTCAAAGCCTGCCTTCCCTCATTAATCAACATGTGGAAAAGCACTAGAGGTAAAGCTGAGCTAACCATGGGTTAGATTACTCCCAGGGGAATTCTGCACCACTGCATAATGTAGAATGTTGCAGAAATTAATGGCAACAAACGGAAACAGTTAAAACCTTTAAAGAGTAAACTGCCATTGCTGTCGACACCGGAGGGTTTCCCCAAGAAAGCACATCACACCACCAACTTATGGCAAAAAGCAAATCGGCTGCATATTCTATTAAATTCCACAACAAATTAGTCAATAACTACTTAACATTACATTACGTCCCTGCTCGGCAATGCTTATTTCAGTCCAGGGTTCCCACTAGTCACCATTCAATGGGCCTCCAGGACAAAATTCCCGTCTCAAAGGACTGGCCCTGATACAGGATGGAGTACTCTTAAATCTTTACTTGTTAATAAGGTCTATGTTCATAATTGCTATTCTCTGCCAAATTTAGCCCTCTTCTGCATTCTGATTTCATCTGACTCCTGTGTTTGGGGTTGAATGGTCACAGAATCTATCTACAATCACCACCAGAAACTCATGCCCATGAAGTTGTGGCCAAAGAAAACAGGATATTGTGAGAGGGTGCTAGCAGAAAAACTGCTTAGATAAACCTCTGTCACTCTAGCTCCAATTAAGTGAGGTAAATTACAGCTGGGTAGGGCACCTGGCCCTGATTGGTGAAGTGGGAACAGCTGCCGCCTCTTCAGGCTGGGCCTGGACAAAAGCCCCAGGGGAAGGAAGCCAAGGGGGGAACTGGGAAGAGGGAAAGCTGCTCTAAGAGAAAGCAGGGAGGAATGGCTTGCACCATCCTTCTCCTGCTGGTAGACAAGCAGAAAGGCACTGTGTATATTGTGGTGAAAAGGTAGCAGGAACACTACTTGTAAAATAAAGCACCAGGTGAGCACTGCAGTCAAGGACTCTGAGTGACTTTCTGGAGCAAAACGCAGGCAGGAGCCCGGAGGGCCCTGCAGGGACCCCATTACAGATGTAATCACACAAAAATCATCAGCCACTGACTAAACCAATAGAGACCAATGCCTCACTCACCAGTTCACCACCAGAAATGTCAACACCACAAAACAGAGATAACTGCCAGATGCACCTAAAGCCTAATCCCTTAATGTAGTGTAAAACAGACCATGGGAAAATGCCTTCCTGTCTCCAATATGGTGACCACAGCAATAGAGTTCAGCGTCCTACCAAACACACACCTTTCAGAGAGGATTACCCACCAAGCTGGATAGCCCAATCCATGGCCAACATCAGACAGCGAACATGGGGTGGGACAGTGGGAAAGAGTGAGCTACTGGTGAAGAAGCTGAAATATGCTGAGTCTCCCAGTGGATTATCTTTGATCGCCCACATCATGCAAGGAGTTAAACCATAACAGTGCATAGGACGCCGTTTCAAAGCATATGGCTTGCTGTGTCCCAGGGAAGGGTACATGACAGCCTGGCAAACCTGCAGCCACAGGAGATTCCGGTTTGGGGCCGGCAGAATATTTTTAAAAACCATAGGAGGCCAGTGTTAATAGTTTTGCAGGGAACCCTGAGTTTGCTTTTTCTGGCCCTGACACCTATTATGTACATAACACAACACATTGGAATTTAAAAAGGAATAAACAAACAGCCAAGCTTAAGCTGCAGGAAATTCAGCACATTAAAGCTTTATGAACAAATGATGTATGGGCTTTTTTATTAATCCAAGTCACAGAAATGTTCTCCCACAAGTCAGTGACTAACCTTCCAAATATGGGAATAAACATGATCAACTGCATGAGCAACACTAAATACAAAAGCACCAGATAATTGACTCATGACCCACCAAACCGCAGGGTAACACACTCCTCCCAGCAGCAGAATGACCTGGTGACAGCTCCTGTACCACAGGAGATCCTGTCCCCTCCCACAGGCCATTCTGACTGGAAGTAGGATTCTGAACCATGACCTTAAAGGTGAAATGCAGGAGACATCCTGCTGGGCCAAAGCCTCCCAATCTAGTCTGGATTTTGCCCTTTCTCTCCCCTCAGGAAGCTGTACTGCATGTCGTGGACAAAGTGTAACCATCTATTTGTAAAGTGAGGTTTAAAGATCTGCTGAAACATTCCAGCTACACCACTGCAGCTAAAAGTCTGTAACTTAAGTTCCAGGTGCACTGAGTCATTCGCAAAGCATGGTATCGTCATCACAATAAGTTATATCTTTAAGACATGCACTAATAACATACAGTGTTATTAGAGAAATATAATGCAGGAAGAGAGAGCAGAATATAGAACAGTAATAGGAAAAGTTATGGTAAGGTATTGAATGAGCAAAAATCAGGCTACATGTTAAATACGAATACCTTATTTATGTTACATATGGTGTTTTAGTCAAAGTAAAATGCATGAAAAAACCTTTAACTCAATATCTCTCTATCTTTGGATTTTCTATAGATGCCAGCCATGTGGTATCCAACGCCGAGGAAAAATTTGAAACATGGGTGCCTAAAGCTAGACCATCTCAATAAAAAGAGCCTGTGGTTCAGAGATGCCAAACACCAATAGGAGTAGTGAGTGCTCAGAATCTCTTAAAATCAGGCTGATTTACTTAGGTGGCTATACATGAATTTACTTTGGTACCCAATTGTAAAATGCAGTTTTATGAAAGTTTTCTTGATTTTTAAAGATTAAAAAAAAAGAAAAAAGAACAGTGCTGTTGTAGCTGTGTTGGCCCCAGAATATTAGAGAGACAAGGTGGGTGAGGTAGTATCTTTTATTGGATCAACTATGGTTGGTTCAAGACCAGTTCCACGCATATACAGAGCTCTCGCCCACAGAGGTTGGTTGAATACAAAATATTTCCTCACCCACCTTGTTTCTCTAAGAGAAAGAACATTTATTTTGTTTTTGTATTGAAATGCACCACCAGGATGATTCTGAAAAGGGAAGGGGTGCTTGCTCCATTACTTACGACAACAAAAACTAGACTGGTCAAAATACTGGACATAGGAACAAGCATTTACCAGCAAGGAAGGAGATGAGCTAATAGGTCTATCCTGTCACTAATTTCTATGATTTGAATGTGAAAAAGGACTCTGGCTGGGGACTTCAGTGGGAAAAAAAGGATAAGAAAAAAAATCTAGAACATGGGCCCCAGCATCTATTTTCTCAAAGATCAAACATCATGTGTACGCTCCCATGGATATAATGGCAGCATGTGATAAGAAATTCTTTACTTGGAGTTAACATTCATAACACAGGTTTAAGATTAGCAGCCATGTTAGTCTGTATCCGTAAATAAGATGAGGAATACTTGTGGCACCTTAGAGACTAACCAGTTTATTTCAGCATAAGCTTTCGAGGGCTATAGCCCACGAAAGCTTATGCTGAAATAAACTGGTTAGTCTCTAAGGTGTCACAAGTATTCCTCGTCTTATTCATAACACAGAAAATCAATCTGGAGAGTTTTCTTCTAAATGTGTCCCATGGTTAACACGTCATTTTATCAAAGCTTTACTTTTCTCATATAAACATGTCAGATGGTTTACATGGTGCAAGTCTAGTAAACATTGTGAAAGGATACTAATGTGTGCTGGATGCATATTCGAGATGCAAGTGCCATAAAACATATGCACACACCCCCTTATACCCTTCACTCCAGATCCTTGGCTCAACTTCTCGAACCAGCTATGGAATCCGACGATGTAGGGGAGTCCCTGAGTGCCATAAAACCTACATGGCTGACTCTACACTATGTTCTCATGACTTGGCTTAGGAAATGGGGCCAGAACATAGTGGCATATTGGCTATTTGGGGGTATTACAAGTTGGCGAAAGTTTGCCCAGCGCTTAAGCTGCTCTAGTGTAGCCAAAGGCCAGTTTAGCTTTAAGCCAGCTCCACATTCAAGTGAGATGGAAAGGTGGTTTAAAGCCACCTTTGATTTGCCCACCATCAGCTGCATCAATTGAGTCTTTGATTTCTAACAAAATCTGAGTTTTTTTCCAACTGGGTTGCACAAAACTCAGGGAGGAAAACTAGTCTTGTTAAAGCATCAGCCAGAGAGCCCAGAGTTTCAATTCCTGATTTAGCTATAGGAATGGACAGTAGGAACCCACCAACCTTGTTGTATCTCAATTTCCCAACATGAAAAATGAAGATGATAATGTTTAACACCTCTTAGATCTGAAAGTGCTTTGCAAAGGTGGTTAAACATTATCATTATTAAATATACCCTCTTCAGATGTAAAATTTTGTTAATTGGCATTTGTAAATCCTTTTGAGAATCTTTGTTAGGTATTACAGAGGTGAAAGGTTGCTTTTATAATGACTGTGGCTCATTCTAAGCACCAATCAAAGTTTCCTGTGCTGGAACACTCTAGAGCATGTGCCTAACTTTAAGTATGTGCATAAATCCCTTTGAAAACTACAGGACTTAAATAATTGCTCAATTGTTTTCATAAATAGCGTTGGATGTAGTCATATACTTAAGTGCTTTTCTGAAGTGGACCCCTAGTGAGATAAGGAATACAGCTTCTTGCACGACAGAGTCAAAGATAAAACAATTTGGGCAAGAATTATAATATTTCTGGAGTGATTAATATAGGTCTTCCAAGCCATGCGTAGCACAGTTCTCAGTTTAGCCATCTGTGTTTACTAGTGTTTTTTGGCCATTCTCCAGGCATACCAGCAGGCCTGCCGATGAGAATACAATATAATTTTTCAAGTATGTGGTATTGATGGATGTCAAAGACAGTGTTTTCAACCACTATAACTTTACCTAAGGCATTAAGCCTGGGGCCTGAAATGTGCTAGATATATAAATATATTTGTTATGCACTCATGCTCTGTGGTGAAGCTGACTTTGTCAAGATTGAGTATGTAGGGGTCGGTACAACAAAAGTACCCCCAAAACCAAGACAGTCCTGTTCCTCCAGCTCATGTGGTGGAAATGCAGCTGCAGCCTGAGCTACTTGCATATAAAATAGATTATCTGACTCCCAAGGTTAGCACCTGTCACTACTCTCCATGGCCCACTGGTGTCATAACCCTCATGTGGCCTCCCACATGGTGAATTTCCCCAAAAAGCCCAGATGATGCTCAGGGTCCTCTGCAATAGACACCATAGCCCCATACAGGGCTATCCCCTTACAAAAATCAGCCATAGCTAGACTTTCTCTGCCCTTAGAAAGAAAGAGAGAAATCTTGCCATCACAGTCAGTGGGAGAGTTGCTGGCGCCCACAATCAAGGAAGGCTGAGCCATAGACCATGGTGCATGTTTAATAGTTCCTGTAGGACTCTGATATTTAAACTCTGCTTGAGCTTGAAAGAAAAACAATTCTATCTGGTTCAGATCCAAAGGCATAACTAACTAAAGACTGTGATGAACATTGAACAATAAAAGTGACAAAGAGTTCTGTGGCACCTTATAAACTAACAGATGTATTAGAGCATAAGCTTTCGTGGGTGAATACCCACTTCGTCGGATGCATCCACTGACGAAAGCTTATGCACTAATACATCTATTAGTCTATGAGGTGCCACAGGACTCTGTCATTTTTGCAGATCCAGACTAACACGGCTACCCCTCTGATATTGAACAATAAAGCATATCTAAAGCCATGGACCAACTTATCTCCCCCTTTTCACTACCATCACAGTTATGATGATTACACAAGTGGTAGGGAACAGCCTGAGACGGAAAATGGCTTGTATGAGGGCAAAAGGCATTCTCTGTGAGGGGTACTTAGGTTTGAAAGTCAGTCCAAACCAGTCCCAATCCGTTGACCTTCAGGACATGCTCTAATGCCCATTGTTTTTTCAGTAGCTCTGAGAGGACTCAGTGGAAAATTATAACGATTGTAAGGCAGGAGACATCTTGGGTGCTGGTCCCAGATGATGGAATTAACTCCTGCAGGAACTAAGGACCACTGGAAACCACCCCACTTTCTACTTCAAGTGCAAGAGGCACTTCTTTCATTTGCCTTCTCCAGCTTAAACACAGTAGCACAAACGTTTTAAAAAATCCCAAACTCAACACAATCATAATAAAAAACATCCACTGTACATACAATTCTCCTCCTAGAGATAAGAGGAGAGAAAGAATCAACTTCACATGAGAGATGTTCATCACCACACTTAATTGGCAGGTTCTCAGATACTAGGGTGACATGGAAACTTACAGAGAGCAGAAGATTCTGAATGTGGTTTCAGCTGCTGAGTTATACCATGTGTTAATTATTGGGGGAAAGGGTGTTACAAGAATAGTCTGTCTTTTTAAAATACACCCAAGAGTGCTTAGAGCAAAGGTTAGGTTTTTTTTAATGAGTAGAATAAATAAAATAAATCTGCCTGTAGTACAGTGCAAATGGCCTTTCTCCCACCTTCTCCATGCCCCAGATGTTTATAACAGAACACTATGTGATCCCTAAGGTGAAGCAAGGAAAAGGAAAATATCTACTAATCCCAATAACTCCTGCCTTCGAATACTCAGCTGAATTCTCCATTGAGGAAGCTTGCTTTGTTGCCTATAACTTACCTCTTCTCGATGTTCTTCTCCGGAGCGTTGAATATACCACCTGATCGAGGCTTGCTGGGACTTAGGAATGCATTCCAGAAAAGTTGAATTAAATTCAATGCCAAAAATCACCTTTTCATCAGCAGTTTCATGACTAATACCTGGAAAGCAAACATGGTACAGAAGATTAACCTTGACCTGATTTTTAAAGCAATGGGAAAATAGATTGATTCAAAACAGATGCAAGTGAACTATAAAATAAGCAAAAGGAAACAACTTTTAGCTTAAAATGTAACTGCTAAGACGTAGAGGCGGCTGCTAACTTTCCTCCAGTGCAACTGTTTTTTGAGAGGTTAGTAAAATCTGTACCACTGCCTTACTTAAATTTAAAGAGAGACAGTCAATACTGGTGAATTAGATATTTTACCTATATTTTTCCTCTGCTCCATCCCTTGTGTACCCAGTGGAGACTGAGCAGAGTAAAGGTGGGGTGGCCATAAGTGTTGGTTGTAGTTCCTCCAATTCTGAGAACCACCAGGGATCACTTTAGCGCCATGCATACTTTAGAGCAGACTCAAGGCTATCTGAAACCACTCCCTTTTAGTGGCCACTTACTAGGCAGTTACTGCTGGTGCTCAGTATGTTCCAGACAGGGCACTGAACTAGAAGTAAGGAGATTTGGCTTCTTGTCTTGGCTCTGCCAATGACCTTGGAAAAGTTACTCCATCTCTCTGTGCCTTTGATTCTCCTCCCAGCCTTTGTCTGTCTTGTGTATTTAGACGGCAAGAGCTTCAGAGCAGGGATTATCTCTTGCACTCCCCTGGTGCAGTACCTAGCACAATAGGGCCCCCATCACAATTGGAGCTGGGAGGTGCTATCATCATATATTTATTATCTGTTATTAAGTTATTATTATTAATCTGCCAGGGGCTGGATGGGGGTGGCACAAGGCCATCTGAACCTGTTTTAAAGCACCAGAGGAAATACCCAACAAGCTACTTAAGCTAGCCATAGATTCCATTTTTGCCCTATACTGGGGCTTGGGATTGAGTTCATATTAGTGCAACATTTCAGTAATTTTGTATTTATTCAGCAAAGACAATAACGTCAATAACCTTTTCTCTACCAAGAGATACCTGACAGCAGCAGTTGGGCTGGCAACACTACAGTAACCCTAAGCTCTGTGGCATATCTCAGATACCACTATGTAGTAACTGTGGGTGAATCGTGAGAGAAATCAATGGAATTTTGGGCATTAACTTCAATGGAACCAGGATTTCACTCTGACTTTTTAATGATCCCTGAGGTATACATGCACAGTGAGAGCCCAGTATACCGTGTAACAGACTGGTCTTTGATCGCATGGCAGACAGCCTTAATTTTTGCTGTGAACTACGCTGAGTTCTGCAGCAGGCTTCCAGCACCACAGTGACATGACAATAATCAGAGTTTGATCAAAGGGAGCAGCTTCTACTAGCTCAAAAATTAAACACAGCAATGCTATCAGTACTGTTGTGACTGGGCTGTTCATTTTAATAATTGACTGTAAAAACCCCAGACTAACTCAAACTTCAGTTTTGAAAGCTTTTCATTTAGTTTATGCTGCCACAGACATTGCAGTGTAACCGCAGGATTTAGCATTGACCGTACACGCTGTAAGTGAACTGCAGCAGTTGCCAAGGGAGTGAGCCAGACTGTTTGGCAGCTGGGAGAGGGGGATTTCTTGTTGAAGGGAGGGGAAGGCTCTCGTTAATAAAGGGAGTATTTAAGTAGCTGCAGGCAGGGGAAACTGGGGGGTTTGGCAGCTGGAACAGGGCTTGGGACTTTTTTCAAATGTGTGTGTGTATTAGGGGAGGGAAAAGGACTATTTCCTGCTTCCTCAGAGGTTTTCTCACTTGGATCTCTCTCTAGATACTCCGCAAGGTCCTGGCGTCTCACTCATGGTGGTGTATGGGATATTTATATATATTGCCTCATTCCTCCCCTCATGCGGGTTTCTGCTGGTATCTCTCCTCTATGGAGAGTTGTGGAGAGGGGGTTGTTTTTGCCATTTACTTCTTTTAAGTTCCCATGGCTCAGTGAGTCTAAATGCTGAACAAGGGCTGAATGGAGAGTATTTGGGGATTCTAAATGCCTGGGCATTAGCTGCCCAGATATCTCCAGAGGCCTAGTTGCAAAGAGCATAGTAAACAGACAGACACACTGACCGTACACATCTTCTTGGAGGAAGAGGCACAAATACTTACTTTCTTCCACATCCCAGCACTGAGCGACTGGGTCTCCGTATTTGACATCTTGCCTCCTGGCTCGCCTGTAACAAGAGCATTAAAATTTATAATACTTGAGGCATAATTGCTGGAATTCAGTAACAAAATGCGGAGGAGCTCGGCAGATGTGGGACCGCAGCACCCCTGCCCTATCATTGGCAATTACAGCCCCAAGTAAATCCAGCCTCGCTCTCAAGTGGCATTTGGCACAGAGAGATTTGTACAAATGGCACAACGAGACAGGCCGGTGATTTAAGAAAATCACTGTGGGGAGAGAAGAGGGTGAGTGCAGTCCAGTGGCAGAGACAGCTTCCAAATCAGCTATAGGAGCTTTGCCAGATCCAAAGGCAGAACAGATGCTGTGATCTAATGGGCCAAATCATCCTGGAAACCATCAGAACCCTCAAAACCTTACGTCATGTAAACCTATGAGGTTCAACAGACCACATTTCTGACGCAATTCAAGGCCAACACAATGTAACAGGCCAAACATCAATCCCTTCTTCTGGAGCCTTGAACCCAAAGATTTGACCTATTCATCAAGCCAAGGAGCTCTATAAATAATTGAGTCCTCATTCTCTATCTCTGTACGCAATGGAAAGAAAGCATTGCAGTCTTCAGCAACACCCAGGGGGGCTTAACTTGTTCACTAATCTTGGGTTTTATATTTCTCTTCTCATTTATATTTCTCTGAATTTATTCTGGTTCAATTTGGCTTAGGGGGAAATGTACATGGCTGCATAATGAATGACACTGTAACCCACAACTCATTAACTACAATAGCTCATTTCATTGTTTAGGTCCAGTACTGCAGTCCTTAAGGAAGCAAAGCTCTGATCACACATCAGCAAGCATGGGCCCTTATTGTAAACAAAGCTGGGCAACATTTTTCAATTTAGTTTATATGACCAAAAGTCTTTGTGTGTGTGGGAGGAGGGTGTATCTTTTTATAATTTTCTGATTTGAACCAAATTTTGTTTCAATTTTTCAGAACTGCCAGCGAACCAAAAAATCAGTAATTCGCTCCAATTGTAAGGACTGCCCACAGAACAGTTTCATTGAAGGTGTGGACGAGGAGGCTGGGGAGAAGCCTTGGAACAGTAGCGTGAACTGAGAAATTCTGGCTGACCCAGTCAGAATACCAGTAGGGGGAGCTAATACCAACTCAGTCATGCTATTAGCCTTCTAGAGTACAGCATGAACTCCCTCCATCTGGCTCAGGCAGAGTTCAGATACGGCTCCCGTGGTCCTTTCTCTTTTGGGAGGCTGGTGCTGCAGCTGGTATTAGCCCAGCACAGCACTTGTGTAACCTATACCAACACACTGACTCTCCATTCCTCGCTAGTCCATGGATAGAGGCTTGTAAACTCTAAAGCACTTGAGCTATGAGACCTGTGTCTTTTAGCTTAGACAGCAGCAGCTCATCCTTTTCAGTTCTTGCTGCCGATGACCCATCCAAGGGTATCATGTGAGAGTCACACTCCCTGTTGTGATTGTGCCTGGCTCCCATGCAGAGGTACAAGAATGGGAGGCACCTTGAATCACTTCCCTCCTTTACACACTCATGCAGAAGTGGCCACAATCTATCCCTTTGCCTCAGAACTTGGTATCTTAAAGCACGTAGCATAACAATAAGTACAGTGATCTTGTTACGTTAGATGCCCTAGCACAGTTATCGCTACTCACATTAAAATGCTGCACTGTTTTCATAGCACTCCCACAATAATGTGGACAAAGTTATGTCTATAATTTACCTAAACACCATGTTGAAGAAGTGTAACTTGTTTTCGCTGGCCTAGAAACTCAATGGGAACCTCTGAAGCCCATAATGTAGAGAACATGAGTGGGTGGATTTTCCATAGGAATTCTATACATATCCTTACCTTTTAGAAGTTGGTGCATATCTGGAACATGAGTTTCCATCCCAAGCGCAGTATGGGTCTCTGGCAAGGCAGCAGTCTGCACAAGCCTTCCCATACATGTGACATCTGTGCAGGGAGAGCTGAACCAATCCATCTCTGGAACCAATGTACAATTGTTGCTGCAAATCAGGCAAGGTGAATGAATTAGAGGCATTCTTCAAACAAATATTTTAAATGTTCTCTTTCTCGATACCACCCTCACAATCTTTCAAGTCTTGGCCCAGATTGTATTGAATGGGAGAGAATTTCACATTTATTGTAAAAAGTTTCTCAGGGCACTGTGTGTGCTGGCCAGCCTCCATCCACTGCAGATGACATGATGGTGGAAAGAACTGTGGAACTGGAATGCCAAGAATCTAAAACACTTTTAGCATGTTGGCATGAATTTACAGTATCAAAAATCAGTAGCAATTCACAACAAAAGTAACTTTACTAATAATTGGCTAGAGGAAGATAGATCTTGATATTAAGCTCAATAGTCATGGAGACATTTCTAGTTTATTGACTATATATCTAAAAGTGCATGCTTCAGGGTTTCAGAGAGTCATCTGCACAGGTCAGGAAGAGAATTTTTTCCGTCCCATGTATTTTTTTATCACCTTCCTCTGAAGCATCAGGGATGGCCTTGGCTGGAGATGGGATATTGGATAGGGTGGGCCACGGCTCTGAGGTGACATTGAGCATTCTCTCTCTCAGGTACTTGGCTGGCTGATTCTTGCTCACAGGGTCTAACTGATTGTCAAATGTAAGATTGCAAAGGCGTTTTTCCTCAGGTCAGATAGACAAAAAGCCCCAAGGTCACTGCCATTCTCGGCAGCATGTGGGTGCAGGTCATCTGCTAGGATTATCTCACCTAATCATTTTCCTGCCACTGCAGGGACCTGCCACTTCGGTCTCTCATCTATTCTCTGCCTGTAGCACATAACAGTTCAGTTTCCTGTGGGGAATTGCTTTGTTCTCATTTCAGTTGTTGGGTTTAGCATGTGGGTACTGGATGGTGTTGATGGCCTGCAACATACGGGAGGTCAGAATAGATGGTTTGGTAGATGGCCTGTAAGATACAGGAGGGCAGACTAGATGGTTTAGTGGTCCCTTCTGGCTTTAAGCTATGACCCTGACATGTAATTCATGATACTTGGATGATCTCGGGCAAATAACTTTACCACTCTGTGCCTCCTCAGTTTGGTATTTAAAATGAAGAATATTAATACTTTCTTTCTCCCACCTTTTATGACTTCTGTAGTTAGACTGTAAGCTCATAGATTGGGGACTGCCTCTTACTATGTGTATGTACAATGCTAGGCACCATGGAGCCCTGATCCCTATTTGGGATCCCTAGCGGTGCTGCTTGTAATACTGCTACTATAACTAATATAATAAAATAATAATAATAATAATAATAATTAATGTCTCATTAAATTGACAGATTATACAGAGTCCAATTTTTGTTGTGTCTGGAAACTGTGTGCATATCAATTTCATTCACAAATCCCACATCCATATGACTAAGGATTGTATCCAGGAGTAATAACCAGTTTGTGCATACAAACTACTATTTGAGAGCAAATGTCAATTTTCCAGGCAAACTAGTTCACACTGTACTGTCCCTATGCAGCTTAGGTGGAAGTCTTTGAAAGTTTGGCCAATAAGCAACAGATGTCACCAGCAAAGCAACAAGCTGAATGCTCAAAATACCAAACTATTCATCTGTATTAAACAAGCGTGTGAATTACCTGCTTCAGGGACATCTCCATAGTTGAGATAAATGATGGATGCTGAAAAATTAATGAATGAATGTCAGTGTAACTATTCATTGACATTTGCTTCTGTCTTTAATAGAAAAGATGACATATCTTAACACTCACCTAACAACAAAATAAAGAAAATTACAGATCAATTTTATTGGTTTATCCGGATGTGAAAAAAGATCAAAAATTACAAATTTCAAAAAAAATCCCAGAAAATATTTTCTGCTACTTGCCAATAGATGATTTCTGTACAGAAAGATTGTAATTCACCCTGCACAGAGGACCAGCACGAGGTCTAAAAACTTCATGTAAGCACTATTCTGAAGGCTTAAATGGGACAGCAGGGATGCATGAGTTACTCCTCTTCACCAAAGGTGAATATTACCTCTAGTGAAGTCAATGGATGTTATGCCAATGACTGTAGTAAGAACAGGATGGTCCTGGTATATTATTTATGTTCTATCACATAATGCAACATCTAAGCCTATTGTTTAATGCTGATATGGCTTTAGCAATAATGAATGGTTTGCAGCTGCTCTCTCCTCTTCAATTTTCTGTATTAAAAATATGTAGAGGTAAAATATAAAATGGAGGAATGTCTACTGGGCAAATCCCAACCCTTTCAGTGTTAAATATGATATGGTATGTTTGCCCTTGACGTTATGTTAAAAAAATGCAGCAAATTGGTATACATACTGAAACTCCTGACTACTTGGCAGATCGTTGAGCCATCTTGCTATTTTCAAAGAAATATTTATAATTCATGTTCATGGCAGTGGAAAGAGGACACTGAGAGCCTTTAAATCAAGAGGATTCTCATCCCATAGATGATGTATCAAAAGGCACATAGAGAGATTAACTCAGTAATATCAGAGTCTGTACTAGTGCTGGGTGAAATCATTGTGTCTGATTTCAAACTCACTTGAGCATTCTGAGTTAGAAAGATCGAGTACAACACCACTGTTCTTAGGTTTGCAATGCACTTAGGAGAGAGTCTATGAAAAACGGGCAGATGGTGGGGAGAAAGGCAAACACTAACAAAACAGTCAGGTGAGAAATGAAGTAGAGCTGGATTCAATGAAAAGGGAACAGTGAGAGACTGCCAAAAAGGAAGAGAGAAATACTGGGAATGAAAAAATAAACAAGCAGACACATTCAATTCTCCATCACTCGGGTGGAAATCCAAATCAACTCCACTGCCATCAACAGAGTTAATCAGGATTTATGTCGGTGTAAGAGAGCGCAGTATTTGGTGCAGGATATATACCATTTATAGGCAATTCACTGGAGCTGGCATGACTCAGGCTCCAGAATAAACCCACCCCAAAACAAAACAAATCAAGAGATTGATTTAAAAGTCATTAGACTTTTAAAAAATAGCAGATATTTCATTCATTTTATTTGCTTTGTGTTTTTTGTTTGTTTTGTTTTTAACCTTGATCGTTCGTGTTTCAAGGTTTTCTCCATGACCATGAAGGCTGAAAACATTTTAAAAGTGATAATAGGGATTGCAGGACTTTAGAAGTTGAGGCTTTAAGAAAAACACTAAAAATCCAGCTGTGAGACGGGTGAGAAAACTACAAGTTGGCAGCAGTGCTGTACATAAAAACACTTTTTAGGAGCTTGAAAATTCATGTTCTTTTTGATTCAATCACCTCTGGAAAACCAAAAGATCTCAATGTTAAAAATAAATTAAGTTTAGGAACTTGCACTAGTTCTGAGAAATTAATTGCTTCAGAAGTTGAACTCCACAAGGCTTAAAACTCCCCTAAACTATTCTTTGATGTTCAGTGGCTGTTAAGGCTTACCTTGAAAATCTGCAGCTCTTCCAGTACTACCTCCTCCAGAGTCCACTTCTCCTTTGTAATACTCACAACCTTCAGTACTGTTCCCATGTCTGAAACAAAGGGATGTAGTACACAAAGCAGTTCTCGTGTTTCAGTATTTAAGTACAGTTTGTTGCTAACTGATTTAATGATGACTCTCCTTCCCATTCTTTTTTCTAAGTGATGTTCTAAACTTCAGTTATAAAGAAGATAAAAAAAGAAACTACACATCAGAGATCATGCTTAATGTAGCCAGGAATTTGCTTTCTAAATACATTTATCCATCCTAGGTACTTGTATGCCCCCCCTTATTGTAACATTTGCACAACTTACAATTTTTAATGTATTTAACCTCAGAATACTCTGTGAGACAGAGCTATTATCACCATTTTACAGGTGGGGAACTGAAACTCAGCAAGACTTGCCCAATTTCACATGAGAAATGTGTGGGGGAAGCAAGGATTTGAACCAGGGTCTATTAGGTCCTACTCTAGTGCCTTAGCTATTGGATCATCCTTCTTTTTCAGTAAGAACTTATCTATTTAAACAATTTTAGGGACCATAAAGCGACTAAAGTCCTTTGCTGAATAGGAGTCTTAGTGACTACCTATGCAGTGCCATGTGACCAAGCTTAAAACTGAACTGAAGTGCTTTTATAATTATTCTAAACAGTTATTTAAGATCCCAAAGCATTAAGGGTGGAGCCCTCGCACTTGCTGAGGCCCAAATGGGGGACATGTAGTGTGACAGTGACCCAAAGTCAGGGATACAGAAATGTTACTAATGCAGAGATTTCAATTGCACTGGGATCCCTTATTTTAATGTAAACAACTCTTTGGATCACTTCAGCTCCATGATTCTGCATTTCTGCTGTAAATAAAATACAGTTATAATAACGAAGGGACACCAAAGCTGTGCAGCATTTACTATCTGGGATTGCAATGGGTACGTGCCTGAAAATGAAGCCCAGTTGAGAGGTGTGCCTGAGCAATGCCTTTGAAACACTCACATCCCACTTGGCCCTAATAGAGGACTCATGAGTTGTACAAAGCCCTGTGCTTGGGTTGTACGTTTTCTTGCCAGAATACAGCGCACATAGAGAGAGAGGTTGGAAGTCTAGTGAACTGAATATTGCACTGAGCGTTAGGCATGCTGGAGTTCTAATCCCACCTCTGTCATTGACTCACTGTGCCTCAGTTTCCCAAACTCAGCAGAAATTACAACACCTCCCTACCTCAAAGGGAGTTGACATTTGCACATCCCTTTAAAGAGATCAGGCTTGATCATCTCCTGGGACTCCCCAGTGGTGTAAATTCCAGTTGGTGGAGTCCCAGCATCTCAAGGGGGCTAGCCAACCCTGCCCCAGAAACACAGCGGCTGGTGAAGGGGCATGGCCTGGATGTCTGGAAGATGCAAGGCAGGACTGAATCAAGCCATTTCGTACTAAATATTATGGGTGGAGTTAAAACAAGAAATAAAACTAGTAGTATTAAAAGGACAAAAATAAATGTTAAAGCAAAGTAGGGGACTACAGCTGATCATATCCCTAGCACTTAAAGTGGAAGTTAGAAAATGTCACTACCTGCCTTCTGTGTTAGTAATGTCAGTACCCTTTTCTGGAGTTGCATAGATACGGAGGGCTGAAATATCTATACGTAACAGTCAGCCTTTCTACATTCTCCAGCAGTGTTGGTGAAACATATTTTAAGCTCCTGATCTTCTGGTGGCCTAAACCTCCCAAGTTATTTGGTGTATTTTTATGCACTCATGATATAATCTTAGCAATATTATCTTTCCACCTGAATTTCCACAGGATAGATGTAAAATATAAGATGAAATAAAACCATGTACTTCTGGGGAAAAAACAGCTCACTTTTTAACTAAATGATGCTGAAGCTGATAATTTTCTCCCTATTCAAATTATGGATCACCACCTAGTGACTACGTAGTACCTAGCCACCTCCAAATCTCTGCACTAAAGAAGAATTATAAGGAAGAATTAGATGTCAGTGCTATCTATCAATAGCTAAATCAACAGGAGGCTATTGACCTCAAATAAGTTCATTTTGTATGAAAACCTTCTGCAGTAGAGGATAGCACAAAACCGAATGCAAATTCTAGAATTTCATGTGTTAGAGGCCTCAAATCTACCTTTTCTGAATGTATGCTTAATTTTTTCCATAATTTTTCAGCATGTGTTACATGTGAGTAATCGTGTGTGTTTGCATGTTGTGTGTATGCTTCAGATGTATCTTTTATACTTGAACTGTAGGGGCTTCATTGTATTTGAAAGTGCATGATTACTTTCTTCCTTTGATTGCTGTCAGAAAGACTTCATTCAGAGAGACAAAGCAATGAAGGCCCTCCAAGATTAGGGCAGTGCTTGTTCCTGGATAGCCAACTGTGTTCTGAGAGCAAGTCCCCTGAAGTTCTTCCTCATGCTAAAATCCCAGTCCATCTCACTCTTCACTTGTTGGCCTGAAGTGTATGGATGCTGGAAGACACCTCATGACACCTCGTTTGCCAGTAAAATTAGTACTTGGGCGAAAGGCTGAGTCAAAAGTCCTGGAGACTTAAGTCCTGCACCTGAGAGATCCGAAAGTCACTCCCTTCCCCAGTTTTGTCCTAAATAGTTCAAATTTGTTGAACTTAAGGGCATGCTGCAAAATTCATCTATGTGGTAAAGGGGAGGCAGTGTGGCCTGCTGGAGTGTGACTCAGGAGATCTGGGTTCTATCCTTGGCTCTGCCACTGGCCTGCTGGGTGATCTTGGGCAAGTCACTTCACTGCTCTGTGCCTCAGTTTCTCCATATGTAAAATGGGAATAATACTACCTCTTTGGTAAAAGGAAAGATTCTTGATAGATGAGGACCCCAAATGATCTTCTTTAACCTATTTAGCTTTCCTATGATATTGTCCTTGGAGAACTATGAGAGCTCTTTAATTTACCTGTGCCTAGGAATATAACATCATACTGCCCATCTTCTGCCATGACATGATCCACCACAATCTGAGTTAGCCTGTAGTCCACATTGATTCTGGTAAATACAGGCCCTCCAGTCACTGAGTAAACCGACTTATACATCAGTGGATGGCGTTTTATAAAGCTAATGACATCATCTGGAAAATCTCTGGTAGATTTAATCAACGGGTCATAAGTTTTGCTTGGGCACTGAAACAAGAAAGGGAAAAAGAAGATAAAAAAGACAACATTATGAAAAAATATTGATTACTTTGAAGCATTCATTTCTGTGTTAGGAAAACTTATTCACAAACAGTGCAGGGAGATAAATGAATGTTTAGTATAACTGAAAAAATCATCTCACTCAATTGGAAACAGGGTGCTTACATATTGGGTGCTGCACAGAGCCCCCTGAAGTCAGTGGGAGCTGCTGGGGGCTAAACCCCATTGAAAAACAAACCACTTGTTTAGGTGCCTAAATACAGAATTAGGAGTGTAACTTTAGACAACCACTGTTTTTAGCCCTTGGCTTTTGTGTGTATATTGTAACGGTTTGTAAAGCATGAATGGCAATGATAAACCCAAGATTTCATCCCAAGGGAAAGTAATTTGGCCTAGAATTGGAATAGCTCAATGGTGTTTCAAGTTTTCTAGTCACCAGTGCATGGGAGCACACTGAGCTGTTCAAAAAGACCATCCAAGAACTCTCCACATTGGGTTCTTCAGCTTGCCACTTTCCCCCTTGTTTTTCCACTCACCTGTCCTCACCTTTTCATTTGTCACATCTTTAAAAGCCTGTCCCTTTTATCCTCATTTCTGTTTTTCTCTGCTCCCACTGATTTTCCTTTAGCTTCTAACACTCTCTGAAACTTTATCATTTGTTTCCACTAGTCCATTGCCACTTCTCCTCTAATATAAATTTCAGACCCTTACACCAAAACTCTTTTTCACAAAGGAGATGCAGTTTCTGGTGTCATTTATTCATCTGGCCAATCCAGCAATCCTTTCTCAGGCAGACCTTCCACTGAAGTCAGTGGGTGTGCAGGTCAGTTGCCAGGCTGGAGGTAGTAAGGATTAGCAGGCAGTGTTCATAGGGAGGCTTTGTCTAGCAGGCACTATATGAAGCTGAAATAGGGGCTATAGGAATTCAAGCACCCAGATTCTATTTTTCTGTTAATTTTAATTAATTAATTAAATTAATATTTTTCTGTTAATGAAACTTTAAAAAAAAGTTACCTTTGGGGCATAAGATACATCCGTAAATAGGTGTGAAGACCACAATCAAAGAGCCTGTCTCTGCCCTCTTTTAACAGTCTGTGTGACTATTACAGGTATCGTTATATTGATATTACTATCACCAATTATAATGGCAAGGGTTACTACATTTATTATTAGTTATTATTGATCTGGTCCATGCCAGCAGCATGCTTGGGGTTGTATGTGGCACATTTTAAAGAGCTTTTCAACAGACATTTGGATAATGAAGTTTTCAGCCCACAATGATAAAGTAACATAATAAAAACTTCCACAAATGTCTGATGTTCAAGACTTTTGTAACAATTTTCAATGTTAAAAGTAGAGGTCCCAGGTCTCTTAATTAGGCCTCAGTCCTAAGCATCAGTGGAAATTCAGGGTGTTCAACACAGCCTCACACTATTAATATGGAAGCAGGACTTTGCTATTTGTCCAGTCATGGAAAATGTCTGTTGAATATCAGGAGAACTTCCTGACAGGGAGGTACACTCCATTATGGAAGAACTAGAGGCCCATTACTTCAGATTGTTTAACAAGGAGCCGGGCAAGTGAACTGGGTATGAAATAGAGGGAGAAAGGAAAGACCTATTATATTGTCTACCCATTTTACTTCAATTGGTGTGTTTTTCAAAAGTTAGCCTATAGTGCCCTCTGGTGATTTTCAATGGAAAGTCCCCAGCTTCATAAATCTGAATTGCCTGGATACAAATACAAAACATGCTTTTTTTCATCACTATCTGTGCTGTTGCTTAATTGTTTAGGGCCACAGGATACCCTGATCTACACATCACAGAGAGGAGTAAAAGGAGGCAGAAAAAAACACAAACTTAAATGGGAGAAGTGTAAACAGAAGTATTACAGAACACTATCTCAATAGACCACAGAGCACCAATGGCCTCTCGCTAAGAATGCAGTGGGACTGAACACCTTTTAGTTGCCTGTTTCCTGGCAGATTTCCTAATGGGAATCTACTCAAAAATTATTGCTGATAAAACACCACCCTCTGCATTATTGAAGCATTACTGAAACAGAAACTGGTCGCCTGGCAACCCTAAATAGAACTCATCTCACAACACACATTTTTCAAATACCAAATGTGCAATTTGACATGTAGCCTAACTCTTTGGTGCCAGTTGAAAACTCAGAAGTTCAGACTTGCTACATTACATAAGGTTTGGCAACATTTAAAACATTCATACTATGCACGATAAATACTATATCAAGGATTGAGCTGTCCCTCCCTTCATGGTTTGTGTGCATTACTAGCATTCAGGTAACAATCAGACTTATTTGGCAAAAAAACTAGAAACTTTCTGGCAAATGATTATTGAGGCCCCTCTTTTGATAACTAGACAGCTACAAGGAACGAAGTTCTTCTGGCAGATTAATTGCCTGATCTGCACTGAGACAGTGCTCTGTATACATGCACTGAACTTCCACTGATATCAGGGATAGTTCTATATATGCACAGCAGGGAAACCACAAGATTGGAGCCAGGCCTGCAGATGGTATGGGGAGGGGGAAGAAGGGGCAATTGCCAGGGGTGATTTAAAAGGGCCTGGGGGTCCCCGGCCACTACTGCCAGCAGCAAAGTGGAGCTACGTCAGGCTTCCTGCCCTTCCTCACTCTGTGGCTCTCCCAGAAGTGGCCGGAATGGCCTTCCGACAGGCGGGGGACAGGGTGTCTGTGTCCTGCCCCTGCACAATGCTGACACAGTGCTCCCATTGTCTGGGAACTGAAGCCAATGGGAGTTGTGGGGACGGTGCCTGTGGGCAGCAGCACATGGAGACTCCCTGAGTCCCCCGCCTAGGAGCCGCCACCAGCGGGGTGTGTCAGTCACTTTTGGGGTAAGTGACAACCCCCTGCCCCCTTCCTACACCCTAACCCCCTGTCTCAGCCTAGAGCCTGCACCCAAACGTCCTCCCTGAGCCTGCACTCCACACCCCCACCCCCAACCAAACTGTCGCCCAGAGCCTGCCCCCTCCGCCCCCCGCATCCCAACTCCTTGCCCCAGTCTGGTGAGAGTGAGGGTGGGGGAGAGTGAGTGACAGGGGGCGTGGGGGGCTGGAGTGAGCAGGGGTAGAAGCTCTGGCTGTGCTGGAAGAGTGCACTCAGCAGTGCAGCTGGCAGCTCACTGGGCACCAGCCAGCACAGTTGCACCACTGCCAAAATGTCAGGTGGACCATATCTGCATGGGCGCAGGTTGTACATGTTCGGGAGGGGAGGGGGGCGGCATTGACTGTTCTGCTCTGGGGCCCAGAATTGCTGTTGGTGGGCCTGATCGGAACAGAGACCAGCTGTGTAAACCAAGTCAGAGACATTTGTCCTTTAAGTGGATCCTACATTCATATCTAAATTCAATCTGTACAGTCTAGTCCGGCCAAAAAGACAAATAAGCTCGAAGTTTGGCTTGTGGTAAACACAGCTAGTAACTTTTCTCTGCAAATAAAGGGAGTTTTATCTGCATATAAAACTGCACAAGTCTCCTTAGAGAGAAACTAGTTAGGAAAAAAGTAATTTTTGACTAAAGGTAAAATTTTCAAAAGCATCTAAATGACCCAGCAGCCTAAATCCCATTTTTCCAAAGTGATTTAGGGCCAGACTTTTAAAGGTATTTAGATGCCTAAATAAATAAATATTAGGAATGCAATGGGAATTAGGTATAGCTGCAATTTTTGGTGTCCAAATACTTTTAAAATCTGGTTTTTAGGCAGTTAGGAGCCTAAGTCTTATTGAAAGTCATTGTAGTTTAGTGCCTATTACAGCCCAGATTTTTAAGATATTTAGTCACCTAACTTGCACTGTCCTTATGTCACTTTTGAGAACGCCTAAATTATTTAAGAAGTTTTGAAAGTTTCAAGTTAGATTCTTGAAGTGTTACATCAGTAAGACAGAACTGCACTCTAAATCATCATGTATCCAGTGTCCCATCATTTAGTGCCAACCTACAATTTGATGTACCACTGTGGCTAAAAACTTAAGACTCAACTGGAAAATACAGTTGCTCTTGCATTACTGCCCTGTGATAGTTATTTACCGGGCATCTCTGGAAAACCGAGTTTGGAACAAACAAAGAAGATAAGTCAATTGACTACTGTAAAAGTCTTATTTGGAAATATATTTTCATTTGCTGTGAGTTATTCCTTGTGGCATTTTGCCAGCATTTGCATAAAGTCTTTATCCCCTGGTTTTCTGAGCAGGATCTTCCACATTCTGTTGTCTGATGTGTTTTCACAAACGAAAGCCATTACAAGGTTATTCCCTGGAGGCTGGCTGCAGTCAGATTCATTTGTGAAGAAAATACAGGGAATTTCTGACAGAATAATTGGTTTTGATATTATAAAACAAAGAGAAATATAGTGTGTGCGTGACAAATCTAAAAATCCATTCAAAGGCTAGTCAAAACCCTTTCGATTTCCAGAGAAATTCAAGTAGATCTATAGTGACAATAGAAAAAATTCAGATGAAACAAAAGCTGTGAACAAGCTGAGACAAAGCTAAACAGTACATTTTCAGGGCAGCCGTCAGGGAATTTTCTCTTTATTCCCATCCCTCTGAACTATCCATATTTAATCCTCCTCCAACTTACACTGTTTTGGGAACTCAGTAACTGATTACAATGGTGGAGTTACCCATGGGGTTGAGCCAAAGCCCATTGAATCGAATGAAAAGATTTTCATTTTCTTCACTGGGCCCAAGTATCAGAGGGTAGCTGTGTTAATCTGTATCCACAAAAACAAAGAGGAGTCCAGTGGAGAAGTGGGATTTTTTACCCACAAAAGCTTATGCCCAAATAAATCTGTTAGTCGTTAAGGTGCCACTGGACTCCTTGTTATTTTCTTCACTGGAGTTTGGATCAGCATAAGTGAGAGTAGAGTCAGGCCAGAATTCCCAGGTTCCAGATGTTCAATAGGTCCCCATTGATGAAATTTAGATTCTCCTCCTTTGTATATTTTTTCCGTGATTTGCATTATCACTAGCTAAATATGTTACAATTTATATGGCACAGTCCACATCTTCCAGGGCTTTTTGTGTGGCTCCTCCATTCACAAATTAAACCCAGCCCCTCTATTGTTTTCTGAATCCCACTTTGAAAATCTAAAAGTTAGTGTGAAAGCCTGGAAGATGGGATAGATGTTCTGAGAGCTAGAATGTGAGACATTTAAACATCTTGCTAGAATGTCTATGTGGAAGAACACGAGATGCAGGAGAAGTGATATCACCTGCTAACATCTGTGGGATTAAGATCAAAACATTACCAATCTGGAACTGAAATAATTATATTACTCCCAAAGGTCTGGATCCTGCAGTGTATAGTGTCAGCAGATCCCCGCCCACTGATTTCAATGGGCCACCATGGATGCTTGCACAGAGTAGTTGGCTGGAGTAGTGTCTGCTACAACTCCATGGGTCTTTGGGTCATGTACTAAAACAGCTTGACTCTTAAGAACAGCTGTCCAGGTGCAAGTCTGTCGTGACTGGCAAAGCTAGCTGTGCCCATCGGCATCTCTGGCAGTGGCACAGGGTACTGGAGAAAGGAATGAAAAATTATTCTCAGCCACCAACAGGACTTTGTCCTTTGGCAAGTCACCAAACAGCTCCACTCATCATTACAGAACAATCTATCTAGGTTTGGGCTTCCTTTCATACTAATCAGCTGACACATACTAATCAGCTTACAGGCTAGGCAGCACAGTGGGTGAGTGTAGTAGCTTTTCACCTCTTGAAAGATGAGGCCACATCCTGGCATATGTCACAAGTGTAAATGAGAGGGGGTGATCTCCACCCATTCCATAGAGGACATTAGTGTCATCCGGAAGGACCAGAGGGTGCATCAGATATGGACACACAACTTCCACGGAAGTTAGTGGCAGTTCTACGTTCACATGAGAGGGCACAGGACTGGAACATCAGGGATGCTGCATCTACTCTATATAGGTTCTTATACTACCCTAATCCCTTTAGCATCTGAACATCTTCCAGTAGTGCATTAAGTAATGCGACTAACATCTGTTGGGGGAGGATTAGTTTAGCAGTAGATAGAAGCCTTCAAAGAACATTTGGATATTAGGAAAAACTTTTTCACTAAGAGGGTGGTGAAGCACTGGAATGGGTTACCCAATGAGGTGGTGGAATCTCCTTCCTTTGAGGTTTTTAAAGTCAGGCTTGACAAAGCCCTGGCTGGTATGATTTAGTTGGGGATTGGTCCTGCTTTGAGCAGGGGGTTGGACTAGAAGACGACCTGAGGTCCCTTTGAACCCTGAGATTCTATGATTCTATGAACATATCCAGGGTGTAAATCACTCTTGCAAGATTTGTTAGTTCTTTGCTTTTATGAAAGATAACTTCACAAACACATAAGTTAAATGTTTAAAAAAGCCCACATGTTCAGCAACTGTGTAAAATCTGATTAACAAAACATTAAAGGACTGATTCAGCACCCATTAAAGTCAACAGTAGTCTTTCCATTAACCTCAGTGGAAGTTTGATTAGACCCTATTTGCTTTGGGTCCAGTTATGATCCTGGTTACACTAACATAAATGCGGTCGCAGCAGCACCAAAATTGTTGGAGTTACTCCTAATTTACACAACTATAGATGAGAGTTAGGAGTTGCCCATTGGTTAGGGAAATGATGCAGAGCACTGTACTTGGACTCAGGATCTCAGGGTTCTACTCCCAGCTTCACCACTGGCCTGCTGGGTGACTTCAGGCAAGTCTCTTTGCCTCTCAGTTTCTACATCTGTAAAATGGGGACAATGATATTTGCCTTTTTTGTAGATCACTTAGAGGTATTACTATTATGTGCAATTCTAGATCAAATTGTCCACTTTACTATGGGAGGAGGTGAAACCTCACAAGCTCCACAACATGATGGGGAAAAAACACCACAACAGATAATCTGCAAAGATGCTTTTAAAATTGTTCTCGTGTAGACTACGCTAAAGCATACTTGCACTAATAAAATCCAAACAAGTCAGGAAATGGTAAATTAAGGCAAAACTTTTTCAACTGTACATTAATGAAGGTTAATTTGGTTGCAGTGCATAAATGAAAGATTTTCTCTTTTTTGCTTGTCTGCTTAAATTTGTAGTTTAATGTAGTGTGTGTGTCTGAGTAAATCTCACAAAATGCGAAGATGTGCAGCTGCTGAGTTAATATTATGTGGAAAGCTTTGCCAATATTTTCAAAAGTGGGTGCCAAAAGTTAGGCCCCTAAATATATGATTTATCAAAATCCTGACAACTTTGTAGCTCTTAATGAGGTCAGTAAGAGCTGCTGGATGCTTAGCATTTTTAAAATCAGGACAATCATTTGAGAGCCTAACTTCAGGGTCAGGTTTTGAAAAAAAAATATAGACTCCTAATGTTTGCACTTCCTGATATCTCTTGACTTTAAGAATGTACCTTTAACATTGCATTGATGTTGACTTTTTACATCTTTTTTTAAAAAAATAAAATGTGGCTGTATACATGTTACAACGTAAGGACAAAGGGTAACAATTCCAAAAGCATTTATATCTTATTTTCAAAAATGACATCAGAATTTAGGCACCTAAGTTGCATTGAAAGTCAATGGAACTTGAGCTCCTAAGGCTCTTTTGAAAAAATGGTACTCAGGCTCCTAAGCCATTTAGGCTCTTTAAAAAAAAAAAAAAAATTACCCAAATTTCTGTGTCTGATTTGCAGTGTGTGACATTCCAGCATTTATTCAACGTGAGGTCTTCAATCCTGCCTTCTAATACCATCAGCGTATCTCTGTGTATAGAGACAGAACAAAATATGCAGGCAGGATCCACGGGGACGTTTAGAAAGCAGAATTTTGCACTAACTTTGTTGACATGTCATGCAAGCCCACTGGCTAGGCACATACGGGGAGCATCAAAACAGCAAAGTGGTCAAGGACCAACCTTTTTAAGAAAGATAAATATTTTTTAAAAGGCTCAGATTGCCCTGGCTGATGCCTGATCCTAGATTGACCCAAAAGAAAAAAAAATGTTAGTTCAGGTGGTGTTTGGAATCAGCTGCTCCTCTGTTCAAGGTTCCACTGCCTGCCTCAAAGGTGCTGTATCACATTTCCTGTTAATACACTGGAATTGTTGATATTAAGGAATAAATTAAGAGAATTGCTTTTAGGTGGACTGGAATAAGAAGGATCCACTCGGTGACCTTGACTTTGCAGGTGGCACTTTAGAGCTCTCTGTAAAGCTCTGCAAGTGCAAAAGGCAACTCAGAATTGCTGAGTTCCGAAAAAACTGCTATTAACTCAAGGTGATTCATATTAAGGAAAGCATATAAGTAAGGAGATGGAGGTGGTTTCTTCAGGAAAACACAAAATGAAACATTCTACTTAATCGGGCATCCCAGTTACAGTGTGAAGATCAAAGGAGAGATGAATTGGAGAAGTGAGGAATGCATTCCAACCTATAAAGATCAGGAGCAACAGGGAGATTAGTCTACAAATAATAAGTGACACCTGTGTAACCTCAGTGTTTTATATACATGCTTATTACAGCAGGAAAGCCAACCAGAAAACCAGCTCGGGGGAGTTTTTGGCAGAGAGTGTTGGCTTTGAAGAATGTTTCCCTTGTGGTTCAATCTAGTTAGAATGAGATGTACAGCTCTGAATGAGAAACAAAGAACCCAGAAACCCAGGGGTTGTGAGGTGCTTCGATACTAGTGATTATAACCATAATTATAGACAGATTAAAAGACTTTTCCCCTAATTTAATCAAAATCCTGCTATTTTGCCTTCTACTTGACATGAGAACTTTATAAAGTCCTGATTATAAATGCAAAAACCTTCAGAATACATTTTAATCAGAGTTTTTGGAGATTTAGCCCTGGTCTTCTTCTAATGTTAATGGTAGCTTCCAGGCTGAATCCTTAGGCAGTGTTTTCTATTGACAACAAAGGTTATTCAATCTCAATTTTTAAGAGGCATAAGAAAATCAGAATGAAGTAGGCTTGTTTTACAAATGGATCGTTTCAGATCTGCCTGCTGTTATTTTTGATTTGTCCCTTTCCGTCCCAAATTCCACCATATTTCAATTATTTCACCCTTGTTTAACCTCCATTATTTCCTAGGGCTTCCAATTAGCAGCACTGGGACAAGCATGGATGAAAGACGCACTGCCCAAGCCTAGGAGTGTGGTCTATCAATGGTTCCTGAATTAACACCAGAGGGCAGGCAAACAATGCAAGAAAGAAACTGAAGCAAACAAGGGATCCTGCTCTTTCTATACAGTTTAGCATTGTGGAGTCATGATGTCATGGTCATGATGGGAGTTTATCACTAACACAAACTGCCACAGGAAGCATTTTGTCAAAATTTCAATATCAGCGCGGTCACAGCATATATAGTGAGCAGCTTTATTTACTTAGGAGATAACTACAGTTGAGTAGAATGTTAAATTAGAGTAACAATCTCCAGCTTCTGTATAAATGCTTAAAGGAAGCCAATGCGTTTCTGGAAGCCCAACATCAAAGGGATACATTCCACAGTGTATTCATTTTTTAAGCAACCCATAGCGTATAACATAAGAAGTATAATGAATCCAGGAAGAGCTCTGGACACCCTATTGTATCTTAGCTTTTATGCAGATCTTCCCATTTTCCAAATACTAATTTATTAAGAGCTAAATTGTACTTATTTTGTATACCCCTGAGCAGTACTAAGCTACCCCCATGCTACAGGGACCACAGGTGACATTTGACATTGAGGGGCAGTGACTCTAGCATGCAGGGAGCACTCAAAAGGCAACACACTTAAGACATGCAGCATACCACACCTCCTATCCCCCGATAGCTTTATTGGTTGGCATATGTGCAGAGAGGAATCATGGCTCCAACTGCAGCTCGTCCCCTCTTTTGGGTTCTGTACTGCCTGGTGGAGGGTCTTGGTATTAACACTGTGATCCCTTAATCCCAGGGACTGCAAATCTGCCCAGAAGCTTATGTGGGAGTACAACACAAAGAAAGTCTCCTTTTTCAGCTGGATTTTGGCCCCTTTTCCCCAAAGTTTAAGACTCTTCATATCCACGGTTTTGGTTTAGCCTATTACAAGATGGGGGCCCTGCCACTCAATTTGAATCCTGATTCAGGTCATTGTTATCATCAAGGTACCTCCCAAAGGGATGTAGTCTCCTTGCAGATCAAGCACCGCTGGGATCAGTCTCTAGCTAGGTCCTTAGGACAATCTGGCTGGATGTTCAGTCTATGTCCAGCATTGGACATCTCACTGTACCACCAAATCTTTTGGTTATCATGTGAGCTCGATTTGAGCAGCACCATTCCTTGGTAAAAGGGCTTTGTAATTTGTTGGCCTTCCTCCTATTATGTCCATGTCAGGAAATCCGGCAAAACTGAACTAGTGCTGATGGAAATTCATTGCTGGGTTCGGCTACAAATATCCTCATTGCTGACTGTGTCCTACCACTTAATATGGAGCTGAAACGGCTAAGACTTTTTCTGCCACTGAGGAAAAAATGCCCAATGAAACCTTGTGAAAAGGCCATTCCCGTATCATGAGTGTTGGTGGCATATGTAAAAATTGGTGCCTGGAATGTTCAAACTTTGTCCGAAACAGCTAAGCTGCTCTCCTTGTCAAGCTGCTGAAAAGTCTGAATGTTGATATCTGTGCCTTATTTGAAGCACACTGCCCAGAACCAATGAAAAAAAGAGTTGAGGACTATACTTTTTTGTTCTCTTGCTGCCCTCAGGGGTTGAGCAGAGTGGCTATTGTACTTTCATCCAATGCTCAAACAGGAGCTGCAGTTGTGGCAGATAATTAATGAGCAATTTATGCTGACTGGGGTACTAAATACTAAATCCCCAAATTTAAGATGTTCAGATCTGGGATTGTTCCATTTCAGTAAAGACGAATGATTCCAATATTAAAAATACTAAATATAAATAGATATAATGTAAACATCTACTGTATAATTAAAGTAAATTAGTGTAACCACTTTGAGAGCACTTTCTTCCCTAACAGCCAAATCCCCTACTCAATCCTTGTTCAGGAAAACTCCTACTGATGTCTACTGACACAAGATTGAGTAAGGAGGCCCTTAGTATTTGACCCTAACTTTTTATGGAACCATTCTCTCACAGCTGTTATCAGGTGTTTAAAGGAAGTAGCTGCAGACTCAAGGGAAGAGCTATGGAAGATATCAGTTTATCTTTAAATCTTGCAATGTTTAAAATTCTTTCAGATGTGGACATCCAAACCAGTGATACAGATCAGTGCTGACAGAATCACTGAGACACACACTTCCTTCCTTGTGAATCTCAGTTCAGGCATGTGACGTCTAATACACAAAAAAATTATCCCTCTATCAGGGCAAAAATTTTAGTATATTCATCTTTCTTGGGTATGGCAGGAGTTTCAGACAAGTAATTCCAATTATACAGAGAGCTTGGGCTGTGACGGTTTCTATTTTTGTGGACACTATTTTATGCCTATGAGTAACCACACCTGCATTTTTTAGTAATGAGCTGTGAAAGCAGGTGTTGGTTAGTTCTAGCCCAAATTGTCAAATGTGGCTTCTACTTTTGGGTACCTTAAATTCTGGATGGCAGTTAGAGTCACTTGGTGCCTGATTTCTGAATCTCATCTCCCACTGAAGGGTGTTCAGCTCAGGACCTAGTTATTTCTGGCTGGACAACCATAAACTGTGGCGGTATTCCAAATTAGAGGATTGGATTGAAAATCTGGATCAAAACGCATACCTGTTTGCATGTGTATAAAAAGGTGGGCTGCCCCCTTATGAGCCAGGGGGTCGGGTGTTCCCCACAAAGGGCTGAGAGAGCTCAGTTGGAAAGGGAGCTTTGAAAGGAAGTAGGTTTCTGTGGTTGGGCCAGGAATAGGAGAAGGAAGAGCGAAGGGAAAGGCCTCTGCACTCCTGCAGCCTGTGTTGGTCAGAGGAATAGTGTTGTTTTGTGTTTGAATTAATAAACTGTACCCTGCAGCATGGGCCTGAAAGAGACTTTGAGCATGGCATTAGTCCTTCTTGTGTTGGGCAGACAAGCAGCTTATAATGTGCTAGTATTTATCACAGATGTCTAATTACTATTGATTCCTGCAGATAGCTGAGAAAAGAAGGGAGTGGGTGGGAACAGAGGAGAAATGGAGAATGACCAGAACACATAGGAGTGAGAGATGGACTGAAAGGAAGAGCAAAAATTAGATAGAGAATTACTGCCTGAGACAGAGGCAACCTCAGGACATAAAATATGTACTGGCTTTACTCTGTCATGTAATCAGTTTCTCACAGCAATGTGTGATAGTGTAAGAACACGGATAGGAAGGGGAAAGGCCCATAAGACAATCTCTGTTAAGATGTGGACTAGTCTACAAAGAAGTCTATATTTATATGTCCATCCAGTCTATATTTATATGTCTCGAGCTATACAGGGCTTTCACTGCTCTCCTGTCCTCCTCAATGTGGAACTGGCACTCTTCTCTACACATGGTTAGGCTGGTCCAAATTTTTCCAATTTAGTATTTTATTTTATTTTTAAATAGGGGAAATTTGTCATAAAAATGACCCTTTTTTTGACCAACTACAGAATAGGTCAACCTTTGCTTCCAATATTTGAAATATTCATTAAATTATAAATTTTGAAATAAACAAGGGTTTTTTTTTCATTTTTTCACCCTTTTTTCCCTTAGGGCCTAATGCAGGGGTGGCCAGCCTGTGACTCCGGAACCACATGCAACTCTTCAGAAGTTAATGTATGGCTTCTTGTATAGGCACCAACTCCAGGGCTGGAGCTACAGGCGCCAACTTTCCAATGTGCCGAGGGGTGCTCACTTCTCAACCCCTGGCCCTGCCACAGGCCCTGCCCCTTCCCACCCCTTTCCCTGAGCCATTGTGCCCTTGCTCCTCCTCCCCCAATCCCAGAGCTTCCTGCACGCCACAAAACAGCTGATCGGGAGGTGTGGGGAAAGAAGGGGAGGTGCTGATCCCTCCCTCAGGGTGTGTGTGGATTGATGGATGGGGGGTAAACTGATCGGGGGGCTGCTGACATATTACTGTGGCTCTTTGGCAATGTACAGTGGTAAATTCCGGCTCCTTCTCAACCTTGGGTTGGCCATCCCGGCCTAGCAGGTTACTACTAGGAATGATTTCCTGATTTAAGCTTTACTTTTTCCTCCCATCAATCAGTTTTTCACTAGAGTAGCTTAAAATTTATGACAACTAATTACTTATGTTACCTTAAAACAACTTATATTAATGACAGAGTCGAAATTAATGGTCACATCTAAGGGAACAGAATTTTATCAAAACCAAAGACTGTAAGATACAGCAAAACACAGAAACACAAGATTTAATCAAAATGTATCATCATCATTTAATAGTCATCAGAGAAAAGTACCTCTGCTATTTATGAAGTGTTGACGTCTCAGAGAGGATCTCCACCTACACATGGAAATATAGCCAGGAGGAGCCCGGAGTGGGAGAGACAATCAGGAAATAGACAGTCTGGGCACAATGTTATCTCAAAGAAACGGAAGAGTTATATATAAAAAGGGGTAGGTAGAAGTCTGAGCTGTCAACATGAAGGAGGGTTGACAGGATAATTTAAAACATCCTGAAAGGAAAATACAAGTTACCCATTCAGAAAAATAAAATATGGGATAATGGTCATTGAGTAAAAATAGAAGTATGTAATTAAAGGGACACTTACTGTACCAGGCCGGGGGTATGGGATACGTCCTTCGAATTGTACCCATCGATGATCCACACTTTCTTTGTGAGCGTAAGGGCCATTGAAAACAGCTCTGATATCAGCCATGCTGTACACACAAACCGCTGAGCCCTTGAATACAGAGCTGAAAGAAATGAAGCATGTTTATAAGCACATTTTGAAATCTTCAGTATAGGCCTGATCCAAAGCTCACTGAAGACAGTTAAAAGATTTCCCCTGATTTTGATGGACTTTGTATCAAGTCCCACACCTGAGAATTATTATAACTGAAGGTGGTGCTAATTATGTACGGTATAGATTACCACTTTGGCCTGAAAACTGTAGTACATAATATAACTGTGAATTAGAGTTTAAAACTTTGGTCTGCTGGAGCCTAGGTTTATTAACCTTTTGGTCAGCCTGAAAAAACCACACATCTTTTATCCCATGGGGTGAAGAGATCCAGAGACTTCTTATTCCTTATTATGATTAGGACTTTGGGGTGTGTATTTTAGAGATTAAAGGACAGCCCATTACATTCAGTTTGTATTTGACATTCTGTATTTTAATTCTTGTTCAGGCAACCAGAGTATTAGAGAGGTATGTGGTAGGAGCATTGTAAACCAAAAATAAATAAATAAAATGTTATGTGTCTTTTCTAACAAAGACAGTTGAATTTTCTAACCAAAACCACGCCATAGGCAAATGTGTTAATCTTACACTTTGTGTGACAAAATGGACATTCCTTCACTTCTACATAGCTTCAGTGGCTTTGTAATCTTTTAGGACAAGATCCCGTAATTGGGTTCAATTTTTGTCAGTTTGTTACTGAATTGTATGAAGGTTCCAAGACACTTTGTTGCATGTGGCACGGATCCTACCGATATTGTATTAATTCATACTATTCTTATCGTTGACATTTACAGTGTCTTTCACCCTTTGTATACCAGACCGAGACCCCAGGGACCTGAGTTCGACTCCTGGCTCTGTCACTAATCAGCTGTGGGACAAGTCACGTCATTTCTCTGTGTCATTCTCCTGCCTTGACACCTCCTCCTTTGGTTGGTCTATTTAAATTATCAACTCTTCAGGACGATGTATGTAAATGCTCTGCGTCTAGCCCAAAGGCACTCTAATCTTGGTCAGGGCCTTTATGCGCTACTGTAATATAAATCAATAATAAAGACTACTACAAACTGATATAGAAATTATATCTAGAATAACCGCACTACATTCCATCTACAACAGGTCGATTATATGACACACAAAAACTACATTCAATGTTATTAAGATGGGGAGTCAAATACTCAAAAGTTAGGATGCCAGAGATAAGATTGGCAGTGCAAACTTAACTTGCCCCCTTGTGTGTATACATTATAATACTGTCTCTAATTACATGTTCACACACTATTTTATCCACAGGACTTCTGCCTCATTCAGTTCGCAAGATGGAGAGTGCTCACTTAATCAGCAGCTGTTCAGTAGCCTGTTGTAATCTTATTGTTCAATGTGGTGACCCCATTTACTGCCCACTATTCAAACCATGCTCTGAAAACAGAATGATTAACTTCTTCATTGGATTTTCTATGATATTCCTCGCTATAATATCTGAGTACTACACAAACATTAATTAATCTTCCAACCTCACTCCGCTTTTGTGAGGTGAGAGGTTATTATCTTATTATCATCCCCAACTATTATGCTGATGTGTCATTCTAACATGCTTTATTGAGAAAAGTGACCTACAGCTGTATCACCTTGACATGTGATATTGTTTGATCTCACAAGGTAATCAGGGTCTCTCAGCAAAGGAGAATGAATATATTTCAACAAGAGCTGTTGGGTACCCTGTAAAGCTAATCAACTTTTTTTTAAAAAAAATTGAAATTCAATATCTTGAAGATTTTTGTGAAAAATTCACCTGTTTCTCAACTGATGCTTTTTTAAAACCAGGCACTTATTTAGATGCCTACAGAAGGACTATGAAGCATAACGTAAGGCACATATTTTGGAAAATACTGTCCTAGGTGAAGAAAGGTCAATTCTGCAAGTCCTATTCTGGCAAACTCCCTTTTGCTGAGTCAGGCCTTTAGGATTGGATTCCAGGGGCAAATGTGAGCCTACACATACCTTGTAGTAGTGAAGACTCCATACACTAGAGGGTTTCTCTCATCTCTTGTGGAAAGTAAGAATATATCTTCTGTAATGGTAAAAGTGACTTTTTATTAAACAGCCTATAAACATTTTCATATTCATCACCCCTATCATTTGGAGTTTTGTAAACACACAATTAATCCTCATGTCTGTTTGATTTTTTTTTTGTCCTGTCAGTTGTGCTGAAGTGTCAATTTCTGCCTCCTGCTGTATTCCATCTGGAATCAGCTGAACTTCTCCCCAAATGGGAAAAAGCCAAGTAAAAACAACAAGGCATAATTCTCATCACATTTACACCAACTGTATACCAGGAGTAAAATCACTGGAGTTGCCCACAGTATAAAACTGGTGTGAGTGAGATCAGAACACTGCCCTGAGTATGTGTAAATCCAAAACACAGAGCAGATTACAGAACAAAATAGTAAAGATCAGTTCAACTTACGTAGCTCATCAAAGTATGTGTCTGTTCCCTCAGGGCCAGGTATCGAGCACACCAGTCTTGCTTTTAAGAAAGTCGTCCACTTGTTTATTAGGCTCCGTTGACCTCCCATATCATTCTATTTTTTTTTAAAAAAAAAGTTTTAAGGCAATTTTACATAAGCAGCTAAAATATCTGCTGATTCCCTTCTGAGCAGTGTTTTACAGGGCATATTTCTAGTCCTCCCTTTTTATATTTAAAGTAAAAAATGGATTAGTGGGAAATGTTTAACACAAACATACGTCTCACAAGAAATGCTTAAGATCGCAGGTGCAGGAAAACCTGCTGTATTTAAGGCTGCATTTTTAGTTGCTCATAGCCTTGGGACTTTGGAGCTGAAATTTGAATGGTTTGGTATTATCCCAGTTGTGATTTTATTCTTTTACTCCTCGTGCTGAAAAAAGCCTAGTTTGACCAAAGAAACTAAAAAAAAAAGGTTTTGTTCAAAGTTTGAACAAAACCAAAATTTCAACCCCACCCCTCTTTTCTTAAGTTTATTTGGTCAAACTAGCCATTTTTCAGTACAAAGAAAATAAAAGAATACATTTTTCCTCCATTATACAAAAAATCTGTTTGCAAATTTCTTTGAACAACTCCACAGCTGAAATGCCCAAAGCCACACCTCTCGCAGCCATGTGGTCTCTTCTTTTCAAGAGAGTGTCATTCTGGAATCAACGGTTTTCTAGGAATTTTTTTACATACAAAATAATGGTGCTGATCCTTTTGGGCGGAGGTCCCAAAGACAAATTACTGTACCTACTAATTCTTCTACAAACATACATATGCTAGTAGTTATGAGTACACAGTTAACAGGAAGGTTTGTGAGAGGGCAAAATTTGGTCAAATTATTATAACCTGTGTTCTTGGTGAAGTATTCCTTTAAATTCCATTCTATATAATTTCCCCTGAGCTATCTTTATAGCCCTAACAAACAATGCTCAAAGGTTTGGGGATTTTCTAAAGTATCAAGTATAAAACATGGGATACCATGAAAAAAACTAACTTCCACGGCATGCATCCAACGAAGTGGGCATTCACCCATGAAAGCTTATGCTCTAATAATCTGTTAGTCTATAACATGTCACAGAACTCTTTGTCGCTTGTGAAAAAAACTGTTTCTGAAATATTAATATCCTTAACAAAATGTACTCATCAGTTGTCAAAAAATGAAAAAAGGACTTGATTCTGGAATGACGTTTTAAATTTTTAAGGAGTCGACTGTAAGCACTTAGTGACTGGATGATAACTTGTACAGACATCCAGGAGCATGGTCTTAAATGTAAAAGGTCACTTTGCAAGGAATTGCTTTTCTCCAGTAAGGTATTCTCAGCTGCCTAACTGTTGATCTCTCTTTTTTTCCCTCTGTATTTGTTCCTTTTATATATTTTTACCTCAGTTTCTAAATTTCTTTTGTAATTATTGCCTTTTGAATCAAAGTTCTTACAAGAACTGTCACCTCTCTGCTTATTTTTCTAAAGTCCTTCAGAGCCCGCAGGTTTGCATCTAGCCAACAGATTTATTATACAGGTGTCAAAATTAGCAGCCTTACGTGACTAATAAAGTATGCTCTGTATATGTGTGTTCCGTTTGGAGGAGCAACAGCTAAGCATCCTGGCACAAGCAACCAAACTTACATAAACAGCAAACAGCTCTGAGCTTTTCATGCATCTGGCCATTCTGTTCACCTAAATTACATCTGTCTTTTCCACCAGAGTACCCTCACTAGCTCAATAGTTGATGCTGCAAATTATCAACAGACTACAAGTAGTTTCTAAATGTCTGTCTGTGATTTGGAGTGATGTTGGGGAAGCAGGGGAATGTCGGAGAGGATGAGAGAAGAATCTAGAGACATTCCACTGCAACTACAGACCGGAAATTCTATAAACATGGTTCACAATCCTCAAGTCTGATCAAGCAAAGCTCTTAAAACACCAGCTTAATGTTAAACACATTAGTAGTCCTATTCAGTTCCTAAAGTTAAGCATATGCTTAAGTACTTTGATCGGTGCCTCAGGAAGCAGCTGACCCTATGTTACACATTGCCAATAATATTTTATTTCACATATTGAAACAAGGAGAAAAGTCAGCATCTTGTGACCTGCCAGGTCTACCTGAACTATCATCAAGTGCTCTTTAAAGTAACCACAGGGTGAAAATTTCTGTTACTCTAATTACAAATGGAAAAGCCGTTCCACTCATAACATCCTCTAGCAGCAGCTCCTATGCTTCCAGCCATCTCTGGGTGAAAGAGGCAGCGAAACACAAAGAGCAAGGCACAGGGGAGACATGGGGGGATGGTTGTTTTTGAAAACATTGGGATCTAAAGAACACTCAGCTCTACATCTCTTTTCCATTACATCTGAATGATGCTGTTTATTGGCTTTTCTAGTGCCTGCGCTGAGAGCTTTCTAGAGGCTATTGAGCTGGAAAAGGAACAGTAAACAGGAGGGTGTCGAGTGAAAGGGTTTTAACTGCTTGATTTACTGGTGGAATGAGCCCAGCCCATGCCAAGAAATAGTCACAGTCTAGGAGTCATTTTGGACATCTCCCTGCTCTTGGATTCTCAGGTAACACAGTAGCTATTATGGCTTTCGATATCTGCGCTCAGCTGTGCTGGCACAGACTTTCCTCCTGGATGCAGACTGCGCCACATCACTTCTATCTACCTCAGCCCTTGCAATTTACTTGGAAATTTCAGCTAAAACAGAACATGCTTATCTCTCTGCCGATGGGAGTGCACTGGCATGAGCACAACAGTGCCTTGTGAACCACATAAGCTTCTCATTTCAATTCATCACACTGGTTCTGAGCTGGTCGAAACTGGGAATGAGTGACCTTAGAACATCTCTCTCTTCCTAGTCAATCGTGACAACATCTGATCTGGGGCATTTTTGCTGACCGTCCCTAGATTCTCCTGAGTGAGGACTGAAAGTCGGTAGCTTTTGGCGTAGGATTCCCCAGTCCATCATAGCATCTTTACAGGCCTATAGAGTCCTGTCTATAGCACCTCTTGGCCATCTGCCTGAAGCTTCACTGAAACATGTAAGGGAGGCTATTTTATTCTGTTTGTCTTTCGTGGATGGTTTGATTTAATATCTCACTGCACTTAATCACTGTCAGGCGCTCAAATGCGATCACTAAATTAATATAACAAAACTTTTAGAGGCAAAGTGAGCAGTGGACTGGAAAGAGGGTGAAAGAGAAGGGAAGAAAAGAGGAAAAAGAGAGAAAATTAAGAAAGGGAAATTCAAAGTGTGGGGGGAAAACCCAAGAGAGGAGGAGACGATGCTGGCAGGAGAACAACAAGAAATAACTTGACATGGGGAAACTGGGAAATCCAAAGACACTCTATGGTACAAGATATGATTCTATGAAATGGAATACTTGGCCAGACCCTGAGCTGCTGTAAATCAGCATATCTGCACTATAGGTGTAGTGTGACTGCTATTTTTTTCGGGCAGGGCTGAACAAAGTGCGCGCACACACACACACACACACACACACACACACACACAATGAAGCCAGCTCCCTTGGCTCACTGGCTCTCTCCCCCCAGCATGGAGTAGCATCTGGCTGCCAGTATTGGGGGGAATGGGCCGGAGGAGTTCCAGCTGCTGCTGGCGGCCACTCTGGCACCGGTGGCTATAGTGATGTTGCTGCTTTGGTGCTGCTGAAACCACATCCCTGTTGGGGCTGCTGCTGCTGATGGGACGCCATATGCTGGGTCCCTGCTCCCCCCTGCCCGTTCCTGTATCTCCTTCTCTTCCCCCTCCCTTCCACCTTCCTCTTTCCACTGTCCCCCACCCCACCCCATCCCCCTTTCTCTCCCCACTGTCCCATCCCATCCTCCAACCTCTTATCTTCCCCTTGCCCAATGCCACTGTCTCTTCCCAACCCCTCACTCTCTACCCCTCTCCTCCCAACCCTGTCTGTCCCCCACACCAGGGACACTCACTGCTGTACATGGTTCAGGCAGGCACTAAAACCCAGATGTGAAGTCCAGCTGTTGAGGAAGCAACCCAGAGCACAGGGGAAGGGCTGCTCTGTCCTGCTCCCTGCAGGCTGAAATGTCTGTGGAGGGGAGGCACAGTGTGGGCAGTACAGAGCACCCCTCCTGAGAAGGCTGAGCAGACCCTGCTCTGTGCTCGCACAAACGGAGGGACAGGGGAGTGGCCTGTGAGTTAGCGTGACACTCACCAAACACTTAGCCTTTGTTGGGACGGGGGACAAAATAAAGGGGCTTTCACCAAGAGAAATCAGTAGAGTGGGATGCAGAGGAATAAATACTTAAATGAGATGAGACAATGGCAGAAGAGGATGGCACAGGATGAATTTAAGTGTATGTGTTGAGAGGAGGAGGGGCAGGAAGAATACTCAAGTTTTTCAGTCTAAAATTATGGCCAGACTAGTCACGCCACATGAGCAGCCCAAAGGTATCTGAAATCCTACCTCTAAGTATCACTGTCTATAGCTCTTGAGCACAGGGGCTTAGTAGTGTTTACAATAAACTTTGTTGCATTAAAGAAGAAGGCACTTAAAGCTGCATATTTTTCTCTATATAAATAAAGATTTAATTAGCACTTACTGCTCTGTGATCTCACAAGTTGTAACAGATACCAGTGCTTCCGTCTGAAATGCCTTCTTCTGTAATATAAAGAAGTGCCTGTAAACTCAGCTACTCATATGTATATGGGAGTGAGAGGCAGCTTTAGATACACTGCCAGCTGGAAAGCACACAATTTACCTGGAGTCATCAGTCTGTTATAGTAAGACTTAAAAAAAAAGACAGCACACACAAGTTAACTAGTGAAAAGAGAAGCTTATTCATTAAGATTCTAAAAAGTTAAATCTGCGTATTCTAAGACCAGAAAGGACTACTGTGCTCATCCAGGCTGACTTCCTGCATTCCACACTAGGCCAAAGAACTTCACCAAAATAGAGCATAACCTTTAGAAAAAAAAATCCAATCTAAATTTAAAAATTGTAAGTTATGGAGAACCTCTGGTAAGTTGCTCAAATGGTTAATTACCTTCAGTATTAAAAATATATGCCTTATTTCCAGTCTCAATTTTACTTGCTTCGACTTGGTGCAGTACATTAAAGAGATATTGTAAAAAAAATGATGGAACAATTTTCCATTAAAATGCAGTTGCACTGAAATCAAGATGTTTTGCTGGAACATGTGAATTTCAACAAAATTTTCTACAGAACAAAGCCAAAGCTAATTCTTTCAACCTTCACTTTTTATTTAGATAATGTTGGAATGCTTCATTTTGACTCTCGTTTTGATTAATTCCATTTGACTTTCAAAATATAATTTTAATATGTATAATTATACAGTTTTGATATTATCAAAGTTATTATTTTACCCTATCTATAATACATGTTTCAATATTATCTAAATTAAATGTTTCAGTGGTAAATTGTTTTTTCTTTAAATGTTTCTTCCATGGGAAATTTCAGATTTTGTTATGATTTAGAACACAACCAAATTTTGAAACATAAGAATTTTCTATGGAATGGAAATTACAATTTCTACCCATCTCTAGTGACTATTCAAATATTTGAGGCAACACTGAAATTAGTACAGTTGTACTAGGAAATATGTAAGAAAAGAAAATGCAATTTTTTTTAAACCAGTAAACATTGAAGACACCAGAAAATGTAATACATAAAACTTTAAAGATAGTAATTATACTGAACAGCTGCATAAATCAAATCAGACAATGAGTGGAATTCAAAGGAGGGGGCTGTTAATTAGTGCCTGTGGCAAGATGCAAAAGGACCATCCAAAGTGAATTCCGAGCAGGAACAAAAGGAAATACCAGCAAACAAAATGAAAAGAGCTGGAACCGCGAAAGACCTTGGAGCTCTAGCTATGTGAGAGAGCCATCGAAAATAAATAAAAACCTAAGCAACAGAGAGCAGCACTGTGGAAAAGTTTCCAGCAGACCAATAAAATTCTATCGAGGAACCGCCAACATTGTAATGTCAATGAATTTATGCCTCCAAATTCACAATTTCTTTATGACTCTAAGAATTACGGTCTAATATTTTTATTCTGGCAGTATCCGGCTGTGTTAGGTACTGGCCACACACAGGAAGATGCAGTCCCTTCCTCCAAGAGCTTTTTATCTTTAAGGTCTGAGTCAAGGCACATTGAAGTCCATGAGGTGACGGTGCACCCCATAAGGCTTTAGGGAATTATGCTTATGAATTTATATATGATATAAATGTAATGTTTTATGCTACATGTAACAGATCTCTGTAAAGGTTATGATCTACTGAATCTATTCCTCCTATTTGTATGCATGTATCATTTTTGTGCTGAAAGTTATGAATATTGGCTGTGTACTTAATAGATTTCTAAGCAACCTTAGTAAAAGTATTTGGTCAGCTTTCTGAGGAAAAACTATTCTCAGTAAGTGCCCAGTCAAGAGCCACTTAAGCCAACAATGAATTTGGAGATGCCAATCCACAAATGAGCTTTCGCAGGAATGTGGCTTGGCTAGTACTCAGTCATGCAGGGACATGTGACTTGCCCATGTGATGCCAAAACTCCATTTTGTAACTGGATTCTACATATGGGGAGAGACGGGTGTCCACCCAGAGGCAAAAGTCTTTTTAGACTCCTGAGACACCCCTTCTTTTGTCTTCAGCTGGTTTGAGAGCGAGCAGTTCCCCCCCAAAGATACCTGAAAGAAACCAGAACAAAGGCAGTAACTACAAGGGGGGTGTAAATGATTGCTGGACCCAGACTAGGGAGAATCTAGTCTGTAAAAGAGAGCTCACTGAAACATCTCTGAGGGGTTTTTTCAGTATTCAGTTTTATTACTGTATTAGAGATTGATCTGCATGTTTTATTTTATTTTACTTTGTTCTGTCTGTTACTACTTGGAACCACTTAAGTCCTACTTTCTGTACTTAATAAAATCACTTTTTACTTATTAATTAACCTGGAATATGTATTAGTACCTGGGAGGGCAAACAGCTGTGCATATCTCTCTATCAGTGTTATAGAGGGAGAACAATCTACGAGTTTACCTTGGATAAGCTTTATACATTTATTTATTTGGGGGTTTGGACCCCATTGGGAGTTGAGCATCTGAGTGTTAAAGACAGAAATACTTCTTAAGCTGCTTTCAGTTTAAGCCTACAGCTGTTAGGGGATGTAGTTCGGACCTGGGTCTGGGTTTGCAGGAGACTAGCGAGTCTGACTCAAACCAGGAAGGACTCTGGAGTCTTGAGCTGGCAAGGGCAAGAAAGCAGGGGCAGAAGTAGTTTTGGCATCAGTTGGCAGCCCCAAGGGGGCTTCTGTGATCCAACTCGTCACACATGGGAAGACTCCCATGATTTCCGTGGGCTCTAAATCAGGCCCTAAGAAGATCAGCAACACAGGAAGGGTGGAAAAGGGAGAGAGAGAATAAAAATATACACAAGTATAAATAAAAGGAAGGATTTAGACACTGGGTTAGGCCTCATGAGTTCTTTAGGCAAGTCACACTCTCTCTCTCTCTGCCTCAGTATCCCATGAGGATATTTCTGTCTTGGAGTAGTGTTTGTTTCTCACTATGTGTTTTTACAGGGGTCAGCACCAGGGGCCCCAATGCTGGCTGGGACTTCAACACACTATCATACTATTATTATTAAAGAGCATTTTTATTCAATATTATGGGGCAAAGCATTCACTATACTCCCTATCACGAACCCACAGGATTGGTGCTAATCTCCCAGCTTCAGAACAGTGTCTTGGAGGAACCCCTTTGATGTGTCAGAACCTAAGGGGTCTCATTCTTTCTTCAGGTTAGGCCACTGCCTCCTGGGACTGCACCTGTGGGGCTTCAGCACTTCCTGCTTCACACCATGAGCTCTGTTCGGCGAGTCCAATGGAGACAGACCCCGGTAGAGACTTGCCAATTCTTCAGGGATTAACGCACCTCACCAAGCATTTACAGTGATACTTAAGCAATGTTTTCAAAACAGGTGGGTTTATTACTCAACTGGAACACAGTATAGGAAGCCCTTGGGTTAGCACAGAGAAATGAAGGTTAAAGCATAGACCATTCTGATCAGCCAAGAGCCCCAGCCAAGCCATAGTGAACTCCACTTTCAGGCTCTGTGTTTCTCTCTCAGTCTCACTTCCTAAGTCAGTTCGCATGTGAGAGAACTTCCAGCTTCCTCCAGAAGCCAATGCTTATCCCCCACCTCAAACCTTCCAGTCCTTTGTTCTCCAGCTGCTCTGCTTCCCAGCTGAGAGTGTTGATCCATAGGTCTTTGGAACTTACATTGTCTCTCTGGACCCCTTGTTGATCTGGGTTGGTTTCAGCCAGTCCTGTAATTACTCTCTTAATTCTACCCAGACTGGAAGGTGACATGCACCCACGTCTCTTAGCCTGCCCTGGGAAGAAACTTAATTCCTCCTCTCAACCCGCCCCCAACACACACACCATTACTAAGTAGCTATGCAAAGTAAAAGGGAAGCTGAGGATCCAATAAAAATATTACAAAAAAATCCACTTTGTCACAATTCTTTCAGCACACCCAGCCAGTTCTCTCTTCTACCCAACCCCACAGGGGTGTCTGATCACTGACCCAGAGGGTGCAAGAAAGGCTTTCCAGACAGCTGTGCCAATGTCTACAGTGGAGGGAGGGGACTCCCTGAACTCTCCTCCCCCTCTGCTAATTATTGTTCAGTGGCCCCTTTGTACTAGGTGCTATGCAAACACACAGAGGCACAGAGACCCTGCTCTGTAAAATTTACAACTTAACCAGACAACACAGACAATGGCCGGAGGGGAAATGCAAGCACAAAGGTAAAGTGATCTGTCCAAAGTCACATACAAGATTAATAACAGAGTCAGAAATGAATTTAGGCCTCCTACCTGCCAGTCCAAAGCCTCATCCAAGGAACCACGCTGGCTCCACTATCTGGCCCTGATCAATGCGTTTTTTAAATAAAAGGCAGAGGGGAGGTTAAATAGTAGATTTTACTGTCTAAAATTATACAGTACAGCCTCAATCACCCAATGAGCACAAACATAGGGATCCACCCTTGTAGAATCATTGCAGGATTGGGGCAAATTTTAGGAGCTTTTTGTTTAAGGGTTATTGTTAAATTAGACTTGATGGATAAAGATGGAATTATGCATACTAATTCTGCATACCAATTCATTAGGTATTAAGGCAACAGGTAAGCATGTCTTTATCTGGTGAGAAAACTACAGGAGCAGGGAAAGTGAAGGAACTCAGTCTGAGCAGGCCACATCACCTATGGAAACAGCCTCTGACTGAACTGTGTGTGTGAGAGAACACTATTTTAGCTGTGAGTTCTTGTACCTCTCACAGGCTGGCTGTTACTCCTTTTAGAGCTATAATTTACTCACAACAAATGTGCAGAACTATTAGGTTCGCCACGGAAAACTCGACTCTCATTTTAGAAAATATTGTCACATCACACCCCGAGTTTCTACTGAAATACTTTTGGATGTGTCCCAAACTGGAAAGTGTAACTGTACAGTAAGGAACCTGCTGGAATGGTTAGCATTCACACCAGAAAAACACAGAGATCAATAGGCTCAGGTGAACTGACAGAGATTACAACAGGTGTGTAGGTTTTGGGAGGAAAGTGATCATGAATCAACTGGAATTACTAAACATTTCAGCACTGGATCGGTTTAGATTAAAAATAAAGCACGTTTATTAACAAAAGAAGATCAGATGTTAAGTGAATTCAAAGATAAGAGATAATTAAAAATGGTTAATTAGCAAATAAAAGTGAAAACCCACTTCTAAAAATCTAAAACTTAATCTAGAAAATTTTGGTACAAGGCTTTATTTAAAATGGAGACTGACCCTTTTTTCAGTCAGGAGCTCTCACTGAGGTGCTGGTGCCATTGTCTTCTTAGGCGAAAAGCAATAAATTAGAGTTTTCTTTTATAGTCCAGTGAACCTTTGAAGTGGATTCTTCTGAAGGTTGCCCTTCAAAGCAAAGTCTGTCCAAATAGTGAAGAAGGCAACATGGTGTCTAGTGGGGAAGACATGCTCTTTCTTCCCCCACCTGTGTTTGTTAACAAGCAAACTGTTCTGTTTCCTACTGTCTCCTCCCTTACAAGGCATATTTTGTACAAAGATTACTACAATGGTGTATATGGTATGAATGCAGGGGAGCTTTTGGTCACATCCACCTTATAATAATTTAATTTAGACCACATGTCCCTAGTTTACTTATGAGAATGTCATGTGGAACGGTGTCAGAAGTCTTATGGAAATCAAGATATATCACGTCTACTGCTTTCCCCTTA
>ML677341.1:12059106-12194533 GCA_007922305.1 Dermatemys mawii | reverse complement strand
ATAGATAGATAGATAGATAGATAGATAGATAGATAGATAGATAGATAGATAGATAGATAGATAAAACCAAAAACCTCAGAACTAAAACACAGACAAAACTCTCAATTTCTTTACTTTATGTTGCACCTAGTTACTGTTCCCTTGCCTGTTTAGGGCCTAATCCTAACCACACACACACAGAGGTAACTTACTGATGCCACTGAACAGCCAAAGTGAAAATGAATGGTGCAGGTAACTGTTTGCATGATTGGAGTGTTAGGTTGTAAGGCACAGAACACCAAAGGTATTGAGGCATCTAATTCTCATTAACTGGTGCCTAAACACCTTTGGAGATCTGGGTCTCAGTTCTTTTGGGCGGGAAATTGAACCTTCTAATATGCCTGTGCCTTGCATACCAACAGTGGTGCTAGAACTGTAACAACGAAATTCATCAGTACAACAGCAACATTAAATCTTTTCTATGATAATACTTTACCCCTTAGGAAACTGGGTAATCCTGAGGATTTTTATGCCATAAGTACCAGTCAGTGTCCAGGGTTCTAGTCTGGCCGGTGAGAGAGCAGGCTGCATCAAAACTCCTGAAAGGAGCCAGTCCTGCCTGAGCTGGCCTGCCTCACTTTCTAGGCACCCGCTCCTGCTCTGGACTGCAAACTGAAAATGCCCCGCCTGCCTTCACTGCCAGACCTGCCTCCTCCCTTAGGAAGTGTAGCAGCTGGTGGGATGGCACACAGTAAGAGAGGTGGGACACAACTGGTATAGAGACAGCCAAGAGAGAAAAGCAGGATACAGCAGAGAGGGAGCTCAGCAAGGCCTAAGGGAGATGAGAGTCTCCATCTGTTTGGAAGGATCCCACTTTTACAGACTGAGGAGGGCTAAGGGTATTTTAGTGGTTATATATACTCACTTTTTTACCCAGGAAAGACACTGGGACAGGGGAATGGGCACAAGTGGACAGAAAGGTGAGGCAACTGCATGGGAGGAGAAAGAGGAGTGAAAGAAAATAGAGTATACTCTTGTCGAAGGTTTAACAGGCACAACGATCCCTTTCAGAGGATAACTGTAGAGAAATCAATTCACCCCTGCGGTCAGGAGGCTTTGGCTTTACAATTCATCCATAACAGCCCCATAGTCATGCTACATCAGGGGCCAGTGTTGCCACATTTTTAAAGATAATTGATGGCTGAAAGGGAACACTTTCACATCTCCTAATTGGTGAAGTTTTCTGTGCCACTCTGTGCGTGGTTTGAGGATGGCTCGGTATAAATATGGCCATTTTTTTACAGGGTTTATTACTTCAAAATGGATTTAAATGGGCAAAACCCCCCACTCTGTTACTTAGGAAGCCGCTTTAAAGCATTCATAGTGGTTTTAAACTGCTCCTTGAAGTAGCAAGGGGTGGAGGAACCTCCTACCTAATAGATGGAATTTCTAGTCTGACATTTCAGAGTGCTGAAGGAAGCAGTTTTTAATAAATGATTGCAACTGTTTGGTGAAAAAAAATATTATTCCAACAACACTGAAAAACTAGAAGCACTTATGCCATGAAATTATTTCCAACTACTGTGCTATATATAGACTCATAGATTAGGGATGGAAAGAACTCTTAGGTCTTATACTTCAAATCCCTTCCATTGCACTATTTTCCCCTCTGGTACATTTCTCCAGCACTTTCTCTATTCTACTTTTAAAAGACAGTAGTTGGAAATAACCAATGATGCAGCTTTCTTTACGCTGGTTACATATATACATGTGTTTAAATAAAATGGGCCTCTGAACAAAAAAGAAGAGACAATGCCGTCAACAGCAGCATATGTTTAGTGTCCTACCGTTAAGCCAGTAATGTTCGGAAATGTCAGTTCTGATGTAATGGTGATCATGAGAAGGGCCCAGAGAACGTGTTAAAGCTGTATCTTTGCCAAGGAAATCAGAAGCTGTTCCAGCATATAGGTACTCATCTGTAAATGAGAATGAAATAGTGATGCTTTCTTCAAGACCGTGGTGCATATATGGTTTATTTTATTCCTGTGTTGTTGCATGAATAAAATATACATATTTTATACCATTCTTTTCTTTTAAATCCAGATCTTTGATTCTGTAACGTAACATAAAGGATAATGTTTTCTAATACGCGTCAGTTGAGCCCAGGCCCCATTATCAAAAGTGACTTAGGTACTGAGGAGCCTAAATCTCATTAACTTTCAATGAAACTTAGGAGCCTTTGAACATTCTTCCTAAGTGCTAACTAAATGATTGAATACAGATCAGTGTTTCATAGGCTGCAAACTGATAATGATGAATTCTGAAGAGAGCCTAATCCTGATCATGTTAAAGTAAATGAGCCTTTTTGCCTGGGTCAGGGGATAATGGTTTGCCTCACAGCAAAACTGGAGTTAAGCATAATGGAAGTCCCAGATTGTTTCCATGCATTGCACTGTGCCATTTGCAACTGCAGTTACGGTTTATTCCTTTGCTTAGGTTTCTGTATGGTTCTTAGAATCCAAGGCCAGAAGAGAGCATTGTGATCCTGTAGTTCAATCTCCTGTATTACATAGGCCATAGAACTTCCCAAAAATAATTCCTAGAGCATATGTGACTACCTTCGTGGCATTTCAGCACTGCAAAAAATTAAAGGAGCACAGAAGACCAGAACAATGTTTGCTCTTTGTGTTCAGAGCATAGCTCTTTTGTGAAAAGAAACCAAAAAAGAACTTGTTTCACAAGTTTTCCATTGCCCAATGCATTCCACAATATCTCTTTAATTCTTGCAAAATAAGAAGCTATGTTTATTAACAATGATTTTTTAAAAAACAAATTTGTATATGATGACATATTTCTGGTGTTTGTAAGAAGAAACAACAAAATTACAATGATGCATGTAATCCATACATGAATGGCAGAACTTCCACATATAAAAGACCCCTTTGCTCAGATTCTGACATGGGTGAAAACATTTTATGTGATCTCTGAGTAGATAAATCCAAAGCTGAAAGTAACTGCATTTTTAATATTATGCAACACTGGTGTTATGAATTTTCTTCTGTAAAGAGAAAAGCATATATTAAAAAATAAGACCTACCCCCCCAATAAATATTAACCAAACAAACCTATTTTATCAGTATTACTATTCTCAAAGTAATCCTTCCATAACAATATTTTAAAATACATCTTTCAGACAGCATGTTTCCTTTGTGCAGTGACAATAGCACATTCTGAAAGGTAAATGTCAAAATGAGGAATAGATGATATAATTAGTGTTTTCTAGCTGACAGGCATTCAATGATTGATACCTCTGAAAGACTCAAAGAAAATGCCCATCCTCACTTAACCTCTGTTGACAAGGAGCTTTCAGCACTTAACTTATTCTTTGGTATCGTGCATTCCAAGTTCCTGTTGTTTCCTATAAAGGCTTTGGTAGACAAGAATTTTTAAAAGGGGATGGAAGCTAAACAATGTTATTAATAATAAATGCATTAAAAAGCTTTGAGCAACTGCATAATCGTATAAAAATGCCTACACAGGATAGGCAGATATTCAAAGGTTTTGGTAATAGACTCGCAACTACTCATGCAAGGAAGTATTTGTAGAATCAGGCACATAGCTTTTTAAGATTATGCACTGAAACAGATACCAACAAATGCACTCAATCTGTCCCTGTATGTTTTAGCCAAAGGGACTAGGTTTTTTTTAACATAATGTATAGCTAACCTGTGGAACATACTGCCGCAAGATATCCAGGCCAAATGTTTTGCAATATTCAAAAAAAAAATAGACATGTATAAGGAGAATTAGAGCATTCCCAATTACATTAAAATATAAAACTATTTATAAAGGATAAAATTCCTAACTCTAGTAGAGTGTTTCACATCTTCAGATCCCAAAGCACTTTACAAAGGAGGTCAGTATCATCACTCCCAATTTAAATATGGGGGAAAGGAGGCACAGAGTGGCGTAGTGACTTTTCCAAGGTCTCCCAGCATTACTGAGGCAGCACCATGAATTGAAGTGAAGTTTCTTTTCATAGACTCTAAAATCATGTTTCATCTGAACTCCTCCATAAGAGAGGCCATAAAACGTGCCCTAAATAATTCCAGTTTGAACTAGAGCAACTCTCTTAGAAAAAATATCTACTCTTGATTTAAAAATTGCCAGTGATGAAGAAGCTACCACAATACTTAGTAAAGTGTGCCAATGGTTAATTGCCTACCACTATTAAAAATGTACTCCTCATTTCCAGTCTGAATTTGCATAGCTGCAACTTCCAGCCACAAGGAACTTGGCAGCACTGGGTCCCAGTCCTATGTCCAAACTCAGTCCGGTGCCCAAGCCACTAGGCCAGACTGCCTCCCTTATGTTTCAGGGCATGAACTAATTGATGCGTTAGGAAGAAATTTCCCCGAAAGGCAAGTGATTTCACAGCTGCCTATTGCAGTTTCTTGTACCTTCTCCTGAAGCATTTGGTGTTGGTCCCTGTCAGGGATGCGATACTGAACTAAAGGGTCACTATTTTGGTCCAACATGGGAGTTCTTATGTTATTATAAATGATATGTTTTAATAAATTGAAACATGGCCTCTTCTTCACTGGACACGACTTAACAAAGAACTCAGAAGTATTTTAATGCTACTGAAATTAACAACCAGCTCTATAATAAATCAGAGTGTTCTGTCACATGAGGAAAAAGAGAGCAGTAGAAGTTTTTAGAATCCCTTTTTAGAAACAGACTTCATGGATATTAAAATAGGCTGGGGATTCCTGAGAATGGTAACCCCCTGGCTTTAATCTATTGTTTTTAGTTAAAGAAGTGCTGACCCTTAAGCTGGGTCAAGATCACAAATCATCGATCTTATTATTGCAGAATAAAGGCTGAACATTAGTCATATTCTTTTCATAACCCCAAGTGTCTGATACTTCAAAGCACTATCACCATTCCTCTTTTGCTGTAAATGAAAAGCTCATGGTGCTTCACTCTTATCTCGTATTCATACACTTGATGGACAAGTTAAATGAAAACTGTCCAAGGCTCTGAACCAAACCATGACAAAAGTAGCTCTTTTACAGTGGTTTGAAATACGGAGGTCAGTCTGACATTCCAGGACACCAAATGTCAAACCACAAAGCCTAGAAGTACAGGCAAAAGGAAAATTGCACTATCTTGTTCTTAGAATCAGTGCCTCTGAAGTGGCTACTCAAATAATCAGAAACCTCAAAATGGATTTATGCAGATGACTTCATGTATGTCAACAGACTTCTAAGGGGGGATAATACTGATAATTGACCCAGAACCCCCGAATCATATGAAATACCGTGTACAGATTTTTTTTGAAGCAGAAATGACTAGGTAAAGGTGACACTGCCTTGTTTCTAAACTGGCAGCTTTTTCATTTATTGGCTCTTATATTTCCCCCTTAGCTTTACTGCATTCATTTTTTTTTAGCCTATGCAAAGTGAAGGACACTGTTGGGCCAGTCCTCAGCTAGTAGAACATAGCATAGCATCAAAAAAGTCAACGGATCTCGGCGGATTTGCACTGGCTCAGGATTTGGCTCTGCAGTTTTTAGTTAAATAAGATGGTGATGGACACACAAGGAAGAAACATTGGTGATGTTGACATCTTACCTGTCATTACTGACGCAAATGGCTGATGAGGATCAAAAGGACATTTCAACCTGCCAGACTCCAGGTTCTGAGTGTCCAGTCTGAACACTGTTTCCTGAGAATAAATGCAAATTCATTAACCAAGTGTCAGTACAGACAGAGACTAAGTCTCAGATATATTGCTCTGATCATATATGAAGTAATAGTGTCTTTAGACTGTGTATCGCTCACATGTCTGGCCTTTATGTCTGTAGTTTTATAGATTTGCTTTGTATCTGGCTTTTACATTCATCATTTTAATGCATCACAGTCATTTAATAGCAATGAATCTAATAAAAATAAACTGATCTGAAAATAGATGCATTGTTCAATTCCATCCTTACAGATTAAAGGCTGAATGTGCCTTAAAGGCATAAGCCTGGGTTGGGGAGGGAGTGCCGAGAGACTGTGCGGAAATGGGAGGGATTCTGGCCATCTCCAAGTGAATTTCTCTTGGGGCTCCTGAACAGTGCTCACTGCAGACACAATTCAGCCAGTCTTTAGAGGAGTGCAGCATTTGCTCTCCCCTGGCCATCTTTAAGGAAGCTATTGAGGGTGGGGCTGCTAGCATGGCTCACTGGCTCCAACTGCCACCTGCACAGAGGCTAGGAGCCAGGCAATGGCACAAGGCATAAAACAGGATGGAGAATAATCATAATTTAAAAAAAGAATGGATTTAAAAAAAATCAAAAAATGTTTTTTGTGTAAATCTTATTTTATGTATATACATGTTGCTAGTCCTTTACTTTCAGCCAGTTTGATAGTCTTTAACTGTGTAAGTGGCTATTTGGTATTTGTTTCCTTCATTAGTTTCCCATTTGTTAGTAAAAATGTGTTAATAAAAGTTCAAGTTTAACAGAGATTTTTTTTTTCCACTAAGAAATTTCACACTTAAAATGTTTGTCTATGCTGGGAGAGAAAACCCATCCCGCAGAAGTCCAGGTCCTTCCTATGACTTTGTCTAGTCTTGAAATGTTTTGCCAATTATACCAGTATAATTACGCCTGTATCATTTAACTGCTTTTGTTATACTAATATAACTTGCAGCGTGGACACTCTTACTCTGGAGTAAGAATGGATTTTCCGAGTTCGGTTTAAACCCCTTCCAAAGCAACATAAGCTAAACATAGAGAACCAAAACAAAAAGGCACTCATTCCAAAAGAAGAGTATCTACATAGGGACTTATATCACAGTAATTAGACTGGCTTAAATTACACTTCAGTTTCCACTGGTATAACTTTCCTGTGGGGACACACCCTAATACACAAACTGAAACACAAAATTGATCAGCAAATAGTCTGGGCTGTATTTGCAACCATCACTATGGCCTGGTCTTCACTGGCGGGAGCAGGAGTGGGGAATCGACTGCAGATACGCAACTTCAGCTACGTGAATCACGTAGCTGAAGTCTGCGTATCTGCAGCCAATTTACCTGCCGTCCTCACGGTGGTGGCAGTCGGCGGCGCACTCCCTCGTCGACTCCAGCTTACGTCTCCGGTCAAGCTGGAGTTACGGTGTTGACAGGGCAGCGCTGGCGATCGATTTCTCGCGTCTTGATGAGATGCGATAAATCAATCACCATAAGATCGATCCCTCCCCGCTGTAGTGAAGAAAAGCCCTATATTCCACTACACTGAACTGCCAGAAGTCAAGAGAGCTGAAATGGTTCAACCATATTACACTCTTCCAACATGGTTTGTAATCTGCAGTCAGTGGGACCCTGTGCTTTTTAATCATTAGCTGCTTTGGAAAATCCTATCCTTATGTGCCTAAATATGTGGTGGAGTAGCTCCTCCACACAGGGAGAGGAAGAGGTTAAAAGCAGCACCAGGGAGGCTGCACAAAACCCACTAACAAGGAAAGGGCTTATTGAGCTTGCTGGAGCAGCCAATCAGGGCTGCGAAGGGCCATATATAAAGGGCTGCTCAGCAGTGCAGAAGGCAGTCCCTCTCTAGAAGGCAAGGGAGGAGGACTGGCTGCCTGAAGAAGTGGCACAGATAGAGCATGCTGGGCAGGGGTAGCAGAGTGCAAGAGTGAGCTGCTGGCTGACCACTGTCAGGCTGGGGCCTTGCTATCAGGGCTGAGTAGGTGCTAGGGCTATGGGGGAAGTGGCCCGGGGAAAACAGGCAGCAGGTTGGAGGAAGGCAGTAGGTGGCTGCCGGCTATAGGGTCCCTGGTCGGGACCCAGAGTAGTGGGTGGGCTTGGGTCCCCCCACCTTGCCAATGAGAAGAGTGGCTGGTATCCAGACTACAGTTTGCCCCTGAGCTGAGGGGCTGGACACTGGACTGCAGTTGGCTGGTGAGGCAAGTTGTGGGAATAGTGGAAGCTGGTTCCCCCGGAAGAGGGGTGATACCGGAGTAGGAGCACAGCCAGAGGGCTGTGCCCAGAAGAGGACACTACAGTCCGGGCAGTGATGTGGGTCCAAAGAGTGGAGACAGCAGTGACGGCAAGCATGACATCACTAGGTGAAGGCAGACTGGAAGGGCCAAGAACTAATTCCCAGGATGGCCAGCAGGAAGCGCTGAGGTGCTGAGTCCCGCTTTGTCACAAGCTTTAAAGCCTAACTTCAGGCTCCTATTTTTGGACTGTATGCATGAAAAAAACCAACCTTTGTTAATGTAGTGAAGGTCTAAATAGTTTTTCGTTGTTAAAACAAAATCAATTCAGTGTTAAAGCGACAAAGATGTTATGCCACTAAGGGAAAAGTTTCAATAAAAATACAAATTTTAGCCTGTGATACTACAAACACTCCAATACATGCTTAACTTTATGCATGTGAGTACTCCCATTGGAGTACTCCCAATTTGACTAGTTGTGTGAGTAAAATTATGCAACTGCTAAAGTATTTGTTGGACCAGAGCCTTAATTTTTCACATTTTGTTTTTTGCCTGGAGCACTTTTGTATAATTGTATAGCTCTCCTCCATTTATAGTTTAGTTCATCATACACTTTATTTTAAAATTGCAATAGCACACATTTTCTAATTAGTTTTGCAAAGTTTCAACCTGATCTAAATCAATCATTAAAACAAAAATCAAGTGCCTTCAATGACTGGTTTAAATCACTTTGTGTTAAATTATTCCACCCTGTCTTGGGGTATGGAGGACAGGCTACTTACACACCCACAGAGGGCCATATACAATAGGACTCCTTAACAAGTTAAATCCACGAACAATCTACACGAAAGGGTTAGGTCAATACAAGACAGCTTATGTTGACCTAGCTGTGGATGTGTCTTCACTTAACTTTGGCTCCCGCTGATGTAAGTGCTCCACTATGCCGACTTAATAACAAACACCAGCTCCTGGAGTGGTGTAGAGTCACAGTCAATGTAGTTAGATCAACATAAGGTGTGTCTACACAGCAAAGAAAAATCCACGGCTAGACTGTGCCAGGTGATTTGGGCTTGTGGGGCTTGGGCTAAGGGGATGTGTCATTGCTCTAGGACCCTGCAATGTGGAAAAGTCCTCGAGCTTGGGCTGAAGCCTGAGCCTGAAAGTCTGCACTGCAGTGAAACAGCCCCGCAGCCCAAACCCTGGGAGCCCACGTTGATTGGCATAGGCCAGCAACAGGTATCTAGTTGCTGTGTCGACATACACATGGTGGGGACACTGTGTTACTTAAATCAACTATTGCTGGGCAATAGGAGCTGTCCCACATTGTTCCACTCTGGTCACCATTGTGAATACCACTGCCCGGGATGGGGGGTGGGCAGGAGGGAGATGGGAAACTGCCCCTCCTCTTTAAAGCCCTGTGAATTTTTAAAATTCCTTTTCCTGGTTGCCTGGCTTGGTGAGCACCTAGCAGCTGTCCACTGTTGTGTGCAGCTGCCCATCCAACCAGGCTCACCTCATGCTGCAGGCACGTTCCTGCCTGGAGTAAATGGGTGGTATTCAGTCTCCTCAGGGGAGGAGAGGCTGTGCAGGTACAGCTCCAATCTTGTCATAGAAACGTGGACATCTAGAAGCAGATTACTTGGGGGACACCGGAGAAGGGCTACAACAGGGCTGATGTATGTGTACCTGATATGGAGCATTCTTCCCCCTTCATAAATTCTGTTCCCCCAATGTATTAAGTTTTAGATGTTTTCTTTAAATTGCCTGGTTCATGTTACAGAATAAAATTCTATTTTTTGGAATAAAATTCATCTTTATTAGTTAACAACATATGCTGGCTGGTGCTGAGCAGAACTGACACCTACCACTTTCCTGTGATTCACTGTCACAGAACCTGTAACAATACAGGCAATATTAATAGGTGTATTGACAATATTCTAATCACTACAAGATTCATATCGACCTGCAAAAGAGCAAGGCTAAGTAAAATACACTATAGCAACACTTACTATTCTGGCTCACTATTAAAATGTTCTTTCAAAGCCTCCCTGAGCCATGTAACTTAGTTGGGGATTGGTCTTGCTTTGAGCAGGAGGCTGGACTAGGTGACTTCTTGAGGTCCCTTCCAACCCTGATATTCTATGATTCTATGATAATGCCACTTGGGATACAGGTAAATGTTGCCTTGTTTTCAGAAGCTTACCAAAGCAAGTTGAGACATACTGATGGGGAAAATGAGTTCTAAAGCTAAAGATCACTGGCCTGCTCCCATCCCACTCCCATTTCAACAAGGTGGCTTTTAGTACGAGCCCCTAAGAGGATCACAACTACAGCAGTATCAAATATGGACGGGTGGTCTCTAAATTAACCAGGACCCAAGTCATTGAGCGTTTTGTACATCAAAACCAAATGACTCAAACTTCACCCAGAAATCAACTGGTAGCAAGTACAGAGCATAGGTGATTAACACACAACCCAGCCAAAGCTTTTAACACTGTTTGGAAGGCTGTGGCAAAACACACAAATTGGGCCCAGTCCTGTTCACCTGGCCGTCAAGAGAAGTTTTGGCTTCGACTTCAATCGTAACAAGACTGGGATTTTAATCTCTGTAAATTCAACTGTGTGACGCCTTGGCAGATTTTATACTGTTTCCAAAACAGTATGTGCTGTGGTTTAAAGTCACCTGACCCGTTCTGACTCATCTGTTTTCAGAGTACTGGCATCAGACGGCAGAAGTTTGGCAGACACACTAGCAGGTTTCAAAAGCTGTCAGTACATTGGCAGATTTCAAAGGCTCATTACAGAAAGGAAGAATACCTTGAGCCTTTGCTTTCCTGACAGCAGATTAGTGCCTAGAATCCAGCAGGGTTTGTTCATTGCAAAACACTCAGTTATAATCTGTACTTTTTTAAAAAAAACAAGAAAGGATCTGGGTCAATGGCAATGCTGTGTTACCATGCAAGAAACCTGAATTCAGTTCCGGGTCTCAGGGGACAAAATTCCACCTTCAGTACAAGACCCATGCAACCACAGTCAAATCAATGGGTTTGCAGGGAGAGTAAGGACTGGCAGCACCTGGCCCCTGATCTCTCACTTCTCAGGAGTTAAGTGAGACACTGCGGAGGCAGTGGATTTAGCCTGTTAGATAAGTGCTGCAGGAGGGGAGGGAACGGAGTGCCTCATGTAGTTCACTGCTACATTGCACTTGATTAAACAAGGCTGCAAGCGAGATGTACTATCATGTGAGGCTTTGGGTGGTGAGAAATGAGCACTTCTTAGGGATGAAGAGGGCAAGCAAGGGGATGGGAAGAGAGGGGAACATGAGGGAGAAAAGTTGCAGATAGCCAGTCCAAGAATTCTGTTCCTACGGCTGTGACAAAAGACGCCTGGTTTATTACAGTGCTGCTTTTCTTTTATTTCAGAAGCACTACAGTGTGCTAATTTCTATTTTGAATCTTAAATAACAGGCCTTTGAAAAAAGTGAATTCTTTCAACTCATGTGAAGCATAGGCCTCTTCCACCCTCAAACACATAGGAACATTGGACTCGTCCTAATGGATCAGGCTAGCCATCAATCCAGTCAAATGCAAACTAAAATGCAGAGGCCTTCACACACACACACACCCCACCCCGACCGGTGGCCAGGATCCGGGCAGTGTGAGTGCCACTGAAAATCAGCTTGCATGCCGCCTTTGGCACACATGCCATAGGTTGCCTACCCCTGCTTCAGATCATGCCAGGATCAGGTGCTTGCAAGAGTGGCTTAGTTTCCCTTCCCTTGGGCTGGGAGTTTGCTTCAGGTCCCTAAACCGTCTTTTCAGCTACCTTGTTTTTAAAAGTTTTATAGGAATCCTTGCACTTCTTACCTGGCAGGAAATATATGGCCTTGGTGCTGTGCCTCAAAAGAACTGCAGGTGGCTGGTGTTACCACATACTTTGGCACACTATTGCATTCTATTTTACAGAGCGCGTCAACCTTATGTAGCTTTCGGGGAACATGAGTTCAGCTGACAAGTCCTTCAGGGTTAAATCACACCCCTTAGTAATACGCATGTGAAAGGACTCTGCTACGTGTTCTAAAGACCCCAGTGGGGGTAGGTGCTGCAGGACTGAATAGCTGCTCCGCACTGACAGCTAACAGATTTGAAGGAGGAATCTGAGATGCAGCCTATTGCTTTTCCCCAGCTGTCATTTCGATCATGAGTGGCAGACAATCAATCCTGTCATCCCCATAACTTTCCTACCCTCCTGAGCAAAGAGCCACCACACAGTTCCCCCTTCTGCTTTTTTGTTTCAATTCACAGCCCCCCTGTGCAATAGAAAATGTGTTATTTCCACTGGGAATGGTTGGGTCTAAGGCCAAGCCTGGGGACTGAAAGATTTCACCCTAAGTGGTGAATGGGCTAAGCAATACATAGTGGTTTAGACAGTCCCAAAGCACCAGGGCACTTCTATTCCCACGGGTAGCTGACCCATGGACTGAGAGTGATAGTAGATTTAGAAGTTGCTACTTTCCCTGGGAGAAGCAGAGCGTGGCAATGCTGATCAGAAACCAGGGAAAGAGAAATGGGAATAAATAAGCAGGAAAAGGATTTGTTAGAAAACAAGACATCTGGGTTAAATGTGCTCTTCACATAATTAATCATCTGAAACTGTCACTCTAAAGACCTTTGTATATTAGTTCTTATTGGGCAAAGAGCGTTGCTGAAGTGCAACATGCACACATCAAATGTGAGAACATGAGTTCTTATATGACCTGTAAAATGCACCATAACCCTACTATTTATACAAACTGCTGTCAGTTCATTTTTTATATCATTCGCTCTGTATTTTAAAATAAATCATGGATGCTAAGCAAGGTTAGAGCCATTTCTTGTCAAGCACCACTGGTGGCAAGATTAAATTACCTCTTTGTGTATTCCAAGTTCAATGTATCCACAGATAGGGTGGAAGGCTCCCGTGCCACAGACATAAACATGGGTCCGGTTGTAGGGCTGAAGAACCCTAATAAAATTTGCACATTCTGTCTATTGGGAAAAAATGGAGGAAAAGTTAATACTTTACAACCATGTACACAACAATACTTATATTTGGTGACATTTATTTTTGCTCTCACATCTACATTTCATTAAGCAATGGCTGTGTAACATTATTTTTTAAAAAGTTGTAACAGCTAAAGCATTAGCACCAGCCAACTACTGCACGGTTCATCCATCAGGCAATGACTTACACGTTATACTGATTACATTCTTGTTATACTGGTATAAAGCCATGAAGAATGACAAAGTACATGGCAAAAGTCTAGTTTTGAGGAATTCTCTATGTACCAGTCTTTGTTGTAATAAAGCTCCAGTCTTAACAATTGTCTGGAAATGGGAAAGTTGGCAACTGTTTCCAAAATGTGGTGGGCCCCACGTTTGGCTGGCCCATTGGTTCCCCTGTCATTTCTTCCAATTAAAGACTCAGTGCAAGGATTAACAGCCAAAGGTTAATTGTGGGAATGGAGGTGGGGGCCCTCCATCTGTGTGGCTATCCTCAGGGCTGCAATAAACTGTCAAAGGGTGCATTATGTATATACTCCCTTTGCATTAGCCCTACCATATTGGCCAGCAAGGACTGGGGCAAGTTTGTTATGCTCTGATGCTTCCTGAACGGCAATCCCAAAACACCAGGAAATTTAAGCAAGGCACTAGGGTAGGCTTGCAATCAAAACTTGTAACCACCATGAACCAGTTAAGTCAGCAACATCTGAACAAAACATCATAACAGTCCAAATGGCCGGTATATCACAGTTGTCCCTGAATAACTGCACACATCCAATGGTATGTGGAATACACATAGGACCAGTAACTATAACAAAGAGGAACAGGAACAGAGAGAAGTAAGCAGAAAGGGAACACACACACACACACACACACAAAAACACCAGTCATCACAAGATCCATGACATCTTTGGGGTACTTAGCACCAGGGTAGCCCCGGGACAGTCCTGGTCCTTGCTGTCCAGCAGTGCAATTACCTAGATTGTGGCTGTCCATGGCAAGGTTATGACATAGGGCAGGAGTAAAGGGTAAGCTTTTTTTTAAACAGGGAAAAAGAAGCAAACAACAAAGCAGTCACTTATTTCTAGGTTAATATAATATTTGCTATCTAAACCTGTGAGGCGGGAAGAAAGCTGAAGAGGGAATGTAGTAGATGACACCTATAAGGTGTCACAATATGCATGCCTCCAGCTGCCTCTCTTTTACAAAAGCACAGAGATTGGTCTAACTACAAAATCTGTGTAGAGATCAGGATCAGGGATTTCCCAGAGCTCAGAAGAGGTGTTGCTCAGACCTGCTGTATTACAGAGCTAAGGGACAGCCATTATGATAGGATCCCTAATGGAACCTTCTCATAAAGTGTATTTCAGTCCAGGGTTTCAGCTTGGGCCCATCCCTTAAACAAAAATGTCCAGTGAAGGCCACCGGGTTAGTGGGAAGAGAGGGGAAGAAACTTCACGTGTATGAGTGGGGCAGGCTTCATATTCTTTATGGCACTTCTTGTCTTTCATGAGGGAATCTGGTTTCTCTTCACTTGCAAAAGAGATGCAGGAAGCCTTTTTATTATGCAGAATGATTCATGTTCTTACAGGAAAGGGGATTGTGGCACTGAAGAAGAGCTTATGAATCCTGAGACTGTTTTAGACTGGTGATAATTGCAGCTGTCTATGAACTGAGTTAATGTGTAAATGTACTGGTCTGATGCTTTGTTAATGAATTGCAATAAAGCTATGTTCAGTATATTCCCAAGGGGAAGGGACTTTTTGATGGTCACAAGAGCTTTTAATGGCTTTGGATCAGGCCCATAACAAGTATCACAGGATACATTTCATAATGGAGTTGATTCACTTCTCAACACAATCTGTGGCTGAGTTTTGCATGTATACTGAATTTTGCATGTATGCTGATGGCTAAGCACCTCTTCTACTCAGTATTGTTCCACATTCTGCTTGAAGCATCAGCATTTGAAATAGAGATGAAACTACTCTTTGAAGTTAGTGATTTCAATAACAGTTGCATGCACTTTTTTAAAGAAAAAGGCTAAACTATCAATGGTATGTCTTTAGTACATTAAATTAGAATACAATAGTATGTGTATTGACCAGCTTTTTTCAACAGCTGCTTAATAATCAAATCTAACACATTTAGAAATAAATATATAGCTCTCTAGTGTTAACAGCACCAATAAAGAAAAAAATGTTTTGTACTTACCTGGGCATCTTTCCCAGCTAGTTTGCATACTTCCACCTTCTCTTTTGCTGCAGGCCAGTAAATCTGTAATACATTTAAAGGTGTTTTAGGACCAGACATTTTGCAGCATTTTACCCTTTCTTGTGATTTTGCTTGAAATATTTCATTGCAAAGAGCAGCTCAAATCACCTTATGTGTATCTAAAGAACTGAGATATGAATATGTATTTCTTGAAGACTATCATAATGACTATACAGACTTTAAATACAATGTGGCCTGTCATTTGTTCATTTCTTCATTTTATTTACCCATTTTAAGGTAACCTTTAAGAACCTTGCCTGTTTTCATAATTCATATACATTTTTAATGTGATGAGCTGTGTTTCATTCTCAAGGATAGGGTAGACCAAATTCAGCCAGAGAGTAAAATGACTACAATCTATGGAATGACACTAAAAGTGAATTTAGCCCAGTGGCTACAGATTTAGCAAAGCTGTTACATATATGTTAGCTGTGTCTGCCAATTTTAAAATGAAAAACTAAGCATAGCTTTAGGGAAATCTTTAGAACAAAAAAGACATTTGTCAGAAATGTATAGCACATGATTTAATAATTTGACACATCAGCAGGAACTGACTTAAGTAAAGCATGTACATGTAGAAAATGACATACATGCATAGAGCAGAATTATACGCCACACTTAATAGGTCTCTTTCTTTCATATACACTTAGAATCCTGACATAGGGAAGTTAGTAGTTTTGGAAATACTGGCTCAAATCATCAGTTGGTATAAATTGGCATAACTCCATTTATGGCAATGGAGTTACATTGATTTATACCAGCTGAGGAGCTAAGCCATTTATTTCAATTAAGCAATCAAAATAGGGCACTGTCCAGTAGATGTATGAATCCATCAAGTTAAGAAATACAAACTTTCGATAAGTACAAAGGAGGAGAAAGAAAGAGAGAGGGAAAAATACACTTTCAAAACCAACATGATTTATTTGCCCTAAGCTGACCAGCGATCTTTATTCCTGTTTTTTATTATTTTAAGACAGCCTGAGAGTTAGGAATTTTTTTTTTATGATTGACAGCAAAGGGGCAGATATAATTTAATATGGCAAGGTCTTGACCAAATGCAAGTTAGGAAACATCTAAAGCCTCATGCCTCAGGAGCCCAAAAGTGATTTACCAGTAGCCTGGGATTTTACAGCATAATATTCAGCGTGGATTGCACTTTGTTGAAATCTTAACACTATAGTGCTAAGAGTCTAGATTTGTTATATTAAAGAGGGGACGTTACATGAGACTTGTTTTCCAATACAGACATGCCTTCACAAATATATTATTTCCGAAAGGGAATTTAAGGAGTTTGAATTCATGGTAATTAAATTGAAAGATATTCCTCTGGACAATTTCAGATGCAAGAAAGGGCAATGTGATTTATAGCAATAATACAGAGCTTCAAAAGGTTCAAAATTGGAGCTCAGTTTAGATAAGCATCCAAAATGTTAGGTTCTGGATGTTGGAGTGTAGATGAGCTGTGCTCAGAGCGAGATTGAAAAGCTTGGGGGACTTAAGCAGCTCTCTGGCACCATTTTTATTCCTCCAATCTTCAGGGCTACTCTAATTATGCCATCTTATAACAGCCCCCTAGGGACCATTATTACACATGGGGATCACTGGAGTAAAACACATTCTAGCCATGACCCCTACACCAGCTCAATTCCACCCAATTACGGCAGCTTGAAAGTGCCAAAGCAGCCTTCAAACAGGCCAAGATTTTGCTGCAGTTGTTTATGTGCAATGCTTCTCTGAACCATTCCAACTTCTCAAATCTGCGAAACTTCCCTTCTTTGCATTCTAGCTGTTCTTGTTCTCCTCCCAGCCAGAAATGGGACACGCTGGCCCTCTGCAAGGAAATTAATTTCACTCCCACGTGAATAAAGGATGTGCAATCAGGCCATATGTATTTCCCTTATTGTAAAAATACAGTCATTCATTTACAATTATCTTTGTAGTAAGAAACTATTAAGTAAAGGAAATTTAAGTTACATAAACTTTAACCCTTTACAGCAACATTTACTTCAAGAAAAGATAAGGCCTTATAATGTCATCCCAGGAATTGGAGCGCTAATTTGCGTGTCCAGAGCATAGCTCTGGGTGACATAATGAAAGCACCTAGGGTTGATGGTCTGAATCTGACATGCCAGTACAGCCGGTTCCAAGAGCATGGTGCCAGAATGTTTGGGAGAAAGTACTGGGACAGATGCAGGGTCATCAGGGTGAGATGTTGGGGTGACTGAGTGGAAGATGACATTGGTTTCAATGGGGTACAGCATAAGCAAGGTAAGAGATTCAGGTGGAGGGACCCTAATTCCTGGGCAGTCTTTTGCAGGACTGAAGCCTAAGGCATGATAGCGTGCATTGTACAAAATGGACAGATCAGGCCGGGACGTGAATGCTTCTTGACATGCTGACTGAGGAAATGGACAGAGTTAATCCCGACTACAGAAGAGTCACTTGGTTTACATCCTAGCTACTTGACAGCCTCAGAGTTTTGAATTCTAAAGACATAAATAAGTCATTGAAGGGTAGCTTAAGTGCTGCAGCTTAACAATCTGTTTACAATTATGCACAAAGGATTTAACAGTTTACTTTTCATGTGAGAAATGAGAGGTTCCCTGAAAGTGTCATTTCTAAAATGTAACACATCAAGATTACATAATAAATTATAAAGTATGATCATAGAACTCAAGCACGTTTAGTTCTAAAAGTGATCAAACTGTACACAATAACTCCCCAGGGGTTGTTCCTGCTAACACTGGCCTTCATAAGTAACTTTAGTTATGTCAATAGTCCCATTGACTTCTCAAGTGCATCAAGCTATTTATCTGCATAAGCATTTCCAAGATCGTAGCTATAGACTTAAGACTATAGACTTAAGTCTTTCTGAAAGATATGCTTTAGTCACCAAAATTTATTGGTCTTAATATAGAAGTATATGGATAAAATTTTATGACCTGTGTGTGACACCCTGGCACCCCAATCTTCACCATTGTCACGTAATTAGGATATATTTTGTACAAAGTGTGCCTTGTGAGGTATGATTTTAAAGTCTTGATCTGTTAGACCAGTGGTTCTCAAGTCTGGTCCACCGCTTGTTCAGGGAAAGCCTTTGGCATGCCAGGCTGATTTGTGTACCTGCCGCCTCTGCAGGTTTGGCCGATCGTGGGTCCCACTGGCTGTGGTTCACCGCTCCAGGCCAACGAGGGCTGCGGGAAGCAGAGCAGGCCGTGAGATGTGCTGTCCGCCGCTTCCCGCAGCTCCCATTGGTCTGGAGCAGCGAACCGCGGCTTGTGGGAGCCACGATCTGTCAAACCTGCAGAGGCAGCAGGTACACAAACCGGCCAGGCACACCAGGGGCTCTTCCTGAACAAGTGGTGGACCAGAGTTGAGAACCACTGTGCTAGACATTAATATATAGATGTATTGTATGTGCTATTGTCTTATGTGAAGTTATGAAGTTGGCTAGGTTTGTGTCACTGAAACATGTTGTGAGGTTGAAACAGGGTGACCGGATGACTGAATTTATAGGGATAGTCCCGATTTTGGGGTCTTTTTCTTATATAGGCTCCTATTACCCCCCACCATGTCCTGATTTTTCACACTTGCTGTCTGGTCACCCTAGGCTGAAAACAACCACAAGCAGCCTTTCAGGTACAACAGTAAAAAGGCCAAACAATGTTAATGGCTTATTGAGGAAATGCACACAAGGACAAGGATTACCCCAGGAACTGTGTACAACAGAAACCTCTCGGAGATAGAATTACACAACAGGCAATGTTTGACCCAAGTCACAGCAAAAGAGCTTTCCAGCAAGTGGGAAGAAGATATGAAAGGGGGGCAATGACATCATGACAAGACACCTGGAAACACCTAAAGAACAAAGACTGAAATGGGGGAAGTGATGGTCCCAGTCTAAAGGGATTTTTAGCTTGTGAATGGAACACATAGGGATTCCAAGGTGTAAGCAAGTGCAGCTTGCCTCTTAAGAATTTCCAGACTGCTTGTATTAGCTCCTAGGGTGAGGATCTGCTATTCGTATTCAATCTATTTCGTATATTAAGTTTAGTTTGCATTTTTTGTTTATTTGCTAGGTAATCTGCTTTGATCTGTTCTCTTTCACGTATAATCACTTAAAATCTATCTTTTATAGTTCATCAACTAATTTTTGCTTTATCTAAACCAGTGAGTGGGAATCATAAGGCAGGGGCAAAAAGCTATTGCATATTCCTCTTCACATTGAAGGAGGGGACAAATGTTATGAGCTTACACGGTACAATTCCCTGTGCAATGCAAGGTGGGATAATTGTGGATTTATACTCCAGAGGGGGTACAAGCCTGAGGAGCTGGTAGCTCCCTAGCTGTAGCCTCCCCATGCAGGGGCTGGTCCAAGAGCCTGAATGTAACTGGACCTGGGCGTGTCCCTACCTGTATGTGTGCTGGTGAATGTGCAGGCTGGAGGGCTCTGCAGCTTGTTACAGCAGTACAGTATAAGAAGGAGCCCAGGCTGGTGGATCAGGGGGCTCAAGGGGACCCCAGTTCCAGGTGGCACCCGAGGGGAACCTGTCACACTATGTTATAGAGAAAATAAGCCAAACTAGTGGTTCCTTCTGACCTTAAAATATACCATACTATCACTCTGTGGATGGTTTGGCTTGACAAGATCAGATCAAAACGTACTTTACTCTGCAAGATGCATTTCAGCTTATGCATTCAGTGCAAACTGTTAAGTGCTATAATCTCTTACTGACCAAACCATTTTGTTCTGAATTCCTCAAAGGGAAGCTCATTAACAAAACAATTGTCAAGATAATGGACATGGACAAATGGTACCACACATGCCCTGATAAAATCTGCTATTATGGAGCACTAGAAGTATTATAGAATTATTTTTCAAATCTAGATAATGATTTCTGGATTTAGAATAATTAGTTTTCATTCCATAAATCCCACCAATTATAGCTTATAAATTGCATAGAAAGCATCTATATCTTAAATATCTGTGAAAATTGTAGGTTACCTAACTTAAGTGAAGAATGTAACTGTATTAAAGACATGATCCATCCACTCAAAAGGGTTTTTTTTCCTATCTTTTAGGTATTTATTTGTCTTGGAAGATCCAAAGGTCAAAGCTGACTTTATAGTTTCATGATTTTAACTTATGTAGCTCTGATCTAGAAAGTAGCCTATTATTACTTTTAAGTAATTCTACAAATATTTTCTTAAATTTACTAACAGGAAAGAAATTAAAAATGCAGGATAAGAAGTTATCTTCTGTAAGAGTGAAAGAAAAACCTCCCAGGAATACAAAGTTAAAAATACATAAATGGATCATAGATTAGGCACCATTTTAAAGGGTAGCTGTAAATTGATTTCTGATTACAACAAAACACTAGATGCTACACACATCTCTTTCATTTCAAGAGCAATTCACTTTCTGAAGGAAAATAAGATTTCTCTTTTTTTAAACACTTATTTTTACTCTGGGAAAGGAATTGTAAAAATAAAAATGAACTCAGGAAAAAATGTGTGTGTGTGTGTGTGTGTAACATACACACTATATAATTGCATCCTATTTTACATCCTTAAAGGCCTCAATTCTGCAAGGAATTCAGTGCAGCGGTTGGTGTGCTAAGACCACTGCCTGTCATGCTGACCACTGTTGTCTCATTGTGCATCTCAACCTGTTTGTCTGAAGACATGCGGTGTTGTGCCTTAAACTTAAATTGTAAGGAGCTTAGAGCAGAAAAGCTCTGTGGCTGGTGGAGATAACACTGGATTAGGATTCAGACAATAAGGGTTTTACTCCCAGCTTTGCTGGTGGTTCATCTTGGGCATGGTCCTCCATGTCTCACTGTGTTAGTTGCCCCATCTGTAAAATAATGAGACTGATCTGCAGATGCAAAGCATTCCATAGGAGCAAGGTGTTATTTACTGTTGTTTTGTGTTTCACTGCATGTAGCACAATGGGGCTCTGGTCTATGAGTGGGTCGCCTACATGCTACTATGATACAATTGACTGAATCAGATATTTACACACATGTCTGACATTAAGCCTTTAAGCAGCCCCATTAAATACATTAATTGACTTTGAGAAGTCCTGCTAACTTCAGAGTATTCACATACTTAAAGAAGTGACAAAGAGTCCTGTGGCACCTTAAAGACTAACTAAAATTTTAGAGCATAAGCTTTCGTGGGCTAATACCCACTTCGTCGGATGCATGCAGTGGAAGTATCCAGGGGCAGGTAAAAATAAAAATCGTATTTAATAATAATTATATAATTATTATTAAATAATATTATATATTATTATTATATTAATTTATTATATTTATATTTATTAATTAATTATTATAATAATTATTATTATATTTAATAATCCAGGGGCAGGTAAAAACTAAAATTTTAGTTAGTCTTTAAGGTGCCACAGGACTCTCTGTCACTTCTGCAATTCCAGACTAACACGGCTACCCCTCTGATTCTTCACATACTTAAAGTTATGCATATACTCAGGCACCTTGCTGAATTGGGGCAACCATGCCATTCATCTGCAAGAATCCCAAAGTGCTTTATAAATGGTACATGCAACCCCCTTGCAATGCAGCCACATCTCAAGCAGTGGGCATGAGCTAACCAGCACACAACACACACTGGGTGTGTTTAGCCTTGTTAAGAGAGGGACCACTTCATTCCTATTTTCAGGGTTTAGGGGATGCATGGCCCTCTTTAGAAGGCTGGATTTCACCCATCATGACAGGGAGAGAGAATCTTAGCTAATGACACCAGAACAAATCTTATGTTAAGAGATACAATACACACAGGTTTATAGACATGCCAAGAACTAATGATCACGTGTTTCATCTCCAGACTTTCGTTTGTATAAGGTTCAAAGTGTCAATGGTACAACATCCCAGCTGACGTCAGTAAGTGCTCAGTGTATAGATTCACAGAAAAAAGATCCTAACATTAGTCGATATGCTAACTGCAGAGGCAGAACTAGCAATCTGTATGTTCCACTCTATACATCTGATGAAGTGGGTTCTAGCCCAGGAAAGCTCATGCCCAAATAAATTGGTTAGTCTCTAAGTTGCCACAAGTACTCCTCATTCTTTTTGTAAACACACTGGACATCAATTTGTTCCACCTGTCTGAAACACATCAACAATGTTTCAAGGTAGAGTAATCATTACATACCAAACCTGCAAACCCTAACTCACAAGCACAGTCCCACTGAAGTTAATAGACCTATTCATATAATGACCACAGACAGGCGTATGGACTGTTAATCCACTTGCTACCCTTTAAACATTCATATGATGTTGCCATAAAACAAGCTGCAAGCTAAGGATGCCCTAAACAACAATTTGTGACCTCATGTCACACACATGGTGGCAGGTCAAAATAACCTGTTCCAAAGAAGACAGTGGGGATGTGACATGTTTATCTGTTTGGCCCATGTGTGGATGTGTTTTCTAGTACTGACTGCTCCTGTAGGTTGGCAGCATTTCAGGAGTTTGTCAGCTCTTGATAGCATTCCTTTTGCTGCAGAAAAGGGTGGGTCTCACTGTAGATCGCACAGTGATAACTGTGCTAACATGTAACCCTGCATACACCGCTGAGGGCTGTAAGTACATAATATTCAGAGTAATATGGCAATTCCTGTGCAGCCTTTTCAACAACATTTGTACAGTTGACTGAAGTTATTTACCTTATTTATTTATTCATTTATTTAAATTTAAAATAATAAGCCAAAGCTCTAGGTGGCCTAACAATACAATAAATGCAATGAATCTCATCAGTATTGAAGTAATCACTTTAAGTGGGAACTCAGCCAGCCGGATGCCTTTCAAAACTCCCTTTCACCTATTCATCACTGTGAGAGACCAGATAGCAAGTGTGAAAAATCAGGACTGGAAGGGGGGTACTAGGAGCCAATATAAGAAAAAGACCCAAAAATTGGGACTGTCCCTATAAAATCGGGACATCTGGTCACCTTAATTGTGAAGAGCATGCACTCTTCAAAAACCTTTCCATTGCCTTCCTTTTAAACTACACCCTCTATTGATTACAACCTACTGTTCTTCAAGTATACCATCTAGGAGTGACATGCTGGAACAAACATTCACTGGTGGTCTTTCTTGTCTGCTTCTATGCTGATTTTGTGGTTGTTTGTCTGAAGAGAGTCACAGGGTCTCTTCTTTATAAACATTTTGTAATATTTGTCAAGTGCCTTAAGCTCTTAGGATGAAGACATTAGGGCCTATGCCTATGAGCTCTCTTATGAAAAAGCCCTATGAAATTTAATATAAAATGCTATCCCTGCTATAGAAAGGTGATCCTACTCTATTAAGTGCTATAGATTTCTACAATAATATCTACCAAATCCTAAACTAATTGATCTATAATTTTAATGCTATTCATTCCCTTTAAATTCTAGAGGATGATCGTGACTACATGTTCTGTTCTGACAAGGGGGTGGTTTTTCAACCATACCACAGTTGACACAGTGATAGATGGGAATTGTCAATCACCTCCTAATTGTCAATTACGTAGAATCAGCTGATTAAAAGTTACAATTAAAGAAACCGTATACTTGAAGAAAAAGAACCCTGTTAAATGGCGATGAAACTGTGATATGACAGAATACAGAAGTTATATTTTTAAAAAAGTATTAAAATACTACTCATCAAGAATTTCATAATGAGTAGCTACTCTGTCTCTTTCCAGCATAAGTAACTAACTATACTGTAACACAAAGTTGTAAAAAGGTAATTTTTTAAAAAAGGGAAAGGGTCCCCTACTTATGAGGCTTCTTTAAATACTATTCCAGAAATACTGTAACTTATTTGAACTGACTCTACAATGTAATTTTGGCAAGTGAATATAATGGAAGTAGAAGTAAATAGGGGGATATTCAGAGTGAGATGTTCGGAGTTACAACCGTTCTTCTGAATGCCCCAAAACTGAGTAACAGCTTGTATGCACAGCTCTAGATTCACTAGGTTTATAAAATTCAGACATTGTTCATGCTCTCTTTTTTTTCTCCTGATGAATGAAAACCCGTGCACTAGTTACACAAACTTTCATTCTGATTGCAAACCTCTTGTGCCCGTCTCAAACCTCTAAGCACAGTATTCCTGCATCATCCTTCTGTAGAGTAATTTGTAATTGTACCATTTGCAGGAAGAAATTTCATATCTTAAATGTGTTGCTTCTATCCCAAATGGACACCTATAGCACAATTCCCTTCTTTCTTTTTTTTTTTTTTCAGAAGACTCTTAGTCCAAAGAGTACAAAGGACACACTTCAGACCCTTGTAGTCCCTACATGTGTGGTTTCCTCACACAGGGAAAGCTTGGAGCTGAGCCGAGTGGCACGAAGCCAATCAAAACCACAGTCAGTCTAAACACAGCACAGACAAACACTATATTCTGACACTTATTTGCTACTGGAGAGTACCCCTGGTATTTGGTACTGGAGAGTACTCTTAGGCTACAACATACGGGAAATTTCTCTCTCTCCTTATCATTGTGTAAGCATATTACGGTTATGGATGCCAGCGCTAAAGAAATAAGACAGATTGATACACAGATGCCAATATTGTCAAACTTGAGTACCTAAAATTAGGCACTGAAATACATACTTAGGCATTTAAATAAATGGCCCAGTATACAAATGTTCTGCCCCCTTCCATTGAAATTAATGGGATAAGTAGGTTTTCAGCACCTTTGGTCACTTATTTAGCAGCTGAAAAATACCCTATGTGGCTGTCTTGTGATAAAACTCAAGCCAGTTAAATGAAATTCCATAGCAAAATTGTGAATGAAAACTGGGTTTGATCCTGGCATACATCTATACACATAGCCTCCTCTGAAGTCCAAATCTACTAAAATCTGCAAATTTTATTTAGTTACATATTTCACATTATCACAGTATCGGCCAGGTATTCACTTATTGATTTTGATTTATCACAAGTAAATTTTAGTTCTACTGTAAAGTGAGTTTACACTCTGGAAAGCACTTCTGGAGAAAGAAATTAGCTATTCATATTGTGAAGTTCGATATTGGAAACTCTTTTCTACAAGTTTCAGAGTAGTAGCTGTGTTAGTCTGTATTCCCAAAAAAAACGAGGAATATTTGTGGCACCTTAGAGACTAACAAATTTATTCTTGTTCTTTTCTACAATGCTCTCATGTCTTCCCTTCAACCTCTCATCTGTCACACCTATTAACTCCATTGACTTCAGTCAAGTTACTCCATATTGAGTTATACTCACAACAGAATATAGCCCACAGCAGAATTTACCTTTTAAAACTCTTGTTATATTTAAAGAAAATATAAAATACAACTGAGGATTTAACTTTCTTCAATCAGAAACACATATGTAACAATCAAAAAGCAGTTTTAGTTACAGTTTTTGTGTTAGTACCTGGTTTTTACACTCTAGAGGCCAAAGGTGTGTGCAAAAGACATCAAATAATCACCCCCACTGAAATAATGCAGGTTAAACTAACATCCTTCTCTGAGATAGGGTCTAGAAGTAACACAATTAATTTTACCCAGGGTAGAGGCATGGGATATGTATGGTAGCAGCCAGCCAAGGTCCCTTGTAACCCAAATAATTATCATTATTAATACAGTTAAGAATATTTAAATTGCCTTCAAAATGTTGAGTGCCATTTAAAACACAGCAGACTAACTTACTAATGGGCCATATTCTTCACTTAGTTAGACCCATAACCCCAATGAAATCAGTAAGCAAGGACAAAACTGACCTCACCGGTTTTTTTCCCCCTTGCAAATGTCTCCATTAGGGTAAAGGGAAAAAGAAACAAATACTTTGAGAGGTGTCCTTGCCCATTTGTTGATATTTTGGTTTCATGAAGTGCACAACCCCTATAAGTATCCGACCCTATTACATTCCTTTATTGCTACAAGGGGTCACACACACTGACGGCCTCAGCTGATTAAAAGCAAACCATGTAACAATGGGAGATGAGATTATTAAGTCCTGCTACAAGGACGCATCATATAGCACATTTGCCATTTAGCCAGTGAAGACAGAAAAAACAAAAACACAAGGCCGGGAAAGGGGCTGAAAACAAACTTATCAGATGAACTGCGTAGAAAACAAACTGACCTTTTTTACATTTTTGTTTAAATCAACCAAGCTGAGCAGAAAGATGTGGTCTTTAGCTCCGATTAGCAGCCGGCTCCTCTCCTCATCTAGCAGCAGGGTCTGAAAATCAAACCCCTCCGCTGAGCCCAGGAATGGGATACAGCTGTTTGAAAGCAGTAAGTCTGTGGGAAAATGAAGAAAATCTTTATAATCAAAATGTTTACATATGACTCATTGGTGTCTGTTATAAATATATGCAACCACCATGGAGGCTGCCGGTGAGATAACTGCAAACGGACAGCATATCTTTCTGGAGTCATAATACAGTGTTTGTTATTCTCGAACACGATTTTTTTTTCTTTTAATTGGGTTATATTCACTTTCATAACTGATTTTTAATGTGTCAAAATTTGTTAATAAATATTTTAAAAAGTCTCTGAGCAATCAGACTTTTGAAAGAAATCAGAAACAGAGAAAAGGCAAAACTTTGGAAGAAATTTGTTACATCTTTTTCCTGCTGCTATAAAATCTTGTTATTAATACTATTCTGCATTTTATACGCCATTATAATTATTCACCCCAGTCAAGGATCAGGATCCTAATGTGCTCCGCTCTATACAAACAATGTAACTATAAAGACAGTCACTGATCCAGAGAAATATCAGACATAATTTAACAGGTGATAAACAAGATAAAGCAGGAATGGAGGGATCTGAGAGGTTGAGGTAATAATAAAATTGATAGAGGTTAGCATAAAAAGTGATAACATGGATGAGGTAATATCTTTTATTGGACCAACTGCTGTTTGTGAGAGAGACAGACTTTTGAGTTACACTGACCTCTTCCTCAGATCTGGGAAAGGAGAGGGTAACAGCTAGATACAAGCTCAAACAGTTAGGTTAGCATAAGTAGTTAGCACATATTCAAAGGGACCATTAAAGATGATGTGGGCCGTTAAAATCCTTATAGCCATAGGACGAAAAGGGAGGGGGTTAGTGGCTTACAGATTGTTGCAATAAACCATAAATCCAGTATCCTTATTAAGACCATGATTTTTGGTGTCTAGTAAAGTTATGAAGGTTTGTCCTTTGAAGGTGTTGTGCAGCTTTCCTCTGAGTCTGGGAGCTTAAATTCTTAAGCTAGACACTAAAAATCATAGTCTTAATAAAGACACTGGAATTGTGGTTTATTACAACAATCTGTAACTCGGACCACATCTGTATGTGCAGCGCAGCAGGGCATGGCTGTACTGCCACAGCTGTGCCACTGTAGCACATCTGCAGAGCTCTCCCACTGGCATAATAAAACCACCTCCACAAACAGCAAAAGACATAGCACTGTGTATAAAAGTGCTTATGTCAGAGTAACTTATGTCGCTCAGGGGGGTGGAATAGTCACATGCCTGAGTGAGTATGTTTTGCCAATATAGGCTGTAGTGTAGACCAGGGATCTCAAACTCAAATGACCAAGATGGCCACATGAGGATTAATGAATTAGCCCGAGGGTCACATCACTGACACACATCCCCATCCCTGCCGCCCCTGGCCCTTCCCTCATGCCACCCCTTCCATGAGGCCCCACCCCTGCTTCGCCTTTTCCCACCCCTTCCCTTCTCCCATTCCAATCCCTTCCCCAAAGTCCCCACCCCAACTCCGCCCCCTCCCTCCCACTATTCCAACCCCTTCTCCAAATCTCCACTTCTCCCCCTCCTTCCCTGTGCGCGCGGCTTCCCGCTCCTCCCTGGAAACTGCTAAGCCCCTAAACAGCTGCCTGGAGGTAGGTAGAGGAGCGGGGAGCAGCACAGAGCGGGGGAGAGGCGGGGAGCTTAGCAGCCACAGAAAATAACTTGAGGGAGCCAGGGGTGAGGGGAGTTTGGTGGCCACAGGAAGTAACTCCGGGAGGGGGCAGGGGGAGCTTGGTGGGCTGCAGCAAACAACTCCACAGGCCGCATGTTTGGGACCCCTGGTGTAGACATAGCCTCACTAAGCCCCCTTTTTGTCCTATAACTATAGGAATGTTAATGGGCCACTTCAGCTTGAACGGTACTTTAGAACATGTGCTAAAGTATCTGTTCCATCTTGTATTTAGCTGTGACACTCTTAATTTATGTCTACGCTACTGCCTATGTTGGGAAAACTTATATCACTCAGAGGGTGGAATATTCACACTCCTGAGCGAGATAAGTTACACCAACACAGTACTATGTCAGCGGGAGAGTTTGCCCTGCCAACATAGCTTCTGCTGCCCATGGAGGTGGTTATATTATGCTGATGAGAGAGCTCTCTCAAGTCAGCATAGAGTGTCTTCACCAGATGCGCTGCAGCAGCTCAGCTTCATTGTAAGTGTAGAAGAACCTAAGGACCTTTCCCAGGCTTGAGGAAGAGCTTTGTGTAGCTTAAAAGCTGTCTCTCTCACTAACAGAAAGTGGCCAATAAAAGATATTATCTCACCCTTCTTGTCCTGGAACTGACATGGCTATAACAACATTTCACAGCATAAAACATCTCAGTTCACCACTTGGCTGCCCCATAACCAGGTGGTTGGGGATGTGTAGGAGCATAGTATTAACATCTGAAACAATCTAAGCAATATATATGCAAATCAGGTCTGGCACTAAGACACAGTCTTGCAGTAGGGGGAAGTATAGAGACACACCAACCCAGCCAAACCTAAAGGAAGCTGCCTTGGTACCTGAGCCAGGAACAATGGCCCAGATCCTCAAGGTATTTATCTGCCTGCCTCCAGGAGCCTTCGAGGAGCACAGCCAGTGTACCCCATGAAAAAGAGTCAGTGTGTGCTTGCCCCAGCATTGCAGATCTATCAGCAGAGGAAGTGAGGCCTTTACTAGGCTCCTCCACTCACGCTGTCCAACCTGAGCAATCTAATGCCCAGACTTGAATTGAGCTGTTGCTTTTGTGTGATATCCACCTTGGCCGACCCTGGGGATTGAACAGGGGAACTTCAAAAGCTAAAAGCATGAGTCTCCACTGCTTGAGTTCCAGAGCCCCCTTCTGTAGCATGGGCTTTATCGGACTCTGTGGATCTGGGGCAGTAGGTGGACCAGTAACATATGCCAATCAGTAAATTACACTTGAACACAGAAGAGCACAAATACTAAGGCTGAAACCAGCTCAACAAAGCTCTGGAGGACTTTCTACCTAGGTGCCCTCTGTCAGGGTTCCCTCCCCACTCTGAACTTTGGGGTACAGATGTGGGGACTCGCACGAAAGACCCTCTATGCTTATTTCTACTGGCTTAGGGTAAAACTTCTCCAAGGCACAAATTCCTTTCCTTGTCCTTGGATGGTATTGCTGCCACCACCAAATGATTTACACAAACATTCAGGGCAGGGCCACTTAGAGCCCTATCTCCCCCAAAATATTCCTCAAGCCCCTTCACCCCCTTTCCTGGGGAGGCTTGAGAATAATATACTAACCAATTGGTTACAAAGTGAGCACAGATCAAACCCCTAGATCTTTAGGACACTGCAAATCAATCAAGTTTTTTTAAAAAAACTTTTTTAAAAAAAGTAAAAGGATCACACCTGTAAAATCAGGGTGGAAGATAATTTTACAGGGCAAATAAAAAGATTTTAATCACAGAAGATTCCCCTATAGCAGGGGTATGCAAACTTTTTGGCTCGAGGGCCACATCAGGGTTCAAAATTGTATGGAGGGCCGGGTAGAGAAGACTGTGCCTCCTCAAACAGCCTGGCCCTGCCCCCTATCCGACCCATACCCACTTCCCGCCCCCTGACTGCCCCCGCTCAGAACCCCCAATCCATCCAAGACCCTCCTCACGCCATATCCCCTGATCACCCCCTCAGGAGACCCCCCACCCTAACCACCACCACCCCGACCCTAAGCCTCCCCCGCTCCTTGTCCCCCCTGATCCTTGTCCCCTCTTACCTCACCGCCGCTCATAATAGCATGTCTGGCCTGGAGCCAGACACGTGGCCCTGCTGATCCTCTGGAGCGCGCAGCGTTGTCTGGCTGGGAGCCAGACACGCAGTCATGCAGCCCCACCTTCCCTCCCCCCAGCACTGCTCACGCAGCCCTCTGAGGCTGTGTGGGAGGGAGACAGTGGGGAGGGGCCAGAGCAGCCTCCCCAGTGCGGTCCGCTGAGGCTGCGCGGGCGAGGGTCAGCGGGAGAGCAGTTTCCCCAGCGCGGCCTGTTGAGGCCGTGCGGGAGGGGAACAGCACAGGAGGGGCCAGAGCAGCCTCCCCAGCCACACCTCGGGGGCCAGTTAGGAGGAGCCCGCAGGCCGGATCTGGCCCGTGGCCCATAGTTTGCCCACCCCTGCCCTATAGGCTTAGCTTCAAAGTTACAAAAAAACAGGAATAAGACTCCCTCTTGGCATAGAGAAAATTCACAAGCTAAACCAAAAGATAATCTAAAGCCTTTCCTTGCTTTACTTATAATTTTTGTAATATTAGAGGCTTGTTTCAGGAATGTCTTTAGGAGATGGATTTTCCTGCCCTGGTCCCTCTCTGTTCCAGAGAGAAAAACAACAAAGAGCACAAACGAAACTTCCCCCCACCAGATTTGAAAGTATCTTCTTTCTCCTTTGGTCCTTCTGGTTAGGTGCCAACTAGGTTATTTGAGCTTCTTAACCCCTTGCAGGTAAAGGAGGGACTGTAGGCTATCCTTCGCCGTATGTTTATGACACCCTTTTTCAGAGTTCTCACTGGGAAAATGAGCATAAACCAGGGCTAACGTTGACCAACCAATTCATCTACTGATATTCTTCTGCCTGATGGTTCCCATAAACACCTCTGTTCTTAGCACCATAGACCCACTCTCTGATTCCAAAGCAGACTATTAAGAAAGTGCCTCTTCTTCCACCTGACAGAAAGAAATATTTCATTTTTCATTTCTTTTTACTTCATATCCAGCATGTGGCAGTGCTTGATCAGTTTTCCCTTCACGCTATGGAAGAGAGCCCTAATTTGGGGAGAACACGCTTAAACATGTGCATAAATCATTCCTGGCCTGGTTCCCTAAACCAAACCCACAGATTTTTTTGGGAGAAACAGATGAATCCAGGGATCAAACAGGACAATATAAAGATTCCTTCCTTCTCAAGGTGGGTGGACTTACTCCAACCCATTTATCTAACCAGCATGATCTATACACCTAACACGTGAAGAAAAATGTTATCAGGCTTTCACAAACAGGAACTCCCCATTCAACAAAATAAAAGGAATACACCAGAGGGCTCTAGCACGCCAACAGAGATATGGCAGACACTATAGACTGCTGAAGGATTAAACCGGTTTCTTGGGAAACCAGTATTGGGGAAGAAAAAATAAATATTTTATCATTATTCAGCTGCTACTGAGGATATTGTTTCAATAGTTATAAGCTGGTTCTTTGTCATCTTTATGTATGAAGTCTAGGTATTATTGTCTGGCTCATTACTGAATGCTGATAAGCACAATCTGCAGACAAACTGTCCCATACTGAAGCTTCTGTTCCCTTCGGTGAGATTTATCTGATGATATTGGGAAAAATTAATTCAAATGTTATGCCTAAACTGTTTCGGCCAAGGGCAGTCTTTGTGTGTGTCTTTTAGAGCCAACGATGTTGCTGGGGTTTAGCAGATAAAAAATATTTTAAAAGAGCAGTCTCTTACTCAGACCAAGAACACAAGAAGGGAGCGAGGGCTGCACAGGTTTTCATGACATGATGCCATGAACACCTGAGCCCTGTCCAGACTGCTCCTCACTGTACTGCAGGCTAACATGCAGTTATTGGAAACTGGGTACCAAATTTTCCAGTGAAGACAAGGCAGTGTAGCCTGAATATCTCCATTTACTCACTGAGCAGGTACAGCACGCACAGTTAGCTTACCCATACTGCTCTGCCAATGGAGGTTGAGAGAATGATTTATTCTCCATGATCCATTCATTTGTTGGCCTCTCTGTGGAGGCAGCCAATCAGTGCCCCTTATGGTGCATTTTTTATTTGTGTGTGAGGTAGACCACACAGGGAATTAAAAGTTGTTCAAGATTCCTTCCGAAGTTGTTATTAAGATTATTTGTATTACTGTAGGGCCGAGAGATCCCAGTCAAGAATGGGGTCCATTGTACTGGATGCTGTGAAGGTATACAGGAGAAAATTCCCTAAAGCGGTGCACAACAGAGTAGTGCGTTACAGCCACTTAATACTCTCTCCGGCTGCTCTAACTTGCAATAGCAGTGGTCCCTAAGGCCCTGTTCAGCAGCTGAGCATTGCTGGAGAGCATCATGCTCAAGTCACTCCTCCCTCCTGCCCTTCCCCACCCCATGAGCTCTACACCATCCTGGGATAAAGGGGACAGCAGAGACCAGGGCATCTGGCCCATAGTATATGTAAATCCCTGCCCTAATGACTTTGCAATCTAGATTAAAACAATGCGCAAGAGTTGGGTGTAGCAGACAATGTATGGGCTCAAGGAGGAGAACTGAGAGTAACAGCAATGGGAACACACAGCTACATAGAACAGCCATGGATAATTTGCTGGGATTAATTTTAAAGAAACAGGAGATTTTAATGAACTACTGTAAGCTAGTGCATTTTAACAGACACCCCCTCTTTTTTCAGTCCCAAGTCTCAGGAGAACAAAATCGAAAGGATAGATTGTGTGATGGATCTAAATGAGACCACTGACCTCATTTTCATCTGTATCCTAGCAAATCAGGATTTGAATCTGGGTATCCAGAGATAGACAGCTACTGCCCTCTCCCACCTGGCTCTAATTGCCATAGCTCATAAAATCAGTCAATATGCTCACATATATAGCAATGGAATCCAACATATCTGAGAGGGAAGGAATGAGGCACTGGTTTCCTTTCTTATTTGCTTAATTGGACGGAAATATCCCTGCAATGAGCATCCAAAAAGGATAATATGTCATTCCTTCTTCATGGGCAAATACCGTCAAGAAAACCTTAGTAACCATCTCAGGCAGCTAGTAAGGGGAATTGAAAAGGTTGTCTCATGACTGGAACACTTGACTGGGAGCCTGGAGAACTTGGATGGATTTTCCATTGTTTTGTGCAGTAATTTACCCTGCACAGAGGGTGCAAGATGCTATCAAATGGGAACAGTCATATTTCACATTGATTTTACGCAGGGGTCAATGACAACACAAGGTGCAAGGTAGTGAAGGATCCAGCCTGCAGTATTTTCACTTTTAACTAATGTATTTCTGAAAAAAAGGTTTGGAAATTAGACCCTGCCTATTGCCACTGATGGGTCATATCTCAGTTTTAATCCTATTAACATCTTGCAAAGCAACATTAGCAGAGAACTGATTGACTGCCAAATTAATCATTCACATTAAACCATTCACATTAAAATGAAGCCAAACTTAAGGGTTTCCCTCCTCCCCTTTTGGATTAATCTATTAAAGATTATCAAGGATATTAAAATGATCAAAGTTATCATGAAAAACAGCCCTGTCCACTACCATCCAGGAGAATTTATTGCTAGAGAAATGTGTAGATTTGCAGCACTGCACCTTGATCACTTAGTGGCTGACTGATTCCAGCAGTTACACTGTGTTCTCATATTGCGCAGGAACAGAGTTAAATACATATATGGTCATTCATTAATGTATGGTGAACATTCACTTTAAGAGGAATGCTTTCTGTTTTATTAAAGATTAAAGTCTTTATCACTTCCTCAGAGGCTCCAGTTGGGTCATTAAATCAGCATTCAGCTAGTTCCTTATCTACGTTAATGTTTGCCTATCAAGTGGTGGAAATTACAGTCATGCCATCATTTTTATTAATGGAGAAAGGTGTCTCAGTAGACCTAACTGGCCATACCAGTACCACTGTTACCCTACAGTACAGCACGGCTGTAATAAAAACACATTGTATTATGAATGATCATGCCACTGTTTGCACTGCTTACCTGGACTTTAATGTGTAGCCCCACCCCCAATTGCAGTTGTGCCGATAGCTCTATTGCCTTCAGTTGTGCAAGACTGGGCCCTTACTCTTAGACCAGTGCTCCATCACAGCATTAGAGATGCTGCTAGCTGGAGCCACTCACATTTTGATGACCTAATGGAGCCATTTTTCTAAATTATGGATCAGGTCCTAAGCTGGTATGAATGGGCAGAGCTCTACTCATTTCTAAAGAGCTGGGCCCATTTATAGTTACTGCCGAGCCTGCTTTAAAAAAAACACGAGTGTCTGTATACATTTGAATATACATTTTTTGAATATTCCATGGCATTCTTCTCAGTAATTGTAGTGTTAGCTCCTAGAGTCCTGACTAAGCAGCTATTTTAAATTTGCAAGAGTGTCCAGAGCTGCAGAATGAAATAAATAGGTGTGGTGTACAGAGCATTCCATTTCCAAACAAATTTGACTAGAGAAACAGCTGCACAAATAATAGTTAAAGTATTATTATTCCACAGATGATTAAATGCTGCTTTGTGACTTCATGTTATTGGTGAAAAATGCATCAGGCCTGGTTCACAAACTCCATGTAGCCAAACTAAATAGTTAGCGTTAGACAGCAAAAAATGAAAATGTATCCGACTGAAATATCTGTTATTATGAAGAAGACCTCAGGCTGTGGATTTACACAGGTTCCCTTTGTCCAAGAGCAGCTTATCTTTCTTGCACTACTGCCAAATAAAGCAAAGTCATCTTTTGTTACCAAGGCAGTTCAATTCACAGATTTTTTTTTAAATGAAACTAAGGCCATTAAAGGTTACACACGGAAAGGTTAATCCAGCACAAATTATTTACTGCCATGCCACCCCAGAATACCACCGATGGGTACAAGTCATATCCCACCACCCTATTCACATGGCAGGTCAGCCTGGAATGGAAGAAAAGAAACTCCATCCTTCAAATAAAGCTCTCCCTGGGAGAGCTCATGCACATGAGCTTCCCATCACATTTGTGCCACAATTCCCAATTCTCAGAACTGCACATCCTACCTCTCTCCCATCCACCTCCCACAGCTTCCTGCTGTAACTTTCCTGCAAGCCTCAGGTAGACAGTCTGTACTGTTTCACTGGAGTCCACTTCTCCTCCTCTCAATTGCCATTTTAAGTGAACCCAGTCATAAGAGAGTAGCTGAGAAGCCCGCCTCTCCAATATCTTGTCTAGAGGTGGGGGGAAAGGTGCTGAATCTTTAGCCTGATGGGCTCTTCTCTTCTTCTCCTGAAATCTCACAAAAAGGAGTTGTCAACCTGGGAGAGTCCAATAAATGTAGCTTTCTGCCCTATCTTTTAAAGTTTTCCCTCAGTGACTGAGGTTCAGGCATCTAAAGAAGGCATCCCTATATTCAGATGTTGGGGCACTTAATATGCTTCTCATTGAATCCCAAAATTGTTCCTAAAATCTGGATTACAATTATCACCTGTGGGACGAGCAGGACTATTCGATTTGTGCTATCTTTCACACTCATCAGGATTTAAGCTTCAGGAAACTCCCATCAATCTTAAAATTGTGAAGGAGGCAAATCCTTAATCTATTTGGACACAAATCCCCCACACACACCCTCCTCGGTTCCCCACAATCTACCACAGTTCAGCTAGGGATTGTCCTACAAATGGGAGACAAGGGGACCTGAACTGGGGGACTCCTAGGTCTACAATTAGGGTGACCAGATATCCTCAAAAAGGGATTGTCCCTTTAAAATGAGGACCTTCTTTTCTTATATAGGCTCCTATTACCCCTCATCCCCATCCCAATTTTTCACATTTGCTGTCTAGTCACCCTATCTATAATTGATCAGGTGCTAAAAACAGACTTTGACATGAGCTGCATTAGCAATGGCCTCCTACCTTGGAGTGCTCAGAGGCTCTATAGGTCAGTAGCAGGAGTTTCTTTTGTCTGGACCAATGAAATTATAGAATTGGATCCACAATATTAAAAAGAGAATTGAGAATCAACTGTCACCTTAAGATCCTGTTTCCCTACCTTCAAATTTCTCATGTCTGGTGTTGAGGATTTTAAAAGTGTCATGAGCACAAGGTAAATAGTTCATGCAAATATGCACTAATCTGAAGTACAATCAACACAAAGGAGACATTTTGTGGGTGGAAAGGCTAGCAAAGTTCTTTTTGGCTGTCTTATTTGAATGGCTTATGTTAAATGGCTTTACTCTGAACCCCTCTTCCCCACTGCCACATCTGTCCCCATCACCTTGGCCTGCCATCCCTCTTCCATGAATTTCTTTACCATATTTATTTGATCAAGTTCAAACCAGACTACATTCTCTGAGGGATTTTCAGCCATCAGAGTGCAGGGCATACTACAAAGCACGTAGCTACCACACTGAGCAAAAGGAAAGGACTGGCTTAAAAAGACTAGGACTAACCAGTGCATACAAAATTTTGAATTGGCAACAGAATGGGTCCAGCAGAAAGCTGATTGCATCAACATGAGCCCAGCCATTCTGCGACACACACTAACTTCCATTAATACAACTCACCATGTAACAGATTCAGCATTTGATCACTGTTATAGTCAGTGGTTCAGCAGGCAAGAAGCCCTATACAGTTCAGATGTTCATGTTGCACATTTCAGGCAAATCCAGGTGTTAAAAATGCAGCACCATCATACCGAGCACTTAGAGCATGGAGAGCTTTATTTTCCCAGAATGTCACACATACAATTATCTGTGGTACTGTGCCTCAGTTGAAAACAAAATAACTGTCATTACATTTGTCTCCAAAATAGCACCAGCTTTATACTTTAAAACATAAATTTTGCTTTTGAGTTACTCAGAAAGGATTGTTTTCTAACAGTAAAGTCCTATCTACCCTCAAAACTGGTCAGATTTTGTTTGTTTCCAGTGCAATTTCAGTCAGAAACAGGACTAAAATGACAAAGAGTCCTGTGGCACCTTAAAGACTAACTAAAGTTTTAGAGCATAAGCTTTCGTGGGCTAATACCCACTTCGTCGGATGCATGCAGTGAAAGTATCCAGGGGCAGGTATAAATAGGTAGGCAAAAACCAGGTGGAAGATAACAGTGTTAGTCCAATGAGGTTGAACCAGCTTGTTATCTCTAATCAGGGAGGGTGGGGTATTCCTCTAGCAGCTGAACTGGAGGAGTGAATAGCGAGAGAAGAGAAGCTGCTTTTGTAGTTAGCTAGCCACTCGTAATCTTTGTTCAATCCTTGACTGATTGTATCAAAGTTGCAAATGAATTGCAGCTCTGCAGTCTCTCTCTGCAGTCTGGACTTGAAGTTTTTTTGCTGCAAAATGCTGACCTTTAAATCTTTTTAAATGGCTACTTTTACCTTCACCATTCTTCTACAGTGGACTTTTATAACACAGTTTGCTCTCTTTACAAGTTGAATGATGATTTTTCTAACAGTGAGCTCTGTGGGCTCAAGCAAGGTTCATTCAGCCACTAACATCACCATCAAAAAAAGATCCTGCAATCTGGATATAGCTGAAGCTACACAAAGCAGACTGGAACTCAGCTCATTTTTCCCTATCTGTCCCGGCTATGAAGACATAACATGAGCAAACAATTGGTTTTGCCTAGAAAGCACATGCATGGCTCTAAAGTACAGGTGAAAAAACTGCCCTGCTTCTTCTCAGACAGCATTTAAGAAAGGAGCAAAAATGGTATGCAGGGAGAAAGGTGAGTAGAGATGCCACTCAAGAAACTGCTCATATGCTATATCAGTGGACCCAAGCTCCTGGTGGTTCTCTCTGCAGACACACAGAGTTGATGACAGGCTGAAGGAATGGCCAATAGTTTTATGCACGGACCAAATCCAGTGACCTAAATTTCCATATGGTAGGAAGGTTATAGGAGGGAACATCTTTACTCCTCCTATAGCCTGTTCACCAGAGGGCAAATTCTGAAATCCTTACCCAGTTGTTGCTCCTTGCCCCTGCTCTCCTCTGGGAGTTTTGCCATTGATTTTAATGAGGCTTGGGCTTCAACCTTTGTCTTGAACAGGAATTTGCTTAAATAAAGACTGATGAAGCATTGTGTAAGGTATTCAAAATCTGGCTCCAGCACTCTCCTCTGGGTAGGTGCTGATACATGTGGTTCTTAGTGTGTTTCAGGCTTCTCTGACCCATTTCTTGGACCATGGTTTTGGTGCCAGAATTTGGCCCACAGGGAACAGAACTGTTGAATGCAGAGGTTCCAGTTTATAAAGTGTTTTTTTTTAAATATTATATTCACCCTTAGGTTTGAACCTGGGGAGAAACTTTTATTTGCCAAGTTTCTGATGAGAGCAATTTTTTTTATAACCAAGTAGACGGGGTTTTATAAGTGAAACAACGGGAGACCCTAACCCTACGGTGGCATGAACAACTCTGCGATGATAAAAGTGTTAATGACTTTGGATTGTAAAGCACATTAAAATCAGGCTTGCGAGAGTAATAGAACAGCACAAACTTTTTCTGAAATAGGTAAGTTGACAGAGTTAGAAGAGTTAACACAAACACATTTATTTCCTTAGTTGTCTTTAAAGTACTTTCAGTACCTTCTTTGTAAGAATCTAAAGAATGTTTCATTGATCAAAGAATCCAAATAGGTGCCTTATTATTCCCATGACTATGAAAAAAAAATGATAATTTTCTTATTAGCATAAGAGGAATGTAAGAACTACTCTCATATGTAATACTGCTTACACTGACTCAGAGACCATGAGAAAATTAAAGTATAAAAGGTGCTAATTTCACACCCATGCTATGAGCTCATCAGGTCTCACCCCCTAAATTGGGTTGAGCCTGGTCAAGAACTGGATGGGGCAGCAAAGCAAAATTGAAATCAAGAGCCAGATCCTCAGCTTCACTTCAATAAAGCCATGACAAGTCACAGCAGGTATTGATCCAGGCCCAAGTTTGCTGCAGATAGTTGTGCTAGCAGTTCTGTAGATCACATTCTTCCCTTAGAATCAGTACTGAGTGAAAGCCTTCTCCTGCTGTCACATGAGATATAAACATGAGTCCTGGCTACTGATGGTAGCTACATAAATAAGGAGTCCTGACTACATTAGTGTTTAGGTAATTATATTCTGCCTAGGCATTCCAACTGAATGTAGTTAGGTCAAAGTTTCTAGTTTGAGGTTAAAATCGATAAAACCAAATCAAAACAAAAATCTGAGAACAGGCTATTAGAAAGCATAGATGGGAAAGGGGGCAAAATTTGTTTTATATAGTTCAGAGAAAACACTTTTTCAAACCACTGCTAAACATTTTTTACTTCAGAACTGAGACACTACTTGACCAAAAATAGTATAGGAAAAGTATATTGGATATCCTGTGTATGACAATCTGTTTCTTAGAACATAAGAATGGCCGTACTGGGTCAGACCAATGGTCCATCCAGCCCAGTATCCTGTCCACCAACAATGGCCAATGCCAGGTGCTCCAGAGTGAGTGAACCTCACAGGTAATGATCAAGTGATCTCTCTCCTACCATCCATCACCCCCCTCTGACAAACACACGCCATCCTGCTAATACCCATTAATGGACTTAACCTCCATGAATGTATCAAGTTCTCTTTTAAACCCTGTTATATTCCTAGCCTTCACAACCTCCTCAGGCAAGGAGTTCCAAAGGTTGACTGTGTGCTTTGTGAAGAAGAACTTCCTTTTATTTGTTTTAAACCTGCTGCCCATTAATTTCATTTGGTGACCTTATATTATGGGAACAAGTAAATAACTTTTCCTTATTCACTTTCTCTACTCATGATTGTATACACCTCTATCATATCCCCCTTAGTCTCCTCTTTTCCAAACTGAAAAGCCCTAGTCTCTTTAATCTCTTCTCATATGGAAACTTTTCCAACCCCTAATCATTTTAGTTGCCCTTCTCTGAACCTTTTATAATGCCAGTATATCCTTTTTGAGATGCGGAGAGTACATCTGTATGCAGTATTCAAGTATTCTTGTCCTAAACCATTTTGTGGTCCTGCTGCAAGTTGTTAAACAGCTTGCACACTTCATCCTATTCAGTGGTTAGGTATCTGGCTTAGATCTTGGGTTGTCCTGGGTTCAAGTCCTTGCTCTGTCACAAGCACTCTCTTATATTGCCTTGGGTAAGTCACTAAGCATCCCTATGCTTCTGTTCCCCACCTGTAAAATGGGGATAATAGCACTGCCCTACCTCTCAGTGATGCTCAGACATTAAAAATTGTGAGATGTTCATGTAATGAGGGTCATAGAAATACCTAAGACAGATATCAAAAATAGCTGCATTTCAGCCATGAGAGTCTTTCAAGAGTGTGTAGAATAATTACCACATAAAGTGATTTAGGATCTTCTAATTTAAGACACTTGTTTTCAATGCAAGCAATTTTATTGAATAGTTAGTTTAGAAACAGACTAAATTCTTAATGGGGATTAGAAATAATGTTTTTATGGTACTTCTGAATTGATTGGTAAAATTCTGCCCACATGAGACAAAACAAAAAATTTTGTCTCATCAATAAAAATGAATCTTATTACAGAATTTCATTATTTTACCATGGAAAGATCATTACAAAATATTTTGTGGGGGTGAATTTTTTCATAGCTCCATTTTTTACTTTAACTCCCTATTTATGATATATTTAACTCTGTTTTCCTCAGTTTAAGTATTTGCTCCTGCAGTGTTTGTATGTACTTGTTGGACACTCATTTAATTTTAATTGGCTATTCTTGTTAGGAGTTAAGCTGTTTTACTAAATGCTCCTGCTAATTATATACCATAAAAGCTGAACCACTTTCAGCAATAAAAAACAACAACAGGATCTGCACGGTAATAGCTCAGATTAGCATAAAAATTCTGGTACAGAAAACTAAATTATATTCTCAATTACACTTTGATATGGATAGAGCTGAAATTCTGATCAGACACCCTGGAACCAAACGTCACTGTATATGTAGCTTTTAAAAACATTATTGATTTCAAAGAATATCAGGGTTGGAAGGGACCACAGGAGGTCATCTAGTCCAATCCCCTGCTCAAAGCAAAACCAATCCTTAACTAAATCATCCCACAGATTTTTCTCCCAGATCCCTAAATAGCCCCCTCAAGGATTGAGCTCACAACCATAGGTTTAAGCAAGTCAATGCTCAAAGCACTGAGCTACCCTGCCTCCCTAAAATTTGTGATCACCAGTGCAAAGTATGGTTTAAATCACTTGCCTAGACTCACACAGAATTCTGTGGAATAGGCAAGAGCGGATTTAAATTATCCAGCACAACATTCAAAAGAGAAAGGATGGTCTCCTGATTAAAGTATGTGAATTTCTAGTAGAGTAACAGCTAGTACCCCCAACCAGGGATGGAGCCCCAGTATGCTACATGCTAGACACTTGGCTAGATACAGCCCTTGCCTCCAAGCGCTCACAATCTAGTTTAACACAAAACACAACTAATCAGAAGGAATGGGGCAGGAAAGATGAAGGAAACAATAAGGACATGTGTTTACATAGGCCAGTTGTGTGCACTGCCAGATTACATCCGATCAGTTTTGAGGGGGGTTTAAATTCTATTATATAAATAAAAAGAAACAATATCAACTACAGGCTAATATTGCAGATCAAATACTGCTTCAATCCCCCCACCTCCATTTTCTACATGTTCTATGTATAATCTCTTCTGTCAGCATAATACTCATGTAGAAACATACATTTTTCATCAGATAATCTCAACGCATTCTACAAAGGAAGTCAGCATGATTATCCCCACTGTACATATGGGGTAGAGGTAGGCATGGAGACTCACCCAAAAATCCATTGGGCAGAACTCAGGTGCTTCTGAGTCTCAGGCTGGTACTCTTCCCACTAGCCCATGCTGCCTCCCCCTGACATGATCTGACCTGATAGTCCTGGAGATTGAAATCCTTTTTCTAGTAAGAGGGCAGCACATGCAGCAGCAGTGCATACTTCTTCAGAACAGCTGGGACCCCTACCACAGCACAGAACTTCTGCCCTGTCTAATGCATGTTCCTCTCTGCCACCCTCTCATATACGTATCCCCTTGCTCCTGGATAATCTTTGCAAAATCCAGTTGCAAATTGGACTGTGTAACACAAGTCCCTATTCAAGCCTGGGTTTCCTACTTGAACACTAGAAGAAGCTACAAAAATACCCTTGGCTCCTACTAGGATAACCTAGCATCTCCTTGTGCCATTTTAAAGTCGTAAATATCACCAAGACTTGATATAGGTCAGTTACTCTGAGCAAGTATGTTGGCAGCAGCACAAATTTTGGCAAAATCCCTTCACTGTATTTTATAATTTTCCCCTCCCTTTCCTTCTGGCCCTGTGTATAAAGGGCTATTCCATATATAGATTACCAGAGACCCAGAAGAAAGTATAGGAGGTAAAACACGATTTAAGGCCCAATCCTATTCCCATTGACATCAATGACAACAGGATCAGGACAGATCCCAAAATTAGTTCATGTGAAAGACTAAGGGTAGGGGTTTCAAAAGCACTTGGCATTGGCCTCATTCTATTTCCATTGAAGCCGACAGGAATTTTACTATTGACTTCACTGGGAACAGAGTTAGGCAAGCACTTTTAAAATCCCACCCGAAAATGCTGCCATTGATGCCATACTCACCCCATTCTTTTAGAGGCACAACTCATTCATATTTTCTCTTCCTCCTTTTTAATTGGTTCAACACTTTCTCCAAAGTCCAGTCCACTTCCTCCCTCTCATCTTCGTGAGCTCTAAGAATTATGGGGTGGTGTCTTGCAAACAACATTTTTTCCTCATCCAACTGAGGCCCTTTTGCAATTATGAAGAGAATAGTGTTGTGAGCCATAAGCTGTTTACATTGTTGCGAGGTTGATATGGGTCAGCTCTTTAAGGTTATTCCTAGTTCAAGTGCTATGTAAACTATTGATGTCATTGAGTGGAAGTTGCCCTGCAGGACATAATATATGTGATAATTATAAGACAGAGAATACAGCATATAGTCAGATCTGACTCCAAGTTCTCTAGTTAAAGGAGGAGGGAGAAACCTGTTAGTTTCCTGGTCGCAGCTCATCCAAAAAGCCTGAATGAAAAACAGATTGATTCTATGCATGTCATATCCCAGATTTTTTCCCCAAACAGGATAGTGCTACCCACCCAAATTCATTTTCAATTGATTTAAGTTTCAATGTTAACTGGTCTCAGAAAGCATCTTTTGAAGAAAATGGAAAGGGGAAAAAAATCAGTATGCTGGCTAACCAACACTCTCAACTAGGACCTTGTAACGGAGTGGGCAGCTACTGATGTTCTGCTTGTTTTTCAAGCAGCTGCATCTATTTGTGATGATCTCACATCAGATGAAATGACAATGACTTTAACTTACATAACAACACTTCTCCTCTCTGGATCTCAAAGTGCTTTGCAAAAGTGATTAAAGCATGGCTCTTGTCTGCAACTATATAAAATGGCACACACTCACCCAACAGATCTGCTTGCTCGTTATGTGTATTTAGAATGATATCTGCTGACTTTTGTCACAGCAGTACATTTTTACTGCTTTTTCCTCCTCTTATTCCTGCACCGCCAACACATCTATGAGCATGTGAGCTTAATTCTATTCCTGCAACCAGAATATTGACTTCCAAACTCCAAAGGGCAAATAATACAAGATGAAAATGTTAGGGCTGAAAGTAGCTCTTCAAAAGAATCACTCAGTAGTTGTTTCTAGTCAAGAAGCATCCACTGACAGGGTAAAGAACATATACATTTTTAAAAAAAGAATGTTAAGCTTACAAAATCAAGCACTCAAAGGTCAGGAAATACCAGAATTAAAGGTTGTTTGTGCAACATTAATGTGCCCCCCTTGTGCATATGCATTATGGTATATGATAACATAATATTTTTCCCCCACAGAATCCCTGCCTCATTTAGTGTACAAGATGGACACTGCTTTGGGAATCAGGGTTGTGTACTGAATGAGGTTGTCCCCATGATCTCTGTCTCATTTGTTTCAGGAGCTGAAAGATGTGTAGAGACAGCAACAGGGGCTTACAGAAGGGGAAAGGATGGTCTCATGGTTAAAAAATTTGAATGCAACCTTCAAGAACTGGATTCGATTCCTGCTTCTGCCACATAATTCTTATGTGATGCTGGATACCCAACAGAAGATCTCTTACAGAAGAAAAACCAAGCACCTGAAATTGGTTTAAACGGTGCTTTTAACATATTAAAGTGCTAGATTCGGTAAAATTACTTCGTAAGTATACCAAGTTGGGCACCTAAAATTAGCAGATAATTTTGTCCTTAATCTTGTGCCTCTGTTCCACCTTTTGTGATCTGGGAATAATAAGGCCACCTAAGATAACAGGAGTGCTGAGAAGATAAATCATTTGTGATTGTGATACTATGGTGAGAGCACCACAGATCCCCAAGAGGACATTACTAATTTTGTATTCAACATAGTGCAAACACTCTGCAACCAAAAGTACCCAAACAAAATCCACGCACCTCCCAGGGCATGCAATCTTTAAAACCCAGCTTTGTTCTCGCCATAAATATCTTCTCCATCCCTCTGCCAGGACAGTCCCCCAAGACTTTCCTTCTGGGGTGCAACCCTGCTCTTCCCAGTGAGAACTCCCACAGCCTGTCTGCTAGGTGCATCCTTACTAGGGAAGCGTCCCTCACTCCCCCGGCCCTCTCACTGTTCCCAGAGGTCCCCACTGTCCAGCAACGGGATGCCAGCAAGTAAGCCCTTCCTCTTCTTCCCCTTCCTACTCTCCAGCTTAGAGCCAGCAGGCACCTCCCTCTTCTGCCTTCAGCCCTGACTCTCTGGCTTGGGGATGCCAGCCAGAAAACACCACATGTTGTTCTCTTTGCCTTCAACCTTATCCCAGGAACCATCTTCTTTATCTGGCAGTTCTCCTGTCCTTCTCCCATCTGATTCCCAACTCATCTTTTACAGCCCACCCAGATGTTTCCCCACCCTCTTAATTGGTCCAACTGGGAGCATGTGGACTGGAATGGGAGAGCTGATCCCAGTTCATTTAAATGGCCCAGCAGCTCTGTTGCAGAAAACAAAAGACACATCCCTAGCACCAGCAAAATCTCCTGTTCAAATTCCCAGCCTGAGAAAGTTCTGTCTCTAGCATAGATGAGCTTTATTCTTATTGTAGTGAGTTCCATTGTGCCAGAGAGAGAAGCTCTTCATCCTGGACCTTTATATTGTCTTTTAGGTATCCTGGGCTCATACCATGAAACACCCTGAAGATAAGGGACGAACCCTTGAACCTGACTTGATATTCCTTGGAAAGCCAGCAGAGAGTGTGAAGAAGAGGTTTGAAGTGCTCATGGTATCCAGTGTTGCTGAAGAGATGCCCTTATAGGCATTCTGTACTAGTGGGAGTCTCAAAAGTGCTGAAGATTTCATTCCTGCTACATCTCATTGATGTAGTCCAACCAAGAAGTGATGAAGACATTTATAACCTGAGGTCAGGCCATCATCTTCCTAGCCAACCAGAGATGATGGAAAGTGTTACTTATGGCTGTTGCAATGTGAGAGCTCAATGTCAGGAACAAATCCAAGAGCACTCCTAGACTATGATCTGAACTGACTTATTGTGGATGTGAACCATCAAAACGTTGTCCTCTACCCACCAACATCACCTCTCTCTTGGGTTCAGCTTCAACCAGCTATGCGTAATCCATAAGCTGATCTTATAAAAATGTGGGCTCATCGTGGTGGTAGTAGTAAGGTCATATGTGGTGAGAGACAGGTAGAGATGTGTCATCCACATATTGCTGGCACTTGAGTTCACGTTATTTGACCATTTCTCCGTTTCATGGTTGCACATGGATGTTGAAAAGGCCTAGATCCTTGTGGGACTCCACAAGTCAGGGATCTAGTGGTGGAGGTGCAGTTTCCCATCATTATTCATTGGTTGTGCCCCTCAAGGAAGAGCTTAAACCATTTAGTGCATTATCCTGGCCCCTGTCACTTCTCTTAGCTGAGAGAGCAGCAGCTCATGGTCAACATTGTGGACTACTACAGAGAAGTCAAGCAGGGCTAAAATTTGGCTAGGTTTTAAGTAATGGAAAGCAGAGTGTAGTTATGGGAAGTACTGAGCAACTTTAACTTTAGGCATCACTATCTGCACTGCCTATCATGCAAATTATTACTCAGTGAATTGTCAGCATAAAACAGGCACATCAAACTTCTATTTTGGAAATAGAGACATTTGGATGCACCTCTGCAAGCCTTTGACATAGGTTGACAGATAGTTACCTTCTGAACTTTAGTACCATCCTTGTTCTTGCACCTGAACAGATGACAACACATTTTGACACACCTTCTCATGGATTCTAAAGGGGCTGTAAAGGTACATAAAGCCTTAAGAAATTGGTTCAAAGCATTTAATTCTTTTTGGTGGTAAGCAGATTTGCAGGTTTGCATTAGTGTATGTTCAGGATGTGCATCTTTCCTCTACTTTTTATTTCTTTTTAATAAACCTTTTCATTTGTACAATGCTCAGAGAACTTAGTGATGCTAGCAAGTTTTTTGTGTTTACACTTTTGTCCTCCTTGCCATTGTTTTAATACTGTTAAAATACCATTTTCTTTTACTTTTTTCTTCTTCCAGTTTTAGGGGAAAAAAACAAGAGAAAGCACAATAGTAATCCAATATTCCTCATATTTCCTTATTTGTCTATTGGCCTCATCAGTGGCAGCACAGCTCTCTGAATTGGAATGTGTGTGTGAGTTTGTATTCTGCTCTGGTTTTTTTCCTGCAGGGCTTGGTCACTGACTTCAGATATAACAACTCATCCTTCCAGCCAAATCCAGAGCTTTATGAAGGTCCTAAAAAGAGTTGGGGTCAGGGCCTCAATATCAGTCATCCACTTATTGTCATTATGAATGACTCTAAGTATTTTCCAACACCACTCCCAGCAGGTCTCCTGCACTATTTCAATAAACACATTTTTTCCTACACTAACCTCAGAGTTTTTTGTCTCCTCTCCTCTTCTACCTGCCAACTGAGTCCATCAGGATTTTGCAGATGGCTAGTTATCTCTGAAGTACAGAAGAATACAGTAATTTTGGTCATCAGTCCCACAATAAGTGTCACCACCATCTGGAATAAGTAACTCCTGGGAAACGTGTAGAAGCCAAAATTGGAAGTAAAATTTGAAGAGAAGCTGCAGATTTCTCCTACTAATATCCATAACTCAATGTCAAATCTTTCAGCTTCTGTATTCATTGGCTTACATAACTGTAACTATTTCCTGAAACTATGGAAAAACCGTCAAGATCTCACATGCACATAAACACACCCACATACTTGAATACAAATCCAGCAGATGCAGAGTTGGAACTTGTAAATAAGTAGAATTTCACAGGATGCAGTACTCACTGATTAAATAATTATAAATTATATGTGTAACACCTTACAATAGGCACATTCTGCTCATTTATGATGGCTGTTCAACCTCTTGTCATTACAGAGCATCTTTGCCTCACTCTACTCATTTACACACTGAAGAATAACTATGCCCCTGTAAGTGAGAGCAGAATAAGTGTCCTTAACTATAGGCACTGAGATGATTTAAAACTAACAAAACTTTTCTATAAGTAAGCAATTTAAGATCAAGTGCATCAATATATCTGAATGGAATCATCTCACCAAACTCTGGTAGGATGCAGTGCAGAGACAGCAGCAAAAAACCCCACAAACTGGCCTACGATCATTTAACAAATAAAATATACATCTTCATTTAAATTCAGCCTTTAACAATCTTACTGAGCGTGGAATTTAAGACGAAAAGGGTTGTACAGGTGTAATTGCCAACACTTCAGTATGTAGTCTGAAGAATCTTTCTAATGTGCTAACAATGTACAAATAAGGGGAAAAAACACTTCTAGATTTTCAGATCCCAGGGTGAGTTAGGTAGAGCAGCAGTCGGGGGGAAATAAACAAAAACGATGTATTTTGTAAACTGAGCAAACTTGTTATGGTAGCACATTGCAAAACAATAATCATAGAACTCCACAAAGACCTTTTTACACAGCCATTTTTCAGATAGTTGTACTTGCAGTTCTACTTCTAACCTCAACGTGAGCAAGGGATTGGGCCCTAAATCAGGGAATTGGGCCCCAAAACAATAAGTGGCTACCAGAGTCATGCACATTCAATGGATACCATAAAAAAGAATCCAAAAGAATAAGGATTAGTTTCTTACCAATCATACGGGATTAATTTATCCAATTCTTGGTGAATGGAATACTGTTTGTCACAAGTGATTTTTAGCTTCAAGAAAAAAGTCTAAGTTTAGCAAATGCTTTTGGAGTTTTTTCTGAGTGTTAAAAACTATATCCCTTTAAAATATATCTGAGAAACTTTATGGTTTCCATTACTATATGTCACCCTCAAAAAGATCATTGAATACTTCTGTCCCATAGAATAACATATAAGTCTTTCATGCTATTGTTGTCTATTTCTAGGAACAGTTGTGACAACTGTTTATTTTCCTGTTTAATAACAGAAACTAAATGCAAGCACCACCAAAAAAACCAAAAACAAAAAACCACCACCACCACACCACAACAACCCAGAAATAGAAAATCATCTGATGGGTTTACCTTTATAGGAAAGTTTAAGTCTTGGGATATTTTGCTTTGAAGTTTCAGTGACTGGAAGAAACAGCATTACTAAGGATAATGCTGTGCAGACATGTGGCACTTTGAAAGATCTCATTCTGCTGTTCTTTCGAGAGTCTTTTCTTGCATTCATGGTGAAAAAAGTCTGTTTTTCAGAAAATCCAAAGGTAATCTGAAAGCAAAAAGAAAGCATCGGTATGTCCTTTGCATTGTCACACACAAAGTTTATGAAGGCAGGCCAGACCTACAGTTAGAGAGTAGCTTAAGCAGAAGTCACTTCGTTGGCCATAGAGGCTTTTTTCTCCAGTATACATCAAAACTCTGTAACCTCTTTTCTATAAAACTAATTTGGTAGACTAAGGCCAGAAAAATACGTAAGGTTTTGACAACGTCTAGCATAGCTAACATTTAAGTACAAATTAAATTTAATATAATACCCATTAGTCACTATTAAAATGACAATGTTTACCAAATTACCACACATTAATGCCTTGGCTATCTCTATACAGATCAGGGACTCTCAAACTGGAGGTCAGGACTCCTCAGGGGTCACAGGCTATCAGCCTCTACCGCAAACCCCACATTGCCTCCAGCATTTATAATGGTGTTAAATATATAAAAAGTGGTTTAATTTATAAGGAGTGGGTTGCATTCAGAGGCTATGTGAAAGGGGTCACCGGTACAAAAGTCTGAGAACCACCGGTATAGATACAACAGCTATTTTATATACTTATATTGTGAATAGACTATACTGTAATATCTCAGATATCATGGGGTACTAACTGGAGATACCATTAAAATGAACATGTAATTGATATTCATCACAAACTTATTTATAAACTAAAAAGAAGGGATTCCTCCCTCAAATCTGTCCTCAAAACACACCAGGACCCTGCCGCCTTTCAATCTGAATCTACTCCTGTAGACTAAGCACAGTCACCCATTCATTAAATAAAACCCCCAAATAAGAATTTGATTGTTTGATTTTTTTTATTCTTTGCCCTATTAGAATACAAACACTGAGAGAGAAAGAGAGATCTTGTTTACTCCATAAATGTGTATTACTGAGTTCATCATTAGTGCCCAACAAATAATAAGACACAGGAAGTAACTGATGGTGACATTAACAATGCTGGCCTACTCTCTCTTTATATTGACTGATAGGTGAAAAAAGATGCACAGACCCTGTCCATTTTGGTGGATGAGTGAAAACTATACTTCAAAGCAAGAAATTATTTAACATCAAATCTCATTGCAAAGATTGCACAGGAATCATGGTTTGGGGATGACTGGGATTGTGCTAAATCCATAAGGATTCCACCAGAGGGTGTAAGGGTCATCTCCCTGGAGGAAAGAGCATAATTAAGTTGTAGGTCCAAATTCACCGATGATATAGGGAGGCGTGAATGTGATGAGTCACTGATATCTGCTGACCTACAGCCAGCACTGAATTTAACCTTTTGGCTGCAAGGAGCCTGACTTTTCCACATAGAAATTTCTGGCTATACAAATCCTTCTTCTTTCGTGTTATCTGAAATCTGGCTGTGGAAAGAGGCCAGACACAAGGGGCTTACTTTACACTTGAGGCAGCTGTTCAGTGAGTTTGAGCCAAACAAGTCCCATTAAGGACTCATTGCAGGCTAGCCAGATTTTTTAAGTTATGTTTTTCCATAAATTCATCCTCTAATACAACTTCAGCTCCAACATAGGACTCTTCCAAGAGGTTATTGACTCGCTCAGGTTAATGTACCTCATACCAATTGACTGGTCATTAATCCCCAGAAAATATCCAGCACCTCCTGGGTAGGGTGACCAGATGTCCCAATTTTACAGGGACAGTCCTGAAATTTGGTGCTTTTGCTTATATAGACACCTGATACCCCCCACATCCTGTCTCGATTTTTCACATTTGCTCTCTGGTCACCTTACTCCTGGGACATCTCTAATGTAGATCATTGGCTATGCTCCATTTGACCAAAACCATAAGCACTATTTTGTTTCTAAAAGAGGAATTTTATCAGAAAGAATGAATAGCAATTCTGCTTACTTTAGTTCTTTGATGTTTCTGATAAGCATCTACTTATGCTGCAATAGTCCTGTAAGATGCACTAAACTAAAATGGTGGACAAAACATTTCAAGAAAATGATGTTTAATTTCAAGTGCTTTATCATGAAGCTGTAATGTATCTGCATTCAGTTCTTTTACGTTTTTGATTATCCTCCCCTTGTACTTCGCTGAAAAGGGCCTTAAGCACAGACCAATTTTTACGTGCATGGTAGCTCCAATGAAGTAATGGGGACTATTCACATGCTTAAAACTGGGTGGGTGCAAAAGCACCTTGTTGAATCAGAGCCTATGTGCTTGGCTCTGCAGTTACATCTTCCTTGTGGAACTCACATTTGAAACAGGTTATGGGCTAGCAGAGCAGCCAGCAGTCAAACCACTGATGTGCTGGTATTCCGCCATCTTCAGATAGCCAGGGCTATCTGAAGATGGCAGGGCTATCCTGATTCACATCACTGGTGCATTTGTGACATTATATCCCTGAAAAGAGGTGACATCTCAGTGCAAGCGGTCAGATTTAGTGAAGTTTATAGGATAGATTACTCTGAAACTACTGTCTGAAACAGGCAAACCTGGAGTTGATTTATTTAGCGTAATTTATCCCAGGCCCTTTGCTGGAACAAACAGAGCTCAGATAGACAGTCCCCTATTGGCTGCAAAACCGCATCAGTTTTTAAACACATAGTTCAGTTAAATCTGATATCTAAATGCAAAAATCGAGCACTCAGGGATGTTGTGTGGACTCCCCACTTTCCCTGGCATCTTGAAGTCCAGAAAAAGGACAGCAACTCACCAATAAATTTAGATTTTTCAACCATGGCTGATATAAAACTCATTTGAATATTTAAACAATGTTTTTTACTTATTTGGAATATAACTTAAAACCCAGTTATCAAGTTCATGTTCTGAGACAGTTTTAAAATGATGAGTTTTGTATTATGTGAGAGAGCACAATGAAAACTGTTTATAGCAAATAAAGTATTCAAATCTCACTAACAATGATGTAAAAATGAAGTAACAACAATAAATCCAGAGTCAATGTAGAGAGTTTAGCCCACTGTGATTATAATAATTAAGAATAGGGTAAGAAAAATTAAAACACAATGTCTACTCATAAATATGTTGGGTACATTACTTGGCCCCTTTGTTTCAGCATGCATAATATTAACCAGGGTTTTTTTTAGTGGAGAAGATGGTTGTCCAGTAAAGAAGCCCATTTTGGCTGTCTGATCCGGGTTGATGCACATGACAGACATTCTGTTGATCAGACCTATATTTAGAGCCATACATGAGCATACTATATGCAAGGATTAAATACTGACTGTAGTTGAAAAAAAGACTGGAAATGTATCCCACCTATAGTTAAATTTTAAATATGTAGAGAAATATATAGAGAGTTTCTAAATTATATTATATACAGACAAAAATATCCACACAAGTTCTAAATTTATTGCTAAACAACTATCTTTCAAATGACTAATTACAGTAAAACAGCAAGGCATATTTCCAAGAAGGATTTTCTATTGTTGGCTAGTTTATACTTCAAAACTGCACCATAATCACAAACTGGGTATTGGAAATCTAGCCCTAATGAGAAGAGAAACTGGAAACATATATGACAGACAGATGAATAATTCAGCAAATAAAAAAAAGAGTAAAATATAGTATCTGGGTTCACTTAGCACCCAGGCTCTCTTTTTAAATAACAAAGATGACACTGATCCAGAGCACAGTGAAACTATGGTATTTCCTCTCGCAGATAGACAGGATATTTTGCTGATAGTCTGGCAGAGAAAGCTTTTCTTCTCAATGGGAAATCTCAATTATAAATCTAACTGAAAGCTAACAAACAATATACTTCATAACCATTCTCCAACATTTACTTTATAAAGCAGCTTTAGTGATGTTTACAGTGCAGCAAATTTTGTCTTCTGCATAGACTCAGACATATTACTCTTTTCCACAAAAGCCCCAAAATCAATATTGTTCCACCCCAGTCCCCTCCAAAAACAAACAAAATAACCTAGCAAAACTAACATTAACAAAAGGAAAGTACTTTGGTACAATATTAACATTAAAGTGAATGTGCAATGCATTTATTTGATCTTCTCTTGAATTTCAATACCCTAAACATCCAATGGGTATTATCTACACATTTAGGCCCCCGTCCTAAAATAAGTTTCATGACAGCACAGGAATCCATCCATTCTGTGCTCATTGCAGAATCAGAGCCTCTGTCTGTCAGCCATTCAGCCTCCAAAACTTCTGCATCCTTTCTATTTGGAGTATGAAGTAGACTTCGTCTTTGGATACCAATCCAAAAAGAACAAATGGAACAAAGAGAAAAGAAGGGAAGGGAAAATGGAGGAGAGGGAGAGATAAGTGAGAGGAAAGATTGAAACCAGTAGAAACTAATGATTTTAAATGGAGAAAAGAAAGAGAAGTGGGTCAGATGAAGTGGGTCTTAGCCCATGAAAGCTTATGATCCCAAACATCTCTGTCAGTCTATCAGGTGCTACAAGACTCTTTGTCGCTTTAGCTCATTAAAATATGTGTTTTGATGCAGCCAATGCAAAGTCATATATCCAGGGATGGAAGATGAAATTCTAGCCCGACTGAAGTCAGTGTTAAAACTCCCATTGACTTCAGTGATGCCAGGATTTCATCCACACAATGTGGATCATACTTGGAGAGGGGACTGGAGAAAAGTACTATATGATTGTAATGGTGCCTTCTGACTTTACAGTCCATGAATCAAAGGTTGAGGATAAGGTGAAGACTTCTCTACAGACCTTATCTGTTGTGTGCTGCAGATCACACTCCTCTGCATGTAGAAAAGCAAATGCAGGAATGTGCTTTTAGACTGTATTGCCTGTTTCTGTTACTCCAACTTCAATCTGCATTTTCTGGCTGAAGACTGAGAGGAGCTTGTGTTATTCGGTGATGATATCACGCAATTGACAGCATCCCAGCAGCCTGCTGTCCAGATGATGATTTGCACCCACTGATCTCAGTAAATATACACTATTGTGCAAATGATATTCAAAATTAGACACATATGCTTGAAAAATCATGCCTTATCTACCCATTGTTGTGAGGTCTCAGACATTCAGGCCCCACTGCTTTAATACTAGCTCCTCAGGAGCAGCACATTTAAATCACCTAAAAAACCCCATTGCAGCTTTACTTGTTTGAAAAGGCAAATGAGAAAAGCAGAGTGAAGCATAGTTTAAAAAATACTGCAACAGAACTCATAGGCCAAACCTCACCATTATAGTATTTTCATTACAGCATATACCCTGATCAGAGTGAACTGAACAAATTATTTTCCAAATTAAATATATTCTAGGTACCTCATTATCTTGGCATCTAAGGCAAGAATGCAGTAGATAGAAAATCTCTAGAGGCACTAAAAAGAAGTGTGAAGATGACACCCAACAAACAGATGCTGAGAACTGCCTTTGGCAGAACAACATTTCCCAGATGCAGAGTTTTCCTGCAGAGAGTTGGATGGTTTCACACAGCTATAAAATAAAGTGGGCATAGAGAATAGGCAGGAAGCACCTTTGCCTGCCATTGAGAAAATAAGAACCCTCCCTATCATCAAAAAAGAAAAAAAAAGTGTCATGATGGCAGCAAGAGAAACTTCAGAAGCCTTATCTTGGGGCTACCTGCCTAACCAATTAAATGCTCCCCAGTTTATTGGCAAAGGCTAATGTCTGAATAACTCCAGGCAGAAATCACAAGCTGTTAATCAACTGACCCTGCAGCTACTATTGCCCTACACACAGAGAGACAAACCTGCTGTAGCCAGTTTGAAGAACTAGAATCTCTCCCCCCTCCCCCCTCACATCCCCGAGGTTTGTGCCAACAGTTTGCTGAGTAAACTGGGAGTATCTATCTACTTAGTTTACTTTTTTGCAGCCCCACCCCAGGTCATCAGCACGACTGGAACCAGAGACCTCCAATAATGGAGGTTTGAGCTTTCATGAGCCAGGCCTATCCCTGCAGGTGACCAGTAGAGATGAAGTTTTACAAATTGGTACTTGTCCTTCCAGGCACCTCATATGCTTGGGATAAGCCTCCCTTGACTGGGGGACTATGTAACGCAGTAGCTAAGTGTTATGAACCCCTTCCCTGATGGGCTCAAAAAGGATAAGACTACAACTCCCACCAGATAAAGGAGCTAGAGGAGCACCTGAAATGGTAGAGGCTTGTGTTTCTGAATGTGAAGGAACTAGTTCCGTCATGGCAACTATATGTGATGGAAGGCTGTCACCAGCTGGCAATCCATAATGTGTTGTTATCAATACTTCAAGTTGCATTAAGAAGCTTGCACTGGGAAATTTGTTTATTATTAGATGCTCCCATGCCTCATGACATATGGCAATGCAGTGTTTCCACCTCAGTCTGTCTAATGCCATGTTTCCTGCTCTGTTGTAGTCTGTTTCCATGACAGCAACATCTTTCTCAATTGTTCCTGTACATGCCATCTGTTGTCACCCACTTCTCCATCTTCCACCAACATATTCAGCATTTGGGAAGCTGCTGCTTGAACATAATGAGTACAACATGTTTAAACTTTAATATTACTAAACATTTACATTGAGGTAGCATATAAGGTCTCATCTTCGACAGGGCCCCTTCTGGTATGGACTACAGAGTCATATAATAAGTGACAGTTCCTGTCCCACAGAACTTGCCATCTAAAACACAGGACATTAAAAGGTGCAAGATACAAACAATTGAGCAGGGGATTTCATTTACTGCAACTCATAGCAAGCACTTTTTCAGTTTATTGATCTAACAGATATGTAATCGGATTTGCTTTTCTGTAATATTGCACTAGCAGGTTTCTTGGGAAATTTATGTAACTGTTTGGTACAGTTGCCACACCAATAAACGTGTCAGTTTTATTTAAGTTAAACAGAAACGGGTACTTCTAGGTCTAGTTTCTCTTGTGTTTCCCTATGAGAAATACTGTGAATACTGCAAATATTGAGGTTAGCTAATTGCAGAATTAAAATGAGAACCTTAAGGCAATTAATTATATTTTTAATTACCACCACTGTACTATTGATACAAATTTCCATCAACTACCATCAGCAATTCATCATCTGCCCATGTTTCTGGTTTTTAAAGGTTTGTTAGTAAGTTTAGCTTGTTTATCGTGTCTAAAGTCATGTCTACACTATGGCATCTAAGCTACAACACTTTAGCTGTGGTGCTATAGCACTGTAGTGTAGACACTTTCTCCACTGATGGAAGGTGTTTTTCTCAATCAGTGAAGTTAATACAGCTCTTCAAGAGGCGGTACCTAGATCAATGGAAGAATTATTCCATTGACCATTCTGTATCTACATTGGAGGTTAGTTTGATCTGATTAAGTTGCATAGGCACAAAATTTTTCAGAGTCCTGAGTGATGTAGGCTAGGTCAGTCTAATTTTTTAGTTATAGACCAGATTTAACATCAAGCTACTGTGATTTAGTGTCTGCAGGCTACAGAAATGTAGGTTTCGTACTAGAAGATGACGGATCAAATGTTTGTTCAATATTAACTTATTACTTTTGATTCCTATCACCAGTGTACGGCCTCATTATTTGATGTATTGCCAGTGAACTTTATGCAGTATAGCTTACTTAGATTTAGCATGTAAAGTACAGAATTGAGAGACATGGGGGAAGGGTTTTTTAGTTTACAATTCCAACAAATTTTTGTTTCTTTTAATTGTCTCTTTGAATGCTTTTGGAGAAGTTCTTTATGCCACTTGTCCAACTAAATTTTGGATCATTTTGTGCAACCTATGTGTAAAATGATATTCAAGGAAGTTTAAGAAAGGATATATTGCAATGGAGTAATCAACCAAGTTATGGCCCTGCTGGGATTCATGTTTTATTTTTTAATGGTTGGATCACATTTTAAGGAGAGATTGAGAGACCAAGCTGAAGCATTATAACATGAAAGTTTACAATCTTACAGAGTAATTAAATCCTTTTAAATCTTAGCCAAGCAGTACAGACCTTTTATAGGCTCTTCTAGGGTGCTCATCACCATAGTATCTGAGCAATTCACAGATGTTAATGCACTTATCTTCACAACTCCATTATGAGGTAGGTAAGCATTGTTATTCCAGTGTTGCTACTAGAAAATGGAGGCACAGGAAGATGAAAGGACTTGTGCAAGGTCACACAAGAAAGTCTGTAGCAGAGTCAGAATCAGAACTCACATCCCTTGAGTGCCCTTTCACTTCCTGAGTCACAAAACCACCCTTCCTCTCCTCATCCTACTCATTCCTTCTGCTATGCATTGTTTGCAGTAAGTCTGGTGGTTGGAGACTGATGACTCGGATGTTATTGAATTTAAACTAAATAAAAGGTGGAATTTTCCTAGTGCTTTATTCTTTGCTTGTGTGCAAACTTCAGATTGTTAAGTGATCACTGTTTTATTATTGATAAATATTTAAGATGGATTCAGTGAGACTCCTTATGGAATAACAGACATCTTGGGGTGAGTAAGGATATCATATTATTTTAAAATATGTTAATGTTCACTAACTATACCATTTCCAAGGGGTTAGAACTTGTTGCTGCTATAACCTAACAGAGCTTTCTGCCTATATCCATCAGGACTCAACTTATCTTTAGTGCAACACACATAAAAAACAAAAGCTGTTTTGAGAAGGATGCAGCGTAAATGTCCTCTGGGTCTAAAAGAGCCATTCCGGAAAAAAAATAAATCAGGGATCAACACTTCTATTAAACACAGAATTAGTTTCTGGTTTGGTTTAAACCACATTAGAGGTCTGGGGGTTTTTTTTGGTCTGAGTACAAAGTGAGAACACCATAAGTGCAAAGATGAATCAGTTCTGCACAGGGACATAACAGAGCTTCTCAGACTTTTTACCTCTTAGTTACTGGGTAGATGAGTGCCTTGTATTCAGCTTTGTTATACAGTCATCACACTGTGAATGAGCCTGTATATTCCAGAATCATGGATCATTTAAAAATAATAAGACCACTTACACACACAGTAGTTTTCATCTTGAGTGTGGGTTGTTTTTCAAAGACTTCTCACTCAAGAAATACACATCTGAGCACCAAAGAAGGGAGGTTCTGATATCAGGGGAATCCAAAATCGGTACCTAAATAAATACCTGCTTCTAACATGTACAGCAGTCTGAAATGACTGCCAATTTCAATTGATGATGTAGCTGAGAATAAAACTCAAACATCATATTAAGTCAAATCACTGACTCTTCATCTGACTGTCTAACTTGGAGAGCAAGGAAAATACACATGCAGGCACACACTTTATAAAACCTTCATAAGTATATCAGAAGCTGGAAGCCTGCAAAAGAGTTAGTCTGCTCTGTACTGTTAGGCGTAACAGGGGCAATTAAAGAGTTTAAGGACAAGCTCGACAAACTACATGATTCCTTTGTACAAAGGATTAACTAAAAAGGTAGTATTTTCAACACTACAGATTCAAAAATCATGAGAGGGGGAAAAAAATCATCGGACTGACTTTAAAATAACGATATTTAATAAGCAAATTTGGAATCTTATAATTTGCCTTCTGGTTTAGAGTGTTTAAGTTTACTTTTCACATTTTTATCTACAGATACATGGGCTGGAGCTTACTTTAAAAAGAAGAGGTCAAGATTCTCATTTAATAACAGGAGTCCAGGAGCCAGAACCTTAAATGCCATGAACCTGCTCTAGACCTGTTTTTTAATCTAAGAAGCAAAGTCAGAGACAGCGGTGCCAGAACAATATGATACATAAAAAAGCAACAAGTCACCAGCCCAAAGCCAGTGGAAAGACTCTTAAAGAGCTCTGTGGTCTTTGGAACAGCACTAGGATTTTAAAGTAGATGGATTTTGTTTTTAAAGGAATCTAAGCATAAATGTGGCTGAACTGCTATTTTTGCAAGCCTTTACTCATATGCGTAATCCTTCTTACACAAGTAGTTGCACCCACTTGATTGGGAATGCTCGTGAGAGTAAGGACTACTCATGTGAGTAAAAGCTTGCAGCATCCAGCTCTTAGGTTTGGTATTTTGCATAGCTGGTGCCTCTTATTATAGTAAAAACTGTTTGTGTCCCAGCATCTTTGGGCAATCAAGGCTGTAGAGCACAGGTAAACCTCCTCACAAGGTTTCTGAGATCCTCTCTCAGCCATGAGGATTCTCTATGACTACAAGGCACTTTAGGATCCTCATGATTAAGTAACCTATACAAGATATTCCACTCTGCTTTTGTGCTTTTAAACTCCCAACCCTCTGTATTAAAGAGTTCTCTCTTCACAGTTGCAGCACAAGTTTGAGAGGAATTGAGAGACATCCAAAAATGAAACCAAACAAAATTTAAAAACAAAACAAAAAAAATCCTTCAGTGAAGCATTTAAAAAGGGTAACAGAGACAGCTGGATCTTACAAATACAACCAATTAAATTATCATTTATTATACAACAGCCTTACAGGGACTGACCTTGAGAAGGACAATTTGTATAAGAAACCAGAAGGAACAAAAAGAAAAAAATACCATGAACAAATTAGATCAATTTTAAAAAATAAATAAATAATAATGCAATATTTTGTACTTATATAGTGCCTTTCATCAACTCAGCATGCCTAATAAATAATGTACACATTCTTGAGCCATCCCTCAGGGCACTGAAAGTAATTATCTTGATTTTACATTTGGGAGTGGTGAGGCATAGAGTGGTTAAAAGCCTTGATAAGGAGCAAAGATGGAAATAGATCTCAGAATTTCTGATTACAAATGCCATGTTCATTTCTGATTACAAATGCCATGTTCCAGCCATGAAGAAAAGGCTCCCTGATGAAAGAAAGTATGCATCAGAATGAAAAAGATTTTGGGTATCCACTGAAAAAAAACTGCAACTATGCAGAGTCCAAGATGTTCAAGTAAACAGCAACATAGTTGCAAAGGCAAGAAATCTTTACAGCCGCTTTGCCAATTTATCAAACCTGGATGCTATGTGCTATCAAGAGCAAACTAGAAATGAATATTTTAAAGCTCTATATTCTGCCTTTCCAATGGTTCTGTTATCCCCTCCTCTGGAGTTCAGAATTTGTACTAACAACAATGAATGGGAGTAAGGTATTTGCTCTAAGGGCCGAGCCCTGGCTGTGCTCATGTCAGTGGGAGTTAGGCCATTGATTTTAATGGGACCAGTGTTTGTCTGAGGGCAGGCCTACACATAGAATGATGCATCGAGGCAGCTATAGCAGTTCAGTGAAGACGCTACTGCGCTGATGTGAGAGCATCTTCTGTCGGCGCAGTTAGTCCACCTCTGCGAGAGATAGTAGCTATGTCAGTGAGAGAAGGGGCTAGCGCAGTATAACTGCATCGCTCAGGTTTATGTAATGTAGAATTCTTCCAGAGTTTCCTTCCCATGGGTTCAGATGATGAAGATGTCATCAATGTAGCGTAGGTAGAGAAGGGGCATGAGTGGACGAGAGTTGAGGAAGCATTGTTCCAGGTCAGCCAATCTACCTACGCTACATTGATGATGGTGCAAATAAGTAACGGTCACATTAACACCAACCTATACCGAAAACCTACTGACAGCTATGCCTATCTTCATGCCTCCAGCTTCCATCCAGGACACACCATACAATCCACTGTCTACAGCCAAGCACTGAGGCACAATCGTATTTACTCCAACCCCTTAGAGACCAACACCTACAAGATCTTCACCAAGCATTCTCAAAACTACAATAACCAAATGAGGAAATAAGGAAACAGATCAACAGAGCCAAATGTCTACCCAGAAGCCTCCTGCTGCAAGACAAGCCCAAGAAAGAAAACAACAGAACAACACTGGCCGTCACCTACAGTCCTCAGTTAAAACTTCTCCAACGCATCATCACTGATCTACAACTCATCCTGGACAATGATCCCTCACTTTCACAGGCTTTAGGAGGCAGGCCGGTCCTTGCCCAGACAACCCTCCAACCTCAAGCATATTTTCACCAGCAACTGCACATGGCGCCATAATAACTAACTCAGGAACCAATCCATGCAACAAACCTTGATGCCAACTCTACCCATCTATCTACACCAGCAACACCATCACACAACCTAACCAGATCACCCACACCATCACCGGTTCATTCACCTGCACATCTACCAACGTAGTATACACCATCATGTGCCAGCAATGCCCCTCTGCTAAGTACATCGACCAAACTGGACAGTCTCTGCGTAAAAGGATAAATGGACACAAATCAACATTAGGAATGGCAATAAACAAAAACCTGTAGGAGAGCACTTCATTCTCCCTGGACACACAATAACAGATTTAAAGGTAACCATCCTGCAGCAAGAAAACTTCAAGATCAGACTTCAAAGAGAAACTGCTGAGCTACAGTTCATTTGGAAATCTGACACCATCAGCTCAGGATTAAACAAAGATTATGAATGGCTAGATAACGACAAAAACAGTGTAGTCTCCTCTCTCAGTGTTCACACCTCCAGATCAGCTGCTAGAAGAGGACCTCATCCTCCCTGATTAGAGATAACAAGGTGGTTCACCCTGATTGAACTAACCTTGTTATCTCTAACCTGGTTCTTGCCTACTTATTTATACCTGCCTCTGCATACTTCCACTGCATGCATCTGACAAAGTGGGTATTAGCCCACAAAAGCTTATGCTTCAATACTTTTGTTAGTCTCTAAGGACACAGGACTCTTTGTCGCTTCATGGTGGAGAAAGACACCCTGCATCCATTCATGGAGGAGCAGTAGGTGAAAGATTGGGCCCTGGGCTCCTTTCATAGACTTTAAGGTCAGAAGGGACTATTATGATCATCTAGTCTGACCTCCTGCACAGTGCAGGCCACAGAATTTTACCCACCGTTCCTGCAATAAACCTCTCATCTTTTGGCTAGCAAGCACTGCAAAAGACTGAACTTTGGCGTAATAATCTATTTTGGGATAGGAAAGGTAATTATTAATGTAAGCCCTGGTTTGGTTTTATATGTTACCATTTGTTTCCCTCACTCACTTGTTTCTATTTGAATCTCTATTCTTCCTTCAATAAATTTCCTTTAAAAAAAATTATAAATCAAACTCAAGTGCTGTGTGTGATACAGGAGCAGTGGGCTAAGGTAAAACTGGGGTACGCTGGTCCTTTGGGAACAGATGCAGGATTTCCAGTGGTATCCAATGATTACAGGCTGGATAGCACAGCAAGACACTTCAAAGGGACTCAGGTGGAGGTGCATCTATTGTCAACCATCAGGGAAGGCATAGTCCAGCAAAGAGTGCTTGAATGGCCAACAGCCAGTTGTGTTAGGGAGCTAACACCCACGTAGCAGAGACTAGATTCCCTAGTATTTGAGCACCTCACATTTCTTTAATGTATTGATCCTCACAATATCCCTTTACAGTAGGAACTATTTTAGAGTTGGAGAACTGAGACCCATAGAGATTGACTTGTCCAAGGTCATGCAGAAAGTCCGTGCAGTGCAGGTAGTGGAACTTCCGGTTCCAAGTAAACATTCTGATTCTTGGACATACTTCCTCTCAGCAATGAGAGCTGATAAGATGACTCATAACAGAATTGCCATATGTGAAAGCTCAAGGGCTGCCATATTGCTGATAAAAAAATTTGAGGCCAAAATTGACTGCCAAGGTATTAACATACATAAAGATGAACACAGTAACCAATTTTTATACCATCTCATTTCAACCAAGAGATTCTGGAAGCAGGTATAATAATATGACACCCACAGTGTGAACAGTTTTCAGTAGGATCCAGGCTGATCCAGAGAGTCTAATGTGATTTTTAAGGATGATAAGGAGGGTGGACTGCTTCTAGTAATATTTAATCACATATGAACAAAGAAGCTCTGGGGATCACAGCACAGCTTTGGGAGTTGGCAGACCTAGGGCAAGTCACTTAAATGAGCATATTCAAATTTAGGCACCTATATCTATGTGTAGGCACCTAAATAACTGCCTTGTTTTAGGAGTGCTTATATAAATATTTACATGTACAAAATTAAATATAAAAATCCACAATGTAAGGAATAGCCAAGGGATAAAAGAAACAGAAAAAAAAGATTAAAATAAAAACCTTATGTGCCTTCTAAAAATTATATTAAAAATTACAATATTATGAGTCATCCAACTGACACAAACTATAAATTGATCTGTGCCCCTTTAATTTACTTCTGTTAATGATTGCCCATCTAAAAACAATGTAAATTGTATATTTTTAGCCAAAATAATAGTTGTAGGTGATTTGCTTCTGCTGGTCAGTAGCATATAAATGCTGTAGCATAATCCACGCCATTTCCTTAAGACCGGATACAACTTTACAAGGAGCCTCTCAAAAGCAGATTTCCATCTGGATCAGTCATTGCTCTTTCAGAGTGATGCTAGAAGGAATGGTTAGGAAAAATTGTAAAAGTCAGCCCAACTTAACATTAATATAAAGTGAAAAGGAAAACACTGACAACCTACTTTCAAAGGGTTGGAACAATAAGAAAATGTGGGCTTGTCACTTGGATTCTATGCCAGGGTGACCCCTCAGCCAGGCCTCAGCTCTCACCCGGGTCTATGCTTGGCAGTGTCTGGGTATCTCAGCATGCCACTGCAGTCTCAAAAGGCGCAGCCCTTTGGTGGAGCCCCTTCCGGAGTGTCAGTAAACAGAAAGAAATTGGAATTAACACAAAGGACTGGTTCCACAGCTGGATTAAAAATCCTCCTTCAGAGGGCACTGGACAGGATGTGGCCCTGAAAAGAGTTCACAAGTAAACAGGGAGGTATAGTCCCTTCTTCTGGTGAGTCAGCAGACCCTCCTTTCCTTCAGGGACTGGCCGTCAGATAGCAGTCATCCAAGAAGATCCTGCCTTCAGCCAGCCCTCTCTCTAAGAGCTGAGGACTTAAGGTCTGCCCTCCTCCCTGATCTATCAGCTGAGCTGGGTTCCTCCCTTTTAACCCTCCAATTCTGACATTTCTCACTGGTGTGATGGCATGGGGCCATTTCAGCGCACACTAGCTCATTAATCTCCTGTTGCCCGGAGAAGGGTTTGAATGCCCTCCTCAAAGGGCTTCCTTTAGCATTAGTTTAAAGGATTGAGCATATTCCTATTGCTGCAATTTACTGCCCCCAGTTAGGGGAGGGAGAGGGAAAGTATCTTTTCCCTTACTTTATTCCAAGCAGATGTTAGCCAGGTGTGGAATGTTCCATTCCTGAAGGGGTGTTTTCTCCAGGCCCACCCATGGCTTGTTCGGAGACAAGCATCCATATCTCAATGACTGGAAGGCATCTATCCAATTATATGATGTGATGATATGTAAAGCGAGTGTGCAACCGAAGCACCAAAGACACCATTCTAAGGGGCTGAAAAGTACATCCCATGGGGCTCTGGATATGGTGATGTATGGTGTAGGTCTGAAAATCACTATAGTTATTAGCATACTCTGCCACGTGATCAATTATGCACCATACACCATGGTTTGCTTGTTTTTACTGATTCAATTCATATTGGCTTGGAGTTCAGAGACGACAGGGAGTTGAGATAGTGGGCACCATTGATTGTTGCCCTCTGCCAATTGCAAGTATCTTGGTTTGAGAGCCATTTATTATGATCATTGCTCTAGATAACATGTAAATTGCCATTAGCCACACTCGGAATTGATTTGATTCCCATTTCCCAGTTGATTCCCCAAAGCAGCTTTTCAACTGCCTTTAAATCATTTTTCATACTAAAGACATTGAAAATGCAGTTACTTAAACACATACCACTTCAAATACTTAAGCTATGATCTTCATGTATCAGATTTTTATACATATATGTTTTGCATTAATGTAGACAGCAAATTAAGGATGCAGAGACTTTCCAGAAGCAAAGTTAATACTTAACTGAAGGGACCATCTTCATATTTTATTCAGTGCTCATATGCCTTTTACATGCCAATACTGTAACTCTGATTTCCAAATATCCCTGTTAAATTATTAAATAACGCAGACATCCTGGGATTTGGAACACCTTCCATTTGGTAACAAGTACTGGTCAAAACTGTAACCGTTTATCAAAAGCTTCTCAAACTTAGGAGTTTCTTACAAAATGGGACCCAAATCTATGTCATCCACTGCATTTGCAAAACTGACAAGGTTTTACAACACTAACAATTGCAGTTAGGTTGTATTGTTTCCTGAGTGTCTAATGTTTGACTAGATGGTGGTACTAATTCTGCTTTTTGTTTGTTAAAAGTATCAGTAAACACTGGCATAATGACAGTTCTAAGTCTTACTTAGGTAGACTAATATTTTAACAAATATTTTCAAATCCCAGAGGAAAAAATTAAAATTTAAACACTTGTTTTAGATCCTGAAGAAACTCCTCCCAAGGGCAAATAATGCTACTTACAAACATAATTACATAGGAGATACACAACATTAAACACTCCAAAGCAGCAGAACCTTTTCCCATTCTTCTTCCTCATGTATAAATACAAGATGAGTTTGGTACAATGACTTTTGTAGTAACTTGAGACTGAAATCTATCTCATGTAACCCCTACACTAGGGGTTTGCAAAGTATCCCTCAAATCATAATCTGAACACAGGGAGGTTGCAAAAAATGTAGGTGAGAGAAGTGTAATTTGACCTGCTAAATTTTCATTGTGTAAGATGGAAAGAACCCATCTTCACTGTCGGAACCTAGGGTGGGCCTATGGGATTGGGAGTTAGAAAAAGTACCTTTTAAATTTGTAAACAAAATACATTCAGTATGGAAATCAATGTGTTACATGAAAATGGAAACAAAGAATGCCATAGTCAGTCACTTTTCAGGGAACATCCCTATATATATTTCATTTTTCATATAGCACATGGTTATTGCTGGTATAGACTCTTAACTACCCTATCAATGTGCTGTTGACTACTATCAACTCCCAATGAAATCTGTGAAAGCAGAAGGCAGTTGGTAGTCTAAAATAGGTGCTCAGCACCTTGCTGAATCAGTCTCACAATGAGGTTTCCGAGCTCTGAGGCTATACACCTACTGCACTTAAAATATATATATACTAGAATCATTAAACATACATCTAGAAAAGCTTGTATACATCAGTGAATATGTCAAAAGGAGTTTCACCATTGGCTCCAGTAGGAGCAGAATTGCAATCCTTTTACAGTAGCTTTCAAGTGTGGAAATAGTAAACTGTACTGGTAATTAAGTGGTATTGTACGAGATGTGTGTATCCTTGAATCTCAGAGTTATCTCCTTTTCTGTCTGTCTCATTCCCTTCCCCATAACAACGTGGCTGACATTAGATAAGGAGTTTTACAACTGTTAAATAGGTCACGTATGTGTTTTGATCCACAATAGTCCACTGGGGCTAGGTGGAGATACAGGGATTTACAACAGCTGAGTTCTGGCTAATTATGTTCATACAACTCACTATAAGTTACCAGAAAATGGCTATAGACAGTGCTTTCAAACAACAATCACCAATCATTGATCATCTGTATTTTCATTGGCATAATACTAGATTTCTCATAAAAGACTTTTTGATGTCAAAGCAGAGCTGAAATATCAAAATTCTTTCAAATACTTATCACCACCACTACTATCTGCAGCTGCTTTCAAAAGCTGCTGCCCTTGGTATCCCTTACATTCCCACAGGAAGATAAACCTCTGTGAGGCAAGAAAAAAAAAAGAAGATACTCCAATAGAAAACATACAGATTTATTCTTTTAATGCTAAGTGATAATTTGCAAGTGTTATATCTACTGAATTATATGTTCTTTGTACTCTTTGTGAATTTTATTGCCTCAGACTGTTAATTTGAAAATAGACCAAAATAACACCAACAGAGAGCTGTTGAATTCAGAATCTAGTACTGAACTGACATGCTAGTTCTGGCCACTGAATAGTTTGAATATAGGCAATTTACTTCTAGGCACTGGAATATTAAGAAAAACATCATCAAGAAGAGATTATTTAAACTGGCTGTTCTCTTTGTTCAGGCTGAGAAAATAAGAGTCCTCACGCCCTCCTCTGGTGTTTCACCCCAGTGCTTTTATGTACAGCGCAACAAACTGGTTCCCTTTAGCTCCCAATGGTTATCCCCTTTCTAACCTGTTCAGGGTTTCCTGGCACTTGAGGCTCCCTGCCTGTAGTGAGGAGACAGAGCTGTAGCCTCCTACATACCGTCCCTGGCTAGCCTTCCAACTGAGTTTTACCCAGGGCATAGCCCTCTCAGTCTTGAGCCCCAGCTGTGGCAGCTAAGCTCAGCCTATGGCAGTGAGCCAGGCCTCATTAGGGCCCACAACTGGGCTCCTTGCTGACTGTTTTGAGTCAGTGCACTTGGCCTCTCTGCCAGAAAGCAGGGCTTAGCGAACAGTGGCAGGGCACTAGAGGGGTTTTACCCCTGCCCTGCCACACCCAGTATGGCCATTCTTATGTTCCTATGAAATGTTTAAGGAACTAGTTGAAGCGACCTCAGAACCATTAGCAATTATCTTTTTGAGAACTCATGAAGGAATGGTGAGGTTATAGAGAACGTGAGAAGGGCAAATATAATATCTATCTTTCCAAAGCTAAACAAAGAGGATGCAGGGAATTATAGACCAGTCAGCCTAATTTTGATACCAGGAAAGATACTGGATCAAATTATTAAGCAATCAGTTTGTAAGCACCTGAAGGATAGTAGATTTATAAGGAATAGCTGGCATGGATTTATCAAAAACAATTCATGCCAAACCGATCTAATTTCCTTCTTTGATAGGATTAGTGGCCTAGTGGATAAGGAGAAGCTGTATATCTGATATATTTTGGTTTTTAAAAGACTTTTGACACAGTCCCACATAACATTCTCATAAGCAAACTAGGAAATATGATTTAGAAGAAATTACTATAAGACGAGTGTACACAACTGGTTGAAAATCTGTAGTCAAAGAGTAGTTATCAATGTTTCACTGTCATACTGTGAGGGTGTATCTAATGAAGTCTCTGAGGTCCAGTACTATTCAATATTTTCATTAAAAACTTGGATAATAAAGTGGAGAAAACACTTATAAAATTTGTGGATGACACCATTCTCAGAGGCATTGTTAGCATGTTAGAGGACAGAATTAGAATTCAAGCCAATCTTGATAAATTGGAGAACTGGTCTGAAATCAACAAGATAAAATTAAATAAAAACAAGTGCAAAGCACTATGCTTAGGAAGAAAAATTCAAATGCACAACTATAAAATGGGCAGTAACATTGTTAACGATCCGGGACTATAGTTGATCACAAACTGAATATGAGTAAATAATGTGATGTAGTTTCAAAAAAGTCCAATATCATTCTGGGTATTAACAGGAATGTCATATATAAGACACAGAAGGTAACTGTCCTGCTCTACAAAGCACTGGTCAGGCCTCAGATGGAGTACTGTTTTCAGTTCTGGCTTTAAGAAAAATGTGGACAAACTGGAGAGAGTCCAGAGGAGAGCAACAAAAATGAGAAGAGGTTTAGAAAACTTGAGGTATGAAGAAATGTTAAAAAAGCTGGCCATGTTTAGTTTTGAGGAAAAAGGACTGAGGGGTGACATGATAGCAGTCTTCAAATTCTGTTTTTTTTTACTGACCCCCTTATTACTGCAAAATCGAGGAACAGCAATGGATCACACTGGATCAGAAGACTGAGAATTATTTTGCAGGGCATATACCCTCAGTATACAGTGTAGGTATCTCCTCCACCCATTCCTTGAAGTGTTTCCCATATCTAATAACCATCATTTCCTCCTTAGTCAAATTTTGTCAAGAACAGTTCAAACCAGACTGAGAAGGACCAACAAAATCTATGGAATCTCAGTGTAGGTGGCACTGCTCCAACGCCACCTTCTCAATAGCTTTTCTTCAAAAAGGGAAATTCAGGGCCATAAAGCAAATGATGAGATATTGCCATCCAAATAGTATGAGTTTAAGTAGAGCTTGATTACCTGTTGCTGGCAGCTTGCCCTATTCAAGTGAAGAGAGAACGCTGTCACAATAAACCCAAAATTTCTATGCTTACCTTGACCGACCATGAAGGACAAGTCATCTCACAGGTGGTTGGTTACAACTCTCTAAGCACATCCAAAACCACTGGAACTGAAAGTAGACGAAAACCAATCAGAAGAAATGACATATTCCTTTCCTTCTGCTCGAACACGCTTCCTACAGAAGTCATCATGCTGGCTCAGATTTGACTGAACGTGTCTGCTAGTTAGGTTGACAGTTCCTCATGAAGAGAAACATTCCACTCAGTTAACCAAGCTAAGAGAGTCTTGATTTATCAGTCTGCTGAAAACTCAGAACAGTCCAGCTGGTTTGGATTCCATAAGATGTCATGGGACTCTCTGGAGCAACTCAGTGAAAAGAAGCTCAAGAACGTGGCAGAAAGGGGGATGATTACTTCAAAGATGGTTTAGATTAGTTAGAGATGGAAGAGGTGTCTAAACACAAGTCCTTCACACTGTGTATACTTACTACAGAATACTGTCCTCAGAAACAAAAGGTATATCAAGTTGATAGATAAGCTACAACAGAGCAAATTTGGAGGTACAAACTTTGGCAAGAATGTAACATGTTTTCAACAGGGCCTCAGGGGACGGCAGCCAAGTATTTATTTGTTGTGTCAAATATAGTAACTTCATGACAACAGCTCAGCATAACACTAATAATAAGTCAATAAATAAAATAGTAATACCTTGAAAATCATGAATGCGAATTATGATTGCATCTGCACTGTTTCCAAAAACTGGCAGAATTCCCTCAAATAAACAAGTAACTTTTTAATTTTTTTTCAAATTCCATGATGGCAGTAGTTTGGGGAAATCTGCTAATTGCTTGCATTCATCTGAGGTGAAACAGCAGAAAACACATCTATCATGCCTCTTCTCACTTGAAAAGTCAGAAGAGGGAATCTCCAAAGAGTAAAGCAGTATAATTAAAAACAATCATTGCAAAACAAGACAGTCAGAGTCTGGGGTATTTACATGTGGATATGTATGCAACATACTAAGCCAATAAAATCATAATGAATTTTTTGTTATATAAGGTCAAATTCTTTCCTGGTATAAATGAGCACAACTCAGCTGAAGGCAGTGGAACTGTGATCAGTTACACAGACAGAGAATTTGGTCCTAAATAATATGTATAATATTATCATAGGCCCCAATCCTGAAAACACAACAGGAGTAACTTCATTCACGAGAAAAGAACGAGGAGTACTTGTGGAACCCAAGGTGCCATAAGTACTCCTCATTCTTTTTGTGGATACAGACTAACACGGCTACCACTCTGAAACCTTTACTCATGAGTAGTCCCTACGATCCCAGTTTTGTGTGCTTGCAAGGCTGAACCTTTAGTATGTACTGTACAACACCATGACATGCAAAGCATCATGTAAGGGCTAGAGTACATAATGGTATTATAATCTCTTCTGCATTGGAGACTCAATTGCCTTTACAAGAGAGAACATATACCCAAGTTCTGAAGCAGTGATCTTGGCAGGTTAAAAGAAAACATCCTTTTATCCAATAACTGACATTTAAAATAAGCACCTTCATGCTTTCTCCCATGCAGTCCTTCATACTTTGGAGGAGTGCCCCTTAAATATTCACAAAACTAACACAATATCCTCTTTCAAAGCCCTCCTTAAATCTCTCCTTTGCCTTTACGCCTACAAAAAACTTGGCAGGTAAGGAGCTGGTATGCTGAGACCCTTGCCTGTCATTCTGGACAATATTGTCTCGTCGTTTCCTTGTGTTCCCCTGTCAGCCTTTCTGTATCCATCTGTTGTCTCTTGTCTTAGGCTGTAAATCCCTGTGGCAGGAACCATCTTTTTGTTCTGAGGTACTAGGCCATGATGGGCCCCTAGGCACAATGATAATACAAGCAATGATAATAGGGTTAAAATAATGGTATAAAACCTTCTCCTGAAAACGCCATTCTGTCTCAGATTAATTTGAATAAACACCAAAGCTGTAGCACAAAACAAATACCAGACAGAAAAAAATGTGCTTGTTTTTCTTTTTTAAAAAAAAAAAAATAAAAAGGCTGAAAGAAGTATCAGCCACCACATGCTAGAGTGAGACTACTTAGCAATACTGTAGCTTGGAGACCAATCATGCTTCAATGAAGACACTGAGAGCTTTGCCACTGACAATGTCAGCAGGGTGCAGCCCCATCTGTACGAATACAAATAAGAGGCCTGTGTAATACAATTCTTCTATGTTGATCTGTGAGCCACTAAGCCCACGCATAATATTGTCTCTTACCATGGGCTCAAGCTTCAGCCCCAGCAAGTTTAATACCAGTCTTGGAGACCCCATTAAAATGGGGTTGTCACCCATTTTGTGGTCCACACCCACAGTTTGAGAAACCCTGTTAAACTGAATAAGCTCTGAGGACCAGAACCTCAACTGGTATAAATCATGTTAGATTCATTGATTTCAACTGAGTTACACCAACTAAAGCCAGGAGAGGGTCTGGCCCTAGAGAATTAGTGTATTTAAGAACACAAATATCACAAATGCGGGATTACTTTCCTTGCCTGTAATTCCAAGTTATCTTAATATGGCTGGCTACCTCACTTTGGACAGAAATAATAATTCATGGCCATGCTGGTCCAATCCAGTTGAATGGAAGCAGAATTCATTTTTACAGTAATAAATAAATCCTAAGGCCTCTATTTGCTAACATGTTATCTGATCTGACTACGCTCTCCCCAGGCAAACACTTCCAAGGACAACCAGATACAAAAACAGATCAAAATTGCCACAATCTTGACTTGAAGAAACAAAAAATATAGCCATCGTGTATGTAACTCCCCTCCTCAGAGGTCACCTGCTGACCATCTATTATTTGAGCATAGTCAAATATTGACAAATATTCTACTACAAATGCCCTGATGTAGGCTGTGGCGTACCATTTTGATTCCACCTTTTACCAAGCCCATTTAAATGTCTTGATCACTCACTTTAACATATGCTAACGCCACCTGTTGGGGAAAAGAAGAACTAACTGAAAGCTGAGCATCTTGATTGACCGGAATATTCTAGTACAATGTATATATGTGGTGTATATGTATTTCTATATCAGACCATCAATGTGCGTGGCGGTTTACAAGGCACATTAACAAGTTTAAAAGGCATGGCCCTTGCCCTGAAGAGCTTACAAGGCAAACATATAGAAATTAACTCAGAAGGGAGGGGGAGCAGGAAAAGGGGACTCACAGTCATTAAACCTCCTCCTACACCACAAAGACAAAAGATGCACAGCCATTGAACAGCTTGAAGAGTGTCTGCTGACTACATAAGTGCATGTAAAAATGTTACTGTTTTTTTTCTTTTGTAACTGTTCAGTCTCAAATGACAGTCATATTTGAATGCTAACCTAACATTGCTAATTAAAATAACTCAGTTAGTAACTTGTCTTTTTGTAGTTAGGCATAACTATCAAAGGCTAAGCCTACTGGAGACCAGACAAATGATCAAACCTATCTAATTTTTCCTCTTAGCTAAGCACATTCTCTCTTTGTGTGCTAGGTGTTACAGAAGGATCTAAATAGAACCATGTCTTCTCAAATGTTACAACACAACTGCCTACTGTGAAGTTTCTTTCTTCTTCTTCTGAAGCAACTGGTACTGGTGACTGCCAGTGATGGACATGGGATTAGATGGATAGAACTATGCAGACCAGATCCAGGAGGATCATCTGTAAATATTGTACAGGGATTTTTCTTCTAAAGGGAAAAGTGGGCTGAAATTAAGAAGTCAGAGCTGGCAAGCAGCATACAGAGCTGAAAGGTTTCTTCAAGGGGTCTAGGCTCAATAGCTAGGACTAGAAATGTAAGAGAGAGACTTCGCTTTTCTCTTTCTTTCTAAAAAATAAGTTTCTAGCCATTTTCTTTGCAAAGATACCTTTGAAAGGGTAACCAAAACAAAACCACGTTTAGAGCTGAAAACTGATTACTAATTTTTTCCTAAGGTCATAGGTTATTCAAAGTCCACTCACAGCTTTTGGGTTCCAGATAAAAATAAACCTTAGCCCCTGATTTTTGGGAAGACCTTAGATCAGTTCACAGCTATAGGGTGCAGTGATATTTTTCCTGATGTTCAGCCGAACGTCCCATGCCTTGCTCTCATTATTTGAAGTATTCGCTTGCTATAGAGCTCTGCATGTAGCTTCCACTCGCTAAGCCCACAGAAAGGAAACAAACAGGAATAGATATTTTGAGAGAGTTTCCATGAGCATATTGAATAATGTTCCCAAATTGTTAAACGCCAGTGATGCACTGAACTTGATACCATTGTTATTGTTTTATCATTCTTTTCAAATCAGAACTTCATGCTTTCATCCTCCATGAACTAGTTCTCTAAACTTAAGATATGCTCTAACAGAAAGGCATTAGAAAAATGTTAAAGTAAACATAATAAATAAAATAATAATAATAATAATGAATTGGGTTTACATCTGTTTGTGATTATTATTTATGCATGCCTTTTGGGGAAAACTATATAGAATCCTTATAAAACATCAATTTAACTGCTTTAACTTTGGCCCAAAATTCAAGGTACTATTAAATTTATCCAACAAAGATTCTCTTATTTGAGGCTCAGTGTCAAATAAGACTTGGTTTTTAAAAGAGGCTGACTGAAGCCATCACACAAGAGGATCAGAGACGTACTTCTTCCACAAGAGAAAGCACTTTGAACAGCAGCGTGCAATTCTGTCAACAGCTCGTCACTCAATGGATTATGGCATCAGACTCAGTGACAGATTCCCCTTTCAGATAAACATTTTGTCACAATCCTGACCTTGCCAGATAAGGCCCATTTAGCAGAGTTCAAGTCTGCACCATGTAAGACCCGAAGAAGTTATTATTCACCGCTTCTCATTCTCATCACAGAGCTCTATTCATTACCAGCCACAGTTATTTACTCTGTGATTGTCCAAACTTTACTGGAGGTGGAGGATGTGCACAAGAAAACAAACATGCACACACTAAACTTAAAAGGTTCAGCAAATACTCCCACAGCATAGGAGCAAATGGCTATTTCTGATACATCCTTATGAGCAGAGTCCAAAAAAGGATGGAAAGTGATACTGGCAGGCCTATTCTGCTCCAACTAGCAAAGTGTTTAAAATCAAGAAAAATGGGCAATTCTGCATCAGACTAGGCTAATTTATGTGGAATTTTTGTCTCTTAAATGTTAGAATATCACAGAACATCAGGGTTGGAAGGGACCTCAGGAGGTCATCTAGTTCAACTCCCTGCTCAAAGCAGGATCAATCCCCAACTACATCATCCCAGCCAGGGCTTTGTCAAGCCTGACCTTAAACATCTCTAAGGAAGGAGATTCCACCACCTCCCTTGGTAACCTATTCCAGTGCTTCACCATCATCCTAGTGAAAAAGTTTTTTTCCTAATATCCAACCTAAACCTCTCCCACTGCAACTTGAGATTATTACCCCTTGTTTTGTCATCTGGTACCACTAAGAACAGTCTAGATCCATCCTCTTTGGAACCCCCTTTCAGGTAGCTGAATATTTGTAATCTTAAGGGTCTGACATAAGGCTACAAAATAAAAAGATAACTAGTGCCAAAGTTAAGTTCTTAAGCTTATTTCAAAAGCTTATTATTCTTTGTTGTTTAAATAAATGCCCTAAGTTTCTCCCCAGTGGTAGAGTTATAATAAGGGCACACTCTAAGTTCCTCACAACTAATAAGAATCAGATTTAGACACCTTTATTCACTCTCAGTGCTACTGAGATTGGGGCCCTACTATGCCAGGTATTGAACAAACAGGTAATAAGAGTCAATCTCTGCCCCCAAAAGCTTACAGCCTAAACAGAGGGTGGGAGAGAAAACAGAGACACAAGTGATGTGTACAGGCCATTGGGAGACTCGAGAACAGAAATGAAGTCTCTTGAGGCCCAGTCTATTGTTGTATCTAATGAAACACACTGACATTCACAGAAGAGCTGCAATGTAAACGGTGGAACTCCTGATGAAGTTACTCTTCAGCATGTGTAAGGTTGGAGGAGTCAGGCCCTCACGTGAAAGTGAAAGTGAAAATTGGAAAAGAAAGACAGGGCATGCAAGTGTGTGCTAGATTCATGTAGACAAGTCTTTCCTTAAACTGATTTTAGAAAAGGTGATTCTTAGGCTAAAACCCCATCTGATTCTTACTACCATATAATCCATTTATTTTCAAGGAAATGCTGACGGATGTTTAAACAAAGCAAGGTGCCACAATAAAAACAAAATCTGTTCTCCAGACCCTTAATCAAATAATGTGTTTCCAAATCAGAGTTCTACCTACTTCTGTATAGTCATTCTGAGTCCTCATTCCACTATTTGATGTGGGCCCCATTTTTAAAAACTCCATGTGTCAGATTAGAGACAACGATATTCTTATAGGCTGTATCGCTTCTTGGCTGCTCCAGCCACATGCTCAAGCTTATGACCCAATCCTACTCCCACTTATTTAATGGCAAAGCTACTCTCAGGCCTCCTGTTTCAGTTCAAGAGTGACACATGACGCCTGAGGCAGGGCGGTCTAATTATTTTATTAAACTAACCCCTGGGAGGGCAGTATTTTATTATTATTATTATTATTTGTAATTTGCCATGCCTCATGAAGGAAAGGGTTTCAAAGAATCTTTGATGGCAGAAAACAGACTTTTGCCATCGGTATGTTTGTTTTAACTAACCATGAGAGTGGTGCTTCTGTAGCTTAATTTTTCTCCCCTACTCAAAAGCCCCTGTGGATGTTTCTCTTTAATTTCATGGTTTCATTCCTGCTCTGGGAAACCTTCTTCCTGGTGTGTGTGAGAGCGAGTGATAAGAATGGAGGGTAATCACTACTTCCTGCTTCATTCTGCCTTTGCTGGAGTATTCTATTCTTCCAACTCTTCCTCAGAACAAAGAAAGGAACATCTTTTTATTTCCCTTGCTGCAAAGGGGTTTTTTGGCTCTGAGGAAACTGAGGTCTCTGTCGTCTTAGGTCCAGCTACAAGCTATGATGGGGTATACAAACCCCACACTGGGATGGAAGGGGTTAAAAGACTATAGTGAGCCCAGCTAGCCCTCCTCCTCCGACTCTGCAGGGTATGGTCCAAATGAAGTGGCTCAAAAGGCAATAACCCAGCTCAGAACAGAGAGACTGGGGAAAAGCCTGCAAAAGGACTCAGAAACGCCTCCCTGAGACACAAAGGACTGTGTGCTGAGCCCACTTGGGGCTGACAGTTTGGTTTCCCTTTTCTTTCTCCTTATCTGTGACTGGCACTGGAGAGAGCAGAGCTAGGAAGCAATCCAGGGACGGTAACACAGAGGATCCACAATCCTCCGCAGGCTTCTGTGTTGCTGACCGTCTTAGGGTCCTGGGTTGGAGCCCGGTGGAGTGGGAGGGCTGAGGCTCCCCTACTACTCCCCACCAGCTGAGTGGACACTAACAACTAGGACACTCAGCCTACTGAGGACCCTACCACACCAGCTCTTCAGCCTATTTCATAACTGAGGCCATTTGTCCAGCTTTCGGCTTATGGGGGATTTTGAAACCAGGAAATCCATGGTAAGACATGAGGCATGACTTTAGCAGGCCTAAGTATCTACAACTCCAGCTGAAGTCAATGGGAGTTCCTGGGGTTCAGGACCTCTGAAAATCAACCCCTAAGACAACAAAAGAGTTAAGACAATGGAACACATCAGACATCCAGAGAGGAGACTAGTATCTTCTTCTTACACATTAAAACCTTAGGTTTTTTTGTTTGCTTGTTTGTTTGTTTCTTTAAAAAACTATCCAGGCCAAGGCCATGTACAAGCCAGAGCAAAGGCAGGAGGAGAGTTATAGGATCTCTGAAAAGCTTTCCTCTCTCCATCCCAGTCCAGGTGAAAAGAGATCAATCATTCATCCCAAATTTAGACACTTCCTTACAAAGCTGCTGTGGGCCCAGCTGGTGATGGACTGTACAGGATCACACAGGTGCAGCACTGTGCAACCAAAATAAGAGGTTTTGTTTCCTGGATGCATGTTTTATGTTTGAAAACCTCATTCTAACCTAACAGACATGACCCAGCTCCCACTGAAATCAATGGAGAGACTCTGCTTACATTCAAGAACTCTTTTTTTATGAATGTAATATGTGATGTGAAATAAAAAGCACCCCAGAGGCTATTACATTTAATTTCAGCAGCAGCTCACCGGCAACTAGATAGCCGTGGCGATAACCAGGGCAAGCTGAAATCCACATTGTGTGTTGTAGGTGAAAACTCTGCTAGAGGCATCAACTTGCCATTCTTAAATTAGAGCACTATAAAACCGCTGTTCAGTAGCACTCCCCGTAGAATAGCTGGGAATGTCATCTCAACTACCCAACCGTTTGTGCCTACAGTCTACAGCGCAAAAGTCACTCCCAAGCCTAGGTCTCCTGCTTAGGAGCAAACTGGGCTTCTACCTGAACTATAACTGGCAATGCCTGCAATTTTTTCTCTATAGATTATGGAGAGAAAGAGAAATATGCTGCAGATAACCTATAACTTTTGAAAAGCTGTTTGACCAAATGGTCTTCCTGGCAAGCATGGAGGTTAATGCACTGCCAGTTAAGAGATTCTCCTAAATTCACTGGCTTGTAACAGTGACAGCTGTGAGAGACCAAAGGTATTGGATTTAGTCTGTATGTGGGAGGATGTCCAAGCCACTGATTTCCATTCACTTTCTGGAATACAAGTGGAAGAATCCCAATAGCTTGCTCTTTGGGGAAAGGAGGTGAAAAGAATTAAAGAAACACAAGTGACACATGAGGCTCCAGCTCTGCAAAAGCTCCACATTCAAAATGATACAAGAATGCTGCTGCAAAACTAAAACTGTCCACAAAACTAAGTGAATTTGCCAACAGTACTTCACTCAATGCTAATGCAAACCACTGTCTGCACTTCACCAAATCACATGCATCTGCTGAAATATAAACAGCAATTATCTACAAAAAGGAAAGACCTATAAGGGGGCAAGTCACCTAATCTCTGTGTCGTGGATCCCTATCCGTAACATGGGGATAACAAAGCTTCCTTGCTCTCACCGAGGCCTGTTGTCTATTTAGAATGTAAACTTTTCAGAGCAGATTCTGTCTCACACTCTGTGTACCGTTATGTGCAACGAAGCCCTGATGTTGGATGGGATCACTAGGCAGTATGGTAATACAACTGATCATTATCAGCATCATCTTTTCTGTTGTGCACTGCCCATCCGTGCCTCAGAATGTGTGTGCGTGTCACAGAGATAAACTGTATTATTTAATCTGATCATACTGGAGCTGCATGAACAATCAATGCTGTGTAGCTAGAGAGGAAGCTGCTGCAAAGCTCCAGTGTAATAGTTGCACAGACATGGTGAATGCTTTTCAGAGGTATTACTTCATTTTATTTATTTATGAACCTTGTGCTCTTGGAAAAACCTCCAAAACAAACCCGACAAAACCTGGTTATCATCACATAAGACACATTCTGCCCACACTTATCACTCACCTGTGCAGTAAATACAGATTGCTCCCACACACAGCATTCTTACATTGTCTTAGGTTTCTAGCTCTAAGAGCCGGCAATTGCATGACCCAGACATCTGATAACAGTATAGTTTACTGTTAAAACAGAGCTTGGGCCTCAAGAACTATATGGATGTTACACTGATAATATATGATTTGTATTGGGGCAGTGCCTTGAGGCCCGAAACAAGAATCAGGGCCCCATTGTGCTAGTCACTGTATATAGATGTAACAAGATAGTCGGTGCCACTAAGAGATTACAGTTTAAAAATATGACAAAAGACTCCGGATTGATAAAAAACAAATAGTTGGTGGAGCAAAGGTGAGATGGTTATGAATGGTGTTATGAATAGTGTAATAAGCAGCAGGCACAGCACACTAGCTGCCTAGCTATATATAGTATATGTAATCTTGTGTTCCTATTACTATAATCCTGGTCTTGCCTTTGCCCTCTCCACCCGTCATGTTCTGTCCCTGAACAGAGCCTGGTCCTGAAAACACTTGGCTACATGAGTAGCTTTGCATTGACTTATTATTCATTATCTGTGTTACTGTACTGCCCTAAAGACCTAGTCATTAACCAGGACCTCACTATGCTAATGAGCGTGTTTACATGACTGGCCCCTGGATTGTAAACTCAGAGGTAGGACTGCTTTCTGTGTTTATACAGCTCCAAGCACAATGGAGCCCGGATCCTAGTGTAAAAGTAATTTGGACACAAACACTTGGGGTATGTTATTTATGATTCTCTTCCTAACCAGGTCTCTTGAAAATATATTTTCCACATCTGAATTCAATGCAGTACAGCATCTTTGTATTCCGACACTTCAGAACTGAAAACTGATCTGATGGCACATGTTTAATGTCTCTCAGTAACAGTTAATAAAGACAGCACAATACTTTGGAATTACACCGCATTAAAAACACATTGTACAAATATTCACAGAATGTTGGGGTATATACTGTGGTTTTCGATATTTTCTGCAATGCACTAGGACATACTAGAGTTGCTTTACAACAGTGATGCCAGACACTCCACTCCAGATCCAGCCCACTTGACATATTTATGTGGCTGGTATCAGTCATTTTTGCAGAAAGGAAGACACTGATTCTGCAACCTGTGCAATGCAAGCTGTGCCTCTAAGTCAGCTCAGGACACCACAGAGATCACTGGGGTTCTGTGAGAGTGGCAGGGATAATCCAGAGTGGAGCAATTTCTGAGACTGGTGCCTCAGCTTTAATTAAAAAAACAAACAAACAAATTATTCCCAGCTTTCTTGGTTGTGAAGATAGTGCCCTCAGTTGAAGGTTGAGGCAAACCAGGGCAGTGTTGACTTCCTGAGCTGCAGAGAGCTTTGTCTACCCTGGGAAATGAATAGTGTTTTAATTAACAGGTTTTTAAACATCACTTAGCACCTGAGATGGACAAAGATAATAAAGGGTTTAAAAATGTGTTAGCTGGGCATAGTTAACCCTACCTGAAACTTGCATAACAGCTTGATCATCCCCTAGAATAAAGGGAGCAAAACTGGTGAGGAAAACAGTGGGAGAAGAAGAATGCTAATGGGGGGGTCGGGGAAATCTCTCACTTTCATGAGCTATCACTTGCCTTACAGTCAAGAGGGGGGAAATAAAAATGTCTTGCTGCAGCAGTGGCAACCAAACCATGGAAAAATCACAGTCCAGGGAAATATTTTGTAAAGCACCGAATGTGTGTCACACATTTAGCTCACTGACATCAAACCTCATTTAGGAATTGTCTAAATGGATGGTAACAACAGGACATCTCAACTCAAGGGTAGCCTCCCAATACTATTGTGCGTATAAGTGTGGATCCGTCTTCCTCTTGACAGTGATACATGTCTGTCATTGCTGTCATTTGTGCGTGTGCTGAACAAGGGTTGCATGATGGTGTCTTTAGCTGGATGGACCAATTAAACCCATCTTCCTTCAAAATGTAGAATCCTGGACTAGTGGAGTAGAAGGGCCTCTGGTGAGTTCTTCCACTCTGTCTCCTGTATCCTAATTGCTAAACTTTGCTTCAAAGGGCTCCATCCTACAGCTGCTCTGCACATGGATCTTCCAGTAGCCATGTTGGGAGCTCCAAGCATTTTCGAAGCTCTCCTCTCAACAGATCACCTTTTTCCCTTTGTCTTTCTTTTCATTGTTTGTTGCTCATAACGGAGCAGAGTGTTTCAGTTGAGGCCTACCAATTGTCATGTACAAAGCTGCCATCTATGGGCAAGTATTGGTCCCCATTTTACAATCAGATAATTTAACAGAGCAATTACCAATCTTATCAAAGCAATTAGAGTCACATTTTCAGAAGACCTCAGATCCCATTTAAACACGTAGGCCCCAATCCTTAAAAGTATTTAGGCCCCTAACTATCCCTGAATCAGAGGGAATAAGGTGCCTAAATACCTGTGAGGATCTGGACCTTAATGGCTACAACAGTTGTTTCTGCTACTTTCTTCCCACACAAAAAAAATTCTTACAATATATAGGCATGTAATGACTCTATCAGAAAAGCTAGCAATGGAAACAACCTATCATCTAATTAAACTTTCCTGCCAGTGCACGATGTTCCCTAATAAAATAACTGCTGTTCTTGGCCAGTTTAGTTTCAAAAATCCCAGGTGATGAAGTTTCCATTTCTTCCCTTGTGAGAATATTCCACAGGATAACAAATCTGCCAGGCAGATTTTGTCATATATCAGTCTAAATCATCCCTATCTTAATTTCATCCCACTATTCTTAGTTACTCTTTTATCTGTTTAAAATACTGATATGTCTCCCATTACCATAGTATCTGGGAACCTCACAATCTTCCATTATATTTATCCTCACAGTACCCATGCATGGTAGGTTAAGTGCAATTATGCCCAATTTACAGATGGGGAACTGAGGCACAAAGAGGCAAAGGCAAGCTACCCAATGGCATTTAGGCGCTACAGCGATCCACAAAAATCATGCTCAGCTGCCGCCTAGCTCTATAGGTGCCAAGTGAATTTAGGCAACTAAGTTTTCACTGCAAAAATTTCTTAGCGTGTGCCTATAGCAGGAGTGGGGAAACTATGGCCTGGGGGTCAAATTTGGCCCTTCTGATGTTTTTCATTTGGCCCTCGAGCTTCCGACGGTTAGCAGGGTCCAGGGCTTGCCCCGCTCTGTCACTCGGGGAGCGAGGTCGGGGGCTTGCCCCACTTCATGCTGTGGCTCCATATGGATCCTGGAAGCAGCAGCATGTCCCCCTTCCAGTTTCGCCAAGTAGGGGCAGCCAGTGGGCTCTGCAGGCTGCCCCCACCCCAAGCACCGCCTCCGCAGCTCCCATTGGCTAGGAACTGCGGCCACTGGAAGCTGCCTGGCTGCGCCTCCCTGTAGGAGCCAGAATGGGGACATGCTATTGCTTCCAGAAGCTGCTTGAGGCAAGTGCAAATTTACCGGAGGCTGACCCCCTCCCACACAACAACCTCTTAGCCCAGCCCTGATCCCCCTCCCGCCCTCTGAACCCCTCAGTCCCAGCCCAGAGCACCCTCCTGCACCCCTAACCCTTATCCCCACCCCAGAGCCCACACCTCCAGCTGGAGCTGCATCCCCCATCGGACCCCAATCCCCTGCACCATCCCGGAGCCCCCTTCTGCACTGCAAACTCCTCATTACTGGCTCCACCCCAGAGCCCAAACCCCCAGCCGGAGCCCTCACCCCCTCCCACTGAATTTTGTGAGCATTCATGGCCCATCATACAATTTCCATACCCATATGTGGCCCTCAGGCCAAAAAATTTGCTTACCCTTGGCCTGTAGGCATACACAGTGTAGCTCAGGCATGCACGTGAATGCCTATCTTTGCCTACTCCCCAGCAGCATCCTCAAGCCAGGTGAAGATGTACCTTCCCCTGCTTATTTTGCCTGTGGGGTCCTATCTGCTAGGTGTGCTCTGAGCACACTCAACTCCTCACAACATGGGTGGGAAAACCACTTGGGATATGGCAGACCCAGGTTTAATTCCACCCTATGGCTCATGAAAAGGGATCTGAACAGGGGTTACCCAGCTCGCAACTGAGTGCCCTGACCTCTGGACTCTTCTGATATGGGTCACTCTCAATATCTTACTTTGAAGCTGTTCCATTTTGTATTAAATAACTGGGCCAGCAAATGTAAGGATGGATCTAAAGTACAGTGGTGAGTGCACTCCCCTGAAAGGTGGGTAACAACTATTCAAATCCCTTCTCATCAGGCAGAGGGGGACTAAAGGTCACAAGGGAATCTTCCTCTCTTTCTCCCCCACTGTACTGTGCAGAGCTTGGCAGATGCCTAAGCCAATCTCTCAAGAATGGCTGAGGCACCTGACTCCAGAAGAGGGATTGCACAGCCCAGACTTAGGCAACTCGCTCCACGAGAAGAGCAGGTTTTATCTTCTGGGAATAAGATGCCCCAGAATATCATCCTAATACAATGAAACCCTGATCAGTGGGAGCTTTTAGATACTTCTGTGATACAAATTAATAATAGGGACTGATTCAATACCCATTAAAATCAATAGAAATACTCTCTTTACTACACTGGGTGGTTTATCAAGCCCATAACATAACTTTCTTCTAAAACATTGTATACCAGTGTGATGAATGGACCGTATATCTCTCTCTCTCTCATACTAACACACTATATATATATACACACACACACACACACACATATATATATATATATATATATTAGTTATAGTTAGTTATAGTTACATATAAAGATCAAGACATTTAAATCCATAGACCTATAGATACACAGCAGGCTTCCATACTGGGTCTTATCAGTTGTCTTCCTACTTCTTAATCATAGACTATCCTCAGATGTGTGCCCCCAAGGCTCCCAGTGACTTCAGTAGGAGCATCCAAGGGCAAAATGTGATGCAAGTAATGAGAGATAAGCTGGAATCATTTTATAAACGAGGCCATAGTAGTCCCAGCTCAACTCCTGTTACTGGGCTGCAGCCTGTGCCCTTTACATAGGGTGGGGCAGTGAAAGCAAAGAACTGAGCTGTCCTTGAGACAAAATTATCACCTACGTGAAACAATGACAGGCTCACGCTATCAAGCTCTGTAAGAAATATGAACAAACATTGCATCTTTTGCGCTACACATTTGCTATTTTCCTTTACTGAGCCAGAAACCTTGATCTTAACCAAAAATAATTCCATCCCTTCCTAAAACCGTCACCAAAGTCAATCTATATTTTGTTTTTCAAAAACTACATGCATTGCTCCATTTTTTAAAATATTTAGTTGGAGTAAAGTGCATTTGTAAGCAAGGTGTTTTTTAAATGACTATAAAAGGTTTTGCACATTTTAGATTCATAGTTTCAAACCTGAAGGACCCAAGAGATCTTTTGGTCTGATCTCCTGTGAAAAATGGACCATCGAATTTCAATTTCACCCAGTTATCCCTGTATGGATACCAATAACTTATGCTGGGTAAAGCATATTTTCCAGAAAGGCAGCCACCCTTGGTTTCAAAACATCAAAAGATAGAGAATATCCCATCTTCCTTGGAAAAAGTGACTTGTGCAAGAACATGCGGCGGATTAATGTTTTCCAAGTCCCAGTCCAGTGACCTCTCCATTAGCTCACATTGCCTGCCACCATTTTTTTTAAATGAGGGGGGAAAAAGCTATATCAAAAAATGAGAGTTTTGCTGAATGAGCAGTCTTCAAAGCCAGAAAACAACACTTGTCCAAGGCAATGCAAAGAACATAGGAGCTGACCTAGTAGATCAGACCAATGGTCCATCTGATTCAGTATCAGAATAAGATATTGATGTGGGCCTAGGGCTCACTGCAGGATCATGGCCTAAATGCCTATATATAAATGGTCTCTGCAGCTGACATTCATTAAATCCTCTATCCATTAATGCTCTTTTCCAGTCCCCTCTGCCTCCCCATGAACAAGCCTTCTCTCATTTAGACACACATACACAGCATAAAGGATGAGTACAAAGAGAGAGTGAGGACAGGTCAAAAGGGTTTCTTCTTCCATGCATCAGATGTGCCAATGAACATAACAGACAATGAGTATAATACAGTGCCCACTACAAGACCCTGTAGAATCCCTCGCTATATATTACAAAAGGCCAAAATACTCCCTGCAGGCATTTATGGTGAGGATGACAGTCCTCCTCGCACTGTGTCACTATGCCCCAGTTATGCGAGCTTCACATGCCGGTTCTCTGTGCTGTTCACTAAAGAGGAATGCACTACTTTACATGGAGATTGATGTATTTATCTTGTCTCCTTTGTATCGTGTGAATTCTAGAATAGGAGACAAACAATTATAATGAACTGAGCTTCATTTCCAAATTGGGTCCAAAATGCTCTTTTAAAATCTCTTTAGTAGGATTTATCTTAATGCTTTTACTTTTTAAAAAAATCTGTTTTCATGACGTGTACTGCAGCTTTTCTTCTTACTAGTAAAAAAAAGAAAAAAGTATGATACACTCGGATAAAGACAATTTGGCCTCCTAGGACATGTCTGCACTAGAAAAATTACTATCAATATTTCATCAGTGACCAGCAGCAGTGAGTGTATCTGCACCAGTGACAGCAATGTTGTAAGTGCTAATTCAGACAGATAGGACTCCGACACTTTTACCTCTGTCATGAAAGTCTGCCTAGAGCTGAGACTTGTCTGCGCCTGAGCTCTCTCAATGCTACCAGCTTAGCACTCATGCTGCAAGAGTGTTGAAATATGGGAACTAATTTGGATGCACCCTTAGGGATGCAGCTGGTGTTTTCAGTTTTCATCTGGACCATTATTTGGAGTTAGCTGGATACAGCAAAAATGTGACTGCTGATTTACGTATAACCACAAAGGAGAACTAAATCGTAAAAACAGAGGGAGCGGGAAACTGGGAAGAGTTTGAAAGGGGAAAAGATCTATGTTTTACACTGTGGCTTGAAACGAGCTGGGGAACTGGTGCAGCAAAGAGGTGCAGGTGGGCTGTTCCAGGCAAAGATGAAAAAAAAGTCCTTGTGCAACAGTAGCTAGTATGCGTGGAATAGCCTGAGATGATGAATCAGGGAGTAGAGGACAGACAAGATTGTATGCCAAATGCAAGTTCACCAGCGGTGGCCAAGCAAATTAAGACAATTTTGATTAGTATGGTTTTTTGTCAGTTGTGTGAACACCATTTATACCATACATTTTGTAATAATAGCGGACAAGCTTTATTTCCTCACTCAGAAAAGCATATATCATAGGTGATTGTTACACTGGAACTGCTGAACAGAGAAGGGCTTGAGACCTACTATCCAGGAAACGCCTACCATCCACAGGGCCATAAAACATGGGGAAAGGCCACCAGCATGTTCCAGGGTCAAGGTTCTAATGTCTAGGATACTGCTCATAACTTACTCAGGCATTAGCCAAATGACACTCTCATCATTCGTGCCAGTTTCCCTGACATCCACAAAATCTGAATACCACCAAGAAAATTGATCAGTGCCCTGTCAATTTAATTCTGCTGTTCTTGCTGCTGCTTAGGAATGCGATTAGCTGTAGCAGAGACACAGAGCAGTGGGTCTGCAGACTCAGGAATACACCACCTCAACGGTTTATATTTGGAAAGATATCTATCTTTAGACACATGCATCCAAGAAAACATTCAGAGACTTTAAAGTGGGATGATTTTAGAATGGAGGTTCATCTTTCTCCTGCATATCTTTAATTTTTCAGGTTTAAGCAGTCTCCTAACTATGAGTTGCCTATTATGGACTCTAGCCTAGTGCTGCAATCTTTCCACAATGTAGAACTCCCATGGGAGATCACATTCTGGCTATTATATTGGGTCCTATTTTTGTTTAATATGGATTTTATTTTTTTCTCACTGGGATAGCTTTATGAGATATGCATCTCATATTTTGTAGGTGTAACTATAGGAGAGTAACTATGGTCATAACTCCAGCATAAATCATTGTAGCATAAACAATATACAGAACACTCAAGAGGCAGGCAAAAATGAGCAGTCATAATTACAGGTTTTTTTACAATGACAAGACTTCTAGAAAAAAAAATCAAAAGTTCCTTAAACCAAAACAATGATAGTGCCTGATTTAAAAGAACAGGTGCTGTAATCCCCCAATTCCACCCCCCGTGGTTTGGGACTGAAATTTCAAACACTTCCCATAATCAGTTCTGCCCTGGAGACTCTTTAACACTTTGTGTTTGTAGTGGAAAAAAAATTAATAATACCTAAAATTTAAAAGAAAGAGCTACAGTTTTATCAGGATTGAGCATCCTTCATATCTGATGCCCATGTATAATCCAAGACCCTGGACAAAATAGCCCATGCTGATTCTTTCAGAGACTCCACGCCTATTTCAAATTTTTTTACCCAAAGTATCTTCACACTATACACTGAAACTGAAAATCTGAAATTCCTCATGAACCCTTTAATTAAAGTAGCTGGTGTTACTGGACACTTCTCCAGATATAGGCGCCACTATAAATCAGTGTAACTCCATTTACTTCAATGACACTACTCTGATTTATACCAGCTGAGGATTCAGCTTGTGAAGTCCTGAATTCTTTGTGAACAATCTTTGCAACAATCTTACCTATTCCCTATCTACAAGCTCTGGCATGTCCTCAAAAGGGGATTTTGTTTTCCAGCATGAATCACATTTATACACCTCAGCTCTTACAAAACTGGACTTCCCACACAAGTGCCTGTTATTGGGATTTGTTTTTTAGTTATCTTGATCATTATTAAAATACCTCCCACCACTTTAATGGAGTGCCACACAAGTTTCTTTTGTTATGATATAACTGAGAGACAAACTGCAGAATTTCAAGACCTGCTGAGACCTATAAGGAAAGTTTGAGAAATACTCATTTTACAATTAATTCCTATTATACATTATTTTCAGAGGGGTGTGTGGGTGAGGAGCTAGAGGGGAATTCTTCAGGGATTTTATCACTGAAGATTTTTGCTTCTGAAGGTTTGTTGCTGGACAATTGAGCTTTTCCTTCCAATTGAAGATAACACAAATCTTTACCAATATTAATGAACTAATCCTTGTAAGCTCCCTGAGACAGATATAGTAAATAATGTTATGCCTATTTTAGATGAAGAACTGAGGCATGGAAACACGTTTTGTTTTGTTTTCCTACACAGGAAACACCACAAGTTTGTGTTCATGGAATTTGATAGTTTTTCTTTAGGGTTTGGCCCCAGTGGAAGTGGCAGGCCACCTAAGATGCACGTGTTTCTCTGTGTCTCTATACCAGCTCCCAGTCTCCTTGCAATATACCTGCTGTTATAAGATGTAGCCTCTTAAACTGCAGAAAGTTCATCTGGTAGCCCTCAAAGGCTCCAGGCACTAGCAGACTAATTTCATATTATTTATTTTAAATATTAGCTCCCATTTGACTTTGTTTTTAAGTCTAGCTGCTAATTGTTCAACATGCATCTTAATGACTGCAATATCCTCCTCTATCTCTTTGACATAGACATATGCAACCTTGCTCTCCCCACATGCCTAGGGTGCCCACATTTTCCTAAATTGAAAATGGGACACCCGGCTTATGATCAGTTGGCAAGAGTGAATGGGACAAAAGCCCAGTTTTGCCAAAAAAGTCATGACGTCCAGGACAGAGCTTAAAAAGGGGACTGTCTTGGCCAAAATGGTATGTATGGTCACGTTAGCCATACCCCAAGTCATTCATAACACTGCTGATAAAACCATCTTCCAGGCTCATTATTTAAAAGGCTACAACAGTCCTATTTTTGCATCCTTTCGCTACCATATCAAATACAAATTATGTTTCTTTGCCTTTAAGGTCTTTCATGGGTTAACTCTACCTTAACAATCCATTACATCAGAACATGAGAACATAAAAGCTGCCATACTGGGTCAGACTATGGTCCATCTTGCCCAGTATCCTGTCTCTGACATACCTGAGTTTCATTAGGAGGATACAGAACAGGGCAATTATGGAATGAACCATCCCTGTGTTCCACTCCACTACTACCAAGACATCAGTGCTCACCTCTCTCTGCCAGCGATGCTGGTCTTCATCAACATTCCAGACATTTCCTCAAACATCTTGTTATCTACCATGTTGCCTCTTACAAGGATGTCCCTGGAAAAAGCCATATGTTATCTTGCTTCACATCCCTCCTTAAGGCTCACCTCTTCCAACACAATACGAGGGATAGACAGTTGGTGTGCAAAGATGATTGTCTGTCATACTAACCAGTCTTTTCATTATTACCTTTTCTTCCACCAAACCTGCTTCTTGGTCTTCCCAACCTGTTCAAACCACCTAGAAAAAGCCAGTCTTTGAATTAATCCAGGAGATCGCAACAAAAAGGCAAAAAATCCACGAGACTCAGTCTGTCCACATTAGAAGAGATTACTTGACCCTGTCATTCAAGGGAGTCCCGTTCCTTCAAACCTGATTCTCAGACCACTGCATCATCTCCTTCTCATTGGGTTTGTTAAAGGAATTTGTTGTTTTCAAATGGAAGCATGCACTGTAAATTCAACATCTGCACTCTGTATGTAAATCTAGACCTTACAGAAGTACAGATTGGTGTAGATTTGAATAAAATACAGAAGAGAAAGAAATAGATGGAAGAAAGGCAATTTGTAAAATCACACCACAAAAAGACTCAGGTTTTCCCCTTTTGAAACAGTGTGAAGATCACCCACAGCTTTCAAATTGCATTTGGCCCAGTTGAGCCTGGAGAAAACGGGATCAGGAAATGTTAAACAATATGTTCTTGTAAAGAGGCAATGACTAATTTAACATTTGTTAGGAAAGGACAAAATCGCATAATGCACTCAAACTTGGAATTTACCAGTGAACCTTTTAGCCAAGGCTCCAAGTCCACCCAATACACCATATAAATCATTCAGACGTGGGGGTTTTTAACAGGTATTTTTCTTGAAAATGATCACTCATAGTAAGTCTTGCTCTGAATCAGGTGGAAAACAAAAATAAATAATAAATAGGGGCACTTCAGACAAAACTATATCTTGAAGTGACAAAGAGATTTTTATGTCTATAGTACCTTTGCTTGAATGTTTTTCCTCAATTAAGCACAAGTATGTATTTTGGGTATTAAAAGTGACATTCAGGGGAACACAAGCCTTGTTCATGCTAAAGATAAAGAGAACTGTGGAGCCTGTGTTTGGAGATAAGAAACTATGTGAAACAATTTCTTGTCATAACACTCATTTTCATGGGAAACACAAGGAGATGATTTAACGTGGGTTCAGCTCCCTCTGAATGAGAGTTGTACCCATCTAAGCATGAGCTGAATTTATCTCCATGTTACAGTCCTGGTCTTATTTAAGCGCTTGACGCTGCTCCCATTGAATTCAATGGGTCAATTTTTGACACTGATTGGCTTCAGCAAGTGCAGGCTCTGACATTAAGGCTATGTCTATACAGCAAGGGGATAAGGCCCCACAGCCTCGGCTCCAGTGCGAGCCTTACTATATGCACCCTAGTTTGACAGCCTGCAGACCAAGCCCCATGAGCCTGAGCCAGCTGATTCAGGCCAAACACAGGTGTCTAATTGCTGTGTAGACATACCCATTATCCAGGACAGTTCTGCCACTGACTCCAGTGGGAACAGAAATGAGCTGTTGGTCGCACAACTTGAAAATAAAGTTGACAGCATGGTCTGCATAATCTGGAAGAAGCATTTTAGTGATTTTTTATGCAAATGAATTTCTGATCCATGTTACCATACACATAGCACTGAATGTTTTTACCTTCTTCTAGTCTGGACAGACAGAGACATTTAACAGGTCTTTGTGTACGTATTTACTTTACATACATTAACATCTGGGTTCAGATTCTGCCTTTGATCATTGCACAAAATTCCTGCTTCTGTGGTCATGGTTCTAAAACAGTTTGGGGCCTGATTCTGAAATATGCTGAGCATATTTAGCTCTCACTGAAACCAGTGGAAATTACAAGTGCTTACCTCATAGGAGCACAACTCTCCACAGAAGTGGGCCCAAATGAAGACAATAGGGGGACCATATGTCCTCATTTTATAGAGACAGTCCTGATTTTGGGGTCTTTTTCTTATATAGGTTCTTATTACCACCGCACCCCTGTCCCGATTTTTCACATATGATGTCTGGTTACTCTAGCAGGCAGAAATGCATATAGAAACTGGTCAAATGTTCACTGTGGCTTAACTTAATCGAGACCCAATCCTGTGAGATGTTGAGCACTGTCAAATACCATTGACTTCCATAGAATTTGAATGGACGCCATTTCAGGACCAGTTTTAGTATGACTAAAAATTGGTATCTTGCCATATATTAAGCAGCAAAGCAGAACTCTCCATTACTACCTTACTGATACATGAAGCCTTACATTCCCATTTAGGGTAAGTCCACACTGGATTGGAAGGTATAATTTACAACCTGAATAGACATACTCTGATTGAGCTAGTATGCTAAATATAGAAGTGTAGCCATGTTGGCAGGAGCGGCTCGCTGCCCCGAGTATGGATCCTGTCCAAACCCCCAAGTATGAACTTGGGGCAACTAGCCCCTCTCACCACTCATGCTGTTGCGGCTGCACCTCTATTTTTAGTGCCCTAGCTAGATCAGAGCTAGCACAGTTTTGTCTCCTCAAGCTGGAAATTATACCTTCCAGTTCCAGAGTAGATGTACCCTAAATCTCAGCCTTGACTTCTCTTTCTACATGTACCTGTTGCACCTTGTTCCTTTTATAGAAAGTGAAGTCAATGGTTCAGTGATTATGTTCTATGTGACAGCTGTATAGCACCAAGCTATCTAGAGCTCAGTTGGGGGCCCTGGGTGCTAATATAATTAATACATGAATGTAAAGCACACAGCTTCATAAGTTCTATTATTCAATCAGATTTTCCCCCTAGTGTTACAACTAGCAATTTACTGCTGAATTCTTTAAAAATTTGGTATGCCTAAAGGAATCTTATCTACCATCTCCCAACTCTGCTGCTATTTGTTGATCTTATTTTTGGATCATGCAAAACCTGAAATACAGGGTTAAGGAGCAAAGAGAGGTGAAAAAACAAAAAAAAAACAACCACCCACTTTCAAAAACAGAATATATTTCTAAGTTCTCTATTTTCTGTGTGTCTTTCCCAAATTGGTCTGTACCGTGATGGATAGGAGTTCCAGAGTGGATGGGGAGAGCACTCGGGGACCAATTTATTGTGTCTAAACTAGACACGATAAATCAATCCCCGAAACTTTAATCACTACCCACCGAGTAGTGTAGAGTTACCCGAAGTGACTTGCCCAAGGCTCCACACGAAGTCTGTAGTGGAACAGGGAACTGCACCCAGGTTTCCCAAATCCTAAGCGAGAACACTAACCACTGAACCATCCTTCCTCATCTGTTCTCTCTCATCATATTCTAAGATGGTATACTCTCTATTAGATGACTGCACTGTGCTTAGTACAACTGAACCCTGATCCCTGACTGTGGCCTCCAGATGCTACTGCAATACAAATACATTAATAACAGTAATCATTTTGATTAGAAAGTGTCCCCTTCTTACCAATTAAATGAATTTACAAACAGAAATAGTGAAGTTTCTATATTGCACAAGCATACCTAGTACTAAGAAGGTGACTTAAGAACTATAGAAAATGGATACAAACAGATAAGCATCTAAATCTTTTCTCCAATATTTTCCATGACACTCCAAGGGATCTTTAATCAAGAAGCATAAAATTGCCCTGTAAATATAACATCCTGGAGTAGCTTTAAAGGAGTATTTATGTTCTTAATAAAGGTTTCCAGGCACTTGTTACAGAAACATGAAAGGTCGCGAAACTGATTAAAGGGTCAATTTTGGGTGAAAGACTGACATTTCAGATACTGAAATGCCACAGCAAAAGAGACAGCAGATGTATCAGTAGTCAAGAAAGGGAGGCCTAAATTGGAACCTTAGGGTATGTCTACGCTGCAATTAAACACTCATGGCTTGCCCGTGTCAGCTGACTTTGGCTGCGGGGCTTGGGATGTAGGGCTATAAATTCGCAAGGTAGACATTTGGGATCAGGCTGGAGCCCAGGATCTGAGACCACCCCCCATCACTGGGTCCCAGAGCTTGGGTCTGGGCCCAAATGTCTACGCTGCAATTTTACAGCCCTGCAGCCTCAGCTCTGAGAGTCCGATCAGCTGAAACAGGCCCCCTGCAGGTGCTTAACTGCAGTGTAGACATACCCTTAGAGCCCAAGTGGACATGCTCTGCTATGCCTGGAGAAGAAGTACATTTACAACAACACACCATCACCTGTCATTGCCAGCACTCTTTACTATTTGGCTTTTTTAGGTGTGGTGACTTTGGGATCAAAGCATATTATTCTAATCAAAGCTTTCATGCATTATAATGCGTTACCAGCACCCACAAAAAGTTACAAAGATTGTAACATCCCAGAGATAAATATCTATATGAACATTAAACTATATTTCTTCCTTTTAACATTTTAGCAGATACTTTTGCATTTAATTTAAGAGTAAGATACATCCCTTTTGACCTAAGCCGCTAGTCAAAAAGTCAGGGTCTAGTTGGTTGTTCCAGGTAGTAGCAAAAATTGATGCAGTTTGGTATTTTCTTTGATGTGGTCTTGTTTATTTACAAGGAATATACAGAGTCCTGCTTCTCGGAATGCAAAAGGAACCAAATGGGAGATAACTTCTTTGCTTATAGCCTTATCTAGTATCAGACCGAGAAGCTTTTGGTATGTTTCTCCAGGATCACACTATTCTTATAGGCTTCTGCCTGGCTTTCTCCTTGCCTCTGAGTCTCTCTCAGATTCTGTGTGTACCCTCACATATAGGCACAAAAAACTTCTCAAAAAAAAAAAAATCTCCACCCCCTCAGTCCAAAAGTCCTGGGTGGTTCACACACCCCTTAGTCTTAGGTGGGTGCAGTAGCTTGTCATTCATTTATCCTGACCTATGTTAACTGAAGAGTGTGTTCATGCAGTTCACACCCAATCGCAAAGAGCTTTGTGATCCATGAAGTCACCAGCACTTCTCATCATAACAGTATTCTTTTGGGGGTCAGCAGGGGAGAAAGCAATGTTTCTGGGCAGTGAAAGAATTCTTTGCATTTTCTCTCTTTTCATTACACCAAAAAAGGATGAAGAGCAACCACAATTTTACAGAGTGTGTCACTGACAATTTCCAGGGGGATAATATAAAGTAGGTATGCATAATGCACATACCATTAGATACAGCTGTTAAACTCCTAGCCAAACATCAGGCTGGAGAATCTGGATACATCTGGTATCAAAATCATGCTTAACATTTGAAGGATCTGATCTTACATTACTTTGAGGCACTGATTCAGGAAAGCATCCTCATTAAGGGCAGCACTTAAGCACAGACTTAACTCTAAATGTCTGCAACTGTCCTATGACAGTCACACTGGTATAAGATGAGATCAGGATCAAGTCTGAAATATCTATGTTTTTAGAACTGGATATTCCAGGAAGATAGGTAATTTCCTCACCCTCTCTCCAAAAAACCTCCACCTACCCACAATCCCACGAGACTGACTCATTACATTTTTAAGGCTTTTTTATTTTTTATTTTTGCACAACATCTGCTTCCTGCAGGAATCCAATTCATCAGACAATTGTAAATGCTAAATGCTAAAAAGTGCTGTCTTGTGTAAGGGCCAGGGGACAAATATTACTGAAGAGCGGAGTAATATATACAGCACCCTATGGGTGAAATTCACCCTCCATGCAGAGGGTCCTCATCATTTAAGCTGTGACCTTAAATGTGCATCACAGCTGCACTCAGCTAATGTCTGAGCCAGCAAGATTCCATGCAGGAGACAAGATTGTGGAGTCTTTACACCTTATGTAGTTCTAATGTACTATGCTACTCCCAAGAAATGGCTTGACAAGAAAGTCCACTAATTTATTAATTACTTTATTATTATTATTATTACTATTATAGTAGTACCCAAGAACCACCAACGCATTGTGCTAGTCTCTGACCAACACAGAGTATTCAATAGCCGCTGCCCCCAAAGAGCTTACAATCTAAATAGATAAGACAGAATCAGGGTGGGGGAAGACACACCAGTAGAGTGACCAAAGATGATGGTGGCAAATGTCATCTTAATTCCTGCAACACTTTTTGACGTTTATGTATTTAGGAGGGGATCAGCTAAATGGAAAGAAAAGTGAAGGGAGAGAAGGGGGAGTGGGAAAAGGGAAGGAGGTTCGGGGGGCAGGCAAGGGAGAAGTGGGGGGGCAGATGTATAGTGAAGCTGATGTGAAGAGACTCAGGCAGGGAGAGGAAGAGGGTTGGAGCGAACAGCCAATAAGCATAGGGCAAAGAAAGTCCAGTCAAAACTGTAGAATGTTTACATTACTAGGTAACTATCCACAGGGTTCTATATTTTAATTGGATTTTCCACTTGTGTTGGCAGGGTTACTGGGTGGTGCACTGACTTCGCTAAGGTCACATATAACTATCTAAGTTTTAATACCACACCCATCACCAAAAGAATTGAATTGAGTCAGTGATTCAACCCAGATGGGAACCCAGGTTCCTCTTAGCTTTTCCTTATTTCCTCTGACCATTAGGTCAGGTGGCCTCCATAAATTATTTGGCATTTTCTGTAAAAATCCACATTATCCTGGCCACAACACCAAAGTGGGCTTTTGGAGAGGTGCCTCGCTTTCAAAGAGCTGACTCATTATGGAGCCATTCCATTTTATGCTGGATCCCTCTATCCAAGCGAGAATAGAATTTTACGGGTTTTATCACTCGCAGTCAGATAACATGGGAGTGATTATGCCGTATGCCATTGGATATGTGAAAAGTAAAAATAGAGGCTAGGTGCTTTTAGATTAAACACAGTAGGATGGAGGGGAGGAAGAAAAGCTTTAAGGATCTATATGGGGCTAATTTAAACATTGACTCATTGCCATTACTAAGTTTGTAATATACATGAAACCCAGACAAAGTTGTTAGGGTTTTTTAAAGCAGCATGACTGAGGTTCAGCGCTATAAAAAGACTAAAATAGCTCACACATCAAATAAAAGGTTAGTTTGCACATGAAATTAAAAGGAGTCACTGCTCTACATGTTTCTGATGCCTTGAGGGAACCTTTCTTCTAAGCTTTTCTGTTGCTTACTGGTAGCAGAACAAATCCCACCAAGCAATGAAAACAAATATGTAACACATTTATTATATTTATTTAGGTATTTAGATTTCGCAATTATTGTGTACCTTAGTTAAAAAGACAATGGGCCAAAATCTAGCTCTGGCTGAAATGGACTGCTTTGACAACATGAAGCTTCCTAAGGATTGCCCCATGTAGGAAAAACCCAATGGTGTAAGGTTATGTGATGAGATGTGCCCGCATCCCCCATTCCTGCACTCAGTGCCAATTAGGTGCACCTGCGAAACATGCTCCGCCTGGAGAAGTGGAGCTTAAAAGGGTGAGACTGGCCACAGAAATAGGGGGACGGGGTGTTTTCCACAAGCAGGAAGGCTGCCAGGGACGACTAGCGAGCTCAGCTAGTAAGGGGAGCTCAGTCTGAGGCAGTTGCGAGCCCTTTCGCTTCCCCTCCCTTGTTTGTGGCAGAACTGACACTATGAGACTGATATGGACAAGGGGCCCTGGAGGGCTCCTCAACCGAGCGACTAGGGAGTGCCTCCAGAGACAGAGGCAAAGGAGCTGTAATTGTACTCAGAAAGGCTCCCCCAAGAGTGATCTGAACTCTCCCGGGAACAGTGAGATTGACCAGGAGTAGGTGCTCCAGGAGATGACATGGGGTAAGAGACTACAAGTGAGTTCAGGCTGAGGGTCGTCCAACTACAGTTGGTGGAGAAAGAGGGCATGAAGCTCTATACCTGAAAAAAAGCCTTGATACGGAAACAGGTTCCTCCAGCCCGTGAGTGTTCTGGAGGAAGACTGGCTGTATCAAGGGGCACGGAACATGCAATCAGGGTTAATGAGAACTTAGCTACTGGTACCACATAAGCATTGCCAAGACGTAATGCAGACAGCTCATCATATTCTCTGTGCAGGGCATCTAGGGTGGGATAAGACCGTGCAATGGTTACTGGCCTGCTTTTACTGAGGGATGGGGAGTACAGCATAAGGTTAGGGAATATTGCTCTTCCTATCCTGAGTGTCAGTATTTGGCAGGTAAGAATGTTCCAAAGGCCCCGTTGTCCCAAAGCCATTAGTGGAAACCCCATTTGAAAGAACAGGGAGGACATGTTTCGGCCTTTAGAAAAGAGCTCTGTGGAAAACCAGTATATACTTGTAGTAGTGGACTATACTTCTCACTACCTGAAAGCCATCCCCTTCTGTTCAGCTAAGGCAACAACGATCACTCCCTAGGTGATGAGACTCATTGCCTGTGTAGGTTTCCATGGGAAATATTAACTGACCATAAGAACATACATAAGAACGGCCATAGTAGCTCAGACCAAAGGTCCATCTAGTCCAGTATCCTGTCTTCTGACAGTTGCCAATTCCAGATGCTTCAGAGGAAATGAACAGAACAAGTATTCGTCAAGCGATCCATCCCGTCATCCATTCCCAGATTCTGAAGAGCTCCACTTCACCGTGCAGGTGATCCATGAACTATGCTCCCTTTTTAAAATCAAAGCCTTGAAAACATCAGTGTACCATCTGCAGGCAGACAGCCTCATGGAAAGATTTAACAAGACACTGAAGGGCATGTTGAAGCAGATAGTCTGAACCGAGCTTAGGCACTGGGACCAACTCCTCCTGCTGTTTCTCTTTGCCATGAGAGGTAACCCAAGCCTCCACAGGGTTCTCACCATTCAAACTGCTCTGCAAATGCCAGACCCCTGGAATCTTGGATGTGTTGCAAGGAGGTTGGGATGAGCAAGATGCAAACATGCTCAGAATGATCCAATACATCATATGTGTAAGGGACAAGAGCACTCAATTGTTTATTTAAGGAGCAAGTTGTTCCCCAGGGAGAGATTGAATTCAATTAATGAGAAGGAAGCTCTGGATAGCTACTGGGCAGTGAACTCACTCAGCTATTATACGCTGAGTAGTCCCTTTTCCCACATAACAGACCACATGCCCTTGTGGAGGCTACACTACATGAAGGACTCAAACCTCTGTAGTATGAGCTGGTATCTAGTACTCCAGCCCTATAATTTCTGGGTACAGCACCACGTAGGGAAGGAGCACGCAAATACAGATATTCTTTCCCCAGGGAGATGTGACTGGAGAAATGCTTAAGCAGGAAACTTTTCTGGTGTTGAGGGCGGGAAAGGGGGCAGGTATGTGATGAGACATGACCCCATCCCACTGATAGAAAGGCTAATGAGCGTTCTGGCACTCAGGAACACCTACAGAACATGTTTCACCTGGTGAAGTGATGCTTACAAGGATGCTTACAAGGATGGCCACACAAATGTAGGGGGAGTTCCCTTGCATCACAGAACCTGGGGAGAGCCACCTGGGATTAGAGGCAAGTGAGCTGCAACTGGACTCAGAAAGGACTTTGGGAGTCAGCTGAACTCTCACTGGGATCAATGAGATTGTCCAGGAGTGGGTGCTGCTGTAGGGGATCCACATTCAAGAAATTCAAAGAAACTACAGTCAAGTCCAGGCTGAGTGTCAGCCAACTACAGGCTGGCATAGTGGCTCTGTCATTAAGTGCAGTGTAGAGACTGTGGCCAGGGAAATGTGGGCAAAGACAGGAAATCCAGTTGATGCCTGGCTGATCAATCAACCTATTTGGAGCTGGGTGTAAATTACAGGAGCCTCCAGACTGCTCTATTAGATGCTGGAGACTACTTTAATCCCCAGCCAGCCCTGGAATGAGGGACAATAAAGAGTTTAAACACAAGCAGTGTTTAGGTGAGCACACAAAATTACTGGCCATGTGAACATTTTGGCCTTAATCTCTGGGCCATAATTCCCCATCTGTAAAATGGGAGTATATAATAACTCTCTATCTCACAGTGGAGTGGCAAGGTTAAGTTCAGTAATACTGGTAGGGTGCTCAGATACTATGGTCATAGGAGCAAGATAAGGAGACAGACAGATTTTATTTTCAGTATAAGGCAGCCAACAAGTCTGAGGCATTGGGTATAATATTTTATAGAAAGTTTAAGTAAATTTCTTTTGTAAATCTTGTTTTTTTCTTTGTAAGATATGGCAACTCTTTAGATTGAAGAGAGCGGGCAATGCACTTATGACAGATTGACAAAGGTATTTTAAGCTCCTAAAATGCAAAAACAGCCTAATTCTCACTGAAATACAGCTTAATTTCTACTGAAACCAATGGGAGTTGGTTACCAAAGTGCTTGGGAAAATTCCAGTAAGCATCGTATCTGTATCTGTACATGCTTTTAGGTACCCTTAAACTTTTACATATCTAGTCCTTAGTGGGAAGTTATTCCTTTGACTTCCCTCACTCTCTGCTTCCAGCTAATTGGCTGTCAGTTGGACAGCACTTGGGTGAAAGAGGAAAAGGAAACTTCCAGGCCTAAAAGACAAATGCACTGGACAGGGCTGGCTCTACCTTTTTTTGCTGCCCCAAGCAAAAAAAAGGAAAAAAAAGCTGCCCGAATTGTGCCACCCCAAGATTGACCAGAATGCCGCCCCTTACAATGTGCCACCCTAGGCACCTGGAGTGGTGCCTAGAGCCGGCTCTGGCACTGGAGCAAAAAGACATTGCATAGATAAGAATTTCGAGAGCCCAGTGCTATATTCCTTTCACATTCAAACTCCTCCTGACTTCAGCAGGATTTTGGATGCAAAAAAAAAAAAAAAAAAAAAAGTAGATTCATTCCATAATGCTGAACACTGTAAACACAAAGGCCAAGAAATGAATGGGAATTAGGTTCCTAAATACCTTTGAGTACCAGAATGAGAAATTCTGCACATATAGCATCTCATTAAATGATTATGGCATTTTTGATAGGTTCAACTATAGAAGCTCTAATTTGCCTGAGTTCTTGTAGCCCTGTTACTTAGCCCCACTTGTGTTATACTATTAATGGTGCATGTGGTTTGTTTGGAGTCTATTCTATAACTTGGAGTTGAGGATTTTTTTGTAATTAATTTATTCTTTGTTTGCTTTATAATGCTGTAGCAGTCACATAGTAGTTTTGTGCTTTTAATTAATTATGATTATAATTATAGCATGTTTAATGCATAGCATCCAAATGGTTTTGGGAGAGGACGCTTTATAAAATGCATTATTTATATTTAATTTTCTAACACAATTTTTTAAATACACATACAAATCTCTCCTTGAGGTTTTCCCCATTCAAGTCAATTGCAAAATTCCAATTGACTTTAATAGATGCAGATATAATCACTAATCATCACTATGGTATCTGGAGGGGCATATCTTCCTCGGAAAACCCACTGTAAACTAAAAGGTGCATCATCATTCTCTCATCTTCAGCTGAGTAAACTACTAAAAGACAAAGATAAAATGAATCATATTTCACACATGTAATAATTCAAGTTAGAGGAATATTAGATAACTACTTTGCAATGTGTTAATCCATTCACTAAAGATTAAAATGGAATCCAGGTATCTTTTCCTATTGACTAGAAATGCAAAAGAACAGTAAAAGGTGATCGAGTATATCATCGCACCTAATGTTCTAGTCTGCATCTGTGTAAAGACAGAGCTCTGCAGATGAGCAACTTAGGAGCTGCTTTCTGAGCAGACAAGAATGAGCTGTTTGGTATAGGGTCTGACTGTTCCTAAATCATCCCTATTGTTCTTGGACAATTTTTTCTTTTGTTTTATTTTGTCTTGTTCCATTTTATGGAAATCTAAGTGGCTGCTTTGTAACTTTTCAATATCCAACAAAGATCAATCACATCACACGCTGTGGAATGTTTCCGCTCTAGAAACAACAAAAGCCATTTGCAATATTTATAATGAAACAACAAGTTTTGGCAACGACACCTGGGCACCATCTACACATTTGCCTGTAAAAAGCAATACACAGCTTGTTGTAAATCTGAGAACATTAGCAATACCATTCCAGTAAACATCACAGGCCAAACTGGCATTCAGATACTACACCACAGATGGATACATCTGAAGAAAATAAACAGCTAGCTCAAGCTTCTTACTGTAGTAGCTGAGCTTAAGAAAGAAAAATGCAGCACTGCTCTCAGCATTTGCAACTCCAGAGTTCAACAGAGTTGCATGCACATAACATTAGGACTGCATATGGCCACCCACCTGTGTCATTCCTTCTCCATTGTCTAAGGAAACATTTCAACAATAACTGGTTCAAAAAGCACTCAGGAATTTCACATGCTTTAGTGAGGGTTGGTCCTGCTTTGAGCACAGGGTTGCATTAGATGACCTCCTGAGGTCTCTTCCAACCCTAATCTTCTGTATTCCATAGTTACATGGAGGAACTGATCTGTTGACCTGTACGGCTTCCTTCCCATAATCTGAATACCTAAGCACTGGAGCGCCTCCTGTTTCTGTTTAATTCTGACCCAAAGCTGTGTGTTTTCCATTCCCAGGGAAGGGATGGCAATGTAAAGATAATCTCGTGCCGTGCTTCAGAGTGATAGCCATGTTAGTCTGTATCCGCACAATGAGGAGTATTTGTGGCATCTTAGAGACTAATGAATTTATTTGGGCATAAGCTTTTGTCGACTAAACCCCACTGGTTCAACCCTATCGCCTGTCCTGGAGAACTCACAGTCAGTGGGCATATCATTCCTTCTTTCTGCGGTGCTGGGGCGATTCCCCCCTGTAGTGTCTCGCTCTCCAGCAATCCAGTCCAATCCAAAGAGCTGAACAAAGTTTAGCTCACGAATTATACTGAGCACTGCTATCGCACTTTCCAACCAGAGTTAAAAGGATGGGTAAATATAATTATCCTCATTCTACAGAAGGGTCCACCGAGGCCCGGGGAGATGAAGGGACGTGCTCAAGGTCACACAGCAAGTCAGGGGCACAGCCTGACTCCCAGTCTCCTACTCTGAACAGTATAAAGGTTTATTACCCACCTCGGTGGTTAATATTAATTACTACCGCGTTGTGCATGAACTATTTGCAGTGGATTAATTAAACTGAAAGCCAAAACACCTGAGCTGAGGCTCTCACCGGCCTGAACAGGGCCCGTAGAGTGCACGGGTATCCACCGAGCCCCGGGGCGTCCCTCGCAGTAGGCGGTCAGGCAGCTGCAGCCCCAGCTGTGCTGGCTCCGGGTGCTGCGGCCAGGTGTCTGGTGGCACCTGCACCGGCGCTGCGCGTCCTCGCGGGCGGAATGGAGCAAGCGGGCCACCGCGGGGAGCAGCGCCCAGAGCACCTCGGCAACCGCTCCCACGCCAGCCGCCCCGCGCAGGGGATTGATCCCAGATTTGCAGAGGGCCTCGCAAACGCGAGCGGTCGGGGGTGGAGGGGGGAGGCTGCCTGGAAAGAGTGGGGCACGCCCCCCAACCCCACCCTCCTGCTGCATCCCAGTCCCGGCTCCGCTCGTGCAACGACTTGTGTCCAAACTGCCCAGCAGGGATACGCTTCAGCCCCACGCGTGCCAGGCTCGCTTCGTGGAGCCTGCCAGCGGGTTAGTTACCCGCTCCCCTACCTGCAGATCGGTCCGTCTATTGAAAAGAGGCCGCCAGTGAGCGTCTTTTCTTGTGGTGGATACTCTGCCGCCCCCCCTCCCCTACACACACACACACACACAACTCTGGATGCACCTGGGGTCCTTTCCCGCAATGGGAACTGCCCGCTGCTGAGCGATTGCATGAACATCGCAAGCCCCCCTGGAAGGGGGAAACGGGGCGAGGGTTTACACGTGAATCCGCCACGCTGCTTTGCAGCCTCCCCCCTCGAGCAGTTTCCGAGCGGTCCCGGTGACAAGCCAGGGGAGCCCCACTTCCCTTGTTCGCCATCCCGCCCGGGGAGCAGCATCCCGGGCAGCCGGCTCCCTTAACCGGCCCTTCCAAAGCAGCCCCCCGCCCGTCCCACCCAGCCCGAGCCGCGGGACGGCGCCCGCCCCAGGGCGCGGTCCCCCCCGGCTCCCCCCCCCCCCCCCGGAGACCCGACCCGCCCCGCCCCGCCAAAGGAGCGCGCAGAGCCGCACGGTACCTGCCGGGTGTCGCTGCCCGCGGTGCGGGAGGAAGCCGGTCCCGGGAGGGAGCCGCTGTTGCCCCGCTCAGAGCCGCTGGCCCTTCACTTTTGCACCCACCGGAGCGCTCAGCCGCCGCTCGCCGCAGCCGGGGACCAGAGGGCGCCGCTGGTCGCTCCCCGCCAGGCGGAGGTTGCTCCGCTTGTGCGCGGCGCGACTCCGGTGTCCCCCCCCCGTGCGGCCGGGGGCTCTGGGGCGAGCGGCTGCCGCGGCTTTTCACGGGCCGTTCGGAGCGGCGGGGAGTTTCCTCCTTCCATCACCGCCCCCCCGCTCCTCCGCCCTCTCCCACACACCCACCCTCGGGCAAGTTGGCTGGAGTCCCCGCACACGCCTCCCCCCCACGTGCCAGCGAGCGCACGCGGAGGCCGCGGCAGGTCCCCCGGGGTCGCCCCGCTGGCCTCCAGCCCGCAACTTCTGGCGAAGCGGAGGGGGCGTCGCCAGCAGGCCCTGGGCGGCGGCGGCACCAGCCGCCGCCCCTGGCAGGTGCCACCCAGCCTGAGTCACCGGGCAGCCTCCTCGCGCGGCCCAGCCCTGTAATACCGACAGACCCCAGGGGTAGGCGGGCAAGGACGCGGCCTGGGACCCCTGGAGCCAAACGCAGGAGCTAAGCGCTGGCCGTTCGCTAAGGCCGTAGCGGATTCATTCATCTCTAAGCGGCGTGGCTGCCACTACAGGGGACACACCCGAGAGCTGTGTGGGTTACACCCGCAGGGTCATTGGCCGGGTCCCAGCACAGAGCTAGACGTGGCACACAATGCCGGAACCGTCCTGGGCAGGGGCATTGGGCAGGGAAACTTAGGAGGAACCTAGCTGTATTGCTCAGGGCTGTGAAAATGTCAGTGCTGGAGTCGGGCAGATCTAACCCCACAAGCCACCTACCTTCTCCCAGAGAGGTGGATTCTCCACATGGGTGGAAAAACCCCTTCTGGCAATGCAGGGATCAGCCACGCAGTGGCACAGTTGTAGCTCCATAGCTGTGCTGCTGTAGCATAGACATACCCCGAGCCAGGCATATCATAGAACTGAAGGGACCTCCAGAGGTCATCTAGTCCAGTCCCCTCCACTCAGGGCAGGGCTAAGTATTATCTTTAGACCAGGGGTGGGCAAACTTATTGGGCCGAGGGCCGCATCGGGTTTGCAAAATTATATGGAGGGCCGGGTAGGGAAGGCCCTGCCCCCAATCCGGCCCCCTTCCACTTCCTGCCCCCTGACTGCCCCCTCAGAGTCCCTGACCCACCCGACCCCACCAACCTTGTCCCCTGAGTGCCCCTTCCAGAGACCCCTAACTAGCGCCCAAGACCCCACCCCTTACCTCATTCCCCTGCTCCCTGTCCCCTGACCACTTTGTCCTTATTGAAATCATCTTATTTACTTCAGACCCTTTCTCCAGTTTGTCCGGCTCATTTTGGATTTTAATCCTATCCTCCAAAGCACTTGCAATCCCTCCCATCTTGGTATCGTATGCAAACTTTATAAGTTTATTCTCTATGCCATTATCTAAATCATTGATGAAGATATTGAACATAACCAGACCCAGAACCAATCCCTGTGTGACTGTGAATCAGGCAGCCACAGGTTCACTAAGGAGAATTACCCACCAGACACAAGAGCTGTGCTGACTCGTGTGAAAGGGAATGCGCAGTTGCCTATAACTATAATTGCTCAGACAGGGTAGCTGATTTCAGCTAAACAGTAGTAGACAGGAGTAGATATGCGCCCTGCCCTCCCCTCCCACCCCCCAAGAACATTAAAGCGGCCATACTGGGTCAGATCAAAAATCCATTTAGCCCAGTATCCTGTCTTCTGACAGTGGCCAATGTCAGGTGTCCCAGAGGGAATGAACAGGTAATCATCAAGTGATCCATTCCCTGTCGTTTGTTCCCAGCTTCTGGGATACACACAAACAGAGGCTAGGGACACCATCCTTGCCCGTCCTGGCTAATAGCCATTGATCGACCTAGCCTCCATGAATTTATCTAGTTCTTTTTTGAACCCTGTTATAGTCTTGGCCTTCACAACATCCTCTGGCAAAGAGTTCCACAGGTTGACAGTGTGTTGTATAAAGAAATACTTCCTTTTGTTTGTTTTAAACCTGTTGCCTATTAATTTCATTTGGTGACCCCAAGTTCTTGTGTTATAAGAAGGAGTAAATAACCCTTTCTTATTTACTTTCTCCACACCCAGTCATGATTTTATAGAACTCAATCATATCACCTGTTTAGCATCTCTTTTCCAAGCTGAAAAGTCCCAATCTTATTAATCTCTTCTCCTATGAAAGTCGTTCCATAACCTTAATAATTTTTTTGCCCTTTTCTGAACCTTTTCCAACATACCTTTTTGAGATGTGGGCATACCATGAATTTATATAGAGGCAGCATGATATTTTCTGTCTTATTATCTATCCTTTTCTTAATGATTCCCAATATTCCATTTGCTTTTTTGACTGCCGCTGCACATTAAGTGGATGTTTTCAGAGAACTATCCACAATGACCCCAAGATCTTTCTTGAGTGGTAACAGCTAATTTAGATCCCATCATTTTATATGTATGGCTGGGATTATGTTTTCCAATGTGTATTACTTTGCATTTATCCACATTAAATTTCATCTGCTATTTTGTTGCCCAGTTACCCAGTTTTGAGAGATCCTTTTGTAGCTCTTTGCAGTCTGCCTGGGTCTTAACTATCTTGAGTAGTTTTGTATCATCTGCAAATTATTTCACCTCACTATTTATGCCCTTTTCCACACACTTTTGTTGTTGTTGTTGTTTTTGGTCCTTGGATTGTATTACATCAGTGGTTCTCCAACCTCTTCATTCTGCAGACCACGTCCTCAGAAAGAACTCCCCTCATGGAGCCACTCTCCCACCCCAAACCATCTTCCCAACACTTGCCTCTCAAAATATGTCATTCTGTGGCTGGCCAGGAAGAGCTTCATAGACCACAGGTTCAGAACAGCTGTGCAGACTTCATGGATAGTATCAAAACATTTCCCAGGCAGGACACACTAGAATTCTTCCCCCAAATTGTCTTTGTTCACCCTACTGGAAACTCACATTGAAAATTTCCAGTTGGCAGTTGGTTTTTGGAACAAACCAATGGATCCTCCAGTTAAAAACAAGGGACCAGTTAAAGAAGTCCAATGCAATATACGGGAAATTTCCAGTAGGGCCACACTCCAAAAAAATTCTACCCTCAGTTACGCCAGTGCCACTTCAGTAATTTGGGATGTATGGGTGGAAAAGAGGGCAGAAATTGAACCTATATCTGCATTTTAAATGGTCTCTTTATTGCTGAAAGGTACCTTGATGCTTATCTGTCTTGGTTTTAAGACCAAGTTTCTCATCATGGTATCTGATATGATGGTAATATTATTGTAAGCTCTTTAGGACAAGGAGAATATTTTTGTTGTGTACAGCGATCAGCACAGTGACATCCAGGTCCGTGGCTGGATCACTGAGCTGCTACCACAATATGCATAAATAAATTGTATTAGCATTTAGAGAGAGTTGTCTGGCTGGACACTTGGCCTGACATAGAGAAAAATTGTCCCTGCTTCATAGAGCTGGTGTTAAATTCTTCACAAAAGTAGCCTGTTTTAAGGAATGATTTGAAGGCAGTCAGGGTGGTTGTTCAGTGAACAAGGGAGCATAAAGAATGCCAAGCAATAGGGGGAAACTTCTATTATTTATAGATAGATAGATAGATAGATAGATAGATAGATAGATAGATAGATAGATAGATAGATAGATAGATATATTTGCTGTTTTAAAGGCTGCAAAAATGGATTTCATACCTTGTTTCCTCCTTTAAATGGTATAGAAAATACAGATGATCTCATCACAAAAACACTTTTCACACTGATCAGCCTTGTTTTAACCATTTGCCAGCCCCTAGTGTAGGATCCCAACAAGAGCAGTCAGGGCTAAGGGTCAGAGCAAGGGTAAACCCGAGGCTGGGAGGAGCAGAGAAGTTCATAGTTAGGTCCAGGCCAGGGTCGATACCAAGGGTCAGAGTCTGAATCGGGTTTCAGTGTTCAAGTCAGGAGGCAAAGTCCAAATCAAGCCAGGAATTCAAGGGCAAAAAGCACAAATGCCCATGGCAGCTACAGAAGATCCACACTGTTGCCTCAACATTTCCTGGAATGCCCTTTGGTTTATGTAGGGCAGGGAGGCAATCAGGTACCATGGGACTGCTGTCGGTCAACCCCTTGAGGTGGAACTTCCCATGGACTGTGTGCACAGCAGGTCATGGCAAATGGAGCACAAGTTGGTTACAGCTGCTACTGGGTAGCCTGGAGCTGTCAGTTGCCTAGCAGTGCTAGACATCTTCACTCTAGACCTGTGGGGCCTTACTCCTGGCAAGTCAGAATATGATAGTGGTTTATACAATGCAAGTCTGAAGTATTTTTAATCCATATAGATTAACTCTTGTCCTCCCAACCAAATTCTAGATGAATGTCAGGTAAATTACAAGTAACTGCCCGCTTCCAACAGACAACATTCAGTGAAGAGGAAATGGGAATCCTACAGGACTGATAAAGACAAAATTTCCACTTACTTTCATGAGTGATTTGCCTCCATCAGAAATAAAGGACTGGGGTCTAGGTTGCTCTAAAAATATCTGGTCCTACAAGGGGTTAAGTACCCCTGAGTGATACCGGGGACCCTCAACATGTGTTATAACCATTGGAAATGAAGGGCACTCAGAATTTCCTAGGATCTGTCTCAAATATTGGAACTCTTTTGCATGAGAGACTCAAAAAATAAGGTAGCATGAAAGAGTCTCCTTTCTCATTTCTGAACACAGCCTGCATTCTCTATATTCCATAAAATAAACCATTAGGAAGTGGTTTTCTTTCAGTGTCCACTTTTCCTCTTGTGGTTCATTAGAATAAGATTTCTGAAAGCCAAGAGAATCAATATGTTCAATGTTTCCAAGAAATATTATGTTAAAATATGTGATAAAATAATTAGTCCATATATTTATTGAAGCGGATGAAGCCAAGATGCCCTCTTGTGGCTATTTGACAATGTGTAAAAGCTGTGAATATCTAATAATTGTATTTTCTGTATAGAGCAAATATCCTTTTCATTCTATAAGTTAGACATGGTTATAAAACCACTGGCATGGTTACATAAGGTCATACCTTACGAGCAGAATGAAAAGACACATTCATTGTCCACACAGAGTATCTTTTTAAGGATCAGATAGTACAAAATGTTCAGCCTTAGCATGGTATTTTAAACCATTAGTGTTCACAAAATCTCACAGCGGGCCTACAAATGTCCTTACCTGTTATGGCAGATTTCCCCAAATGCACTGCAAATGGCTGAAGATTTTGTAGCTGGAAATTTGCGGGTGGGGAGGGTGTTCTCTGAAAGAAAACTAATGAGGGAAAGGTAAGCTCCACAGGTTCCTGCACACCTGAAAAAAAAAATGTGTACTAGTTTCTTTGAGACCTTGTGGGTCAAATTCCTCAGTCCAATACACCCAGACAACCCATCAAACCTCATACAGGTCAGTGCTGTGTCTGAGCAAAAGTTAGACATTGGATCCTTTTTACCATTTTATTTTTCTTCTCTCGTGTAACAAGGGTTCAGGCAGAAGGAAGAGTGAGTTAGGTGATCAAAAAGGTCTTTAAAAACAGTCAAAACCAGCGTAGAAGATAAGCCATTATTTATTTGGTCATGGCAGTGGTTACAATGGAAATATTTATCTACAGCATGACTATGCTACTAGCATTTATGTTTATGCAGAGCTCCATTACAGTACTACTATTTCTTCTATACTGTAAACATATGCAACACGATGTAATGGGCCAAAGATCCAGAGAAATTCTTTGGCCTGAATATCTTGCAATCTGAGAGTCTGATCCAGTACCAGCTGAAGTCAATGAGAGTCTTTCCAGTTACTATAGTGGGTACTGGATTTGGCCCACTGGGGTCATGTACAATATAGAGCAGAGTGATCTACAGCCATTTGAACTGGACTGTGGAGGAAGATACAGGGTGTGGTGTCATACCTAATGAAGGAGTCAGCATAAAAAGACCTCATGAAAGTCATGGGTTTTAAAGAGGAATTTGAAGGAGGGGCAGTAATGCTAGTATTAAATTAGATTGTCATCTTTCAGTCCCTCCCAGAGTAAGGGCAGCTTACTGCTCTGAGCACTGATCTACACTGGGAGGGGTCGACCTAAGTATGCAACTTCAGCTACAGGAATAGCGTAGCTGAAGTCGACCTATCTTAGATCAACTTACCAGGGTGTCCTCACAGCACGAGGTTCACTGCTGCTGCTCCCACCTCTTCTCCGCTTCTGCCTCTTGTCTTGGTGGATTACAGGAGTCGAAGGCAGAGCAATCAGGCGAGTAGTGAAGACACCCTGAGAGTCAAAGTTCAGTCCTGTTTAAGATTAGCAGCCGTGTTAGTCTGTACCAGTAAAGAAAATGAGGAATACTTGTGGCACCTTAGAGACTAACCAGTTTATTTCAGCATAAGCTTTCATGGGCTATAGCCCACTTCATCGGATGCATAGAATGGAACACACAAAAGTAAGATGCATATATATACACAGAGAGCAGAAAAAGTTGGAAATTACCATACCAGTTCTAAGAGGCTATTTAATTTGGATGAGCCATTATCAGCAGGAGAAAAAAAAAACCTTTTGTAGTAAAAATCAAGTGGATCTGTGTCTGACAGTTGATAAGAACCTGTGAAAAGAAACTTAAATAGGGAAATACATTCAAATAATGTAATGACTAAGCCATTCAGTCCTGGTTTTCCTTGAGCCAGTGGGGAAGGAAACTAATGCAGCCCTTTTCCAAGCACAGCTTATTTCTCCTTCTGTGCCATCTCAGCTGTGCTGGCCACAGAGTCAAAAGAGCAGAAAGTAGACTCTGTCCATTCTATTCCACGTGCAGGACAGGGACTGGCAGCTGTTCAAAGGCTGTTTTACCCAAAACCCCCACACTTGCTTTTAAGCAGTGGTTGTCAGAAGAGCTTGATATCATTAATGGATTTCTCAGTGATTTTAAACACATTTATTTGTTTTTAATTTGGACTAAACATGCACAGGTAAGGGCAGGGACATGGACAAATGAAATCCATTCTCCTATCCATCAGGGTACAGACCTATTTGAGAAAGACACACAGAAGATAGAGAACTTAGAAATATATTCTGTTTTTGAAAGTTTTTTGTTTTTGTTTTTTCACCTCTCTTTGCTCCTTAACCCTGTATTTCAGGTTTTGCATGATCCAAAAATAAGATCAACAAGTAGCAGCAGAGTTGGGAGATGGTAGATAAGATTCCTCTAGGTATACCAAATTACTAAAGAATTCAGCAGTAGATTGCTAGTTGTAACACTAGGGGGAAAATCTGATTGAATAATAGAACTTATGAAGCTGTGTGCTTTACACTCATTTATTAGTTATATTAGCACCCAGGGCCCCCAACTGAGCTCTAGATAGCTTGGTGCTATACAGCTGTCACATAGAACATAATCACTGAACCATTGACTTCACTTTCTATAAAAGGAGCAAGGTGCAACAGGTACATGTAGAAAGAGAAGTCAAGGCTGAGATTTAGGGTACATCTACTCTGGAACTGGAAGGTATAATTTCCAGCTTGAGGAGACAAAACTGTGCTAGCTCTGATCTAGCTAGGGCACTAAAAATAGAGATGCAGCCGCAACAGCATGAGTGGTGAGAGGGGCTAGTTGCCCCAAGTTCATATTTGGGGGTTTGGACAGGATCCATACTCAGGGCAGCGAGCCAGTCCTGCCAACATGGCTACACTTCTATATTTAGCATACTAGCTCAATCAGAGCTAGCATGAGTATGTCTATTCAGGTTGTAAATTATACCTTCCAGTCCAGTGTGGACTTACCCTAAATGGGAATGTAAGGCTTCATGTATCAGTAAGGTAGTAATGGAGAGTTCTGCTTTGCTGCTTAATGTATGGCAAGGTACCAATTTTTAGTCATACTAGAACTGGTCCTGAAATGGAATCCATTCAAATTCTACGGCAGTCAATGGTATTTGACAGTGCTCAACATCTCGCAGGATTGGGTCTCGATTAAGTTAAGCCACAGTGAACATTTGACCAGTTTCTATATGCATTTCTGCCTGCTAGAGTAACCAGACATCATATGTGAAAAATCGGGACGGGAGTGCAGTGGTAATAAGAACCTATATAAGAAAAAGACCCCAAAATCAGGACTGTCCCTATAAAATGAGGACATATGGTCCCCCTATTGTCTTCATTTGGGCCCACTTCTGTGGAGAGTTGTGCTCCTATGAGGTAAGCACTTGTAATTTCCACTGGTTTCAGTGAGAGCTAAATATGCTCTGCATATTTCAGAATCAGGCCCCAAACTGTTTTAGAACCATGACCACAGAAGCAGGAATTTTGTGCAATGATCAAAGGCAGAATCTGAACCCAGATGTTAATGTATGTAAAGTAAATACGTACACAAAAACCTGTTAAATGTCTCTGTCTGTCCAAACTAGAAGAAGGTAAAAACATTCAGTGCTATGTGTATGGTAACATGGATCAGAAATTCATTTGCATAAAAAATCACTAAAATGCTTCTTCCAGATTATGCAGACCATGCTGTCAACTTTATTTTCAAGTTGTGCGACCAACAGCTCATTTCTGTTCCCACTGGAGTCAGTGGCAGAACTGTCCTGGATAATGGGTATGTCTACACAGCAATTAGACACCTGTGTTTGGCCTGAATCAGCTGGCTCAGGCTCATGGGGCTCGGTCTGCAGGCTGTCAAACTAGGGTGCATATAGTAAGGCTCGCGCTGGAGCCCAGGCTGTGGGGCCTTATCCCCTTGCTGTATAGACATAGCCTTAATGTCAGAGCCTGCACTTGCTGAAGCCAATCAGTGTCAAAAATTGACCCATTGAATTCAATGGGAGCAGCGTCAAGCGCTTAAATAAGACCAGGACTGTAACATGGAGATAAATTCAGCTCATGCTTAGATGGGTACAACTCTCATTCAGAGGGAGCTGAACCCACGTTAAATCATCTCCTTGTGTTTCCCATGAAAATGAGTGTTATGACAAGAAATTGTTTCACATAGTTTCTTATCTCCAAACACAGGCTCCACAGTTCTCTTTATCTTTAGCATGAACAAGGCTTGTGTTCCCCTGAATGTCACTTTTAATACCCAAAATACATACTTGTGCTTAATTGAGGAAAAACATTCAAGCAAAGGTACTATAGACATAAAAATCTCTTTGTCACTTCAAGATATAGTTTTTGTCTGAAGTGCCCCTATTTATTATTTATTTTTGTTTTCCATCTGATTCAGAGCAAGACTTACTATGAGTGATCATTTTCAAGAAAAATACCTGTTAAAAACCCCCACGTCTGAATGATTTATACGGTGCATTGGGTCGACTTGGAGCCTTGGCTAAAGGTTCACTGGTAAATTCCAAGTTTGAGTGCATTATGCGATTTTGTCCTTTCCTAACAAATGTTAAATTAGTCATTGCCTCTTTACAAGAACATATTGTTTAACATTTCCTGATCCCGTTTTGTCCAGGCTCAACTGGGCCAAATGAAATTTGAAAGTGTGGGTGGTCTTCACACTGTTTCAAAAGGGGAAAACCTGAGTCTTTTTGTGGTTGATTTTACAAATTGCCTTTCTTCCATCTATTTCTTTCTCTTCTGTATTTTATTCAAATCCACACCAATCTGTACTTCTGTAAGGTCTAGATTTACATGTAGAGTGCAGATGTTGAAAGTGAATTTACAGTGCATGCTTCCATTTGAAAACAACAAATTCCTTTAACAAACCCAACGAGAAGGAGATGGTGCAGTGGTCTTAGAATCAGGTTTGAAGGAACGGGACTCCCTTGAATGACAGGGTCAAGTAATCTCTTCTAATGTAGACAGACTGAGTCTCGTGTATTTTTTGCCTGTTTGTTGGGGTCTCCTGGATTAATTCAAAGACTGGCTTTCTCACATGAACACAGAACCTAACAGAAGCCCCTGTGATGGAAGGGAAATCCAAGGAGGCCAGCAGCAGCCACATAGCACACATCAGATTTTGAGTATCTGCACAATCCACTGTGAACTGCATCTTAGACTGATAGGGTTTATTTTGTGGGTTTAGCTTGGCGGGGCATCAATAATCTTTCCCCCCACTCCAATTTACACTCACTCTTTGTAATGTGGGGTATTTGCTGTCACTAGCATTGGCCTGTAGCATGCTCTGGGTCAGGTGTTTCCTTCACAACAGCCTTTCTTCACACATTTTTGACTGCAAACATTTGCTTTCGAAATCTAAAACAATCATACTTGATTCAAAATAAACAAATATATTTCTAATTAATTTTGTTTATTGCTTTTTCCAATACAAATAGTTTGTGCAGTTTTATACTAAACTTAATTCAGTTTACATCAGCAACATTTCTTGATGTGGCTATGTCTGGCTGCCTTTCAGTCTTTTGGCCTATGGTTTAAAAAAAATGACAAATTCATAAATTTAGCATCATTGGAACCATGTGCATCTACATCAAAGTGTTCAATTATTCAGTGGCTGTATCAAATGTGACTGTAGTAACTTGACCTCAAATCTGGACAATCTGGAATGTTGCTTTTATAAAAAATATCTCTGGATATGGAACTTGATATTGTGGTTTGGGTAGGTACAATCTCATCCTATCAAACAGCAATTATGAAGTGATATGTCTCAGACATGTTTTGGTTAGTTAGCCTTTATATTCTCTTTTTGGCACTGATTCTGCTCCCAGTAGAGTCAATGCAATTTCTGCAATTGACGTGGAATCTGGACCTTAGAAAATATGGTGAATATGTGAATATTTTTAAAGGAGCATTCAGGTTAAAACACCCTATCATCTGTGCACAAACGTTGATTCTTTCGACACTGCATGTAGGTGTTAGTGCTTTGTAAGTGCACAAAGACACATGTGCAAAAAGAAAGCCAGTGCTGTAGATGCTTAAAATCTTCCCCTTCCCCCAAACCTCCACCCCTATCCTGCCCCTTCCTACCTCTGCTCCACCCTGCCCTGCCTGTTCCTACCCAGTTCCTCCCCCCGAGAGCACTATATCCCTGCTCCTCCTTTCCTGCCCCCCAGCGTCTCCTTCATGCCGCGGAACAGCTGATAGCTGTGTAAGGGAGGCCCTGGGGGCGGGGAAGAGCTGGCTGCCGGTGGATGATAAGCACCTACTACTTTTTTTATGTGGGTGCTGCAACCCTGGAGCACCCACGGAGTTGGCACCTATGCTCCCCATTATCCCTCCTTCCCCTACACTCCAGTTCACACCTTCCCTTCTGCTGCCCCATGCCCTTGGAACAGTTACCTCTGTGGGATACAAACTTTGTCATCACAGTTTGGCTTCTGTAGAACACTTTGCAAGCTAAATAAATGAAGGATCAATGCCTTGGCTGGAGAAAATATGCATTGCTCTGTTGAAGTCAATGGAACAACACTAATTTATACCAGCTGACCAGACATCATTAAGGATTAAGGAACCTGATTGTATCTTTGCTTGTTGTATAAAATACTGTGTACAGAACATACAAGGCTCTATTCAAACCTTTCTTAATAGCAGTATTTATTACACAATCTGTCTGCTATATTCAGTGCACAGTTTGTTCCATACCTATTTCAGAGCTGATGGAATGTGTTCCCTGCTTGATCTTCCAACCTAATCCCTTATATATATATTTAAAGTAGAAGTCGAATGTTTGGCACCCTGCTTCTTGTAAAAGATGCTCTGTAAAGGGAAATTTCTCATCTTACTCCCAAACAACAGATCTAGACTCACAGATTCTTCCCAGTCTAGCCTGGCATAGCCTGTGTAACCATGTGACCTTATTACTGCTACAATCCTCCTCCTTCCCATGTTTGTTACCTTTGCTCCTTAACTCCAGATTTGAATTGTATTATAATTTCTCCTGGGCACAGACAATTTTCCTGTGTTTTTATGTACAGTACAAACCTGTTTATTTGAGTGGCCTGGGAGACAGCCAAAACTTTGGATAACTGGGTGTTTCCTTAAAAAAAGAGGCTATTCTGAGCTGCAGTTCCATTGATATACATATACAGGGAACAAAGGGAGTAATGCTGATGTTTGCTGTGTACTTTATTAAAGAGCAAAAAACAACTTTATGGAGTTTATTAAAATGGCAAAAATGTATTAAAACCACTTTGGACATAATTTAATTCTGATTTATTTGTTTTAAAACTGACTAATCATGGTGTGCCATTTGTGTAGGTCTCTGTAACGGTTCAGAACTACTATACAAATACAAGGCTGTTGATTAGCTCTAACTGACACTCTGAGGCTACTTGAAAAGTTATTAGCTGTTGATTAACTAACATAGGCCCACATAGGGATGAACTGTGGATTTGGATAACTAGAATTTTTGTATACAAATAATTTGGCAACTGCAATGATACGTAATATATAATAAAATGGATCCTGAATCTCAGTGAGGCCTTGGGGTGCTACAGCAGTAGAAACAATAAATACAAATATTAAAGAGAACAGATTGAGTTGGGATCCACTTTGAAGCTATGAGAGGAAAATTTTGCTCAATGTATTAGACTTTTGTGAATCTTTATACATTTAAGATTAATGCATAGATTTCTTCAGTAACACTGGCCCTGATTCTTTCTCTTGTGCCAACTTTAAACCAATTTTAAGTCCATTGTCCTCACAGGATCTGCAGGGGTTTAACTGAATCATTATGCTCTAGCAGAAGAAAAAATTGTGGGTTCGACACAGGAATTACTGGGTAAAATTCCATGGCCTGTGTTATACAGGAGGTCAGACTAGATCAAGGTTTCTCAACTCAGGAGTTGTGATCCAAAATTGGGTTGCCAGAACATGTCAAAGGGTTATAGGGCTGACTGGGCTCAGCTTCCCGCTCTAGGCTTTGCGACCTGGTATATGGGATTTCAGTGCCACTCAGGTTTTGTCCAGACATCTCAATGTCATGATGCCAAATTTGAGTGAGGCGTGCTGTGATCCCAGGCACCAAGTAGTAAAGTCACTTACACAAGTCTGACCTAACCGGACCCCGTAATAGAGGGGCCTGACAAAACCTGAGTGGCACTTGCGTCCTCCGTGATTGCACCACCCAGACCGAATAGCTGATCCCAGACAACTCTATGGCACAGGAGCTGGGAGAAAGCAACTGATGTCACATTCTCTGGTAAGTACCAACCACCTGATGTACTGCTCCCCATAGTTGGGTGAATCCCACTCTGTCTTATCACCCCTTCTGGCCCCAGATCTATCCCCACAGCCCCATCACTTTACTGTCAGGATTCCAAATCCCCCCACCCATTTACCCTCTGCCCCCTATGGGCCACATGTGGGGCCCGTGTGTGTTTTGGGAGAGGTATCAAATTGCTGCCCTTCCCCTGTATCCCTTTGACCCCCAATTCCTTCCTCAGTGCTTTCCAACTCTTTTGTCAGTACACCCCCAGGCACCCTAATCCTCCCTACATTAGCTCCAGGACACCAAATCCCCCCACCCTTTATCTCTGCTCTCTATGGGCCATGGAAGGGGCTGTATGTTTTGGGAAGATGTCGTTTTTGCTGTCCTTCCCCCCAGTTGCTGGTTGGAGGAGTTCCCAGCTGTTCACATCTGTCTGGAGTGTCTAGAATCTTAGCCCTGAGCCTCCCCATCCCAGTGGACTATTGCTGAGGGTGGGCGGGGAGTAGTATGTGGCTGGAAGTGTTTTTCTGGACAAGAGAGTTCTTTGAGTCACAACAGGCCATCAACGTATACAAATGGGACCTGAGCCTAAAAAAAAAGTTGAGAACGCTGGTACCTTCTGGCCTTAAAATCGCTGGAGAAATCCTGGCCCCAGTGAAGTCAATGACAAAACTCTCACTGACTTTAAAAGAGTCAGAATTTAATTGTATGACTATAAATTTGGCCCAACTCTCAGATAATAATAAAGCCTTCTAACAAAGCCACCTACAAGCCACAATAAAGACACCTAACAAAGCCACCTCACAAAGCTTTTACAGAATTGTAGATTCATAGCTTTTCTACTAATAATCAATGCAGTGTAACAACATACTTTAAATTGTGACCAGCCTGTTTGAAAATGAGCGATATCTTAATTCATGATCACTTGAAAATCTTTTGGTCTGGCAACACGAGAACACTTAGGTTCTTTGCATTTTATTTACCTTATTTTTAAACACTCATTTTTAATGCAGTTTTCTTGTCCCACAGAGCCTGCTTGGAGTTTCAGCTCTTTGCTGCTTTTATTCATACCCACTTCAACATCATTCACCAGCTTGGTTTTATGCAACATTGGCTGTTTGCGAAGCACAAAACTTGTTTCTTTTGGCAACTTTGAGCTAGGGTTCAAAATGGGGCTCTAGTTTAGAGCAGCATGCTTTAGTGTACACATAACATAGCATTTTAAGTTTCAAACCCCAGCAAACTTATATTGCAGGTGCAAGTTGTCAAAACTTGTGGTTCTTTAACTTCAACCCAAAGAAAGATATAACTGCATCCAGTTACATATTCAAATTGTAAATTACATAGCCCCTTTCAGTTGATGATCCTCTCTGTTTTGTTTTATGAGTTTAGAATGAAACTATAAAGGAAAGCAGACTTGGCAGGCATCTGGGTGGTTTCTGGAGGGATCTATGCAACGTACTTCCAGGTTTTGTGGCAGTTATGGTAGAAATGGGTTCAGTGCTTGTGGTTTCTGTCTATGGAATATAATTGGAAACATGCACAGAGGCCTGTTCTTCATTTTCCAGAACTGCAAGTCCAGAGAACACTGGAAAATCTAAATCTGATTTTCTGATGCGTCACAATTAAGAATTCACAAACCCAAACCATGCATCACATTAGTGTTTGTTTTGTTTGTGGTTGGGTTATTTTTTAAAGAGGCAATGACCAGTTAGTTTCAGCCTAAATTTATGGAGGCAGGTTTGATTCCATTCCTTTCATATCTGGCAATGAGAATAAAATCCAGTACACCAATTAGAGCTCAGCCAAGGTGTGGGAGGATCATTTGGAAGGTGGAAGCGAGAAAGATTTTACAAAACCTTGTTGTGTTGGGCTCCCCCGGGGTGCCAGCTGGAACTGGGTACCACTGAGCCCACCCAACCCACCAGTCTGGGCTCCCTTTACACTGTACTGCTGTGACAGGCCCTCAAGCCTCCTCCAGCACACATACAGGTAGGGACATAACCAGCTGCAGCTACATGCAAATGCTGGATCAACTCTGCATGGGAAGGCTCAACTAAGACATCTCACAGTTCCTAAGGCACGCACTCACCTCTGGAGTGTATATTGTCTTGTGTAGCCAAGAGATCTGTACAGTGTAAGCTCATGAAATTCACCCCTCCCTCAACGTGGATAGGAATATACACAGCTTTCTGCCCCAAGTGATGAATTCCACACATTGGTTTTAGACAAAGCAGAAATAAGTGTATTTACTATAGAAGATAGATTTTAAGTGATTATAAGGGATAGCAAACAGATCAAAGCAGATTACCTAGCAGATCTCCTGATGCCTGGATAGAGATGTGTTACAAGAGACAAGACTGACACTATAAAAAGGAGGAACAAACTCTCCAAGGACCTCTTTTCTCCCTGCCCATTGCATTCACTGCATGCTAGACAATAAAGGAAGTGCCGGTTGAACTCCAGGAGTAGGGATCCTGATCTATAGAGTTTGGTCAGTAAGACTGCTGAAAGCATGTGCTGAGAAACTTTGCTTGGGTCTGATATAGTTTGTTAAGTTAGGTAATAGTGAACTTCTTATCTTTATTTTTCTTGTAATCATGTCTGACTTTCATGCCTCATTACTTGTACTCACTGAAAATCTCTCTCTCTGTAGTTAATACATTTGTTTTACTGTTTTAGCTAATCCAATGTGTTTAAACTGAAGTGTCTGAAAAACTCCATTTGGGGTGACAAGTTTTGTGCATATTATTCTCTTAAAGGAGTGATGGACTTAATATAATTTATACCATCTAGGAGAGAGCTGGACACTACAGGACATACATTTGTGTGTGTGTGGGGGGGATAATCGAGGACTGGGGGTGTGCTGGGGTCTCCAAGGTGGGAGAGAGCCAGAGTGTAATCCAAGTGTAGTTGGCAGGCTGCTGCTATACATCAACACTCAGGGTGTGGCTTGCATGTTGGAATGCTGTTTGTGAGCATCCCAGGTGGGAGCTACTCAGAAGGCACTGTAAGGTACTCTAGGTTGCAAAGCAGGGTTGACACAACTGCTCATTAATCTGGATTGTACCCTGGTGTATCACACAAATATATAGAATTAAATATAAAAACTCAACTCAGAGTTAGCCCCTGTCATAAATATAAAGGAAAGAATAGCATAAAATCCCTCCTGGGCAGCTGTACTGCATTGCTTTACATGTAAGGGGTTAAGAAGCTCAAATAATCTGGTTGGCACCTGACCAGAAGGACCAATAAGGAAAGAAGATACTTTCAAATTTGGAGTTGGGTGGAGGTTTAATTTGTGCTCTCTTTGTTGGTTCCCTCTGTGGATGGAGAGAGAGACCAGGCAGAAAACATACCTGAAATGATCCATTTAAGATTACAAAAATTGTACGTAAGGCAAGGAAATGCATTAGGTTATATTTTGTTTTAGCTTATGAATTTTCCCTGTGCTAAGAAGTAGTTTTATTCCTGTTTTTGTAACTGAAGCTGAGTCCAGAGGGGAGTCCTCCATATTTTAAATCTTTTTATTACCCTGTAGAGTTACCTTCCATCCTGATTTTGCAGGAGTAATTCTTTTATTTTTTAATTTATAATAAACTTCTTAAGAACTTGATTTATTTTAGTGTCCTAAAGATCAAGGGTCTGGTTTGTACTTACATTAAAGACAATTGATTGGTACATTATTCTCAAGCCTCCCCAGGAAAGAGGGTGAAGGGGCTTGGGAGGATATTTTGCTGGAATAGGGATTCCAAGTGATCCATCCCTGAATTTTTTTTTCAATCACTTAATGGTGACAGCAATAGCATCCAAGGACAAGGAAAGGAATCTGTGCCTTGAGGAAGTTTCTAGGGTAAGATGGTAGAATATAATCTTAGGTGGTCTTTCATGTGAGTCCCGGCATCTCTACCCCGTAGTTCAGAGTGAAGAGGTAACCCTGACATCCCCATTCAAATCCACTGACCTGTTATTTTCAGTCTATCACTGTTCCTGTAAGCACATTATCTTTTCCACAAACATTCAAGAAAAAATACGCAATTACATTTACAACAATTAGATTATATATGTTCTAAATTACAGAACAGATACTCTGCTGGAGGACATAACCTCACCAATATGTAAAGCAAGATGTAATATAAGAATTTGTCACATTTTCCCTAACTGAAACAACACAGGAGTGTTACCATTTTTCACTGGCAGTTTGATAAGTGTTTTGGAAGAGGCATGCGATAAAGTAAATTAAGGTCCAATCCTAACATCCTTCCCCATGTGTCAACGGGAATAGAGTCCCAGGCTTTAATGGGAGTTCTGAATGCACAAGCAACTTCCTTTGTGTCAGGTAATTCTATAATTGTCCATTTAGGAGGTTTCTTGCACTCTGAAGCACCTAATGCTAGTCACTGTTGGAGTCAGGTTGCTGAACAGATGAATCCCTTCTCTAGTATGGTAGTGCCATTTCTATGGTCAAAAGATGGATTTAGTTATGTTAAAGTGACAAAAAGTCCTGTGGCACCTTAAAGACTAACTAAAGTATTAGAGCATAAGCTTTCGTGGACTAATACCCACTTCATTGGATCCAAGATTGCATCCAACGAAGTGGGTATTAGTCCACAAAGTGGTTATTAGTCCATGAAAGCTTATGCTCTAATACTTTAGTTAGTCTTTAAGGTGCCACAGGACTCTTTGTCACTTCTGCAATTCCAGACTAACACGGCTACCTCTCTGATTCTTAGTTATGTTACTCTGAGTGCTTAGAGCTCATTAAGGAAAATAGAAAAAGAAAACATTGGTACCTTATCTCCTGCTTTGATTTCTTATGACAACTCCTTCTACCGACAAAAAAATACCATCTGCCAACCATACATGGAGAAGGGAGTGGGGACAAAGGTAGGTACAGGAGAAGTCTAGGACTATCGCCTTGCACTAAGCAGCTAAAATCCTGGAGTGAAAATCCTGAATAATAATATAGAGGGTATTTTAACTGCACTTTTTAGGTAGTTTTGCTGAATGTTCCTTTTCTATATTGCATTTATGTAATGTTGTCCCTTACAGAAACCAACTGAGCCACCGGTTCATGAATCACTGTTTCATCATAGGGAGTCAAGGACAAAAACTGTCCGGAATAATGTGCTGATTGAATCCTCTATTCATTGAAGTCAATTAACGGTAAGACTTCAGTGAATATGAGATTAGAAAATTGTTAACTATGGGACATATACTGAGGTTCTTAATTAGTCCTCCATCTCCGTAGGATACATTTTTTCTGTGTATCACACACACGAACTTCACAGCTCAACAAAAAGCAGTATGGGCCTGATCCTTAGCTGTCATAATTCACTGTAGCTCCAATGGACCTCAGTTCAGCTGTGGCATAACCTGGCAATTGGATTAAAGACATGTCTGTTGTGTCATGTAGGATATTCTGCCACCAGTTATGCCAAATGATATGTTGTATTTTTTCCGAATATCAAATAGTGAAATGTTTATTAACAAAAAAAGACTATAAATTTGTCATATTTCATTCTGGATGAAAGTTGCTCCGGAAGTCTTCCAGTATTTTGAATATTTTGCACTTCTATGCAACTTGCATATGTTTGGAGAGACAGATTTCAATACAACATGGTTACTATGTACTGGCCATATGCATGCTCCAAATACCACAATCAAGTGAATACAATATATTTTACAAGCACTAACATTCTTCAGATGGATTAACTTTTTTTTTCCAAAACAATGGATCTAAAAGTAACATGAACTTCAGAAGAGTGTTTACCTTGGTTTTAACTTACATTAAATTATTTTAGCCTTTGGCTTTGTAGCATCATTATTGAATTGCAATTTGAACCATCTTACTTCTCCTCAAACCCTGTTCGTGCCAGGAGAATGATTGATTAGCTGTGTTTGCAATGAGTTTTATTACTTTTTAACGTAAAGGCATTTCTTCAGTGCCTACGTCCATAGCAACTTATACTTGTATGGCAGTTTGGTTATATCATGTTTGTATTTTGCTTCTGTTTCTGAAACAAATCAGTAGGTCAAAGTTCACTCTTAATTTTTCATGTTGTCATTTCAGGACATTATGGGCCCAATCTTACTAGTCTATCATACTCAAAAAATCCCATTGTATATCATGGGAGTATTAGACAGGCCAAGGAGGCAGAATAAAGATCAGTGTGCATCACTGAGGAAATATTTCTCATCTGGGTGGTTTGTTCACTCTGCATGATCGACATCATAGCTAACACATAGCATATAGAAACAAATAAATAAAAAGGTAGAAATCATTCCAATTAAGACATATTTAAGTTTATTATGGCTATTTCTCAGTTTTTCCTGTTCATGGAACAAACCTCCAAAAGGGTTTGAATGGAAGACCTCTACAGACCTCTATTACTTGAGGAATTTCTTCATTAGCTGGTAGCAGTAGTAAGTTGTGGTCCTCCAGCAGATCTAACATTAGAGGGAAAAAAACTTCTGAGTATGTTAGATTATCAGACTCATATCTCTGAAAAGTAGAGTCAAACACTGTCAGTTACATCAGTATGACTCCATTGACTTGTGCCAGATGAGGCTGAATAGTGTAGATTTTAGCCCTAGAACTTTATTTTGGAGTATATAAACTGGGAATTAAGCTTGTCAACTACAAAAAAAAATAAAAATAAAAATAAAGCTTAATTCCAGTTGCAGTTGATGATTTTTAAATCTTCCTTCAATTCCTATATAAAGTTAAAACAAATCTGCTAAACACTGATCCTCCTGTAGGTTACAAAATGTAACTTCAAAATATACATTTTAAAATGGCAGACTTGGTAAGGGGCCCAGCAAACCTTTCCCTTTCATTCCAAACAAAGTAAGAAGTAAGACTACATAAAGTAAGTTGCACTATATGTGGGGAGTTTGCCATTTTTCAACTGGTGGGAGAGCTTGCCTTGATATCAAGAGATAAGTTCACTTTCCTCACTACCTTAAAATGTAATTTGTCAAAAGTTTTAAAAAGACTTCTCCAGTGCCTCACACATTTTAAGGTTGTTTTATCCTTTAAGTGACCCTTACTCAGTTTCTTATTCAGTTGACTAATTCCCTGCCTTTTCCCATTAAGATTAGAACTGAAAACTCTAAGAAATCATTAAGTGTCAGAACAATAGGAACAAGACAATGTTTTGGCTCACTATAATAAGATATACGTTTATTTTGTACCTCCAAAGAGTAAAAATTATTCTTTAGTTCACATATTAGCCTGCTAGAAAGAGGAGCCTTGAAGAATTTTGATTTATGCCTATTAGGCCACCTATATCAACCATAAATATAGATCTCTGGAGGGATTTGTCAGGATTTTGCCCTCAAACATACATTGATGAGAACATTCCATTCAAGTAAAGATGAATCATTGTGAACTGACGTGTAGTGAATCATTGTGAAGATGGACAAACTAGGCCAGCCAATCCCCAGGCAGTTCTGTCTGCAGTAACTAGTGCATCCAGCTGCATCAGTGGGGTTGTTGGCTTATTGAAGGAATATATCTCGTAGTCTGGCTTTTGGGCCCTACCATTTTTAGCTGTGTTCATGCTGATTATACCGGAAAGAGATGGAAAAGGAGAAACAGGAATGATGCAAGATCTGTTCTTTATAGGTTCTTATACTGTCCTCAGCACAATAGTAATGGAACACCTTCCAGCAATGCACTAAGTGATGTGACTAACATCTGTCATATGTAGAGCTGGTAGAGTTTTCCACTTTCTTTTTTTCTCAAATTCATCAAAACCAAAACTGTTTGCCAGTCCAGGCTGAGTTTGATTAATTTCCCTACTCAAAAAAGTTTGAGGACAAAAAGGCTTCAAACCTGTTGAACTGTTTCGGTTTGACATTTTTAAATAAAAAAATGGTGTTTCTGTTTTGAAATGTAAGGTAGTTAGACAAAAAAAGTCAAAAAAGAAAAAGTGAGATCTAAACAAAATGTTTGAGTTGATGTGAAACACAAAAACTGGTTTTTAGGTTTGTGAAGCTAAAGCTAGGCTAAGCTCTAGTCACCTGTGATTCATTCTCACTCTCACCCTGTCTGAAGAGGGGAGAATTAGGTGTGCAGTGTAGTGCTTTGGTTTTTAAAAAGTCCACATAGTGTTTATGTTAGAGATGACAGGTAAAAGAAGTGCACTGTGCACTCAGTGTAGGAGATGGTGAGGTCTGTGATAGTACTTAGTTCCTATGGGAATTCATTCCAGTCTTGGATCAGTCTCTGAGAAAGCTCTGACTCTTGTACAGATGAGTTTTACCCTTATGGTTAAAGTATTTCTCTGTTCTCTGAGAGTAAGTTAGGTCTTAGCTGCACGTTAAACGACAGAAATAGCAATGCAAGAGGTATCACTTAATGAGGATGGGAGCACTTGTGGCACCTTAGAGACTAACAAATTTATTTAAGCATAAGCTTTCATAGGCTACAGCCCACTTCGTCGGATGCATAGAATGGAACACATAATAGGAATATATATACACACACACATAGAGAGAACGTGAAAAGGTAGAAGTTGCCATATAAATTCTAAGAGGCTATTTAATTAAGATGAGCTATTATCAGCAGGAAAAAAAAACTTTTGTAGTACTAATCAAGATGGCCCATATCAGACAGTGGACAAGAAGGTGTGAGGATACTTAACATGAGGAAATAGATTCAAATTGTGTAATGACCCAGCCACTCCCAGTCTCTATTCAAGCCTAAGTTAATGGTATCCAATTTGAAAATTAATTCCAATTCAGCAGCTTCTCATTGGAGTCTGTTTTTGAAGTTTTTCTGTTGTAAAATTGTCACCTTCAAGTCTGTTATTGAGTGACCAGAGAGGTTGAAGTGTTCTACTGGTTTTTGAATGTTATGATTCCTGATGTCAGATTTGTATCCATTTATTCTTTTTCATAGAGACTGTCCAGTTTGGCCAATGTACATGGCAGAAGGACATTGCTGGCACACGATGGCATATATCACATTGGTAGAGGTGCAGGTGAATGAGCCCCTGATGGCATGGCTGATGTGATTAGGTCCTTTGATGGTGTCACTTGCACTGGGCTTTGTTGCAAGGATAGGTTCCTGGGTTATTGTTTTTGATGTGTGGTGTGTGGTTACTGGTGAGTATGTGCTTCAGTTTCAGGGGCTGTCTGTAAGCAAGGACTGGTCTGTCTCCCAAGATCTGTGAGAGTGAGGGATCATCTTTCAGGATAGGTTGTAAATCTTTGATGATGCACTGGAGAGGTTTCAGTTGGGGGCTGAAGGTGACAGCTAGTAGCGTTCTGTTATTTTCTTTGTTGGACCTGTCCTATAGTAGGTGACTTCTGGGTACTCATCTGGGAACTGAATGGAACCATCCTGAATGCCATTTCAATGTCCAGTACCTAGTGGTGTATGTGTTCCATTGCCAGATTGGTCCTGCTGATTCTGCAGACCAGATAGGAGCTCACACACTTGCATTGCCTTCAGAGACAGTTTCTTCTTTCCCTACAGTACACCAGGAAGAAAAAAGGGACAGTTTCAGTATATTAGAACAGGGAGTTTTGATTTGGTTGGTGCTCTCTTCCTTGGTCTGCCCTCATGCATTTGGCAGCTGGCTATGAGGGAGGCACTCATATTATGATGACATGCATTCTACTTCAGACTTTATGAATGAAACACTGTGCAGTCAGCTAAGGTCAAGATTGGGATACTTACTGTTAACTTGAAAGGCAAGAGAAATCCATCTGTACAAAAATACAATTTCTTTTTTAAAAATCACTTTGAAACAAATGTATTCAACTCCAGGAATGTCACATGTGGTTACTACTTTGCTCCACATTACCAACATACTTCCTTTGTACTTGTCCTTTGAGACAACTAGACTGCCGCAACATTCAGATTAAAGCACCAGAGTAGGAGGCTCATGTTGCAACCCAGAGCCGAAAGAGCAACATAAGATATTGTAGTTAAGTGGTCAGAGTGGGCTATTTGGGTAGGAATAACAAAATTGGGCTGCTCAAATGGCCCCACTCCTCTCGGAATCAAAACATAGTGGTAGCAAGAGTGAGAAGGAGAGCAGGAAGAAACTTCTCCAAATGGCCTACTTCCTCCATTGGAACCAGCGCAACAGCAGCAATCTGTTCAGACTGGTTCCCAAATACATCTGTTCTACCCAAACATCCCACATCCAGGCTGGCTTTGTTTTGCTAAACTCACAGTTTAGGTTAAGCTAGCAGATAGCATTCTATGGCTCCAGGAAGTACAAACATAAACGGAGCTCACTGTTGACTTTTTTTATTGTCCAAATTAGATTCCTCCTGTCTCATCTGGTCTCTTGATGGCTTAGTACCTTCCAGGCCATCTCTAAACTCAAAAGTCTTAAAGGAAATTTGGCTCATAATTGTTTAAAATAAGTAAATGGATGAGAATTATCTCCAAGGATGGAACATTTGCTCTGGGAGGATGTTGGATATTCAGTAGAAAAGGAGAAACATGGGATTGAAACTATGCTTTCCCTTGTATTATTTGTTTATGATAGCATCTACAATATGCTAGGCATTTTACAGACTCTCCCTGCCTGGAAGAGCTCACAAACTAAAGATAGAAAAGCATAGGCTGCAGAAGGGAAACAATCACCAATTCAGCTTTTGTACAAGTAACCTAGATTCACTGTAGGTAGCACAGCAGAAGCGGGTCCTTAAGAAGGTCTTAAATGTGAGTCTTAGGGCTGAATTCAGGCAGGTCAAAACATGTCTAAGCAGCCGCCTAGAAGGTGGGATGGAGGAGATTGTTCAAGGAGCTGACACAGTTAAATTATTGTTCAACAACTAAACCAAAGTTGTCCCAAAAGAGAGGCACATTTTAAACACGTGAAGCCTCTTTACTGCCTTATTTTGGAGGTATATTAGCTTTGGAATATGTTAGTTATCTAGGGCCTGTGATGGGCTATACAAATGCCACATTGGGCAACAAGATATTAAGGAACTACTCTGGGCCCGGCCAGCACTGCCTCATGACACCCTTAGCAAACGCGCCAATTAGAGGAGGAGTTAAAAGGCAGGAGAGCAGCTCATTTGGTGGCAGACCAGGGAAGAGAGCAGACCTACAGCTCCAAGCGTGAAGAGCTGAGGGAAGGCAGAATCTCTCCCTAAGCAACTGCCTGAAGGTCCCCCCTGAGGGAAGGGAGAATCTGCTGCGGAAACAGCCTGAGAGGGAAGCATTCCCCTCTCCCTCTCATATGAACTGCGGACTTGGTGAAACCCCTTTATTTTGTTTGGACTACCTCAGTGGGGGAAAGCTCTGGTTTGCAGCAGGCCCAGGAGGCTGGGTCATACTGCAGGAGGAGGCAGTTGCTGCCCAAGAGAGAAAGAGGGAGACTTTGCTATACACAGCTGCCAGAAGGTGCCTTGCGGTGAGCAGACACCTCTCACACCTCCTTAACCCAGATGGTGACTTCGGGACAATCGCAGGTGGGGATAAGAAGCAGCCTTAAGCATCCCCATCTGACAACCCCCCTGCACATCATGGGCCTAAGTTCTGATCACTAGGCACTGCTCCCCTACCAACCGCCCTGAGTGAGGACCCACAGGGCCTAATTCAAACTCTGCTGAAGACAGTTGGGTATGCGATGTCAATGACATATCAGATAAATGCTTACTTTATATGTTATGTACCAGCTTGGTGTAACTTGAAAAAAGAAAACAAAAAAAGAAGATGGATATAAATTGACACCTTACAGTCTCTGGATTTAAAAAATAAAGTAAGGTGGGAAAGTTTTGCTTTGGCTGACTTGTCTACAAATAATTTATACTAGAATTTGCCCCTGGGGGACGCAGGCAGACTGACAAGATAGGTGGACATGAAGTCTGGAAGCCCAGAACTCCCTTAATCTTGGGGCAACTACTGATCTTGAAAGTTCTGATAGCTGCTGACTTGTACTTGTAGTCTTTCCAGTTTAATTGCTACTGCTCAATGGCAGGCAAACTGATCAAATTCATGTCCATTTCAGTCAGCAGCCACTGGGGTTCTGTAGAGAACACTTGGGTGTGAAAACACCCGTAATATTTTCAGTTCACAGGAAATTTAAAAATGTCAGTTTCCCATAAACCAGAAGTTCTGAATTTTGGCCAGCTCTACAGACAACAGCCTTATGTGTTTTCTCACTACCAAGAGTTTGTGAAAATAAAGCAGGTAGGATTGGAAGCTTAGAACCCGGTTTGAGAAAAGGTGAATATGGTTTATGTGGACATTGTTTAAATATCCTTATTATAAAACACATGCTTCCTTTTACAGCATGTGTAGCTGGAATATATAGTACTCAGAGGGAAGCAAAAAGAAAATATCCTTCATTTCTCTAGTGCTTCTTATTAAAAACTTTGCTTACCATATGTTTTCTTATCTATGTTTATCTTCACACAACAGTCTTCATTCCAATTCTGCTTTAGCCTCAGGTGTAAGAGAATTACAGTTTTGGTCATGCCAAAAGAAGAGCCTATTAATCATGTCATGAAGTAATTAGTTGTTTTTTCTGAACCGTGTCCTCCATCAGATATATATGAGGGAATTCAGAAAACATCTGCATGGGAGAGGTTTTGGCACAATGTGAGAATTTTTATCTACTAGATGCCATGTTCTAAATATGGATTTACACTAACCTTGCTCCACATCCGCACTGGGGACAAACATCTCCAAAAGAGCGTCTTTAGTCTCAAGCACAGAGGCAATTCTAACTTTGGAGTTAAGCAATGAGAGATAATTTATCAATTGTTAATGGACACCCTCAGCATTGCTTCTTAATGGACAATTTCAGCTTAAGCATCCTTATACTTCCTATACCTGAGCCACCTTTAGAAGACATAATAAGTGAAGGTATATTAGACCAGTGACTTTCTTCTCCAGATAATGACCCCTTTTATATTAAAGCACTTTCAGAACTCTCTACTCCTCTCTTGCCATAAAGAAAGTGAGATCGGCCGTGACTGCTTGAAACCGATTTGTGACACCCCCAAAACACCACCCCATATTAGTCCAACCTTTCAAATATCGCAAGTAGTGACAAATATTTACCACCCCCATGAGAGAAACTGGACATTTTATGAACAGAATATGCCTTTAGTAACACATTATCCAAATGAACTTTTGAGGCGTGTAAATTAAGATGTAATCAGAGAAGAGTTAGCAGCACTGTAGCACACATCCTTCCAAAGGGGAAATAGGTAAACATTTTGCACTTCCCCCACATAATGTTTTCTCTTCCATGCTTCTCAACATTCTTTAAGGATTAGTAAAACCCAACATCCCATGAGGTAGGTACCCTCTTATTTTTGGGTGGCAACCAAAGTACTAAATGGATGGGATGAAGTGAATGCCACCAGACCTAGTCCATTATCTTTCCTGCCTTTCCGCACACAAGCCAAGACCATATGCTTTCTCTCTCTCGGCCCTTTCTTCCTCACCCAGCCCAGCTTACCTTGTTTTAGCTCCTAAAGTTTCATGGCCGTTAAAACAAGCAGGCTTGTGCGAGAATATGCAACAATACACAACCAATATACACTCATGCGTGTGTTCATTTTCCTTCTCAGATACCAAGTCATCCATAGCGAAGCTGTTGTGTCTGCCATATGCGAGATCTTTCCAGGGCTCATTTTCAGAAGTGTCATAAGGTATTTGGCCAAGGCGAGTGCTTAAATTCCACATCCAGGTACCTGGAGAAGTGGTCTGATTTTTCAGAAGTTGCATCTACCATGCCAGTTGAAGTCAATGGAAACGGCTGGGTGCTCAGCACCTTTTGGAAAACTCAGGCTCAGTTTTAAATGTGTAAAGATGGGTTTAGGTGCCTAGCTTTAGGCACATTTGAAGATTCTGGACTTCCCAGGTCAGTGGCATAGCCACAGAGTCCAGTTCTCTGACTCCCAAGCTTCATGCTTTGACCACAGGATCGTGCCACCCCTCCATAATCCATCACTCCACCATTTCTCAGAGCTATTCTGCTGGAAGGTTTAAGATTTGGGAGTGCTTTGGCTTTAAATGCACTTTAGCCTTTCAGAGTTGCTGAGTACTCTCCCCTTCTATAAACTTTAATCACCGTTGTGGGTACTCAACACCTTTGAAAGGTTGGGCATCTAACCACTGCAATCTTTTAATTTTGGGCAAGCTACTTTGCCCAACCTTCAAATTTGGGTTCCTAGAGACAGGCACCTAACTCCTATTTAGGCACATAAATGAGCAGCCTGACCCACACCTCCCATTGTGTAGAGAGCTCAGTATAGGCATGTTTGTACCAGGATGTTCAGCATAGAGCCTATTGACACTGAATGTTGTGTCATGGGGAAAGGATGCACTCCTAATAGATTAATACTGTAGTGCAGACGGGTGGTACATAGAGTCCTTCACTCAGATGATTTTGTAACCACTTCCCACTGCCAAACTGGCATCTTTTCAGTTCTACACAATATGGTATTCTGCTGCTCTAGCAACATCTACCAATGCCAAAATGCCTTGGCTGAGGGATTGACAAAGGGCTTTGATGTAGGAAGAGAAGAGGAAGCAGTCAAATTAGCAGGTTTCCATTGAACAACTTCCCGATAAATAGAATGCTCTCTCACACCCATTCCAAAATACATTGTCTGGAAGGCAGCATAGATGTAATCCTAGCAGAGGGCAGCCATGCTACACTGCAGATAAGCTATGAGACAAGCACAGCTAAGGAAGGGCAGAGACATTACCAGATTCTGAGATGTTCACTTTGAGACTCTGGAGATAACCCCCTCTTTGTGGTCCTCTGTGTTGAGAATAAGAAGGGGAGCAAGATCCATCTGGGAAAGACATGGCAAGGGAAACTGGTGGTAAACCCTTTGTGACATGCCACTCAGAGCTGTCAGGTATCTCAGGAAATGCTCTCTCATTCCTAGGAAAGGTCTGATTGGCTGGCAGTGTAACATCTTATCGGTCAAAGGAAAACATTTGCAACACTCAAACTGGGGCAGGTCTTTGTGGATGGACTGACCAACACTAACTGACTCTTTATGGACATCCTGGAGAACTGTGAGAAGTGCTTGTTGCTCTGTCTACACTCCCTTCTGCCTCTCTTTTATTGCACACATCCAGGACAACATCCCCTGATTGTTTTATGACTTTTCTCCTTTCTGTTTCTCCACATCCAGAAGATCCAGCACATCCACCCGTCGAAGGGCTAGTGTTGTACAAAAGTTGCTAATGGGGCTCTGGGACTCTGCAAACGTAGGTCTAGAGAAGTATGAGGCCACAAATCTGTCAATGATTTGGGAGATTGGGTGCTGTATTCCTGGAGGGACCTTCTCACCTGCCATTAAGTGGTCCAAACTCACAGCCTTCTTCATCCTTTAGCTGAGTGTTGTCCTCAAGTTTGAAGATAAGATTTGTGCCTCACATTAGGAATTGGAGGAGATGTCTCTGAAGGGGAAGTCAGGGGATGCTCTTGGAAAGGAGCAATCACAGAGACTGCAGGAGTTTGGGGCAGCTGCACAGGGAATGGGTTGCTTGGCCAAAAAAGGAGTTTCTCAATAAAGTAATGGGATGTAGGGTTGAAGGTCATGAGTGAAGCCACTGCTGCAGGGTCAGAAAAGTCTGTTGCTTCAGGAAGATGCTTAGGGAGAGTTACAAAGCCTTGCGATGGAGTACAAGGCACATGAACATGCTGGTCCACAATGCCAGCCACTTCTGAAGCCAAAGGTTGTCCTCCTTGGATGGGGCAGGGATGTTGTATCCTATGAGTAGCTGCTTGGCCTAAAGAATATGATCCACACTGAAGAGACAAACCTGAATGGAGGAAAGCCACAACTAAGAAGATTAGCACAAAAATGATGTTGATAAAAATATTGGGCTAATTTTATTCCTGGCATTTATTCTGTTGATTTCCCATTGCATCAAAGATTAATTTGACCCACTCTCAGACTATGTCTGGATCATGAAACAACAAGACAGCAACATGAGGAGACATACAGGATATGCATGCTTATCTGAAATGCTGTTTGTACCTGAACTGCCCATGTGCTCTGGAAAGCTGAAGTCTGACTGTCCTCCCAAGGGGAAAGCTGAACTGTGTCTGAGGCGGCTGTAGTTCCATTGTCTCTGTTAATGAAGGCAGCGCATTTGTGGCATATTCCAGGGCAGATGCAATTCTTTTGCATGTCTTAGCACCTGAAAAAATTCAGAGACTGGTTTAATCTTCTTTACAGTGTAAATTAATATATGTGATGTAGCTGTGGCACTGCACTGATTTATCCTGTGGTCTACTGGAAAGGAGGAAAAATTAGAGCATCTTGCGGAAAACTGATGCATGCACATGAGGGGCATGATAGATGTGTGGAGTTTGTGTAACTGGGATGTTCACTTTGAGACTTTATAATATGAATAAAATTGATATACATCAAATGTAAAGCAATGTTTCTACCTAGAGGCTTTTGCCTTTTAGGTAGGTCCGATGCCAATTCCAAACCAAATCAGAACCTTTTAGAGTTCACTGTGCTCTAAGACAGGCTTAAAATAGTCTCAGCTGTTCAGTCCCACAGAATGACAGCTCATGATGCTGAGATCCTCCCAAGCGCATCTGCAACACATCCAGGAAACTCACTAATATATTTAACTTTTCAGTTCCCAAAAGTGACTATGCAACACAGAGAATTGTTATTGTCCTACTACCAACAAGAATCACATTAAGCATTCAAAGACCTAGTATGCTAGGGATGATTAAAGCAAGCCACTCCAAAAACACATCTGGAGACTTTATGTTGAAAAAAAAAACCCCACTACTTGTCAGCTTTAATACCATGTGCTATGTTTGACAGGTTTCTTACTAACCTCAACCACTTGGGAGCCAACACTCCCCCTTTTCAGTTATATATTAGGCGAGCGTATGTGAAATACTGATAATTATACATTGCAGCGCATAATACATTATTTTAAGAGGTCCCTCAGTGTTTGATGACTATGTAAATCTAAGGTAAACATAGAAGGGATTTAGGTCATAGTGAAAATATAGAATTATTTAGTTAAGCACACAATATTCATATTAAAATTCTGCATTCGTCTGGGCATTTTTGACAGCCTCATAGAAATTCATTGGCTACATTATAGTTACGTCTTTCATCACCTCTGATTGCTTTGCACACACCCCTCCACCACAGTATTTCTAATGGCACAGTCTGATATAAAACCCCAAAACATATGAGGGTGGGAATTAGTAAAGAAATTAGAAATTAGAAATTGAGTTGGATTTTTTCTTGAATATGGCCTAGATAGTGAAAAAACATATCTACGTTGGTGGTCTACAAAGAGCATTTGCATTCACAAGCTTGTTTTCTAGAACTCATTGTACGAAATGTTGGTTAAAATTACCAAGCTAAATGTAGAAATCTTGGAGCTTACATTAGATTTCCAGGAGAGTCATCTGGAAAACTAAGTCTAATGGCAGGGGTTATACTGGCACCTGAAGGCATTTTTCACTAGTCACAAAGGGCTGGCTCCCTGAAAACTCCTTTGAAGGTGGAGTAATTTTACTGAAGTCAATGGAACCACTCACATGAATAAGTGTTGGCAGGATCCAGCTCAAAGACATTTAGAAATGGTATTTGCTGGTGGGGAAAAAACCAGGCATGTGAGACCAATATAGCGACTGTCTAAACTACTCACAAGAAAGGAGAGAGATGCCGTCTTGACCAAGGAGAGGTGCAGTCAGAGCAGAAAAAGAAACATGAAAAACAACAACTTTTGCCCCAAGCGACCTCTTATTTTTGAGGCAGAAACCACACAAGTGAAAGTTTCCACAGGTCTATTGCTAGGAAAAGTAAGTTATGCTAGTAGGATGGGGAAAAGAGGAGAGAGAACGAAAGTAATTCTGTGGGTCACAGTATCAGCTTGTTTAAATTGGCATAGCTACATTGAAGTCAATGAACTATGCCAATTTATACCAGCTAGGGAGCTGGCTTTGTGGTTGTTAAGACCCTCTCATGGAGGAACAGGGTTAAGGGCCTCACTCACTTGGGTACTTTTTGAAAATACCAACTAATGTCTTTTCATGAAATGTATACTCCTCATAGGTTTTACTACTGTATCCCAACTCTAGTTGAGGCTACCAAACATTCTGCACTGTTCATTGATTCAGATACATTGATCAACTGTTTACCTGAGGTGTTTTCTCATTACCGTTCTTCTCACCAGATAGTTTCACTGGAGCATTTACCTTCCAGAACTGCCTGCCCCTGCTTTGTACCTCCCACCTGGAATGTTACTATGGATGGATACTGCCTGGATTATCTCACATCTGCATCTAGTTTTGTGGCTATGCTCCCATAGCAGTAAGGGCTCTGTGCCCTCCAGTCCCTTGACACCTCGGGAGGGCAGAATTTTGCAGCAAGTCCTGCAATTGAGAGACCACCCTTTTCTCCAACCAGGCTGGGTGGAGATGGGGAGTCCAGAGATCCCAGAAGCAAACACCAACCTGGACAAAACAGAAGCCAAGTGATTCAGTCAGGAATTGAACAGGCCAGCCAGCGGAGCTCCATGCAGCACTCAGCTCCCAGCACAACAGGACATGCTGTTCTCTCCCCACAAGATCTCAAGGGAACCAGCAGTAGGAGGAACAGCTCGCTGAGCATGCAGCGGTTACTGTGATGGCAGCTGAGAGAGCTGCTACCATGGTGTGTCTGGTTAATCAAATCTGGTCATTCAAACAAGCTTGTGGGGTGGCCACTGGCCAATACCTATGGGTGAACTTCAAGAGGTTCAGAGATTCCATTGCATTAAGCAACCAGATGAAGTCTACATGAACCTCTTAGGCAAACTACAATGACACAAACAGTGGTATAAATTCTGACTCTGATTTCCAATACATAACTGGAAGAAGTATGGTAACTAGCTTTGACCTTTTCAGCGGAGACTGAATATGGGCACAATCACAAAAGCCGACACCTTCAATAACAGATAGAAATTTGCCCTCAGAGGTATAAAAGCTACTCACGTATCCTTCGTATGAGGAAAAAACAAAAACAAAAACTACTGCTATTTTACTCCTTGCAGGCAGGTGACATTTTGCAAGGCTGATGTATAAAAACAGGTTCCTCTTCTTAAACTGTTGGTCAGATTCCGATCAGGAGTAGAACTGACAAAAACCACCCAAAATCCACATCTTTTCCTGTGCAAGCTTTTCAAGCTCTATATTTATGTTGAAATTTTTCAGTTTTCACCGGGAAATTGAAAAAGGAAAATGTGTTTTGTTTCCCATTATAATTTTGGTTTTTTGAATACTAAAAATTTTGGGGTTTTCATTTTTGGATTCCTGGGATCCCCTCTGTGATGCACTTACCTCAAAATAACACCCTGTGCCCACATATCCACTGTCTTTATAAGATTATGATATATTTTCTACAAAGAGTGCCTTGTAAGGTATCATATGGCAAGCCATGACTGGCTTGAAACTCACTGTTTTGTCTATATATATATATATATATATATATATATATATATATATATATATATAT
>ML677341.1:12002203-12059096 GCA_007922305.1 Dermatemys mawii | reverse complement strand
TATATATATATATATATATATATATATATATATATATATATATATATCACCATTGTATGTGGAGTTATGAGGTTTTGCTAGATAACCAAATATATGGTTGTTGAAATATGTTGTGAGTCTGGGAGACACCCACAGCTAGGTTTCCAGTGGCAACAAAGAGGTGACTCACACGCAGACTGGTGTTAAGTGACCATCACAGCCATTGATTAGCAGGGGAACTGTAAACAAGAGATATACAATTCAATAAGAGACAATTGTTCAGTCTCCACACAGTGGGGCTAACTCTGTGACTCAACAAGGTATCGGGATATGTGATACTTGACTCCATGTTTGAACCAGTATTTTTCCAGGCACAGGACCTCAGGGTATAAAATAAGGGAGAACGGCATCATGAAATCACCTCTCTCGTCTCTAGGGTGACCAGACAGCAAGAGTAAAAAATTAGAATGTGGGTTTTGGGTAATAGGACCCTATATAAGACAAAGTCCCAAATATTGGAACTGTCCCTATAAAATCATCACATCTGCTCACCCTACTCTTCTCCCCCACTTACTCTGAAGGCCCCAAGAACATTCGGAAGAAAAATAATTTGAACTGGGGACTTTGGTCCCAGACTGAGCAGGGAATTCAGCCTGTGTATAAAGAACGGTGAACTGCTCACAATGCCTAGTAGGGTGAGAAAAACTGATTGATTCAACTCTTGCTTAATCTGATAAAGTTTAGGATTTTGAATGTGTGTTTACTTTTCATTTCTTGTGTAATCATCTCTGATCTTTATGTCTCCCACTTTTAATCATGTAAAATCCATCTTTCGGTAATTAGTAAACATATTTTATTATTTTATTTTAACCCATGACAGGTTTTAGAGTGGTAGCCATGTTAGTCTGTATCCACAGAAAGAACGAGGAGTACTTGTGGCATTTTAGAGACTAACATGTTTATTTAGGTGTAAGCTTTCATGGGCTAAAACCCACTTCATCAGATGCATAGAGTGGAACATACAGTAGGAAAATATATATGGATATCTATATATTCAGAGAACATGAATTGCCATACTAACTTTAAGAGACTGATCAATGAAGGTGAGCTACTATCAGCAGGAGAAAAAAAACCTTTTGCAGTGATAATCAGGATGGCCCACTTCAAACAGTTGACAAGGTGGTGTGAGTAACAGTAAGGGGAAAACTTAGCATGGAGCAATAGATTTCAGTTTCTGTAATGACCCAGCCACTTCCAGTCTTTATTCAAGCCTAATTTGATGGATCCAGTTTGCAAATTAATTCCAGTTCAGCAGTTTCTCATTGGAGGAAGTGGCAAACTAATTAATCAGCTTGCATTGTTCAAGAGGGTCTTGAGTAGTGTAAGATGGTGCATTTCTGGGGTGAAAGGCTGGAGGGATTACTAGTGTCATATGCTAATGGTAGTGTGAGCAAGAAGCCTGAAGGGACTGCTTTTCACTAGCAGAGCGGTATGAGAGGTACCCTGATCCAGAGAGAAAAAGAGAGCACAGCATCCCACAGTCCAGGTTGTACCCAGGAGGTGTTAGACCTACTTATGCCTCTGTCCCTTTGAAAGTATTTGCTAACATCTATTCTACTGGGAGAAAGGCAGGAGGAATAGAAAGGGGACAGAAAATGTGCATAGGGACACAATTTTTTTTCTTGTACCTTGTCACTCTGCTCCCCACCCCACACACTTTTCCCACATGTGAAAAACTAGGTGGGGGGAGGTATAAAGGGGAGAGAAACGGAAGGAGGGGGCACACACCCAAACATTAAAGCACAGGGATTTAAATGTGACTACTCTGGGGGAGGCACTTTACACACCAGCCCCCCCCACCAGCCAAAGCCCCCAGATTCTGCTGCCTTCCCCACCCACTTCACTCCCGCTGCCTCCCCGGGCTCCTCACCCAGCCAGCCAGCACCCAGCTGTTACCCTCCCCCCCACATTGTTCTGGGCTCCAAACACTTACTGGAGGCTGTGTGTGAGGAAGGGACAGGGCTCAACAGACTTCCTGGGCCCCTTCTTGCAGAACTCTGCTGTCAGCCTAGCTTCCCTGCTCTGGGCGCAACCTAATGGGGCTCGGTGGGAGCACAAGCTGCAGTACCTTTCCCAGGCATGTCTCTTCAGCCAGGCTCAGCCCGACTCCCACCCTGGCAGAAAGGGGGAAGAAGGTGTTCAGGGGAAGAAATCCCGGGGTGGGGGCCAGGGCAGAATGTGGATGGAGATGGAGATGATTTTGGGGGGAACTACACCCCTCCTTACCTTTAAGCATGCCCCTGAAAGCAAAAGTCACAATATGAAGCAAAACATTTGTTTTACTTTTAATTCTCCAAGGAAAAGGTTATCAAAAGTGGCATTTTCCCATGAGGATTTTGGTTTGATGAAACCCCACCTTTTCGAGAAAACTTCAACCAGCTCTACTCAACAGTAAGTCCAGTTAAGTGAATGGAGCCTCACCAGTGTTAAAGCCAATTTGAGCAAGATCAGAAACAGGCCCTATCCTTGTCTTAGATACTTTTCTTACTACAATTTCTTCTTCAGAATCCTTGACCTGTAACATTATGTTCATTTTGCACAGTCATGAAAACACAAATTTAATCCATATCACCATTTGCGTCACTATTCTGGCTGACCTAGAGCCCATAGAGTTACAACTGTGTACATCAGTTCCAATTTCCTAACCCTGGAAATCTTTCAAGTTCAGGCTCAGAAACTATGCAGTGTTTTTTTGTTTTTCTGAAGCTGAAAGCACATTATCTGAGTATTAATGATTCCAGATGAAAATGGGAAATGCAGAGATTCACTAACACAATAAATAAAATAAAAGTTAACTTTGTCTCAGCAAGAGTTTGGTTTACATCAAGCTTTGAATGTTTGTTGCATCAGTTCTTGTTTTATAACAAATCAGTTAGTCCAACTTTTTATATCTCCCCTCTGGCCAGCAGTAGCAGAACTGAGGGCCTGGAAGTATCGCTGTGAAACTGACTTGAGTCTGGGTATATTCTTAGTGTAACTTGTTTTGTTTACACTCTAAAACACCAGTCCAGAACACAGGTGGTCACAATGACCATACACACGAATGCTTCTTTCAGAACTCTCAGTTCAAACACCTATCCCAGTGCTGTCTTCTCATGAAGCTATGCAGCCCCAAGAATTGACTCTAGCTGGAGATTAAGCCAGACAAACTCTTGCTGCTTGCCACAGTTCCTCCAAAAGAATTGACATCACAGAAAGCTTAATGACACAGAAATTCCATAAAGACTGTACACTGCTTGCCTGCAAAGAAAAATAACTTGTAAGAGTATGGAACGGCGCCATCTGGTGACTCCCACTATATCAGTAAGATGGCAAAGCAATACTATAATTTGGAGTTCTTTTAAATGTGTTATTTACTAAGGTTAGTAAAACACTTATTTTATCCATTTTGTGCTGTAACTAGTCCCTCTCTTTCTCTCTTGGCAGTGGCTGCTGTGATTCTAGCTGTCCTCCATCTTTATTCATGGCACACAAGAGTCCACAGCTAGGAAGGGCAGGTGCAATGGTGCTGTGAGACTTTGATAATCCTGTCATCATGTGTGCTCATTTGAAACTACTGCATGGAGCAGAATAATGTTCAGTGTTGTCAGAAGGGCGCAAAGAGAACTTTGTGTTGCTCACTCTCAATGATTTCCAGATGTGATTTGCTGTACAAGCTACTATGTAGCTTCTTTGTGACTCCCTTATTGTTTTCCTGTGGATTCTCCACTTATACATCTGGGATAATATGGCCACCCAAAAGAAACAATATTATTCTTATAGTCTCGCTACATTAATTGACACACCCCTTCCCTGCCCTCTCCCAACCTTGCACTCCCATCCAACCTTCGCTAACTCTTTTTCCTGCACCTTCATGAACCCCCAGTACACCTGTCACAGTTTCAGGGTAACTGCACCTACCTCCCCAGTGCCCAGTCAGGTCTCAGATCTCCAGCCATCACCTGCCTCTTGTCAGGGACCCTTGTCACACTCTCTTCTGACCAGTGGATTTCAAGTCTGTACAGCAACTATGATGTCTCCAGGAACCAGTCTGTCTACAGTCCAGTACTGTACTGTACTTTGCAGTCTCACTGTACTGTAGTCTACCTGTACTTTGCAGTCTCACTAAAGGTCATAAACAGCTGATTGCCAGCAGTTACAAGATGCACACAGCTCTTTCTAAGCAAGGACAGTTATTGTTGAGGTAAAAGGTTTCTAGAGAAAACAGAAGGCAATAAAAGTTCCTATACACATGCTAAACATTTACCAAAGGTCACACATCAGGGACCTAGTAGACCAAAGACTTTCCAACCTTCTGCAAGGATTGTGGGGGTCCCCCTGGAACAGAATGTCCTGTCTTTTGCTCAGAAAGAAGGCCTGGCTCAGTCCAAGATCATCCTTTGATACCAAAAGCCCTTTCTTTGTTGCCTTGTCCCTGGAAAACCCAGCCTGAACTAGTTCATAGAAGGGGGTGGAACTTTGCTGTAATTATTTACCCTCAGTGACTCACCTTAATCGCCTCCTTCTCTTTTTTTTAGCTCCTGGAGTGGCGGTGGTAACTCTCCCCCATAGAGTAGAACATGATCATACATAACCCATTAAAAATATAATCTAGAGTTCCCCAAAGATACTGCCTACTGCCTAGGGTTGCAATGTCTCTCACCACACCTGTATCAAATGTCACACTCAGCCCATGTGAAAGACATCCTAGTTTAGTTTTAAAAATCTGAGCATTTTCCCCATTTCCTCAGCCTCCCTCTTTCCCAGCCCGCCAATATCCAGGAAGATTTTGTTTTTTTCTTACCAATCGTAGTTACCAAGACTGATGTACATCCGATGAAGTGGGTATTAGCCCACGAAAGCTTATGCTCTAAAACTTTAGTTAGTCTTTAAGGTGCCACAGGACTCTTTGTCACTAAGACTGATGTGGCTTCTTCAGCCCAAATGGTTTGGTTCCTTAAGAGAAGAAGGTGAGGAATTTTCATTTACTATAGCCAGAACACTGTCTGGTCTGCCTATGCAAACACCAGCCCCTAGTTTAAACAAGGAAGCCAAAGCAGAAGCCAGGGAGACATCCAATTTAGTCTTTGAAGTTGCAGTTGAAGTGGTAATAGAAAATCCAAGTGTCTGGGGAAAACTAATCAGCCAGCATTTTAACATACAGCTGTTTCTTATATTCTCCTTTATACCAAACCATACAAATCCCTAGTCAGACTGAATGTTAACTTAGACCATTATATGCCACTAACCTGTATTACTGAATACATAACCAACGTTACTGCTCACTGAGGAGTTCACAGAGAGCTTCTAGAGGACTCTCCTGTGTGATCACTGAGAATATACCATCACTTTTCAGTTTTCCAAAGTGATGAGTGACCTTGGGGTGCCTGAGCCCAGGGCAAGACACTTCAAAAAGGGGCTTGGTATTCAGAAAGTGTTGAGCACCCACCTTCTGATAATCAGCCCCTTTAAGGTGTCTCAGTATGGGGAGCCAACAATGAAAGCAAGAGAATCACTAGTCACTTTGGAAAATGCAAGCTGCACACGAGACAGATCCTGTGGAAAATGTAGCTGCACACATGAAACAGATCCCTTTCAGGTACTGCTGTAGACCTGTGTTAGGCCTACTGAACAGGCCTGTTTTGTCATTCCAGGCACAGAGAAGTGGAAATACAGGAACTTTCTTTTATTAGGGTGAGGTTCTCTCCTGCTTTTGGCCTGCGTTCCCAGTTTAGGTTATCGAGTAGTAAGAAGTAGGTTTTCCAGGGTAGGGAAGAAGAGAAATGCTGCCCACACCAACAGTGTTTCTATAACCTGCCTGTGAACTTTGAAATTAAGTGACATTGTTCGTAAGCCTTAGTTATCTGGCATCGAGCAACCCAGTGTCTAATAAACTAGTGCAAAAACTCCATTGCAGATTAGAAAAGGCAGTCAGTTCCCTCTACTCTTTACAACCCTTAGACAGACTAATCCAAGAAATATATACACATTGTAAAAACTCTTATTACAAAAAAAAAATGTTGAAGGCACTGCTGTAAAATAGTCAGATTTAAGGCTCTTTCCCATCAAGTTGTTTTTAAGGGATAAAACAAACTGTATCTTATTTATATAAAGCAAACTGCCAAATGGGGGTGTTTTAATAAAGCTAAGTGAGATTCACAGTAGAGCAATTGGTTTTAAGATGTTCATTTTGTGTTTGTCTCTAACTTACAAATCACAGCAGGTCCATTTGAAAAGGCAGATTGTCTTCCTGACAGAAATAAGGGGCAGAAGAAATGGATGAAGATACCTTCGTATTTTCAGGGGGGAGGGGGGAATCTAAACAGTGCAGAAAAATATTGTGACCTCCTTAGCTTGAGGGAGGAAACATGGTCCTGTGCAGAGGCAATGTGTGTGAGGGTCAAGTGCTCCCCCTAGATTGATCTGCTGGAGGCGGAAAGGGAAAGGGGCTCTGTCCTTCTCTCCCTGTGCCTCCGCCCAGCACACTTGACTGCTGTCCCCTTCTCCCTGGGATGGCTGGGAGGCAGTGATGGCCCGCTACCCGCCCAGCTGCCAGCAAGAGCAGCCAAACGTGGGGAGGGGAGGTGCAGAGAGAGAAGGAAAGAGAGCTCCCCCCAACACCCCTCACAGGTAATGTGCGTTGGGGAGAACACTGTGGCCTAAAGCTGAGTGCAGAGCAGATGGGTCACTAGGCAGGGGAGACACATGGGAAGCTCATGTCTTCTCCACTTTACATTGTGTCCCATCAGTATAGAGAGGCACCAGTTGTCTGTGGTCCTGTGGTTAGAGCAATAGGTAGCTTGGGACCCAGAAAACCCAAGTTCAGCTCCCTCTGTGAGCCTCGGCAAGTCACTTCAGCTGTATGAACAATCAGTTCAGCTGTATGAACAATCAGTTGCTCACTTTGGAGGCTGAACCCATGAAAATAAATATTTTTATTTCATTTCCAGGGGGTCTTTCCTTTTTTGGAACTACCATGTGAAGCAACAAGTCATTTTGAGTCAAAAAAATTAAAACATTGAATTAATGGTAAAAGAAAATGTTTTGATTTGCCATTTTTTTCCAGCCAAAACAATTCAACAAATTAGACCTGGAATCCTTGAATGTCTTGGTTGATCCTGATGTGCATTTTTCAGCAAAATAAGTTTCATCAGAAAAATTTTGCCCAACTGGAATCACCTAGTGTGTCTGCTCCTCAGTTCCCCATCTGTAGAATGGGGATCTTAGCCCTTCCTTACCTGACAATGGTGTTGCAAGGACAAATACCAGCGTGAGTTGCTCGGAGGGTCATGTAAGTGCTGTAGAGAGGGAGGATCCACACTTCTGGAGATGTGAGGAAAACAACACACTTCAGGGGGGATTGACAGGCAAGTATTGTTTCCCCTCCTCTGTCACCTCAGTCCATTCTATTTGCTTAGCCCCTCATGAAAGAAGAGGGGCAACTTCAGCAAGTGATCGCTCTCCCCACACTGTAAAGCCTCCTGTACCTGTGGCTGTTGAAGACCACAGCTCCTATTCTCTCCCTAGGGCTACCGCCTGCAGTTAACAGAAGAAAAGCCCAAGAATGATACACTTCTGCCGTGGGAGGATCATGGATTGAGCAGGTGAGGAGGAAGCAAGATATTCGCCAGCCAGCTCTTCAACCTGGTGGGGGATGAATGCATTCTCCTTTCCCTCATGGAGCCATCAAAATGGCTGCTAGTCAGAGAGGCAGGCTTTCAAGCAACCCCCTGTCCCCAGATGCTCAGGCAGCCGATTGACACAGGTAGTGCTGCTGCTGAGGAAGATTCCCCTACTTGGGCAGTCATGAAGTTTCAAGGGAACTTTTTAGAGTGCTTGGTGCATCCAATAGGAGTGGAGGATGCATAGCACCATGCTGAACTACACCCAAAAGAGGTGAGAGCCTCACACAACATGGCATACACTTCAAAGCCCTATAACTTGTAACAACGATTTGATACCGTCTCGCTGATTTTTGCATTCATCTGTGCAATAAACATTAACCCTACAGCATAAAGGAAGGTAAAAAGTGGGCTAGTGGATTCTGTACCTACTCACTGTTGCCTGATCTCCCCATTTATCATGAGTCTAATAATATGTTATTTTCCTCAGAGCGCTTGACTCCAAATTTGGATTACATGAGAAACTCAGCTTCCATTTTAAAAAAAAGTTACTATGCCTTAAGCTAAAAAGCCAGAAAACATGAACTCTAAAAGCTTAAAAGCCAGAGTTAAAAAACCCCACAAACTCTTCTTGTTTTAAGATCATGATTTTTAAGCCAATCTGGTGAGTCTGAAGCCTGAGTTGTGATTTATTTTTAAAAACCTTTGGAAGTGGCATTAATGTACTTTGTAGGTAGAATTCCTCTCCTAGTGTCACTCACTGACCCTAAAACAACCTTTATTGGACAGAATTTGTCTATAAAATACAAGCTTAAAAATTAGCAATGCATGATGCCAATGTTAGTACAAAAACCAGACTGCTGCAAATTCAAACATTCTAATTACTAACAAATGGAGATGCTGACAGGTTTGGACTAGTCTGCAGGAAATTGACATAAAAGACCATTTTTTTTGCATACAGGTGGCCTTGGCCCCTTATCTGTATTTACTTTGCATGAGTCTTTCTGAATAGGTTCTTAGGTTCACATCCAAAAAAACATGCTCCGCTGTCTAATTTTAGCTGCTACTTCAACTGCATATCACCAGAGTAAGATCTAACTCAACAAATTCAATATGGAAAAAAAAACCCCACTTTAATCTAAAAAACATGTCAATTCTGAGTCAGGGTTAATCATCCAGGCTGACACCAGACTTAACGGTGTTTTGTTTGTATGTTGGGAAGAGTTTACAGCAGTATGACTTTAGACCAGATAGTCAACCCTTTATTATAAACTTCCTTGCCTTTATGGTTTTTTTTAGCTGAATACAAAACGCACACATACACAAACACACATAAATAACATTATCCCATTAGTGTTATCTGCATCCGAGATTTGGCAATGCAGTTTGCATCTGTTACATTTTAAATGAAAGAAAGATTATCTAGTGAGAGCAAAACATGTCAGAAACCTAGGCTAAAAACCAGTCATGGAATCAGAGATCCCACCTCTAGTACACTATTTCTAGATGGAGCATTAATTTTCTGTATCTTTACATAGTATAAGACTGAATTGTTTGCTAAACCTTCCTGTCTCCTTCCTGGCAATAATTATTATTAATTATTATTAATTAATTCATTTTGATACCACTGCAAAACTAAACAGTTTTCTTGCACAACAGAACTGTTAATTCAATTGTATTTAGCCTGATAAAATTTCGCAGAGTAAAAGACGTATTATGACTGAATGAAACCTGGGTTCACACACCACACACAGTTGTAATAATCTTTGTATAAATTATGACTTGTGAGTGTCATTTGAAAACTCATAACTCACTGGTCAATAATATCCTGGTAAAATGTATGTAGTAACATTGTATGTAAAGTTATGAAATTCCCCCTGTATAATGTTAAAGGCACATGACCCCAGTTATTAAACTAAGGTCTTAAACTAAGAGATGTGTGATTACCTCAATTTGCATAGAAACTGTAAACAGATTCCTCATACACACACAAAGAAAAGCAATCAGACAAAGAAAATCTGCTTCTCAGCATACACAGGTAAAAAAAAAAAAAAGCCCACCATGAAGCATCTTTCCCCACCAGATGCGTTGTCTCCTTGCTCTCAACTGAAAAGAACTTTATGAGGGGGGATGAACTATAAAGGTGAGGGGCAAATACCACAAATGACCTATCTTCCTGTCCATCTCCCTTTTTGCACTTAAGACGACAAAAGAAACAGCCTTTGGAGGAGGGGTCCTGTCTTGAAGATTTTGGCCAATAATGATTATAGAATCATAGAATATCAGGGTTGGAAGGGACTTCAGGAGGTCATCTGGCTCAGAGCAGGACCAATTCCCAACTAAACCATCCCATCCAGGGCTTTGTTAAGTCTGACCTTAAAAACTGCTAAGGAAGGAGATTCCACCACCTCCCTTAGTAACCCATTCCAGTGCTTCACCACCCTCCTAGTGAAAATGTTTTTTCTAATATCCAACCTAAACCTTCCCCACTGCAACTTGAGACCATTACTCCTTGTTCTGTCATCTGGTACCACTGAGAACAGTCTAGATCCATCCTGTTTGGAACGCCCTTTCAGGTAGTTGAAAGCAGCTTTCAAATCCCCCATCAATCTGCTCTTCTGCAGACTAAATAATCCCAGTCCCCTCTTCTTCTCCTCATAAATCATGTGATCCAGCCCCCTAATCATTTTTGTTGCTCTCTGCTGGACTCATTCCAATTTTTCCACATCCTTCTTGTATTATGAGGCCCAAAACTGGACACAGTACTCCAGATGAGGCCTCAACAATGCTGAATTGAGGGGAATGATCACGTCTCTTGATCTGATGGCAATGCTCCTACTTATACAGCCCCAAATGCCATCTTGTCAACAAGGGCACACTGTTGACTCATACCCAGCTTCTCATCCACTGTAACCCCTAGGTTCTTTTCTGTAGAACTGTTGCCCAGCCATTCGGTCTGTAGTCTGTAGCAGTGCATGGGATTCTTCCGTTCTAGGTGCAGGACTCTGCACTTGTCCTTGTGGAACCTCATAAGATTTCTTTTGGCCAATCCTCTAATTTGTCTAAGAAACTAATGTACTTAAAATATTTTGCTATTACCTTTTGAGTTTTTGGCTAGGTCCCTCTGTATCCTACTCCTGCTCACCAGAGTATCTACTACTCCTTCCAGTGTAGTGCCATTTGCAAACTTGTTGAGAGTACAATTCACGCCATCCTCCAGAACATTTATGAAGATATTGAACAAAACCAGCCCCAGGACTGACTCTTGGCACACTCCGCTTGATACCTGCTGCCAACTAGACATGGAGCCATTGATCACTATCTATTGAGCCCGATGATTCAGCAGTTTTCTATCCACCTTATAGTCCATTCACCCAGCCCAATCTTCTTGAACTTGCTGGCAAGAATACTTTGGGAGACCATATCAAAAGCTTTGCTAAAGTCAATAAATAACGTGTCCACTGCTTTCCCCTCATCCACAGAGCCAGTTATCTTGTCATAGAAGGCAATTAGGTTATTCAGGCATGACTTGCCCTTGGTGAATTGATGCTGACTGTTCCTAATCACTTTCCTCTCCTCTAAGTGCTTCAAAATTAATTCCTTGAGGACCTGCTCCATGATTTTTTCCGGGACTTGAGGTGAGGATGACCGGCCTGTAGTTCCCCGGATCCTTCTTCCTCCCTTTTTAAAAGATGGGCACTACATTGGCCTTTCTCCAGTCATCCAGGACCTCCTCCAGTTGGCATGAATTTTCCAAGATAACGGGCAACTCCTTTAGCATCCTCAGATGCAGTGCATCCAGTCCCATAGACTTGTGCTCATCCAGCTTTTCTAAATAGTCCTGAACCACTTCTTTCTCAACAAAGGGCTGGTCACCTCCTCCTCATATTGTGCTGCTCAGCGTATTAGTCTGGGAACTGACCTTGTTTGAGAAAGCAGAGGCAAAAAAGCATTGAGTACATTACCTTTTTCCACATCCTCTGTCACTAGGTTGCCTCCTACATTCAGTAAGGGGCCCACACTTTCCTTGATATTCTTTGTGTTGTTAACTTATCTGTAGAAACCCTTCTTGTTACTCTTAACATCCTTTGCTAGCTGCAACTCCAAGTGTAATTTAGCCTTCCCGATTTCACTCCTGCATGATGTTGGAAGGCTGTGGAGGATTATACCTTAAATCAACTATAGTTTGTTAAGTTAGGCACTAGGAAGCATTTTATCTTTTTTTTTATTGTAACCATTTCTGACTTTTATGCCTCATTGCTTGTACTCACAAGATTTTTCTTCTTCTTTGTTAATTAATTTGTTTTATTGTTTAATCCAATCCAGTGTATTTAAGTTAAATTGTCCAGGTAACTCCATTTCAGGTGTATTTTTCTCTTAGAGGGATAATGGACCTAATAGCTCTGGCCTGTCCAGGAGAGGGTTGGACAGTACATAATATTTAATTTTTTTTTTGGCGGGGGGGAATCCAGGATGGGGAGTGTTTTGGGTTCACCCTGCAAATAGTAACCAAGGATGGTGGAAACCAGAGTGTGGCTGGTGTGTTGCTGTCAGGCTGCTGGGGTCAAAGCTGCTGGACCAGACCAGTGGCTTTACAAAGACACTTAGGCTGTGACCTACATACGGTTTGACTGTTTGTGAGTGGCCCAGGTGGGAGCTAGAGCAGTAAAGCATTGTGAGGCACCCGAGGTTGCAGGGTAGGAGTGACACAGCCCCTCGCTGGTTTGGACTGCACCCTGCAATCACACACACAAAAACCCCTTAAATATGGGATCAAATCCTCAACTAGCATAAACTGGCAACTTTAATGGAGCTCTGCTGGGCATATGATTCAAAGATATTTGGAGTATTAAGATGAAAGATTACATTTTAAAAAAATAAATGAATAAAACCTGAATCCTCATCTCTGACAAATAATGCATTAGACTCTTGAAACTTAGCATTTTTAAATCTAGGCCCCAATCCCACCACATATACAGAAGTAACCTTATACCTGTAAAGAATCTCATTTAGCTCCATGAGTTTGCAGGCTAGGGGCCCTATTCCTCTCCCCTTCTCTGCACCCTCATTTCACAATGCCCCTTACTTATTTACATTTCTCCCAGTTTAAACATTGGAAATAGGCTAGACAATTTCACTTTCCATTTTTTTAAAAATTGTTTGCATTACAGTTCTATATCCTATTAAGACAATGAAAGACATGTCACAAAGATCTTACTCTCTGAAATCCCAATAAATCCATGCATGTGTTTAACCTTGAGTGCACATATAGTCCCTTTAACTTTAATGTGACTTTGCACATACTTAAAATTGAGCTTGTGCATTAATCTTGGAGTCTAATTTAAGGCACGATGAAACAAGCAAAGAAGGAAAGGTGTGGGGGGAGAAAAGAGGACAAGGGTAATCATTTTCAAACATTTAGTTTTAGTGTTTGGATTGAAAAATGCTTTATTATTGAGGAAATTTATTTTAACAAGGCATAATTCCACATAAGCCTCAGTCTCCTTTCATCTGCAAAGATCCATTTTATTTTGCAAGATATTTTTCTGTATAAAATTCTGAGATTAGAGAAGCCAATAAAAGTGGACTGAAAAGCTCAGCATGAACTCCATGTCAGTCCAGTTTTACAGCTGGATTGAATGAGGCACAAGGATATTTAATATGCATGTTTTCAGCACGAAAAATCTCTGTTGTATTGCGCTTTTTTTTTACCAGCCATGACAGAAGAAGAACATCCCTGCCAGTTGTTTATTCCAGCGTGTGCTGGACCGAAGAGAATCCCTCAGGACTCTCTTTAGCAGCATGCCAGTCACAGAGTTACCACTCCATAGGCTAAGTTTTCCAAAAGTGATTAATGAATTTTGTATTCAATTTGAGAAACCTCTGATTTTCAGAGAGATAGTGCTGAGCTCTCTCTCACAATTAATTCCTGCTTAAGGTATCTCAAGATGCGCACTCAAAGTCACTAGTCACTTTCCAGTCTAGGTCTCTCTCTTTGGAGCCTATCGTCCTCCCACTTTGCCATGCCAGATATTCTCACCGGGGTGGGGGTCAGGAAGCTCCTCGCATTTCCTTTGTATTCTGTTGTCAGGAGTTCATGCAGTGGCATGGTTTCCTCCTCCATGGAAGATTCAAGTGACTCAGCCACTAAAGCTAACAGATCCCTTCAGATGTGCACAGATTCCAAGGAGCCTAGCGGTCAGGGACATGTGCATGAAGTCTACAGATTACTCTTGTGAATGTGACTCCTTGAGAATTTAGTTTCTGAAAAAGCCACTCTGCTAGGCCCTTCCCTGCCGTGAATTCTACTTTCTCTGTACTTTCTCTGAATTCTATTTTCTTCTCTCATGGGAGAAAGGAAGATTTCACAGTAAAGAGGGGTACAAGGGGAAATTAATTTTGATAGTTAGGGGCATGATACCATGGGAGATTCTATTCCCCATCTGCTCTGAACTCTGGAGAGTTTTCTTTCTCCCCCCTTCAACACTCTCATTCCCTATATCTGTTAGGTTCTCATGCTCACCACTCTACAGTGTTGTATATGCACATACTGGAAGGGTCACTGAGCCTATGATTCATCTGCTGCACAGAAACATCGATTATAGACCCCTTTCCTTACTAAATCAGAAAGCATGCCAGGGCCACAGCGGATGTGAATCAGCAGCACTCTGTTGACAGTGGAACCACACCAGCTCACAGTAGCTCAGGACCCGGCCCAGAGCATTACTTTTCAGTTATTCAAGAGTCAGCATCTAGTCATCTGAACATGGGACTGGGAAACAGGAACTCCCGAGTACTAATCCTGGCTCTGATTGCCTCTGTGCATTTTTGGAGCGGAGCGGGGGGTGGGGGGGTGGGGGGCGGCACTGAGATAAGCAATAAGTGTCAAACACTATTACTCAGACTTGTAGTAGAATCAGAGCATTGTTTATAATCCCCATGGTTTCCAGTTATCAAACACACAAGGCATTAGTTTATACAAAATAACGGCTATTTCTTAACCTCACTATAGCTTCTAAAAACTGAGGAATGCAATTATGTATAAGGACACCACACGCACTATATATTCATTTCTGTACACCTTTCTAGTGTGCTTTTCACCGGAATTAAGGTTTCATGGGTGTGTATATCCCTTCTTTCACAGGGCTTAAGTAAGCGCATTTATGGGTGAAATTCATACTAAATATGGGAATGGGAAAAAGCACTTCATGCAATCCTCATAAATCCTGCCAAGACACAAGTTCTGCTTTAGCTGAGACATTCCAGGTTACAACAAACTCCAACCCCAGGTGTTAATTGGATATTATTACTTACTGTACCGTTACTTGCTGTATCTCAAGGGGCTCTTATAAGAACAGGCAAGTATGAGATTGGCTAGTGCATTAATCATTTCTTAGGAGACGAAGTCCTGGTTTGAGTCACGTGAGATTTTAGTGGCCCCTCTTAGACCTGGATTGTCAATAACACAAGACCATGACCCAGCACTAGCTCGCTTCTGAAGAAAAGGTCAAGGGCTGGAATGACAGGGAACATGGCAGTTCAGAACTGAAATGTGATGGAAGGGCTGAGAATCCAACAGTGTGCCTTCCCACAAGATGCCCTGCTTAGGCAAATGGATCTCCATGGGATAGGAGACAAGCTGGAAGAGCACCCGGAGCTATTTACACAATTGGAACTGTTTCATCTTCGCTCAAGTGAAGCAAATAGCTATAAAAGCATTCTCCATTCCAACCATCCAAGAACAACATGACACAATGGACATCCTGAAGAGTAAGTTTCCATGGGCATGCAGGCATCTGAGAGAGAGAATACACACACTAAACTAAACCAACTCCAAAGTCATTTCAGTTCTTATTAATGCAAATTTGCTGTCACTCAGTATTAAAAGTATCCTCGAAACTTAGGGGAAAATGCCTGGATGCTGGGTAAGGTCCTCCTCAGAGATGAGACTGGAAAGAAGCAAATACAGCATTGACAGCAACTAGGGGTGGGATCTTTTATTTTTTCACATCGGGCTCCACAGAAACTGGTTCCACTTGACTAATTCTCCAAGCCTGTGTATCTAAGCCCTCTAAATACACAATCTCCCAAACTTGTGTTTTTCAGGGAAGGTTCCTGGCAAAGATCATTAATTGTTTTAGGTGATTCTAATCAGAGTTCCCGGCAGCTTCTGTGAAACAAGATTATTAATTACTTTGATTGCTGAGGTAGCTCAGTTTAAACACAGTTTCTTCCTCAATCACACTATATAAACCCACTGATTTTAATGGAACTGCCTCAGAGACTCAGAGCAGAATGTTGTCCAAGGTAATGACAATAAGTTCTTGCTACTGTCCAGGGTTAAAGCAGGTTTGACTGAAAGAAGTCCTCTTTGCTGAGGCTTCTGCACCTTTGTGTCACTTAAAAAGTTAAACAATGGTTGGGTTTTTCCCCGTTGTATATGGCATGAGCAGAAATTCCCCTGGCAACTCAGCCATTCAGTGCCAAATACAATAAAACCTCAGCACGACAGCAGAAATTATTCACAGTCATAATTTAGCTCCATATCCCCACAAGCACTTTGCTAGCTCTGCTCTGCCTAGGGCCTTCTTTCTTCATAAAGAAGGAATTGGAAAAAGTGTTACAAAAACTTTCTTCATGTTCTTTGCACCTAAGGGCTTTTCAAAAAGATATCACTTGTCTCTTTGTCATTGTATGTCGTTGGAGACTGGGAGGTTTTTACCTTAGAGAATGATCGAACCTGCAACACAGTAGCCTGAAGAACGCACTCTGCACTTTGCAATCCCTGGGCCATATGTATGGGCTCCACTAGGGAAGATTATTCTTTTTGGTGACTTGAACTCCAGTTATACTGCTTAGGGATGTGGTGCCATTATCTCTTCCAAGTTAGCATTGCTAGTACTTTGGCTTTGAGCCCCTAGCTGTTGCCAAGATGTAGCTCTGATAGAGTAGGTGCTAATCTCCCCTTTGAGTTCTGGATGTCTATCCAAGAATGGTGCTAGGGAGCACTGTACTGGTGGAGATGGTTTCTTTTAGAGGAGATATAGAAGAGGAGAGTCATGACTCTGATACTAGGAGACTACAAGTCATGTAAGAATAGGGGAATAAACCATAATGCCCTGCCTAAGTCAATGGGGCCCTTTTTATCCATCTGTGATTGGCCCTCTCCAGGGTATGACCCATTTCTTGCTTTCCTGGCAAACCCTATTATTTACACTGGTAGCAACTAGTGGGCTTCACCCTGGGATCAAGACTCTATCATGCTAGTGTAATGGTGACAAACCCCAGATCGAACTGGGGACTACTGGAGCTTAGTGCATGAGCCTCTACTGCATGAGCTAAAAGTCAACCAGCTGTAGCTAAGGCTGTAAGGCAGACTCAATCTCTCTCTCTTTATGTGGTTTCAGTGCCACTAGATGGGACCGAACACCACACCCAGAAGGTGTGTGGGTTACACTAGGACTGTATGCAATATCAAAAAGTGATATCCAGCCGAGTGAGCTTGCAGTTTAGGTATATTACAAAACACAACAGATGGATACAAAGAAACCTTGGCTCAGGGTAGGGGACAAAAGGCAAAAGTGAAACAATTACAGTTCAGGTCATGAACAGGGGGTCACCATTATCAAGCATTGTGGTGAAGGCGATTCAAGGGGAGATTTTAAGGACAGTGTTACCATAGAGACTGTACTGATTTGTATAGGTCTCCCGGTCATGAATTGTGACCCAGGAGAAAAAAAAAACACATAAGAGATTTTAGGAGCAGAGAAAGTAGTCCTAGGTAGGGGGGTAACTCAGAGGTGACAGAGGTATGCTGGGCACCACATTATTTATCTGATAAGGGGACGCAGTTTCCTTGTCTATTACAGATGGAAAAAATGTGCTTCAAAGCACATTTAGATGACTCCAGGGCTGCACTCTGCAAGTATGATATACAAAATGTTTATAGTTTGTGATGCTTCCATGTACTTCTATAACTCAAATCCCTTTCTCATTTTAACATAACACTGGCAATTTCCCCCTCTCCAAACAACAGAATATTTTTATTAGAAAGTTGGCCAATATTTCACTAGTAATAAGGAGTGACATTATACTAGCTAGAGTCATAGGATTTCTGTAATGAACACAGCCAAAAAATCTATGAAAGATCTGTTTAGACATGGTCTTTCCATTAGAAAGTGGTACACTTTATCCACACCAAAGACGACAAATACAGATTAGAGCTAGGTTTAAGAATAGCAGCCATGTTAGTCTGTATCTGTAAATAAATAAATCCGTAGAAACTATGCATCTGATGAAGTGGGCTACAGCCCATGAAAGCTTATGCTGAAATAAAGTGGTTATTCTCTAAGGTTCTACAAGTATTCTTTATTTTAGATTAGAGCTAGATCATCATGATGATCAGAAGGTGCTAAAATGACAATGACTTATGTGATGTTAATACATTGTTTGTTTGGGGTGGGATTTTTTTGCAGCAGTATTTCCCATAATCAGGCCTCTGAACTGTAAAGTGGCTGCAATGGCAGAACTAACAGATTTTGAGACAATAAGGAATCTTGACATAAGGCAGATTTTTATCACCCTTCACAGGCTGTTGGCTGAAGAAAACCTAGTGAGCTTTGTGGACTATAAGAACCTGGATAAGATATTTGGACAAAGGCATCCAGTTAAACCCCTGACTCTGCCTGAAGTAATCCAATACCTAATCCCAATGGTGTGGGGATTACTTTCTTTAGGAATATACTGGGAAGACTGTGGTTGATGCTAATCCACTCATAGTAAGTCACAATGGTCTAAACCCACCCTAGGGGATGGCTAAAAGCATTGCAGATTCTCCATGCCCACATACACAATCAAAGTCTAAGGATTTGGGTTACATGATGAAAATAATTGCTTTTCTCCCAGAACAAAGTGACAATTAATTTTGGGGAAAAGAATTCAACACTACATATTTTAAATCATTTGAAAAACAAGAGATATATATTGAGTAAAGGAGCTGCTTGTTATAACAGCAACCCTTGTACATTCTTAAAACCCACTGTGTAAATAGCACTTCAGGGCATATAGTATGCCTTTGTAGCATCTGAAAATTATGTTTACACTTTTAAATCTAAAGAATCAGCACTTACCATACACTTTACATGTACATTAGCAATGGAGAATAAAACTGCATTTTTGTCTTGCACCACAAACGTTACTGGAAGGCACTAAAAAAGACCATTACAGCATTCTTTTCCTTCTTGGGAAGATTGTATAGGAGAGCTGTGATTGTCTATAGTATTATGCTCACTACCTTTACAAGATTATGATACATTTTGTACAAGTATGCTTTCGAGGTATCATTTGAAAAGTCATAATCTGCTGAATATTATTGTCCTGGTAAAATGTGTGTATCAACAATGTATGTGAAGTTATAAGATTCTACTATGTATCATTCTCATAACATACTCCAAGGTGAAGACAAGCAGGCTAAACCGGTTTATCAGAGACAAAAAGCCAGGTATTTTAGAGCTATCACTGGCTTAAATAGCCATCCCCAGCAATGGGAAGGTGCAAACAAGAAATTTATATTTCATCACAGGATTGATTCAAACCTCATGTCCACAATACACTGCGTGTCACCCTGACTCAACAGGGATGTTTCTGCACAAGAAACTGAATTATAGAAGGGGAGGAAAAACTCAATTTCACCTCTCCTCCTCCCATCTCTCTGCTCATGATATTAATAACTCTCGAAGAATTGAACTAAGAGGGAGTGGTCTGAAAAGAGACCCAGCCTATGAAATTTACAACAGCATATGGTGAGACAAAACCTTTGCTTTTAAGTTCACCTCACTTGTTAAGTTAGGTATTAGCAAATGCATTAGTCTTTTATTTTCTTTTGTAATCGATCCTGACTTTAATGCACCATCACTTGTAATCACTTAAAATCTATCTTTCTTAGTTAATAAACACTTATTGTTTTATATTGACCAGTGTGTTTGGAATAGAGTGTGTGGGAAACTCTATTTGAGATAACAAGGCTGATACATATATCATTTCTCTTCGACAAATTGATGAACTTACTATGAATTTTCATTCTTTAGTAGTGTGCTGGACAGTACAAGACACACATTTCTGGGAGAAAGTCTGGGACTCGGAATTTTCAGGCATTGCCCTGTATGAAATTCATAAGTGACAGGTCAGAGTGCTCAGGTATTTATCTGAGAGTGAATTTGCATGCTGAAGGCTCCATGAGCAGGTCAGGAGTGGTGGTTCTGACAGTATAGCAGTGCAAATGGCACCTGAGGCTAGAGAGTTAACAGGACACTGCTCTTCAACAGTTCAGATTGTAGAATTGGGCTCGAAGGTCACACCAGTTGGGCTTCCATGACATTCCCTGGGGTACAAAGTCTCGTCTGTGGCAGTTGAGGACACAGCATCTTGGTGGTTAATGCCCTTAGCATGCAATAGTAGCAAAGCTGAGGTAAATGTTCATTTGGGAGGAACCAGCAGGGGGCCCAGGGCTTGTCACACTTATCTTTTAAAGAGTTAATAGTTGATATTTCCAGATGTAGACACTGGCACTTTCAAGTAATTTTCTACTTCAAATCGTGACTTTTTTAAAATGAAACTCAGTCTGGATTTCTCAAAAGGTGTGTGAATTGCCTCATGCTTTGGGACACAAGTCATTAATTTATACCGTGTTTTGGGATTGTGTGTCCATTTTGATTTCCAAGTAAAAGCACTTAGAGCTCAGAATAAGCACTTGCAAACAATGAACAGTGAAGTTAGGGATCTAGTCCATGCTCAGATTATTATGTATTTGTCCGTTTTAGAGGTTTATATCTTCATCTGAAGCATCTTGCACTAGCCACTGTCAGGGAGGATATTGGACTAGGTGGAACATAAGCTAGGATTATACTGATCAAATCTGGACCTGTTGCTCTGACCACATCAATCCTTTCTTTGTCCCTCTGCTGGATCTCCTGTCACATCAGACATAAGCTACTTCTCTTCATTTTCAAGACTCTTGATGATCTATCCCCACTCTAGCCATCATCTCTCTTTCAGAGAGTTTGACTTCTGCTTCCAATTAGCCCATGATTCCAGACTTCATTGCTCATCTAAATGTTCAAACAAGCACTTATCCACTTTTGTCCATGCTGCCCCTTACACTTGGGAGGAGCTCTCTGTAAACATCCTTAAAGCTACCCCATTATCCGCCTTCAGATCCCTCCATTAAAAACATGATGCCCACAAAATTTTTTTTGTCAATAGCTAGGCTATTGGTACACCATGACCATTTCTGTCTTACTGACCAATATGATCTCATTGCTTCAGTCAGTCTGCCTGGAATCAGCTGTTGTTCTTAGTTTGTAAGCTCTTTGGGGCAGGGTCCACCTTTTTGTTCTGTGCTTATACAACACTTAGCCTGCCCCATGACTGGGGCTCCCATGGGCTATGGTAATATAATAATAATATAACTGGATGCTTCTAATCTTTTAAGCAAATCTGGGTTGATTTATAGTTTGGCATGAAAACCACACAGCACTGTTTTTAAGGAATTTTGTTCAGGATTTTATTCTTAGAAAGAGAGAGAGAGAGAGATTTAGGAGTACAAATCCACACAAAAATGCCTGCACCATCTCCTGCATTATAACAGAACAACATTTTTCTCTCTGAACTCAAACAAAAGTGTGGCTGTCCACACAACCTCTGTCAAAGAATACTATGTATGCTCTAAAAGAAAACAAAACAAATCAGGAAACTGTCCGCAGAGAAAAGAGAGAGGCAGATTTAAAAGGATTGTGTTTCAATAAATTGAGGCGCTCAGTGACAGATTTAAAGCAGGGTCAAAAACATTGCAAGAGGTGTCACTTGGATAAGAAGTTAATCCAAGTTTCCATCTCTTTTCCTTTAGTGCTTGTTCAAGTGGAAGTTAAAGATCGCAGAAGAGAGATATTCTGCCCTGATTCCCTCTCTCAGTATCTTCAGAGATTTTTATAGTACCAGTATACAAAGATTGGTGTGTTTCTTTTTGCGTAATACCAGTCACATTTGCCTGCAACACCATTATCACAATTTCTTCCCTAGATTTAATATTCTCTGCTGTTATGCAAACAAACTGAAGAATCCTAGTGATTTTACAGATTATTCAAATGTGTTTGCACTTACAATATGCCAAAAGAGATACTAAATCAGAACAAGATTCTTTTCCACAGGAGAGGATTTCAAGAAACTAGATAAAACCTAGTAACTGTACACCCTGACATGGACCGAACCAAAGAGTAGATTTGTATTTAGCATAGCTTCACTTTTGATGATACACTGTAGATGTGATTGTTTGTAATATTGTAATAGAATTAATATTTTTCCCTGAAAGAAAATGGCATTGTTAATGTGCTGCTGAAGGCATGAAGGGATTGTGTTTTTAGATTGGAATGAAGGGACTGTAAATTAAAAACAAATGCAAGTTCCATATCAGGCCTGATATCCGAAATGTTGACATTATGATTTAATGAGAGATCCTGCAGTTATAGATCAATAGATTACAAAGGCAGAAGGGATTATTGTCATCATCTAGTCTGACCTTCTATGTAACACAGATCAGAGAACTTCCCAAAATAATTCCCAAGTATATATTTTATAAAAACATCCAATCATGATTTCTAAATTGTCAGTGATGAAGAATCCACCATGACTGTTGTTAAATTGATCCAACATTAATTACCTTCATGGTTAAAAATGTAGGCCTTATTTTCAGTCTGAATTTGTCTAGCTTCAGCCTCCAGACATTAGATTGTGTTACATCTTTATTTGGTAGATTGAAGAGCCCATCATCAAATATTTGTTCCTCTGCAGATACTTGAAGCTGTAATAAAATCACCCCATAATATTTTTTAAAGCTAAATAGATGGATAGTCCTTGAGACTATCAGTATAAGGCATGTTTTCTAAACCTTCAATCACAGTTGTGGCTTTTCTCTGAACCCTCTCCAATTTATCAACATCCTTCTTGAATATCAGCTATCAGTCCTTACATTCAGTAGTGCTTTCTCACAGAAATAGTTTCTTATAAGTCAGTGAGACGAGTTGCATAAAAATATCTATTTGTAGGTTTGGATAAAGAGAGAAAAAGAGAGAAAGTAGCATGAGGAGAACTGGGGTCGCTTTTAGTCCCCATGTTAACAGAATTTGAGTTTAATACAATGAAGCTAAACATCCTCTTTACTTCTGCACAGAGTCAAATCAGTACATGAGCTGTAATAAGAAAAAAGCTCCTAGAATGGTATCAAGAGAGCAATCACCAAGTCAAATATGGCCTAACATTTAAGGCCCTGATTCAGGTAATTCTTAAGCATGTATTTCAGGGCTAGTCTACACTGGCAGTGCTTTAACATGGCTTGCGCGGTCACGGCAGAGCACTGAGAGACAGCTCTCCCAGCGATCTAAAAAAACCCACCTCCATGAAGGACATAGTTACCAGCATTGAAACTTGCTGCACTCAGAGGGGTATTTTTTCACACCCTTGAGCAAGAAAGTTGTAGCTCTGTAAATTGCCAGTGTAGACAAGCTCCAGTCTCATCAAAGTCAGTAGAATTGCTTAAGAGTTTTCCTTCACTGGGGCCTACAAGTGCCAAATAAAACTTTTTCTTATGCCAAACAAGTGTTTCCATGATTGCTTAGAAGTTCCACTGGAAATGTTTTTTAAAAAGTTAATATTCCCCTGCAATGTTTGCAAGCCAGGCATTGAAACATTATGTTTGTGAATGAGAAACTGATTATGCACGTTGAAGAAGAAGAAGTCCAAACTGTAACAGGTGTAGAGAAAGGCTACTAGGATGATCAAGGAAGTAGAGAGCTTGGTTTACAAGAGAAAACTGAAAGAGCTTGGTTTTCTGAGCCTTCCAGAACAAAGGCAGAGAGGGGATAAGATTGCTGTCTCTAAATACATCAGGGAGGTAAACACCAGGGAGGGAGAAATGCTGTTAAAGCAGATGAACAATATCGGGACATAAACAAAAGGGTCTAAACTTGCCATGAATAAATTTAGGCTGCAAATTATGTTTCTAATCATTAGAGGAGAGAAGTTCTGGAACAGCCTTCAAACAGGAGCAGTCGGCGGGTGGGGGGAGGCAAAAAAGGTAACTAGTTTTAAGATGGAGTTTGATAAATTTATGAAAAGGCTTATATGACAGGATTGTCTGTGATACTGGGGGATTGGAGTAGATAGCCTGGGTTTCCTTCTGGTCCTATGTAAATTGAAGGTAAAATGAACCTATTGATTAGAAACCCAATGATTGTGACCAGTTTATTTTCATCATCCAAATGGAGAGCAAAAAGCAAAATACCAATACGAATTCATTTTCAAATATTAGGGTTAACAGAGCTTGAAAGAGAAAGTTGAGGGTCGGATTCTTCTCACACTTACATCAGTGTTACACCAGATAACTCTGTCCAGTTGTGTTTCTAGAGAGAGCTGATTGTATGATTCCCAGAACAATGACTGGGTGGAAAAGACTTTCTGCAGGTAGCTGAGTTTCAATGATCTGTAATACAACAAAATCCCAGAAGCATTAAAATAATCATGTGTTAGGGCACTGAGAGCCTGCTGTAGAAGTCTTCTTCATTATTTAAATCTAAATAAATAAAAAGCTCCATTACTTCAACTGAGTTATTCCTGCTTTATACCAGATGATGTGACAGCAGTTACAAAGGGAACAATAGGGCAGAGAAAAGAAGAATCAAGTGGCTACTCTCAGTTAATGCAGAGCCTGGAGAGGATTCAGTGGAAAACCCTGTTAATAATGCCACGGGTAGGAACCTAAATGAAAGGTCTTTTGTAAGATACTTCCAAACACGTTTGTTAATCTCTTTAAATAAATAGTAAGTACTGTAGATGGTATCTCTAATATCTCTTTGCTCTTTATCTCCATTTCTATTATGTGACTTGGACAAGCACTTTGGGACACGCTTTGTAAAACCACACAATACAACAGGAGTACGTAACCAATGGCATGCGTGCTGAAGACGGCATGCGAGCTAATTTTCAGTGGCACTCACACTGCCCAGGTCCTGGCCACCGGTCTGGGGGACTCTGCCTTTTAATTTAATTTTAAATGTAGCTTCTTAAACATTTTAAAAACCTTATTTAGTTTGCATACAACAATAGTTTAGTTATATACTGTAGACTTCTAGAGAGAGACCTTCTAAAAACATTGAAGTGTATTACTGGCATGCGAAACCTTAAATTAGTGTGAATAAATGAAGACTCGGCACACCACTCCTGAAAGGTTCCTGAATCCTGCAATACAAGCTCCAGATTACCCTCCTGTGTAGTCCATTGGCTTCATTGGGACTACTTAAGCGAGTAAAGGTTCTTGGGGCTGGGTCCCGAAATGGTATTTTAGCAGCATTCTCCTGGACTCTTATGGAAAGGAAGACAACAGATTCAGGACAGAATGGATGTTAACACAACTCTGAGGGTTTTCTTTGTAGGACAATGCTACATGCAAATCAAGCATAAAATTGCTTATGCATAGATTTTTGGGTGGTCCCATAAAAATTATGGCTACTGTTTTTTCTCTTTGATTTTTAGTTTCTGGTTGGGGATGGAGGGGCGGGATTTATTGCGTGTGAAGATATTACTTTTCCCACTGGGCAAAAATCTGAATGTTTGAAATGGGTTTGTCTCCAGCAATGGCAGTTGGAAGCTGGTTGAAATTATGACCTAATTCATTTATAATTTGGTAAGGCTGAGAAACAGTCTGGGTTGATACAGCAAGACAGCAGAAAATATTACTGAAAATATTTCCTGAGGCACTGTGTCTCTGAATTCACTGGAAGGATGAATTAAGTTCATCACATTATTTTAAAATTTTGCAAATCCCTTCCAGAAAGTAATTATAAGTTATGATGTGGGTCTGTAGGCTTCATCTTGGCACATGCACATTATAAACATAATGTAATGTTCTTTAATTAGACAAATATTGTAGTAGACCACTAAAATAAATAGTCACAGACAGCACAGCTGTCCTGGGTAAATCTAAGTTTCTGAGATTTGTTTGAGCTTTTGTTGTATTACTCATGTGTCCCAGTGAGGTCAATGTCTTCTCATTGTGTCAAGAGCCACATTCAAACTAACCCCCTTAGTAATTTGTGACAAATCTGATGTATTCACCAGGAGTTTAGGCTGGCAAGAATTTTAGAAGATCAGTATCTCCAAGAGTTGGAGACAGGCTAGAAAAGAAATAAAATAAAATAAATAAATATCATATATCACTCATATAGCACTTTTCATCTGTAGCTCTCAAAACACTTTCCTAAGGCAGTAAGGACTATTGTCCTCATTTTACAGATTAGGAAACTGAAGCACATAGAGGCTAAAATGGATTGCTTAAGATCATCCACTTGGCCACTGCCAGAGCTGGAGCAAGAGCCACAGTTTCTTGAGTTTCAGGCTGTTGCTTTTCATACAAATATGGGCTCTGCTCCTCCTGAGACTTGCTCATGTAGTAACAAACATGTAAGCATCCCCAGTGGGATTATTCATGTGAATGGCTTTACAGGATGAAGGCCTTTGACACAGACTGAGAGAGAAAGAGAGAGAGACAGAGAGCATGATCTCTTCTGCATACTCATCCAGGGAAGCAAGACAGCGTGAGAGTCCCTTTTGCCTCTGTGAGGGATACCTGCATTGCAGGATCTTTTTCAATGAGGGGATTGCAGCTGCCACTCCTGAACAGGTGGGTGGGGAATGTGTGTGGCCCATCACATACTGGAGGCAGCATAGAGGGGGAAATAAATTGATGCCAGCGCAAGAGCTTGTGCTAAAGTACTTTCCACTCCTGGAGTCAGGGAGAGTCAATCTGATTCCTGCCCTCCTTCTAGAACAACACAGCGATGTGCTGCTCTTTATCAGGCTTGAATGTAGGGGTCCAGTCCAGGCCAATGGAGGCAATTTTAAAAGCATCTTTTGTAAAAATCTATTTGTTTTTCTTTACTTCTCCGGGTTCTCAGATACATTGCAGTGGCACAGTTGTACTGTCTGCACCACTACAGTCAGGTTCTGGCCGGTGTTTGTACCACAAAGACCATTTTCCTAATTACTGTTTGAATGCATGCACTGGTACTTTGAAGATACTTTAAAGTGCCTAAATGAAATCACCAATATGTGCTAGCTTCTGGTACACCTCAATGCATTCTGAAGCACAAGCAGTATTTTCCCAAAAGGGAGATGCCATTAACAGAGTACTCCACTAAAATCTGTATTTAATAAACTGAGAAATGTTTCCTGCACACTTGCAAAAATATAGTGTTCATATGTAAAAGGAATCCAGACAGAAATAGAAAATGGCACACACTGTACCAAGACAGCATGGGCGCTTCCAGGTTTGACTCTTTATCAATGGACCTCTCCTCTAGTGCAATTTCTTTTTTTAATTAAAGGTTGGCAAAACTTTGTTTTTAAAAGTTAAAAAGCTAACTAGAGCATAACTGACATACATTAATTTCACCTAAAGTTCAGAACACCTGTAAGACCAAGCTTATGCTCAGTAAATCACAGATACTGGGAATGTAAGAGGTCCATTTGGCCTAGTGCCTCTTTTCCATAGAATCATAGAATATCAGGGTTGGAAGGGACCTCAGGAGGTCATCTAGTCCAACGCCCTGCTCAAAGCAGGACCAGTCCCCAACTAAAGCATCCCAGCCAGGGCTTTGTCAAACCTGACTTTAAAAACCTCTAAGGAAGGAGATTCCACCACGTCCCTAGGTAATCCATTCCAGTGCTTCACCATCCTCCTAGTGAAAATGTTTTTCCTAATATCCAACCTAAACCTCTCCCACTGCAACTTGAGACCATTTCTCCTTGTTCTGTCATCTAGTACAACTGAGAACAGTCTAGATCCATCCTCTTTGGAACCCTTTCAAGTAGTTGACAGCAACTATAAAATCCCCCCTCATTCTTCTCTTCTGCAGACTAAACAATCCCAGTTCCCTCAGCCTCCCCTCATAAGTCATGTGCTGCATCCCCCTAATCATTTTTGTTGCCCTCCACTGGACTCTTTCCAATTTTTCCAAATCCTTCTTGTATTGTGGGTCCCCAAACTGGACACAGTACTCCAGATAAGGCCTAACCAATGCTGAATAGAAGGGAATGATCATGTCCCTCGATCTGCAGGCCCTGTCCTTACTTATACAACCCAAAATGCCATTAGCCTTCTTGGCAACAAGGGTACACTGTTGACTCATATCCAGCTTCTCATCCATTATAACCCATAGGTTCTTTTCTGCAGAACTGCTCCTAGCCATTCGGTCTCTAATCTGTAGCAGTGCATGGGATGCTTCCATCCTAAGTGCAGGACTCATCGGATTTCTTTTGGTCCAATCCTCTAATTTGTCTAGGTCCCTCCAGCATATCTACCACTGCTCCCAGTTTAGTGTCATCACAAACTTGCTGCAGGTTCAGTCCACACCATCCTCCAGATCATTAATGAAGATATTGAACAAAATTGGCCCCAAGACCGGCCCTCGGGGTACTTTGCTTGATACCAGCTGCCAACTGGACATGGAGCCATTGATCACTAGCTATTGAGACTGATGATCTAGGCAGCTTTCTATCCACCTTATAGTTCATTCATCCAGCCCATACATCCTAAACTTGCTGGTCAGAATACTGTGGGAGACCGTATCAAAAGCTTTGCTAAAGTCAACGAATAACATGTCCACTGCTTTCCCCTCATTCACAGAGCGAGATATCTTGTCAAAGAGGGTAATTAGGTTAGTCAGGCATGACTTGCCCTTGGTGAATCCATGCTGACTGTTCCTGATCACTTTCATCTCTTTTAAGTGCTTCAGAATTGATTCCTGGAGGACCTGCTCTATGATTTTTCCAGGGACTGAGGTGAGGCTGACTGGCCTGTAGTTCCCCGGATCATCTTTCTTTCCTTTTTAAAGATGGGCACTACACTGGCCTTTTTCCAGTCATTTGGGACCTCTCCTGATTGCCATGAGTTTTCAAAAATAATGGCCAATGGCTCTGCAATCACATCCACCAACTCCAATAGCATCCTCAGATGCAGTGCGTCTGGCCCCATGGACTTGTGCTCATCCAGCTTTTCTAAAAAGTCCTGGACCTCTTCTTTCTCCACAGAGGGCTGGTCACCTCCTCCCCATACTGAGCTGTGCAGTGCAGTAGTCTGGAAGCTGACCTTGTTCGTGAAGACAGAGACAAAAAAAACATTGAGCACATTAGCTTTTTCCCCATCCTCTGTCACTAGGTTGCTCAGTAAGTGGCCCAGACTTTCCCTGACTTTCTTCTTGTTGATAACATACCTGAAGAAACTCTTCTTGTTACTCTTAACATCTCTTGCTAGCTGTAACTCCAAGTGTGAGTTGGCCTCCCTAATTTCACTCCTGCATGCCTCAGCAATATTTTTATACTCCTCCCTGGTCATTTGTCCAATGTTCCACTTCTTGTAAGCCTCTTTTTTGTGTTTAAGATCAGGAAGGATTTCACTGGTAAGCCAAGTTGGTCACCTGCCATATTTGCTATTCTTTCTACACATCAGGATGGTTTTTTTTCCTGCATCCTCATTAAGGATCCTTTAAAATAAAGCAAGCTCTCCTGGACTCCTTTTGCCATTACAGAATTCTTCTATATGGCCCATTACCTAATATTTTGGATGGGGTAGAATCATTAATAGATGGAAGGAAGCAACTTCCATTTCTGGGGTTGGCCTCAGTTTAGCTTCTTTTTTAATGTTATAACTAATATTATAAACACTGAAAGTGTTTAATACTCAAGTGTTGCTGCAATAATGGGATAGAGATGGTAGAATATTACAAATATATAGGACTCATTGGCCTTTTCTGGTCTTATGCTACTATGTAGCAGCTGAACACTTAATAAAAGCAAGTTTTTATGACTTGGTTGGGACATTTTAAAATAAATCTGGTGAGAGTGAACAATGATTTTTGCAGCTGGGAGGGTTTTATTTTCCCTCCTCCCCATTTTTATGTTGACAGGCTAGGTAAGTCATTAATCATTGACTGTAAAGAATGCAGAATACAAACAGCAAGTGGAGACATGAATCTGTGGCTCTAAACAGAAATGGTAGCCCTACCTATGTATCTTGCATCCCAAATTGGACAATGCAATATTATAGATACCCAAATAAATATTGTATGTATGGAAGCTAAGGCACTTAGCCACATTCTCAGTTGGTATAAATCGGTGTCGATCCGAATGTAATGGAGCTATGCATCAGCTAAGGATCTGGCCCTTGTTAAGTTCTAAAATTTCATATCTAGCTATTTCTTTGCATTCTCCTAGAATCCGTACACTTATAGGTCATGAGAAGAGGGGTTAAAATGCTCAAAAGGAGATATATATATACTGTGAGATAGTGAATACTAAGAGCATGCAAGTAAAGAAGAATAGGGTTCACTACTGTGAAAATGCAGAAAGAAAGATGTACTCCACCTATTCAGATCAAACAAAGTAAGAGATCAACATAAAACCAACTGCGAGGCAGAAAGCAAAAACACACCACATCTGTGCTGCTCAAATACTAGCCTGGCTACATAGGTACAACAAACTGAGCAGTGAGACCAAACTCTTGGCCAAATTCGTCAGTTTTTCCAGGGCTTGTATGGCCTTGTGGTGTGAAAGCTGAGCTTTTCTGGAGGGGAAAAAAAAAAGAATCCTGCCCTTAATAAGCATCTAGTGCAGCCGTCAAATCAGGTGCTGACGGGCAAATCCTGTTCTGTTACCACTTTGCAAACCTCATTGGCTTCAGAGGGCGGTTTGCACTGGTATAAGTGAGAGCACAATTTGGCCGAGAGGCAAGCAGTTACCTCTAAAGACTCCTCTGGGTGTGTGAGTATAACGTTACCAGTGCTTCAGCGAAAGAGACTTACCAACATGAATGAAAAAGGCATCGGACAAACAGAAGTGCTGGAAGCACCAGATGTTCTGTTAGGACAACTGCTCACTGGTCAATTTGTTGCCATGAGGGCTCTCTCACACCTGCTACTAGTTCCACAGAGACCAAGACCTGCCTCACACAACAGGTGGCCTGGACACACCTCCATTTGGAACTCATCAACATGGCTGCCTGGTCAAGCAGCAGAGTCATTATGCAGTCATATAACACTCTCCTTGGGACTGAGCACACTCAGTGTTTTGGGCTGTGGAGCAGGGAGCCAAATACAAGAGTCAGCTGGTCTGTTGCTGCTAGTAGGGAGCATTATAGGCTACAGAGCAATTTGCTCTGATGCTAACTCCTCGATAGTCTGTGCCAATATCCTGTAAGGGTTGATTTTTGTAGCTCGCTCTCAGCTCCACTTTTCATGATGTAATGTACATAACCAGAGTCATTTGGAAACCTTCTTCCTCTATAGTCCATTTATAATCAAGAGATCAACACAAGTAAAGGTGAATAGTAAAGACCTATTAAGTCATCACTTCTATCCATTTACACAGCACTGGAATGATCCTATACTATGTCTGGTTTTGCTCCCTCTAGTTTTAAATTTGCGATGCCAGATTTGATTACCTATTTGCTACATTTATAAGCAAACATCTTTGCTGTTACTCCCATGCCATCTCCTATGCACAGGAAGAACTTGCAGAAAGCCCTCTCATTCTCCTGCTTTAAGCCTCATCTTAAAACTCTCATCTGCTGTGATGTCTACAAAACATACTGAGAATGGCTAGGCAGCTGATTTGCTGTGACCACTGCCTATCATGATGTTAATAGTAGTGCTACCATGTCCTTCCCGGTTCTGTTTTTTGCATTCACCTGTTGTCTCTCATCCTATACTTAGATTCTAAGCTCTTGCTGACATCACAAGGGGGATGGAACCTGGGGCCTTAGACACTACTGCTAAATAAATAGTGAGGAACGGAGCCAGGCTCATAACTGATTCTTTGGTGTGCTGGCAATTTCAAAACATTTTAAAAGATTCAAGACGGGTCAAACAAAACCTGATTTTTTTTTCAGCGAACCAGGTCAAATGAAATATGTTTCGTTTCAATTTGGGGCATTGCTTTTAGTTAAAAAGAGGTTAGGAAAAAAAATGAAGAGTCAAATTGATAAAAGTGAAGCAGAAGAGTATCCTCTACCAATAGCTAAATGGTTAGGGCACTCAGCAGCAATGTATGAGGCCTAGGTTTAAGTCCCCACCCTAGAGTAGGGACTTGAATCCAGTTCTCTGGGGCCAATGTGCTTGAAAGAGATCCTCTTCATTCAGCAATGCAGTTCTCAAATGCCTCTATATAACAGAAATGGGCTTCTGCAAACTTGCTGTCTGGGAAGCTAAGCCACTTAAAATATACTTCTGCCAATACCACAGTGTTCAGCAGTGAAGGGTCCCTAATGGCCTGGGATGTAAAAGGTATCCTAGTAATAATAAGCTGTGTGGTTATTATAACCGTTGTACATTCCCACTGTATTTGCCTAAGGATCCAATCCTTGAATGTTCTTACAACGTCCTGTGCCCACTGACTTCACTGGGAGTTGAGAATACTTTAAAACAGTTAATTGGAGGTTTTCCCTGAGCAATTTCTACTAGATGCTCCTCTGGGCAAGAACTGTATTTGAAAAGCACCTACAAGATGGGCACTTCTGCAGTCTAATTAATAAACATACTATGTATCAATACATCAACGTGTTTTTTCTTAAAGTATAGACACATATTTTTTGGACCATGCCAGCGCTATCAAATCTAATGAAACCAACAGAAAAATAATGTAATTTCTATGACATGTCAAATGAGATATTGTCCCCAATTCAAGCTCTCTGAAATATAATTGAATGGGGAGGGCGGGAAGGGAGAATCAATATTGACAAACATCTGAATTGTTTGTTTTATGTAGAACATCAAGACTCCAACCCTGCAGTCTGATCCTCCTAGCTAGACCTGTGTACCATGGGACTACATGGATGCAGGTATCCAATCACACATACCAAATTTGTTATTCACTTTTGTGTTAATATTTTAATATGCAGACCTATGTCAGTTACCTAAGCAGAGTATGGCCTAGCCGGACCATGTTTGCTTTACCTTGTAGGTGTTGTTTAGAACTGACTAGTGTAAGATGTCAGACGTTAGAAGCTTCTCAATAGAAGTCCACCATCATGTAGTGCAGCAAATGGTTCTCATATCTTGCTTTTAAAAATAAAACCACAATACGCCTATTGTGTAAATTCTTTACAATATGATGTATTCTAACTGTAGTAAAGAAAAAAAACCACATCATATTAAATGGCTTACACATGGATTTTATTTGCTGGATCATAGCCACAGCAGGAGTTCTATAGTAGGTGTATTATTCTCACTAATTAAGGTAACGTTTTCTTCTTGCAACATAGCATTCAAGTTACTGAGCTACCACTCACCAGAATGTAAAAATGTATTATCATTTTTATTCCAAACATTTAAGTTACCTCTGCAATGGGTCACTTCTTAGCTCGCCACTCAGATATCAGCCTACTCCATGCTCCAATTATAATGAGCATGGATCCGTTTTCCAAGCTTTTATTGGGCTCATGTGCTTATCGTTGGATTTCTCCATAGCAATGTCAAAGACATGTATTTCCCAAACTGCCCATGGTAACTGTATGTTAACACATTATTTAAAAGAAAAGGGAGGTTTGGCCATGTTTATAATAGTTCTATCAGAATATGGTTATAATGATTTTAAGGCTAAGGTTTTAGAAGAGATATTGTCCCCAATTCAAGCTCGTTAAAATATAATCAAAGTGGTGTGGGGGAAGGGAGGCCTACTGGTAGGCCAGTGAACTAGACTGAGATCTGAGTTCTATTCCCAGCTACTGGGTGATGTTGGGCAAGTCATTTCCCCTCCATGCCTCAGTTTCTCCAACTGAAAAATGGCAATAATAATACAAACCTCTTTGTAAAGCAAAGCACTAAAATGTTTTTCAGTGGATGGGGGCAGTTGCTTTTTTGTTTAGTCTATATTTTTTCAGAACACTAAGTTTTTCCATAAAGTCTGAATTTTGCATTTTTGAAGGAGAGCCAGCTTGACATTTCAAGAGACTGAAATCCTCTCTTTGTTAATAATTTGTGTTAAGCCTAGTGCCTAGGAGCTCTAACATGGACCAGGCCCCCATTATGCTAGGTGATGTTCAAGCAAAAGACAGGCTGCCCCTGTCCCAAGAGCTTATACTATAAGGTCTGATTTATACTAGATTTATAAGGTCTGATTTATACTAGAACATTAGGTCAGTTTAACTACAGGGATGCAAAAATTCACTGCTCTGAACAGCATGGTTAAATTGACCTGAATCCCTGTGCAGACAGTGATATTTTCTTCTGTTGACCTAGCTACCATCTCTCAGGGCAATGGACCTCTGATGTCAGCTGGATAATCTCTCTCATCAGTGTAAGTAGTGTTTACACTGAAATGCTACAATGGTGCATCTGTGCTGCTGTAGAATTTTAAATGTAGACAAGCCCTAAGATAACACAACAGATGGATACAGACAGACAAGGAAGTACAAGGGAATTATGAGACTAAGCTGATCAGCATGGTAGGCTGTGGTCTCAACATACCAGCAGCCTAATAGTTGGCAAGTTTTTTGTAGGCATCACAACAAAGGATAGTTTTAAAGATGGATTTGAAGGAGGACAATGAGGTGGCTTCGTGGACGATTAGAGGGAGCTCCTCCCAAATGCAATAGACATAGCAGAACACAGAACACACAGTAGCACTTCAAACTTCCCTACCAATACACCTCAGATCTGACCCGGAGAGACTACCTCTACAAGGAAGAAATTGCGATTACACACTCATTCAAACCTTGGTCTGTTTTATCACACTGCCAAAAAAGTGCCCACGGGATAGGGCTTCCTTGTGATTTTGACACCTGGGCATGAGGAACTGGGACTATTTTCATATACTATAGATCACCAAAAAGCCATCATTAGATGTTAACTTTCAGCCCTACTGACCAAAGCTGGATCCAAACCAACAAATTGATAATGAAAAGCTCCATGTCCAATTGCTATCCCTGCTGTCACAGGAATTATAGATTGCCAGGTTTTCATAGCTTTTTAAAACATATCAATGGCTTTTGGTATTCAGGAATTTTTGCACATGAGAAGGTGGAAGAGATAGCATTTGGCTGAACCAAAATTTCTGTGAGATGCCAAGTTAAACCAATAGAACATGACAGTTGGTATCTGGACAGAATCTCTGTCTCCCAAGTTAAAGTCCTTGTTCTAACCACAAAGACACCACATGTCAGGGAGCATATTCTGAAGTAGCTTTGTTTTTAGGAAATATTCCAGAAATATGAATATTTCCTTGGTTAAGAAAGGTCAAAAATATTTGCTAAGAATTTTGAAGCATCCTACTTTGTCGATATAGTTCACAATTCAGGTATTTACTACAACAAAATATGCCTTTTCTCCTTTGCAGCTGGTGCTGTTCATCTTAAAATAATATGTTGTGTGGAAGAAGGCTACAGATACATTTAAATGACTCTCATGTAATTGCTTACTAGATAATATACAAATTAGGATCTGATCTTGGTCCACTAAGAGAAATAAACCACATCCCAATGAATCAAATGCAAAATTCCTGTTGACTTCAACAGAACAGGATTGGCCCAGAGTCACAAGAAGTCACCCTGAGCTAATTAATATGATTGATATTTGCATTTTTGTAAGGTCTATCCTGGCCCTTGGTGTTCTAGATTATATTTACAAATGTTCATTAAGTACCAGGCATTGTAAGCATCTGCAATATAATATGTATCTCTGCAGCAAAGTTACTCCAAATTCTGCTCTTCACACCAATGTAAAAACATGATATTTCCACTGAAGACAATTTATATGAGGCAGAGTTGTCACTTTAGGCCCAAAAGATCCTGTAGTTAGATGTAAGAGCTTGTCGAATTTAGATTATTTTATTGTTTCATATAAAAAAGAATTTTACTTTTAAAAGGATAATTATATGATGATTTAATATCTTTTATAGGGCTCTTCTGATGAAACAGAGAACATATGCATAGATCTGGGCAAATTTGATCAGGTCCTAGTCCAGATGTCACTGTGGGAAATATTTTAATGCCTTGATATTTATTAAAATGAATGTGTGGAATTCTGTGTTTCCGTTTGTGGGTAATAAATAAAAAGGGTGGATGGTGACCTAAAATTTGTACCAACCCTGGAATTTGTGGTAGTCATCCCTTGTGTATACCCACTATGGAAAACCCAGCAAATCCAGGAAGCTGGGAAGGATAAAGTAAAAGGAATTCTCAGCTGGTGTAGATCAGGGTAGTTCCATTAAAGCCGATGGAGTTAGACTAATTTACACAGCTGAGCTTCTAGACCTGAATTTATTTGATCAATGACAGGTAATTTCCACTAAAAGACATAATATGAATCATCTGTTTTTAAAAATCAAATGAATGTATGCTGAAGCCTCTTAGATAACAATAATATGTCATGCATTCAGAGTATTGATTGATTATTCATGGCTGAGATATGGGAAGCGATCCTATAACTGTTCCCAGAGCCAGATGACTTCAGGAAGGCTAGTAAAATTCAGCTCTTGTGACATTAATTCATGCTCTATGTAAATATCATTTTCATTAAAAGTCTTCAATGCAGTCAGCACTATTTTATAGTTTTATAAATTTGATTATTTTTTTATCCTATAGCCTATGGTTTCCTTACATATGAGTTACCATAGAAATAAAATGGCCACTTTTTGAATTCCAAAGACCCTTAAGAGCAAAATAGTGTACTTTGCAGTCAGGACACAGCACGCTAGGAGATATAAGTAAATCAAGTAAGATTTTAATGCTGCACTTTGGTGCCTATTAGTTTGTTGCTTTCTGATACTTTATCCCATTCCTGGTTTAAGTTTCCTCTCTGGGATTTCCCTGGCTCTAAATCACTAAGCCCCATTCAGAAATCAAATGAGTCTTTTAGAATCTGAGATTCTTTTGCTCTACACTGAGTTTTCCCACAGTTTCAAAGGTGATCCTGGTTATTGCATCATCCTTTAGTGTTTTTCCCCTTCATAAGTTCCTCATTAAATTTCTTCTGGTGCCCCTAGTGCTAGGGTGACTAGGCAGCAAGTGTGAAAAACCAGGACGGGGGGGGATAATCGGGCCCTATATAAGAAAAAGACCCCAAGATTGGGACTGTCCCTATAAAATCAGGACATCTGGTCACCCTACCTAGAGCACATCAGTGATGGAGGAGTGACATTCTCCAGGGCCTTGCTCTTCTGGGGAATCTAGCCCACCGCTTACTTATGCAGTTCAAGAGTCACTCTCACTGCTTGTCCATAATGAGTTTGCAGTATGTTGGTGTATCTGTGTTTATAGAAAATAACAATTTAGTCACAGTTAAAAAATCTGATTCTAATAGGCCTTTCTGAATCTACTTGGCACCTCTAGTCTGTTCTCCAGAATTAAGGCCCTTCTTGTTGCACTTGCAAACACTAATTTTGAGAGCAAACCACTTCTACTCTCCCTTCTTCACAGTTGCAATCAGAGTCTACAGCAATGGTACTTGCCCCCTTTATGATTTCCCAGCAGCCAGACATCTCAGCTGATAGCTATTGGCTCCTCCAAAGCTCTCCCAAGACGGTTAATTTCTACCCTAGCCCTTGCACCATATACATTTTTATTCCGGTGTTGACCTTAGAGTGACTCTACCTGCTCATTTTCTGCCTCGAGGCTGAACTTCTTCACCTTCCCTCTCCATCTAGTTAGGTTTAGCAGTAATTTTTTTCAGTACGCTCCAGCACACGAACATAGGACTTAACATTCTAGAGTTCTGTTTCCTGCACATGTACATTAAAGTGAGTCAGTGCTCATTTTTCTACCCCTCTGCCGTAATTGGCTCCTTTCTTGACCCTCAACTCTACTGAGGAATGAGTGCTCTTACCTCATAGGATATCATTCCTGGACTTGGCCCAATTCAGGAAAGCATTTAAGCATGTGATTTAAGCACACGCTAAAGTCCCATAGATGTCAATGGGAATTAAGCAAATGTCTTAATGCTGTCCAGAATGGAGCTACGTTCCTCACCCACATCCTGAAACAGAATCACCACTTCATCCCAGATGTGGTAAACACCAATTCTGTTAAAATGAACTTAATGAACTATTTGGTAAGCTGGTTATCTTCCTGGGAGGTAAATAGTGTTAACTGAACTCAGTACATCAAAGTAATAAAGCCCTTTGTAGTCAAATGTTTTGGACTCTGTGTGTGTATATATATACACTGCAGAGATCCCTAAATCTCCAGTGAAGTCAGTGGGAACAAGAGATGCTCAGCATCACAAAAGATTGGGTCCTTAGGCAAAGGCAGTAGGAATGCACAACAGATGCAATCATTTTATATATAACTGCACTTATTATATTAATATATAAATATATTGTGTCTGAGAATCTCACAACACTTTACCAATATTAAACCTCACGTCATGCCTGTGAGGGTTGGAGGAGGAATCCGTTCAGCTATAATTGGACTACCTCTGGGGTGGAAAACAGCTGTTTAACTGCACACAGCAGCACTAAGCAATTTATGGCACGGAGTAAAGAAATGCTACTGTATACCCAGGTGAAACTGCTGGATTATGCTGTTAGCCCGGAACACGGCCTGACAAATTCGAACACCACTAACACTTGGGGAAAATGGCATGAGATCTTTAACAGTCACAGGTGACAAGACCCAGAATCTTATTTCATGATTTAAAGACAGCCCATCCTGCAATGTGGCTGTCTTAACAGTATGCAGCTCCATTAGATCCGTAGACAGACTGAACATTGTCTCAGTATTCAGACTGAATCACCCATAACACTTCCTGCAGCACCTAGATATTCCGTTAGCAGTCTCCTTTCCAATTAGTAATCCAGTTTAGCTGGTGAAAACTGACAGGATTACAGTCGGATCTTGTATGGCTGCAGGCTATTCATATTTTCCCTGTCACTAATGTACAACAGCCCCCATTTAGACAGTTTTTACAGTTTTATCAGGCAATCTTTCAGGAACTTAGAAATGAAAGGGCAATTAGTCACATGTCTAAGGAGAAGCCAAAATTATTCTGAAATAAATGTCAGGGGCATAGGTGGTTCTTACTTCATTTCCAGGCTAAATGGGAGCTTGGGTCTAGTTTCAGATGGAGTTTGTACTTTCTAATGCTCTTGGAAAAAGTAGACAGTCTGTTCCAGACATCTTCATATTTTCCAACACTGGAAATTATTGACTTGCAGAGCCTTGGAACACAAACATTGTCTCCACTCAATTTAAACTACATTTCTGTTTTAATACAGCAATTATTAAATCAGCAAAAGTTTAATCCCTGGTTAGTTCAAAATAAATTAATATAATTTCATTCTCTTTCAGAAAATGTTTGTTTCCACAGTTACTTTGACATACCCTAAAGAATAGTTCAAATAGGAGGATATTCAGCAAAAAAAGAGAGAACACCGCCTGTCTTATGTGCCCTGAAATACAAGATGCATTTCTGCAGCTCTGAGGTCCAGCTCTTGCCATGTGCTGAGCTTCCCTGCTGACACTAAAGCTGATAGATATTGAGGTCATTCAGAACCTTGCAGGAGGAAACTATAAACTTATGTGTTCTTTAGCACAACAGTGGCTAGATCCCGCACGCTGCTGAGATCCCACAGCCTTTAGTGAAATCAATGGGATCAAGAGGCGCTCAGGACTACAAAAGGTTGTGTCCATAGGCAAAGGTAGTGGGAATGTACAACAGGGTGCAACCACCAGCTAGCCTGCTTGTTCATACTAGCAGATTCTGGTCCAAATTCATTTAGTAGTAGGTGGGAGGATAGAGTTTTTCAAATTAATAGACATGCTCAGTGGTAGCTTACAGCCAGATTTTTCATGCGAGACTCCACAAAGTACATAATTTGGGAATCTACTCTAAGTGTCTGATTATACTCAGAGTTCAGGTAGACATCCAAGTGATGTAAACTGTAGGTAGAAATAACAGTGCAAAACCTGCATGTATATTTGGACCACAAAACTGCAGGCATACGAGCCTTGGTTATCTGAATGATCCCAATTCAGATAACAAGCAAGCATTTGCAGAGGTATAATTTACAACAACAAAGTACACAGTTCTACAGCAAGATATCAAACAATGTCCCTTTTAATCTATCCATCCGTCAGTCTCTTTTAATGGCTACATTATAGTAGCATCTGAGAATTTCAAAATATTTATTCCTCACAGCACCCCTGGGGATAAGAATGCGCTATTATCACCACTTAGCCAATGGGGCTATGAGATACTGCTGTTTTTCCTTCATTATGCCGTTCAAGGGTATCTTGCAGCAGTCCTTGATGTTGTAGCTATCGCTAAAGGAAATTCATATAAAGCAATGGGATTTACAGATTTTCTAACTCCAGTGATGTTCCAGGTAGCTAAGACCTGAAGACTCCTAAAGAATTGAGAGGAATTTCAGTTAAGGCTGGACAACTGGAAGAAAAGAGAAAAGACTGAGATAGGAACTTTGGAAATCTAAATGCAATAGGTGTTCAGAGCACATCTCTGGAACTTGGTTTGGGGATTGGTCCTGCTTTGAGCAGGGGGTTGGACTAGATGACCTTCTGAGGTCCCTTCCAACCCTGATATTTTATGATGTGACGATCCTGACGCTGTCGAGTTGGGTGGGGGAGAATGCTTCAGTGTGGTTAAAGTCAAGGTTGTGAGTCAAAGCCACTAAGCAGAGCTGCAGAGTGCATACAGCTTTCTTCAGCAGACACATTCCAGTTAGCTCTGTTTCATGCATTGTAGGCCTCTCAAAATGCAGGGAGGCGTACCTCCGAAGGTTGGAATAATATGTTGGCTGGGATACTTAATGGCTTCCCAAGACATTCAGGGCCATATCCTGATGTAAGTCTTAGACAAGTGCCAAAAGAAAAAAATCATGACAGAGCTCTATAGGGGTGAACCCACCTATATCACCGTACATAGAGTTGATTTAGTGGGCCAGCTCTTTGATTCATATTTGAAGCTGCCAGGCATTGAGCAATAAGTGTGATTTTGATCTCCACTAAATTGCATTTTTTGAGAGGAATACTTTGGCAGTTTGTGGGTGCCTGAGCTAGTGTTGACAAGCACTTTGCATGAAATAGCATATCACTATGTGCACTATAATTATGGTTATCAATTTTTTGCATCTGCTTTTTAAAAATAAAGTTCTTTAAAAGGCTGTTGTTGTCCAAACATTTTACTGAACACTATTATAAAGTTTAAAGATACAAAGAATTCCTACAATCAGTTTAATAAAGTCTACTACGCTGTACTTAATGTACAATTTGATTCAATTGTTAAGTCTCTGACTTATAGCCACAGTTCTGAATTTTTAATGTAAAACTTCAGTCTTTGTGGGGAAAAAGACTACTCGAAACTTCAGCTGTCATTTATAGGCCTCTAATCATGTGAGTTCAGATATGGACTTTATCCCTTCACAGCTCTGTGTTATGAAGAAATTCCTATATATTATGACAGTTGTCCTATGTTGTGTCTATTCACTTTTATTCCTCTATATTCTGCTGAACAAGTCCAGATTTAAATTAAAAAAAAACATTTTAAGAAAAAACATTCTAACACTGGTTATGGCAATGTAGAGAAGCCTTTAACCACTAACGTCCCAACTTTCAAAGGGGACCAGATTTTCAACAGCTCTCAGTCCCCAGGTAGGCACGTAATTGAAGTGATCAGCATCTAATAGTCCCCACTGAGAATGAGAGTGGCTGGTTGTTGAACATTTGAAAATCTGGAGTTAGGAATTGGCCTTTTGAAAATCATGCCACTGATTTAGGAGGCTAAATGGAAGCTACTGGGTGCCAAGAACAGCTGATTTGTGTTGTGTGTTCTGAAAGGAAAAACCACAACAATCCACAATATTTTCATTAGTTAACTTTTTGTGGCCTTTTTCAGGTCTCACAAACCCCCCAAGTAGAAATATTTTATAGCCTTTGGGTCTTAAGAACCAAAACATTTTTAATGTTAGTTTTTGGATACAGAAACAGTCTAAAAAATGGTTCCATTCTAAAGACATTTTATTGGGAAAAAAATTGACTAAAATTTTCCATTCAGCTCTACAGCAAAGCTTTCTTGAAAACCCCATATCAAGTAGCTTGTTTACGCTTAACCGATTGCTTTGGGCTTCAGATGGGTGAGTTTATGCTTCACTAATTTTATTCCTCACCTCTCCTTATGTCCATCTAAAAATGTGTAACTCTAATGGTATGTCTAGGCTATGTGAAGATGTAGTAGTGTCTGTGTTAGATTTAGTCTACCTAGCTCAGATAATAATAATAATGAAAGTATTTCAACATATGCTAGCAACCAAAATATATAGCTAGGACCCCCTGGTGGGCTTGTACTCAGGGAACCAGCCCATGTTTCTATGTCTTCATCCCTATTGTTATTTAAGTTAGCACAGGTATGCCTACACATGGTACAATCACACCTTTGTTGGCAGTGTAGACATACGAGTAGGTTCAGGTGTGAACCGATTCCCATTGAAGTCAATGCCGAAGTTCTTGTTGTCTTCAGCTGAAACAGGACCTGACTCGCATTATCTTCCAAGCACAACCCAACTGCACCTCAGCAGAACATTGGCCTTGTTTTTTTGTTAATTATATATTTTCAGTGTTTTTGTTTATTTCTTTTTGTTAAGGCTCACGGAGCCCTTTGGGCACAAGTACATATATATTAAAGTTACTATGAGGCATAAGACTCATGCTTTCTAACTTGAAAAAACCTCACACACCTGGTTTTACTGTTACATCCTGAAACCAGTCAGACCTTTAACTCTGTCTTCCTCCCCCACTGTACAAAAATTGATTGGTTATCATTTTGAAAATATATTGCTTTTCTTGAAGCATATGAGTGGCTGATTTCACAGATCCATGTGTGCAACTCTGTTGGACATGTAAGCAGTGTCAGGAATGAGATATATTCTGACATCTGGTGGCGAACTATGGGAATTGCAGTGAGTTATGGAAAATAACTTTGGGGCTGATCAATTTGCATAGACACACCCACTGTGCCTAGCCTGAGCCCACAGCAGCCCACATGGCCACTTTGGCTGATGTGGAAGCCCCAATTTCTATGTTATTGGGGCAGGAAATATAAAGTGATGTTACCCTGATTTTGTGAATGAAGGACTATGAACACGTACTTGGCCCTTGTTATGATGGAGGGACTCGCCATCATCTAGGTAGCACTCACTGGGCAAGGGCCATGCATTTCAGAACACTCTGAGATTGAGAGAGGCTGGGGCAAGCACCTATACCGTTTGGTGAGGGCTTTGTCTGAGGGCCCCAGAGGCCTACTGCACCTTGCCTCTCTCCACTGTGGAATGTCAGAGTTAAATTTTGCTTCCATTAGGAGCTTGGGTTCAGGCTGCTGAGCTGAAATCACTTTAGGGTCATTAGTGCACCTGCACTAAGGCTCCCCTGCTTTATGCTGAAATCGCCTAAGAGCTAAAGAAATCACTGAGCACTGTTTCAAGTTGGGGGGCCTGAACATAGTGCAGAGTGGCTGGTGCAGCTGAGCTGTCTGTGTGTCGGCTAGCAGAGTGACTGGCACAGCAGAGCAGTCTGTGTGTTGACTAGCGGAGCCATTTGTGCTGCTGACGGAGTGATTGGCACTGCAGAGCTGTCCGTGTGTTGGCTAGCAGGACGGGCTAGCGGAGTAGTTGGTGCTGCTGGCAGAGTGATTGGCACAGCAGAGCAGTCCGTGTGTTGACTAGCGGAGCCATTTGTGCTGCTGATGGAGTGACCGGCACCACAGAGCTGTCCATGTGTTGGCTAGCAGGGCGGGCTAGCGGAGTGACTGGCTCTGCAGAGCAGTTCGAGTATCGGCGAGCAGAGCACTTCGTGGGATGGCCAGCAGAGCAGAGCGGATTGCGGTGAGGGCTGCAGTGGAACCCCACAGAGAGGCGGCGCAGTCGGCCTTGGACCACGTAAGGTTCCCCTTGCCCTACCCTCCATTTCCACCCAGGCTGGGAGGTAAGACTCTGCTGAGTGACTTTTGAACTCTGCCCTGACCAAGAACAGAGACTCCTGGGCTGTTGGACTTTTGGGACTATTGAGTGACTTTTTGGGGTTGTGGAACTCAAGAGCCAAAGGGAAGGCCACGGCCTATTTGCTGGGAGGGGGCTCCTGGTTCATGGTTTGGTTTATTAACCTTGTTTGTGGTGTTTCCCCAATATTATGCCACATTGGTTCTCCCTGTTATTAAAAGGCTTTTGGTACACTCAGACTCTGTGCTTGCGAGAGGGGAAGTATTGTCTCTTACAGACACCCAGAGGGGTGGTATATGGTTGTCCCAGGTCACTGGGTGGGGGCTCGAGCTGGTTTTGTATTGTGCTATTGGAATGGAACCCCTGGATACTGAACCCGGCCCTTGTTGCTGCCAACTCTGATGGGCAGAAGGGTTACAGACATATTAAAGTTATTTAGGGACAGAATGAAATGTGTCAGTCGCCAGATCCTGTGACCTGCTGAGTACCACCAACTCCCACTGAAGTCAGCGGGACTGAGTAAGGCCAAAGAAAGTTTGGACATATGTCTCAACAGTGATCCACTCTATATTCATCTTCTTGTATCACAACTATTGCAACAAGCTCCTCTTCCTCCTCCTCCGCTCTGGCTTTGACAAATATGACCTTTATTTATGATTGCTTTATTTATATCTATTCAAAATACTGCTGCAAAGTGTGTCCTTGTCTTGTCATTTCAAATAATTCACACATCTTTGCATCCCTCCACTTGCTTCTCCTTCATCACCACAAGCAAAAAATTACTGTCGTTGGTGAAGGTCTTTCCTGGACTATCCTTACCCTAACTATGCTCTTTCCTATTGTATCAAGATGTCAGTTTCTACCTCTGCTTTGCCCCTGATGCCAGCCTTCATCATCCACTTGTTAGGTTTTTAAACAACAAGCATGCTTTCTCCCATGCCCATCCCTGCAAGAATCATAGAATCATAGAACCGGAAGGGACCTCAAGAGGTCATCTAGTCCAGTCCCCTGCACTAGTGGCAGGACTGGTTAAAAAGGGATAGAGAATAAGATGGAGAATATCTTATTACCCTTATACAAATCCATGGTGCGCCCACATCTTGAATACTGCATACAAATGTGGTATCCTCATCTCAGAAAGGATATACAGGCATTAGAAAATGTTCAGAGAAGAGCAACTAAAATAATTAGGGGTTTGGAAGGGGTCCCGTATGAGGAGAGATTAAAGAGGCTAGGACTTTTTAGCTTGGAAAAGAGGAGACTAAGGGGGATATGATAGAGGTATATAAAATTATGAGTGGTGTGGAGGAAGTGAATAAGGAAAAGTTATTTACTTGTTCCCATAATAGAAGAACTAGGGGCCACCCAATGAAATTAGTGGGCAGCAGGTTTAAAACAAATAAAAGGAAGTTCTTCTTCACACAGCACACAGTCAACATGTGGAACTCCTTGCCTGAGGAGGCTGTGAAGGCTAGGACTGTACCAGGGTTTAAAAGAGAACTGGATAAATTCATGGAGGTTAAGTCCATTAATGGCTATCAGCCAGGATGGGTAAGAAATGGTGTCCCTAGCCTCTGTTTGTCAGAGGGGGGTGATGGATAGCAGGAGAGAGATCACTTGATCCTCACCTGTTAGTCATAAGAACATAAGAAAGGCCGTACTGGGTCAGACCAAAGGTCCATCTAGCCCAGTATCCTGTCTGCCAACAGTGGCCAATGCCTAGTGCCCCAGAGTGAGTGAACCTAATTATCAAGACTATTCCTGAAAGGCGTCTATCTAACCTACTCTTGAAAGTCTCTAATGATGGAGATTCCACAACTGCCCTCAGCAATTTATTCCAGTGCTTAACCACACTGACAGTCAGAAAGTTTTTTCTAATGTCCAACCTAAACCACCCTTGCTTCAATTTAATTTTATTGTTTCTTATCCTGTCCTCAGGGGTTAAGAAGAACAATTTTTTCCTCCTCCTTGTAACAGCCTTTTACATACTTGAAAACTGTTATCATGTCCCCTCTTAGTCTTCTCTTTTCCAGACTAAACAAACCCAATTTTTTTCAATCTTCTCTCATAGGTCATGTTTTCTAGACCTTTAATGATTTGCGTTGTTCTTCTCTGGACTTTCTCCAATTTGTCCATATCCTTCCTGAAATATGGCACCCAGAACTGGACACAGTACTCCAGTTGAGGCCTAATCAGAGTGGAGTAAAGCAGAAGAATTACTTCTCGTGTCTTGCTTACAACACTCCTGCTAATACATCCTTATTCTTTCCCTATCTTCACCTCTTCTGATCCTACCTCATTTTCAGTGGTATTCACTTTGTTAGACATCCAATCACCACCAATCTTCTTTGTGAAAACCGAAAAAAGTCATTAAGTACCTCTGCCATTCCCACATTTTCTGTTATTATCCTCTTCCCCACTCCATTAAGTAACAGGCCTATCCTCGTCCCCTTGCTTCTAATGTATTTGTAGAATGTTTTATTGTTATTCTTTATATCTCTAGCTAGTTTGATCTCATTTTGTGCCTTAGCTTTTCTAATTTCGTCCCTACATACTTGTGTTATTGGTTTATATTCATCCTTTGTAATTTGACCTAGTGTCCACTTTTTATAGGGCACTTTTTTGATTTTTAGATCATTGAAGGTCTCCCGGTTAAGCCAGGGTGGTCTCTTGCCCTACTTCCTATCTTTCCTATGCAGTGGGATTGTTTCCTCTTATGCTATTAATAGTGTCTCTTTGAAAAACTGACAACTGTTTTCTATTGTTTTTCCCCTTAGACTTGCTTCCCATGGGCTCTTACCTACTAGCTCCCTGAGTTTCCTAAAGACTGCCTTCTTGAAATCCGTTGTCTATGTTTTGCTGTTCTCCCTCCTACCATTTCTTAGAATGATGAACTCTTATAATTTCAATATCACCTTCACCTAAGCTGCCTTCCACTTTCAAATTCTCAACCACTTTCTCCCTATTTGTCAAAATCAAATCTAGAACAGCCTTTCCCCTCTTAGCTGTTTCCACCTTCTGAAATAAAAAATTGTCTCCAATACATTCCAAGAACTGCTTGTATGATCTGTGCCCTGCTGTGTTATTTTTCCAACAGAAGTCTGGGTAGTTGAAGTCTCCCATCACCAACAAGTCCTGTGATTTAGATGACTTTGTTAGATGTTTAAAAAAAACCTCATCCACCTCTTCTTCCTGTATAGGGTCTGTAATAGATCCCTACCATGACATCACCCTTGTTTTTACCCCTTTTATACTTACCCAGAGACTTTCAACAAGTCTCTCGGTCTCAGTCTAAGTGTATACATTTTTAATATATAAGGCAACATCTCCTCCCTTTTTTCCCTGCCGGTCCTTCCTGAGCAAGCTTTATCCTTCTATACCAACAGTCCAGTCATGTGTATTACACTGGTCTACAATTTTTTAGAAGTCTTCTGCTTCAGAGATAAAATGTGATATTTATTATGTATTTTGATGTGCTGAATTCAAATATGACAATTAAAACAACTGATTGGCTACTGTTTCTAAGATATTTAAGTTTTTACATTTTATGTCTATGTATAATGTGTAGATAGTAGAGTTTTAATCATAAATTGTAAACCTAGATCTTTTCATGTGTTTATGGTTGCTTTACATGACAATATTTCACCTGTCCTGTTTATGTAACACTTTAAAAATCTGCAAAAGGGTTATATAAATAAAATGTATTATGAAACAAAGGCAAAAAACTATTATGTACATAGTTTAGTCCTATTCAGTGTCTACTCGGCGCTTCTTGGCTTGTCTCTTGTATTCATTAAATGGAGCATCTCTTGTCACTGTCCAGCAATAGTCTGCAAGCATTGATGGGCTCCATTTGCCCTGATAGCGTTTCTCTATTGTTGCAATGTCCTGGTGAAATCGCTCGCCGTGCTTGTCGCTCACTGCTCCACAGTTCGGTGGAAAAAAATCTAGATGAGAGTGCAAAAAATGTATCTTTAGTGACATGTTGCAACCAAAGCTTTTGTATGCCTGGAGGAGGTTTTCCACCAACAACCTGTAGTTGTCTGCCTTGTTGTTTCCGAGAAAATGTATTGCCACTGACTGGAAGGCTTTCCATGCCGTCTTTTCCTTGTCACGCAGTGCATGGTCAAATGCATCATCTCGAAGAAGTTCACGAATCTGAGGACCAACAAAGACACCTTCCTTTATCTTAGCTTCACTTAACCTTGGAATTTTTCCACAGAGGTACTTGAAAGCTGCTTGTGTTTTGTCAATGGCCTTGACAAAGTTCTTCATCAGACCCAGCTTGATGTGTAAGGGTGGTAACAAAATCTTCCTTGATTCAACAAGTGGTGGATGCTGAACACTTTTCCTCCCAGGCTCCAATGACTGTCGGAGTGGCCAATCTTTCTTGATGTAGTGGGAATCTCTTGCACGACTATCCCATTTGCAGAGAAAACAGCAGTACTTTATGTATCCAGTCTGCAGAGCAAGCAAGAGAGCAACAACCTTCAAATCGCCACAAAGCTGCCACTGATGTTGGTCATAGTTTATGCACCTCAAAAGTTCTTTCATGTTATCATAGGTTTCCTTCATATGGACTGCATGACCAACTGGAATTGATGGCAAAACATTGCCATTATGCAGCAAAACAGCTTTAAGACTCGTCTTCGATGAATCAATGAAGAGTCTCCACTCATCTGGATCATGAACGATGTTGAGGGCTGCCATCACACCATCGATGTTGTTGCAGGCTACAAGATCACCTTCCGTGAAGAAGAATGGGACAAGATCCTTTTGATGGTCACGGAACATGGAAACCCTAACATCACCTGCCAGGAGATTCCACTGCTGTAGTCTGGAGCCCAACAGCTCTGCCTTACTCTTGGGTAGTTCCAAATCCCTGACAAGGTCATTCAGTTCAGCTTGTGTTATGAGGTGTGGTTCAGAGGAGGAGGATGGGAGAAAATGTGGGTCCTGCGACATTGATGGTTCAGGACCAGAAGTTTCATCCTCTTCCTCTGCCTCATGTGACTCAAGTGAGAATGATTCTGGTGCATCAGGAACCGGCAGTCCTTCTCGGTGGGGGATTGGGTGTATAGCTGATGGAATGTTTGGATAATGCACAGTCCACTTTTTCTTCTTTGACACACCTTTCCCAACTGGAGGCACCATGCAGAAGTAACAATTGCTGGTATGATCTGTTGGCTCTCTCCAAATCATTGGCACTACAAAAGGCATAGATTTCCTTTTCCTGTCCAACCACTGGCGAAGATTTGTTGCACAAGTGTTACAGCATATGTGTGGGGCCCACCTCTTGTCCTGATCTCCAATTTTGCAGCCAAAATAAAAGTGATAGACTTTCTTAACCATAGTGGTTATACTGCGCTTTTGTGATGCAAAAGTCACTTCACCACAAACATAGCAGAAGTTATCTGCACTGTTCACACAAGTACAAGGCATCTCTGCTCACTTTGGCTAAACAGAAATGTGTCCCTTTGCAAAATCAAACACTGACAAATAAGAGAGCACGACACTGTATGATTTCTAGAGCTGATATAGGGCAATTTGTTCAGCAGAGTGATGTAAGCTTCGTTATGATTGCATCATCCATGACTTCTAGGAACAACATGATGCAATTCATATCATGTATGACGCAATACCAGCTTCAGATTGCATCATTCATTGTTTTGCCTAAAAAGCAAGTACTGTCCAAACCCAGTCATAGATTTATTTATAGATCCAGTCAAAGATGTATTTTAGTCATTGCTGGTTTAAATTGAGATCCCTTCCCTTTATAACTCACTTATCCTCCACCATTCCCATGTCAAGGGTCGTATATACTGACCCAATAGCATATCTTGAAAACTAGAGCCAATCAACAATTTTAAGCATCATTTTCGTTCTCAGTGACCCAGAATTAGTAAAGTTTGACTATATTTATTTCAGAAGCATTTTGGCTGTAGAGCAGTGTTATCCAGCCAGGTCTCTGTGATGCCAACTATGTCATTGTTCTGTTTATTTACTACCATTTCAAGTTCTTCCTGCTTATTCCCCATACTTCCTGCATTAGTATACAGACATCTAAGATACTTATTTGATCCCCTCCTCCCCAGTTCTAACTTGTCTCTCCTTTATCCCTGCTGTAACAGCCCATGCTCCCCACAAATTCTGACCCTTCTCCCACATCTCCATGTTCGTGACTTGCCTGTGGGCTTTGGTCACCTTCCCCCTTCAAATCTAATTTAAAGCCCTCTTCACTAGGTTAGTCAGTCTGTATCCAAATATGCCCTTCCCCTTCTTCAATAGGTGGACCCCATCTCTACTTAGCAGTCTTTCTTCGTGGAACAGCATCCCATGGTTGAGGAAACCAAAGCCCTCCTGGCAACACCATCTTTGAGCCAGGAATTCACCTTCAGGATGCATCTGTCTCTGCCTGGGCCCTTACCCTTGACTGTAAGGATCAAAGAGAACAACATCTGCTCTCCAAACTCCTTCACTCGTACTCCCAGAGCCCTGTAGCCACTTCTGACCTGCTGAGAACCATATCTTGCAGTATCATTAGATGAGTAGCATGTTGTAGTAGGGGACCATGGGGATGAGCCTCAACAATCCCTCTGTAACGGCTCAGATACGGGCCTCTGACAGGCAGCACACCTCCCAGGATGCCATGTCAGAGTGACAGATGGGTGCCTCTGTGCCCCTCAGAAGAGAGTCATCAACCACCAATACCCCACATTTCCTCCTGGGAGTGGTAGCTATGATGCTCCCAGCCTTGGAGTTACATGGCTTCTCCTCCTCCTCTGGGAGTGATTCCTCATCGCTTATTGCCAGGGCAGCATATTGATTTTTCACCACCACGATGGATACATTAGAAGTAGGGGTGGAGCACTTCCTGCTGCCAGAAGTAACCAGCAGCCAGTGTCCTCCTTGTGACAGAGCCATGTCCTCCTTCCCCAGTACTGTGACAGCAATCCTCTGTAGCTGGATAGTTTTCTCAGCCTCCATGTGAATATTCTCAAGGATGTTTGGATGCTCTCCAGCCTAGCCACCTCCTTCTGTAGCTCTCCCATCTGCTTCCTGAGAGAGTCTGTTGCCAGTCTGGCTTTCTTAGAGTGGGAAATGTAGGCCATAGTCTCTGAAAATTCACACCAGGTTGTGGGTAGAGGCATCCATGGACAAGTTGTCTGTCTGGATACAGCAGGCACAGGTGGAGGAGATAGGAGCAATGTTGGCACTGGTGATGCAGCCCTTCCTAACCATAGCGACTCTATTCCAACTCCTTCCTACAAACTCCCTCTCAAACTTAGCTGTTTGCTGTCCCTTGTTTGTGGTCCCCTGTTTGCTAATTCCCTTCAGTGGCTTAGCCTCTGGCTTTTTAAGGCCTTCTCTCTCCTAGGTGAGCCCTACCTCCTTGTTTGACACACAGGAGGAGGGAGATCGCAAGGCTGATTGATGCTGATCAAAGATGATCAAGGATGATCCAGGGAACAAAGGCTCAAACAGTCCCCAGACATACAATCCCAACTGACCCAGTAACTGAAATAACTGAAAATAACTGAATAGCCGGACAGAGAAAGAAAAGCACAAAGAGCCAAACAAACTCACTCACCCCAAAGTCAGTACTCGCATCTTGTTCATTCAGCAGGGGAATCTCCTTCTCTCCCTCTCAAAACTCCCCTGTTTGCGATCCCCTGTTCGCTAGCTCAACAGGAGGAGCCTGTCATAAACATCTGCAGAGCCACCTCATTGCCCTCTTTAAAAGTATCCTTAGCAATCATATCTGCAAAATCTCTACAATGTTTAGGCCAGCTGATGTGCTATGACCACTGTATTTCCTGCTACTGTAATACAAATAAGTAATATATTTTCTTGTATTTTGATAGTCCTATAAAGATTAGAGTCATATTCTACCTGTTGTCTGCACACAGAAGTCTCACCATTCAAAGTTCTCTGTGAGGATCAAGTATACAATGCTCAGGTAACACCCTACTTTCCTAACACAGGGCTAGAGTATTATATTCTTCCTCATCCCTTACTCCACAAGGAGTCCCTATTAATCGTGACTAAGGATATCAGTCTGGCCCAGAGTAGGTTATTTTACATCTCCAGATATGATATAAATGAAACTATGAACCCGGTCACCATTAGCTGGACAGATTCTAGGGTAGAGACCTCAGGAATGCTTTTTGGATCAAGCTAGCTCCAAGTTCAAAAAGCCAGTCACACTTGGCAGTGAAATCTCTAACACACTTGTTATCAGTACCCAGATGAATTTCAAATTCACTATGTTTAAAGACATATGTACATTGCATAGATTCAGCACTGCTAATGTTTCTAGTCCCTGTTAGTCTTCTAGGATGGTTAAATTTAGGAGCAAACAGGTCAAGACATAAAAAATTTACTGGATGCAAATATGTACTAATAATAAATAGTAAGTAAAAAGGAAGACAGAGACACCAGCTAGGACCATGTTTGGTAATGTTTGGGTTAAGCATCTCAGACTGTCACCCCTAGATATGGGGAAGGATTCTGAATTTTCATGAGTACTGTCTTTGGATCTTGTTCAGATGGTCCATTGCACCATTCTCCAATTAACGTCTGATGAAACCGAAGTCTTCTTTTCACCTGTTTGAAGTCAGAAAAGTTTTCTCTCCCCATCACGTTCTCCATTCCCATATGGAAGGATTTCTTCCAAACTATATTGTCCCGAATATTGCATATTATTTTAATGACTGCAAAAATGGATGGGTTAACTAAATGCTCCCCACTCTCCCTTGCCAAGGAAAGTTCTCTGTTGTCTGTGAGCAAGTGGATTTGTAATGCCTGGAACAAATGTTTATAGGGATTGAAGACTTTACAGTTATTTGGTAGGCTGGGTACACACAAATGCCATCTATCTGGTTTGAGAAATCAAACCAGAGATAGTGTGTAAGATTATATGGAATGCAGAGTTTCCCAGAGTTGAAGCTGTAATACAAAATGGATAACTGCAAGAGAAGAGCTGCTTTATTTGATTTTTTTCCTTCTGATTGCACATTTTTAATGAACATTTTCACAACGGTTTACGTTATTTCAGGACCGTTTACTTCCAGCCAGGCAAAATGTATCACTTTATTTATTTTACTAAGCTTTAAGAAAAGATTATATTTGTACAGCTTCATTTAAAATAAACCCAAAAGTGCTAGATGGGATCTAATGAATATCATGGCTCATTAAACTAGGGTCAAAACACTTATACAGCCAGCAAATTCTCATTTTGTCAAAAATCTGTTGGCAAGGGTCTCATGATTAATTAGACTTGCAGGGTAGTCATGTTCTTTCCAGACACATTTGTCTTTTTGATTTCATGAAAGTGAGTTTAAGTGGTCCGTTTCCTCCAGCAAAGCCTTTAGTTTGTCTATGAGGCATGCTCTTTGGAGTCATAGGGTCTGTCTACACTGCAATTAAAAGCCTGCAGCTGGCCTGCACCAGCTGATTTGGCATGGCAGGGGCTCAGGCTAAGGAGCTGTTTAAATGCAGTGTAGACATTCTGGCTCAGGCTGCGGACCAGGCTTTAGGACCCTTCCGCCTAGCAGGGTCCTAGAGTTTGACTTCCAGTCCCAGCCCAAACATCTACATCATAATTAAACACCCCCCTTAGCCTGAGCCCTGGGAACCAGAGTCAGCTGCCACAGGCAAACTGCGGTCTTTAATTGCAATACAGACAGACCCTGAGGGCAATGATACTTAGACTGCGGCTGGCGAGCCGCAAGTGGCTCTTTGATGTGTCTCCTGCGGCTTTCTGCAGCACCTGATATTGAAACAAGGTGGTGATTTAATTTTTAAGCAGGCTAAGTTATTAATCAGTCAGGATGCTTTTGCGATTTTGTTAATCAATTAAGTTATCAGCTTGCACTAAGTTATTAACTTATTTGCTGTGAGAGTAATTATATACATACACTACATATTTCCCCTGTCATACCATTTAAATATGACTAGTACATGAAATAACGAATTCACAAGACTGTGGCACTGTTGGGTAATGTTGATTGTTAATTTGGCCCCTGAAGCACTGAGGCATCTCTGCCCTCGGGTATGTCTATACGGCAGTCAAAGGTGTGATTGCAGTATGCTTCGATGGGCCCAAGCTATCTTAAATCTAGGCAGTTGGAATAGCCATAGAACCATGGACTATCTGCTTGAGTCCAGAAGTATTTAAACCCTTGACAATTGGTCAAATCTAAGGGCTTTTCAACACTGGCAATGTTAAAGCACTGCCGTGGCATATATATGCCATGCCACAGTCTTGTGAATTCGTTATTTCATGTACTAGTCATATTTAATGGGTATGATGGGAGAAATATGTAGTGTATGTATATAATTACTCTCACAACAAATAAGTTAATAACTTAGTGCAAGTTGATAACTTAATTGGTAGCTACCCACTGGTGCACTGTCTACACTGGTGCTTTACTGTACTTAAATGTGCTGTGTGCAGAGGGGTGTTTTTTCACTCCCCTGAGCAAGAAAGTTGCAGCGCTGTAATGCGCCAGTGTAGAGAAGCCCTACATGGATTGTCACCAGACGACTGAAAGGCACACGTATACTATAGAGATAATCTTTCAAACAAATTTCAAGTTTCTACCACAAACTGTTGCAGCATTTGTGCCATTCCAAAAACAGTTAAATTAAAAAAAAACCTCCTTGAAGATAATAAATTTATTTTACATTTTCTTTGTACTAAAACAGCTGAAACATTTCTGATCAGACTTTCTACCTTATCCCACACCAAGGGACAGATCTCATATGTGCTACATTTCAGCATGAAAGATGAAGATTTGAGAAATCTATAAATGGCTTTTAAAAAAGCTCTTTAGAATGGAATCCTTTGGCCAGCTTTTAACTGGGCTCCACCTACAATATTTGTTCAAGTGCCCAGTCCTGCATATATTCACTACCAAGCATATGCTTATTGCTGAGAATAGTCCTGTGAATTTCAACTTGTTGACTCACATGAGGAAAATTAAACCTTGCCTCTACTAGAAGAGCTGCATTGCTTTAACTAAATAGATTTAACAATCTGTCTGGTTAAACCAGTGAAAATACTTAATGTAGACTTAAACCAGTTTAACTCTTCTGTTTAGCTTGCATTCGTAAATAACAGATTTCAACTAAACTGACTTATGCATCCACCTTAAGCCTTTGCTTTGGTTTAATTAGAGCAGTTTTAAAATCTTCTTAAATCAGTACAACTCCTCTAATGTAAACCAGTATTTAATTACATTCAGAAGTGTTGGGAGAATTGGGCTATGATGCAATCAGAAGTGTGTAGACATACCTGAGAGACAAGGTGGATGACGTGCTATCTTTTATTGGACCAACTTCTGTTGGTGAGAGAGAGAAGCTGACATAACTGAAGTTTGGTTTGACTAGCCCGAATAACAAAAGCAGTGAAACTGCAGCAGCCTAGGGGGTAGCAGGGACTTAACAAGCCCTCCTGGGACACGGGTACCAATTTTTGTCATAACTTCAATACTAATGATCATTGTTCTGTTGATATTGTGGACTCATGCATATTTAAATTGAGTGGACTTTCCCATCCATTGCAAGATTCATGTTGAATGTGTTTCAATGAGGCTGGGTATGGAAGGTGGTGAAGTTCCCAATCAATAGGAGCTGCAGGTGATTAGCAAGTAATTTGGGTGTCTGAATATGGAGCTAGGTGCCTAACTTTAGGCAAGCAGATTTAAAGTTTTGACCATGATAATTCCACTCCCTACCCTCACTAAAAAGGAAATCATTTCCCCCACCCCTTCACAATCTCAGAACAGAGTAAGAATCTTTTACTCAAAACTGGGGCATCTGGAATCAGTAATTCTTTATCAAGCACTGAGCCCAGGGTGGATAACTGTCGACAGCTGGTTAATGCCAGGGGATTTTTCTTTGTGCAAGAATGATCAGCAATCTCTCCCCAAATGAGGGTTAACTGGCCAGCTATTATATTCAACACACGCTGAAATCTAGATTTGCATGTTATATGAGCCCAATTTTATAGGTTCCATTACTGATCCATCAACATGGTATGAGAAGACTGCTTTACTTGCAGTGAGATGATGGGAAATCTATTAAAGCCTACATTAGTGAGAGATAATGTTTTTTCCCTTAATCTTTTCAATTGATACTTATTTGCCTCCCAGATCTGATAGCTTTTCCTGCTTACTACCATTCAGTTTCTTATACATTCTGATTATATTGAATCAGCTTCTACACTGATTTAATTTTTGATTAATTTTTGGCAGAATTGTTTAGGCTCTCTATATTAGGTAGGAGAGAATAAGATACAAAAAAAGAGTATTCATTTAAGAAAGTGATTTTACTGGCTTTGTAAGAGCCATAGGTGGGGTTCTCAGTATGTGCCAAGTTTAACTATTATTTTTCTTGCTCTTAGTATGGATCTTTCAAGACAGAGTAAAAATAAACTCTGCAGTTTTTGAAAACTCCTGTGTTTTGCACCTTTTATAACATTTCCATCTAAAGCCAGACATTCCACTGGGCTCTGCCAGCGTGTAATTCCCTTAAAAATAAAAGGCCAATTTAAGTGATGGTTTAATGTTAGAGAAATTGTCTTTTTTTTAATATAGCTGGAATGATTTTAATTTTCACACTAAACCCACTCAAGTCTTAATTATTAGAAAAGGCTAGAAAGTTTGTAAACAAAAGCTGCATCTGCTTTTTAGCAGTTTCTCATGTCTTTTAAATAGCTCCAGGCTTTCTCCTTCACAACATCTGTAAAGTCCATCTTGAAAGCCTGTTAGAGGAGTAAGAGAATCGAAGGTATTCTTTAGAGCCATAGTTTATTAGTTGACCGTCCAGTGCAACTGTGTGCAATATTTATATAACCATACCACACTGATTATGTACCCATCCAAGATATAGTGATTGTTTGACAAAATGTTTATATCACGATCAGTTTATCATACTTTGAGAGATGTTTTTTTGTTTTAGTGTCAATGAGAAATTGGTAGCTTGTGAAGTTTAATGTATCCCAGAATAACAATATGTTTTGCATGTGTGTGACTTCAAGCAAGAGTGCATTTCTTTTTTAGTTTTTTTATAGTGTGTGACAAAGCTCCAAGTCTGTACTTGTGGGTCCTGCGCTTCCTGGCAGATTTAGGGGCCTCAGAAACTCATCTAGGCCCCAGAGTGACCTCCCTTTCTTAGTATAATTGGCAAGAGTCACCACCTAGTGAGTT
>ML677341.1:11939729-12002193 GCA_007922305.1 Dermatemys mawii | reverse complement strand
CTGCCTTCCAGCACTCTCCTATATCCTTCTGGTCTGACTCCGTCACAACTGACTAAGTGAAGAGAAACCTTCATTTCAACTTGACAGAATTTTTCCATCTGTAAGCAATAAGCTAACTTTGGAAAATTTCATTGATTAATATAAAAATTTCTGAGGTTGTTCTAGACACCATTGAAGGTCACAGCCCTATTGATTCTGGTGAAAATAGAAAAACTAGAAAACCAGAGTTACAGGGAAATCAGTCCTGCTGCTGGCACCCACTGCTATTATCTACACATATCATAGGCCACAGCTAAATATCTCTCTCATTGGGCACAAAGATCAGCCTATAGAAGCAACACAGCATGCAACCCTTCAGCTTAAACAAAAATCCACTGAATATAAAGAATTTGGGGGTCCTGCTTAGAGGGCAGGTTGCCTACTGTAGTATGTCTTTCCCCTTCTTCAAACACCTTGTGCTGGTCACTGTCCACAATGGGATACTGGACTAAGTGGACCATTGGTCTGATCCAGCATGGCAATTTCTATGTTGAATTCTTCTGTCCTAATTGAATGAGCAACAGGATTCCAGTTAGCGTTCAAATCACTCCACTTGCATAAAGACTAAATAATTGGTTTCAAGGCTGTGGAGTGTAGGGTGGTTGGGGAGGTGGAGTTACCCCCTTCACCCCAGGGCCAGGGCAAGATGCTGAAATTGCTGCCGCAGCTCTGCCGTGCCTGCCTCTCCAAGGACAGAGACCCTTCCCACACTGCATAAGCACATTCCCCACACGTATATCCTTTATGTAGAGCTACAATAGTGCCGGGGCACCTTGAAGCAGTGCACACATTTGGGATGCATTTCATTCTATAATGTAGATGGCATAGACAGACTTTAGTCATACTTCAGTGTCAGAGTCATCCCATTACAGATATCCTGCCCAATCCTTTTTCTCCTTAGCCTGGGTTTAAATGAGGCTTTGTACAGGGCCCCGGCATTGGGTGAATCGTATTCAAAGTGCACAACAAAGCTAAGCCTGTAAGATGAATAGATGATTATCTCAGTTCTAATATTATCCTTTTCTTTTGTTCATAGTACGACAGAAGAGGACTCCACCCCGTGAAGGATTCTACAGCCATGCCTTGTGGTAAGAAGCATGGTTCTTGGAGCCAAAATGCTCACATTTACAAGCTGGGCTTTGAAGCTGAGGCTTTATTAAGTTTCTAAAGAGACAATGTCCCCTTCTGCAACTAAAAGAAATGTGAATGAACTTTTTGTATGTTTGCTGGTGGTTAAGCCAATATCCTGATCTGCACAACAGACAAGTGTATCCACCATCTTAGTCAAAATTCATTCAGGAAGCCAACAGTGTTTTATCCCATAGTCCAAATCAATTGTGCAGGAGTATCTCATGTGCCCTCTATCAGGAAAGCATTGGGTGAGGACTTCTTATGAAATGGTGAAGTGACAATGATCCAGATTGTCTGGCTGATATTCAGTTCCTGGTGGAATCAAGTGGGTGGAGGGAACAAAGGTAGCTTTAAGTCACTCTTTCATTTACCAGATTCTTGGCCCTGCCTGAAACTTGCCTACTTCACAGTGTAAATTAGAGAAGCCAGAGAGCAGAGGGAGGGTTCAAGAATAGATAACCAAGATGTCAGGTGTAGAGCTGCTGAACATTTTCAACCAGAATTTACTTTTGAGTTATAAAAATGCTGTTGTCAAATTCCAAACAGCTTTTGCAAAACATTTTGACTTAAAGTAAACTTTCAGATTTTTTCTAGTAAGACAATTCAAACCTTGAAAAAAACCTGTTTCTATGATAACATTTTCAGCAAAGTACTTTTGTTCCAGTATTTTTTTCCATTAAAAGTCAATTTTTTAGCTAGCTCTAGATAGTTTATCAGGTGTATTTCTCTCTGATACAAAAATTCCTGGACAAAAGATATCTAAATAGATTAGCCTAACAGTGCTATTTCATTTAAGCATAACCGTGAAGTATTTTTTTGTTTTTAACACACATTTTTAGAAGCCTAAATCTGAGTTTCCTTTCTGGGATTTTTGGATATCAGTCACTCTAAGGATGCATTGAGGAAAGAAGGACAGGACTAAAGGACAAAGAATTATATCAGTGCTCTGAAGGTCATGGGAATGGAGTAGGAGAGAATGCAATGGAACTTTAGAAGGGAATCCAAAATCCGGATTAGAAGATAAAAATTCAGTCCAAAGATAACCCCCAAGTTAAGATGTTCTCTTCTTAGTATCCACTATTGGTGACTACAGAATAAGTCAAAATCTTTTAGTGCTTGATGCTCTCCAGCTGAATTAATCAGCAGGTTTTTGGTATAGAATATAGAACATACTCATCATGCCATCTTGAGTGTCCAGCAGTGATTTAAGGACCAAGACCAATTCTCAAGTAAGCGAGGGATTATATAGCAGCCCATTACCTCATTTAAAAAGCAAAATAAGGAAGCAATAAAACCCTAGTATAAAGATAAGCTGTAAATTACTTTTTACTAGTAGTTACACTCAGAGCTGTTCTGTAGAGCTCAGATCTAATCTTCAAAACTGTCATTGTAATCCATTGAGCTTTGCTCCATTGCTCAGGCCTCACATCACACAGATGGATTCTCTCCCTTTCTCAGTCTGCCTGGAGCAAAGCAGATTGTGAAAACCACAGCTTGAAATCATACAGATAAAGTATTAGCTGAAGAGGCTGGAATGATAAGAAAAGTCTTTGCCAGCAGAGGCAATCCAAGATTTATTTGAAATGATAAACGTTTCGCAAAGATACCACATACATACATGGAGAGTCCTTAAATGTCTGAATCGCTGTCAGTTTGCTGCAGAGAACAAAGACTGAAGCTCCCAAAGTGCTTTATACACTTAGCTACACAGACAAGTTAAATTTAAATTGTCAAATTTGTGCATTTAAATTCTTAACTTTAGTGTTTTGTTGACCTTTTAGGGACTGAATTCTAACACTAGTAATGAGACCCAAATATTATGTATTTGAAGCTTTTAAGTTGTGTTCAACTACCCTGGAATAATTGAGCCACAGAACTCACTAGTTATTACATTCATTTCAGAAACTCAAAACAATAAATAAATAATAATAAAAAACAAATTGCACTCTCCACAATGTGTACTCTTCTCTTGATGAATGACCATACTATTGTCAAATATTACAGAGCTTTAAGCTTGTATCAGGTGAGAGAAGCTATTGCAACATCTTCACCATGGTAAGCAAATGTGTTGTATGAGCGTTTGAAAAAAGAATTATTGGCCACTTTTGTTAAAAACATAATCAAGTGTCACCAGAAGTGGACTGACTTCAGCTAAAAATTTTAATGAGTCACTAATTTTGGGTACTAAACTTGAGACACAGACTTCCAGAGGTATAACCTCCCTCGCATCTTCAGATGAAGTCAATGGGAACTGAGGATGTCCAGCATATCTAAGACTGTGTCTACACTACAAAATTAAGTCGACCTAACATAGGTTGGCATACTGCATCTGTAGATATTATATAGCTTGTGCATGTCTACTCTTTGCTCCTTGTGTTGGCAGTGTGCGTCTTCACTAGCGTGGAGCATTGTGGGACAGCTTCTGAAAGCCGTAACAGTCACTATAAGTAATGCAGTATCCACACGGACATTGCATCACCTTAACTACAGCAACGCTGCTTCTATGTCATTCAGGGAGGTAGAGTAAATAAATTGGCACAGCAGGACAGTTATACTGATAAGAGTGAAATTTAAGTGTAGACATTTCCATAGTTAACTTAACGTAAATTGCCTTATATAAACCTAACTGTGTAGCATAGACCAGACCTAAAAGTCAGGTTTGAACTACCTCAAATTGGTCATCCAAGAACTGAGGCACTCCAAAATTAGTGCTAACTTTTGACAAAGGGTGTCTAGGGGTAGATTAAGGGCATGTCTACACAAAGCAGCAATGCACACTACAGGGTTGTGATTTTAAAAGCATGCTAACACGCTGTATGTGAATTGGTCTGTATAATGCTGCTGGTGCACAGTAAAGTTTCCTTAATGCACTTTAGGATAGTGCAGCACCACATTAAACTGCACTAAGGAACCTTTAGTCAGGTCTACATGGACCAACTGATGTGCAGCATGTTACTGAGTTTTAGAAACCATGCAGTTGCAGGGCACATTGCCCCACCATTTAGACAAGCCCCAAGATAAGATCCTAAGGTCTCCTGGATTTGGAGTGGGACACAGCAGTTTCCTTTTCTATCTTCTGAGCAGCAAGGGCAAAGCAACAATAAGTCAAGAAAAAGATCTAGATTTTACTGGGTTTTCTGGTATCTTCAGTTCAGGCAGATTAGTCCTCCTGGCAAAGGCCTAGATTTTGGTGCATGTTCCTCCTGTAAACATAGAAAGAGCAGAGAAACATGAGATCAAAAGGGATGGCTTCTGCTCTTCAGGCAGAGTTCTGTTTTTATGGGCTGCCTCTACAATCTCCTACAGAAAGAGTAGATTAATCTTAAATCAGATTGGAGTCCCCTTCTAAGCATAAGAGGACAAAGCTTTACAGGCTGTCCATGAAACAAGCTAATTTCTAGATCTTACGGGTGATGCACAGTGTTTAAACGCTATTGTAAAAATTTTTGTACAAGGGCATGTCTTGTAAAGTATCATACGAAAACTCATATGCTGGTCAGTATTGTCCTCATAAAATATGAGTGGCAACATTGTATGTGAAGTTATAAGCTTTCCCAGTATGATGTTATTAACACATGTTCCAAATCCCAAGATCCCTGCCCAAAATGACTTAAGAGTTTAGTCAGTAATCTGCTGGAGCATGTGGTGAGAAACTTTACTTGAATCAAATATAGTTTGCTAAGTTAGGCATTTGCAAATATCTTGTCTTTATTTTCTTGAAACCATTTCTGACTTTTATACTTCATGACTTATACTCACTTAAAATCTCTCTTTGTAGTTAATACATTTGTTTTACTGTTTATCTAATCCAGTATCTTTAAGATGAAGTGTCTGAATAACTATTTGAGATGATAAACTGGCATATTATTCCCTTAAGGAATAACAAATTTAAAATATTTGTACTGTCTAGGAGAAGGCTGGGCAGCAGAGGACATACACTTCTAGAGGAAGTCTGTGACTGGGGAAGTGTTGGGGTCATCCTGTGGTATAACAAAAGCTGGTGAGAGCCAGAGTGTAACCCAAGTGTGGCTGGCAGTTACATACAGACACTCAGGGTATGGTTTGTATCCTGGAAGACTGTGAGCAATTCAGGTGGGAGCTACTTCTTCAAGGTTTTGTAAGGCACTGAAGGTTGTAGAGCCGGGGTGACACAGCCTCCCCGCGTCCCCATTGGTCTGGACTATATCCTGGTATGCCACACGCATCACTTAAGCCTACAATAAAAATGTTCTGACCCTCTGCATAGGTCTGAGTTTCATCCTGTATGTCTTCCTGTTGAATATCACCATGAACAAAACTTAGGGTCCAGTCCTTGCAGGCCTTATGAACATGTGACTCATTCACCTCAGAGGAAGCAGGCACCTGGCACATATAAAAGGGGAGGTACTGTAATACAAACTTCCAAATCAATGTCAGTTCCAGGCACCAAACAAGTAATGCTTCCTGCCAATACAACAGTACATTCCATCAATTAATGGCTGAGACTTAAGTCTGATCGGACTTGCCATGCCTTGTATGTGAACTCAAGTCATTGGGTTCTTTTATTCATTACTGTCTTACCAGAAAACAGTTGTTCTTGCCTTTTGATCAAAAGCCATACAATTAGAACAGTCATAAAGGCAGACCAAGTAAATTCCAGTGGCTAAGTGATCCCAGTTCAAGTCGTGAAGAGAATGGGAACATTTCTATTCTAATGGAATGTAAAAACTCTGGAGCAGATTAGCAACTGATGAGAAGTCACACAGCACCACTGTCGTCATGGTACCTATGCCTATTGACACCAGCTGAGCACCGGACCCAGAATCCTTGTGTGAAATAAATTGGGATGATAGACACCCTCCCGCCCCTGCATTCCCTTGGAAAACCTAGCTGTGAGCTCTTGCAAATAGATCAGTCCTGCATCCCGGGCCACCTAGCAAGATTGGTAGGGGAGAGGGCTCATGTGGGGCAGATTTAGCAGTGGCATCACCATATACAGAGTAGGCTCTGTGCCAGCCCATGTGAAGCCTTTGTTCACCTCTAAGAGATGCAGTCTTACCTCTGCCTCTCTCTTCTTTTTCTAGAAGCAGCTGTCACTGGTATTTCAATCCTCACTTTCTGCAGCTGTCTGAATTGACACCCTCCTCTCTAGCCACTCAGAGGCTGCTCCAGTTTCCTTTAACCCATTCTGCCACTAGGTCCACCTTTCCCTGCCACTGCTCCACATCTCCTGCCCCTTTCATTCTGGCTGCTGCTCTAGCCCCCTTCATCCTGAACCCACATTTGCCCTTCCCAGCTTAGGGTGACCAGATAGTGTGAAAAAATTGGGATACTTTTTTGGGGGGAAAGGGGGATAATAGTTGCTTATATAAGACAAAATCCCTAATATCAGGATGGTCCCGATAATATCAGGACATCTGGTCTTCCTACCCTGGCTCATTTACCAACTGAGCCTCTATCCTCAAGTGGGTCACAGTAAAATACTTTATCCAATGATCCTGCAGTAGTATAACTTAAGGGCTTTTTTTTGCTTAGAGGGAGGAACACGTGTTCTTTCTTGTTGTAACTCTGGGGCAAACAGATGGTATCTGGAATGACCAGAGATTTAATAACTGATAAACTTTGATAATAACATATTTACCCCGAGACATAGTTAAAAACACAATGTATTGGCTTTTTACTTTGCAGTATTAAGAGTGCCTAGTTTTACTGGCAGTGACTAAGTTGTTGAAAATTAAGCTTGGAATATAGAAACAAAAACACACAGAAGACACAAACACTCATAGTCAAAATCTCTGTATTTAGCTCTGTTACTCTGCAGAGAGAAATCTTAAAGGTGTCCCCAGGGAGAGTTCAGTAAACATGATTAATTACGACTTTTTTGGAGCCAAGGATGACAACTATGCCAATTTGCTGTGATATTTATGATACCAACTTCCCTTCAGGGATGTCAGTTGGTTTTGCTTTAGCAGAGTTGTTTGATTCACCTAGCCAAAATGTGTGCTCCGAAAGGAGGGGGCTGAGTATATCCTGAGGGCTAAAACAGGGAGCGAGAGAAAGAAAGAACCCCTTTTAGGACCACAGCACCCTGGAAATAGACATGTAAAAAAGAACACTGGAGAAATAGATGAAGCAAGGGTTATTAGAAAATATTTGGATTTGGCTTGTACTTCAGTACTTTCATTCAAATTACTCAGAGTATTTTATAAACAATTAATCTCATAGCATATTGTGCTGCAGTGACTACATGTTCATGATCAGAAAATCAGAAATGTAGGTCTGGAAAGGACCTCCGGTCATCTAGTGCATCCCCTCATACAGAGGGAGGATTAAGTAACTTAGACCATCAACAACACATGTTTGTCTACCCTGTTCGCAAACCCCACTCCTTCCCAAAGACAGAGATTATACAACTTCTCCAGGTCATAGGCGGCGAGTGATATGGGCCCATGGTGCCTATGCTCCACCAACACTAAGGAAGGTGGGTCTGGCTCCACCAATGCTTAGGTTTATATTTTTAGAGCCATCCCGTTCATAGGATGGACCGGGGCAACCACTCCAGGCCCTGTGCTTTTGAGGCCCTGCGCTTCAGATGGATGTGGGGTCCAGCAAGCAACCCAACCCCAACCCACCCCTGCCCTGCCCCGCCTCTTTTCACCCCTGCTCTGTCCTCTCTCTGCCCCCATTCCACCCTGTCTCTCAAGCCCCAGCCCTGCCTCTTTCCAGCTTCTGCCCCCTCTCCTCAAGCCAGCAGGGTGGAGCAGGGCAGGGCAGGTGGAGCCCAGGTTGCTCACTGCTGCTACTGAGGCCAGCTTGCTTGAAGTCCCCCAGCTATCCTCTCAGGCCTCCCTGGACCCCACGTCCCTCTGAATCACAGGGGCCCCCAAAGCACAGTGCCCAGGGATGTTGTTATGGTCCATCCTATGGTCCATCCTATGGACAGGACGGCTTTTCTTGGATCCATTCTCAGCACCACCAGAAATTATACAAACCTGGCGTCCAAGGTTCCAAGTAACGTGTTCCAGTGTTTACTTATCCTTAGTTAGCAAATGTCCTTAATATCAAAACTACATCTCTCTTGCTGCAAACTAAGGTTACTTCTTGTGCGCCACTCAGTAGACATGGAGAACAGTTAATCACTGCACTCTTTATAACAACCTGTTATAGATCTGAAGATTTCAATCATGCCCCCTTTCAGTCTTCTCTGCTATAAACAACATATGTGCCATTTTTTCAACCTTTCCTCATCTGTCACGTTTTCTAATCTTCTTATTTTTGTTGCTCTTCTATGGACTCTATACAATTTGTCCACGGCTCCTGGGAGTCTGGTGCCCCAAACTGGACACAATACTCCAACTGAGAACTCACCAGCGCTGAGTAGAGCAGAAGAGTTACCTCACATTATTCTGCAGTTTTTGGACCACCGAAGATAACAGCCCTACTGCTAATGATCATTAACAGAGATTTTCCCTTTGCTCAAGAGGTGGAGGCATGTGTTTTTCTAACCAGAAGTCCTGACCCTCCTGAAATCAGTGGCAAAACTTCCATTTATTTCAGTGGGACCAGGATTTCTCTCCTGGGAGCAGCAAGCCCCTCTTGTAGCCTGTATGAAACATGCATCTATTACAGCAAAGCTCCAGGGAGGTAATGTGATATAGTTGATAGGGCATAGGGCCTACAGTTGGTAAGTGTGGGCTCTTATTTTTGTCTGATTTGGGGTACATCTACACAGAAATTAAACACTCAGGGCTAGACCAAAGCATATGCTTTCATGACTCAGGCTGTGGAGTTGTAAAATTGCTGTGTAGACATTTGGTCTCGGGCTGGAGACCGAGCTCTGTGACCATCCCACCTTGTAGATGGTCCTAGAATTCAGGCTTCAGCCAGAGCCTGGAAGTCCACACAGCAATGAAACAGCCCAGGAGCCCAAGCCCCTCAAACCCAAGTTGTCTGGCACAGGCCAGCCCTGGTGTCTAGTTGCTGTGTAGGCAGACCTTTAGTGACCTGAAGCAGGTCACTTCACCTCTTTGTGCTTATGTCTACACAGAAGATGGAGGTGTCATTCATAGCTTGAGCAGACATACATCCACTGCTCTGCTTAAGGTAGCACCCTAAAAATAGCGGGATGGCCGAGGCAACCCAGGTAATGGCTTAAACTCACTGCCTGAATAGCACCCAGGGGGTTGGGTGATCAACAATGGAAGCGAGTTGGGATTTTATTAAAGCATAAGTCTGACCAGCTATGGATAACTGGTAATTATTTCAGCTAAGGAAACAGCCATTTTATCCAAATTCCAACACAACTATATAAAATATGTTTTTGCAAACGTACTTGGCCCTCTGGTCATCCTAAAAATACTCAGTAGATGAAATCAAGATACAAAGCAAAGTATGAACTGAAAACAGCAATTCTTATTACACTGAGAAGTTCTGTAAGAGTTGCTTTATGTATCGGAATACTGTATATTTCCTCAGGCTCTGGGGAAAAAAAGAACTAAACAGCTTTGTTCTTTTCAGTTATTTTGAAACAAATAACTGACTAAACACATCAATAGCTGGTTTAGAAAGATTAGAGAGGATCCGGGCAGCAAGAAGAGGCAGGTTCAGATCCAGACAGATTTTTAGATCTTACTACCTGGAGTTTGGGGTGTGTGGATCTGGGATTCTCACCATGATAGCACTTTCATCCCTCAATAAAATAGTATCTGGCACTTATAACATACAGAACCTTTCACCCCAAACATTTTTGCACAGGAATTATTTCCTGCACCACCAAAATGCGGCCATTTCTGCACAGCAATATCACACAGCAGGTTAGAACAGGAAGTGGAAAATATTGTATACAGTGTAAAGCATATGGGGGAATTTAGTAGACGGGAGGAGTCCTGTCAAATTCCAATTCAGACAATTAGGTAGCCTTTTAGATAGGCAGGCTGTAAAGTTTGGAATGGGGGCACAAATCCTACTCCAGTGAAAGACACTAGTGTTTTTAATGACTACTTGTAATCAGGCCTTGGATGTCAGGGAAAGAGAGCACCTCCAGAAGAACACTAGTCCTGAGTTCCCTGCTATGCTATTTATGTAGCACTGATTCAGAGGGAAGAGGTGGGATGTGGGCCTGTAAGCAAAGGAACACGTTACATAGAGATAAGATCTTATCTGGCCCAGGGGTGCATTATGTGCCCAGTCTCAATGTACTAGGGCAAGGATTGCACGTTCTTAAAGTGTTGCACAGGACTGAGCACATTGTCAGCTCTCAGATAATCATGAGTAGAGCCAGAGATTCCTTGACTGGCTGTTGTCCAGTTCAAGGGAGTTGGGAAGGGAGAGGACTGATAGTAACCTGTTAGCCAGTCTATGCTGCTGTAGTATTGGCTTCTCATGTAGCATGGAACTAATGCTGTAGGGAGCTGCTATGGGGCCAGAAAGCAGAAGGAGTGATTACAGATACAGGAGAAGAGGAAGCAAAGAGAAGTAAGTCACTGGAGGGGGTATGAAATGCAGAAATGACGTGAATGGATGTAAGGATCAGGGAATAGGACCATAGTGAGACTCCTGCTTCTGTTTTTACCCAGAGTTCTGCCAAATCTTCTGCAACTCTCAACAGCTAAACATTTCCTGCAGGAACTATGTGTTACTGGAAGTCTTCCAAGCTGTGAGCCATACCATCCCTGGTTACCTTGCGAGATCTGAAAGGGTAACAGTTTGAAAAGGTACGGAATACTTTTCCACTTCCATTCAAACACACACTTTCACTAATACAGAAGTTGCTGGAGGAGACTAGGCAGGAGATATAAGTATCTTCTTGTTAGTCAGGCAATGGCACCTTGAAAATAAATTTTACTGAGCTAGACCTATGTATCAGAAGAGATCAAATGTTTGCTGCAAAACAGCATCTTTGGCAGCAAGAAAGCAGAAATATCTCTTTTTAAAAAAAATATGCAATTGCTGTGAGATGAGTTAACAGGAAACAGAACAGAGACAGAATGAGAGCAAACAGATTTTTAACTTCTGGTTATTGCTTCCAGAAGTTAACACATTTTCTTTTTAATTAAAAACTCTTTTTAATCTGAGCTTTGTCACTGAGCCTGTTTTCTCCACTCTACAACAGATCTTGGCTGCTGATGCAACAACCACTCTTCTGTTCTAACCACGCTAATGTTTTCTGAAGTAGGGCTGGCTGGAAAACAAGAATACTGTTTTTCCAAAAAATTGGGGTTCCAAAGTTTGTTTTTGTCCTGATGCAGAATGAATACAGATTTTTCAAAAATGTTTGTGAAACAGGAAAATACTCTGGTGACGAGGGTACTCAACAGGGAGGTAGGAGATCCTGGTTCAAGTCCCTGCTCTGATTCAGAGAGTCAGTCTCAATTTCTCCTGCTTGAATTTTTCTGTTTTGTATAAATCATCATTGGCTAAAGACACAGAGACTGACTTGATAGCCCTGTGGCTAGGACTCTCACCTGGTTCAAACCTGCCTGATTTTCATTCAGGATTAGAACCCAGGTTTCGGTCTGTGCTATTCTGGTGTGAATCACTCTCTAAATTACATCATGGACCCAAGAAACCTTCCTGAGGAAAGTTTAATCAAAAGAGAGATATTTTTCCAATAGTTTGTTTCAACATTTTCTGACCAAAAAAGTCAAAAATTCCCCAACTAGCTTTACTCCTGACAGACCAATGCTGTTCACTGATACAAATGCTGCTTTTGCTCCAAGCTCTGTTCCAGGCCTTGCTCAGATTCAAAGTCCTAACCCTGACCCCTGTTCAGAGGAGGATAATTCGGTAGCACAAGCCTATTTATATTTTGAACCCTACACTTGACTGAAGTGATTAGATCAGTCACTAGAGTGACCCAAGCAACTATAAGGACCTACCATCTTAACAGCTAATTCCTTTACCTAGGATGGGGTTGGATTTGGAATTCTGAAGGCATGAAGGGAAAATCCTGCCAACACTGATGTGAGTGGGATTTTTGCCATTGACTTCCATGGAATCTGGATTTCTCTTATGAGATTCGCTCTTCAGTGAAGACCATGGTATAAGTGCATATACAGCAATAATTCATTAAGCATATATCAAGTTATATTGGCTGCAGAAGACAATGCACAGCACCACTTAAACTAAAGTTGGACGAATGCCTGTCCCTATGGGGTCGTTTTCAGTTGCTTTTAACTCTATCTTACCTTTTAATTGGAAATTTAGCAAGTTTGTTCTCAGGCGAGATATGATTTTTTCATGCAAGTTTAAGCCTGACTTGATTCAGATTTTTCAAGAACCAAGAGTGACAAAAAATTACATTTTGCACTAAGACATTTTTTGCTACCTTATTTCAAATGTCCCTGGGATACAAATGGTGGTTGATAGAAATTTCAAGTCTGTTAGGAAAATAATACCTTAGTTACAGGTGTGGTTTTTTTGAATCTATGTAAAATGACTGTCACAATTATAAATGGCTTTTCTAATATACTTTTGCAAGTGCATTAGATGTTGCAATGTGATTTTTACAGGTCTTATAGTGTTCTGTTGGTTTTATTCAAACATGTATAGCTTTGGGAACACGGTATGTACTTTTGTGCATTTCTCTAATAATTACAAAAAGAAGGAAGCACAGCTCCAAAGTAATCCTCCCTTTTGCCCTGCAATAGGTTTTGCATGTGTATGGAAGGAGACAAGTCTCTAAAGAAAAACTGCCTTTCTTCATGTGAAAAAGAAGTGTGCAGAGTGAAGCAAAAGGTCTGTCTCATTGACTTGTTGCTGACAGAACAAGGAGCAATGCTCTCAAGTTGCAGTAAAGGTAGTCTAGGTTGGATATTAGGACAAATGATTTCACTAGGGGGGTCATGTAGCACTGGAATGGGTTACCTAGGGAGGTAGTGGAATCTCCATCCTTAGAAGTTTTTAAAGCCTAGCTTGGCAAAGCCCTGTCTGGCAAGATTTAGTTGTGGTTAGTCCTGCTTTGAGCAGGCGGTTGGACTAGATGACCTCCTGAGGTCTCTTCCTACCCTAATCTTCTAGGTTTATACAAGGCAAAACAGATTTTTAATGGGGTTGGACCCCATTGGGAATTGGGCATCTGAGTGATAAAGAGAGGAACACTTCTTGCACTGCTTTCAGTTTAAGCCTAGAGCTGTTAGGGGACGTTGTTCAGACCTGGGTCTGGGTTTGCAGCAGGCTAGCGGGTCTGGCTCAAACCAGGCAGGGCACTGAAGTCCCAAGCTGCCAGAGCAGGAAAGCAGGGGCAGAAGTAGTCTTGGCACATCAGTTGGCAACCCCAAGGGGGTTTCTGTGATCTAACCTGTCACAGCTTCACTACCGCAAAACAGTATTGAGAATTAGTTCGTTGTCTGAGACATTCTCTGACAGTATTACCGTGAACAGCAGTGAAGGGAAAAATACAAAAAAGAGAAAGATTTCTTAGTGCAGAACTGGACTTGTGTGCAGTTAGCAAGTTATAAGGTCACGCTGTAGGATAACAATAGAAAGAAAGTTAACAGCAGTCACTCACTGTGCAATGTTCATCTGGTGTATGGAAGGACCGAGGGGATCTAAGGAAAATGAGATCACTTAGTAAAATATTATCACACTACATGTGCAAAAGGGGAATGTAATGTAATGAGAGTTGTTTTGTTTAAAGCAAAGACAGCCTGTTCATTTTATTTTCCCCAGACATTTGCTTGCAATGCTTTCTTTCTCCAGGCTACAAAAACATACTAAACTGGAGATGTAACACAAATGTTTACCCAGTGGGTGAGGTTTTAAAATTATATCAATACAGAAGCGATCCAAATTTCCCTTCCTAGTGTGAAAGAACAAATAATAAAGTAATGAACATGGATCTCATTTCTACAAATACTAAACACATGGATAGGTAAAAGAGATGGCATGGATTTCCAGGCAGCTTTTAACATACATGTAGCATGTAGGTTGGTACATGCATGGGACAGCCTGAGTAAATTTTCTCCTCAGATATATGTGACATTCTTCCATATAAAGAAGGATAGCTCTGATTTCTCCACATTCCCTGATATTGGTTGTTCCAAATTAGTTATGGCCACTTTGCTCAAATGGTTTGAAAAGGAAAATTTATATATCATCTTACCTCAATTACACACAATTAGGGCCATATGTTACTTCAGAGTGACATTGTGTAGGCATTGATAGCCCTGATGGAAGCTTCCACATCAAATTAAGTCTCTGGGTTTTTGTATGGTATGCCCCACCCCTACCAAAAAGAGAAGGTCTCTGTTTCTGTCAGCAAGTGCCTTAGATGGTCCGTGGAGTGTGATCACTGTTGCAGAACAGTGTAAAATGCAATGGAACTGCAGATCTGAACCCTCAAAATGAGCACAAGGTAATGCTGGCATGATGGCAAACCCTGTCCTCTTTGGCATCTGCACACAGTTCTTCAAGACTCTGCATACCATGGATCAAACTCACCCTTAGAAAATCCACTGACTGGTGCCCACTTCTGTCTGCAGTAAAATTGCCTCCCTCATGGTCAAGGTCACACTACAGCAGGGATCATGTGGCCCATTAGGGAAATCCGCTTGCAGGCCAGGGCGGTTTGTTTACCTCCAGTGTCCACAGGTTCGGCCGATCGCAGCTCCCACTGGCCGCGACCCACTGTTTGCCATTCCAGGCCAATGGGGGCTGTGGAAAACGGTGTGAGCCAAGGAATGTATTCCCAGCCCTCCTTTCCAGAACTAGCTCCTACCACAATCACTCCCAGATTTGCCTGGCTGGAGTTCGGCCTACCGGGTCTGACTACTCAACTCCCCAAGTCTTGGGTCTTTCCTTCAGGAACCTCTCACTCCCTGCAGGTTCCTGAGCTTCCCCGTTCCTGCTGCCCTTTATAATGGAATCCACTGTCCTCCATCAGGCCTCATCCAGGCTGTTAACAGGGCACAGGGTTGGCTGTCCCCAGGCCTCCAACACCTAAGGGCAAACCACTGTGCTATAGCTCCACTGTGTTACCAACACACAAATATACTATGTGCAGTTTTAGCTACAACAGAAGCCAAGATATCTGCATAAACACAGTTCTCTCAATATTGGGCTCATAGTTTAACTTGGGGGTTCCCTATGGGTTCCCACAGCTGGGAGGTGTAATATCCAGTTCACATAGACATAAGTGTGCTAGCTCTCATTGAGCTAGCATGCTAAAAATAGCAGAGTGGACACATGGACAGCAGCCTGGCCTAGCCACCCATGTATCTAGGATCAGATGGGATTATATTCAAGCAGCTAGCCTGAACTGCTACCGCCACACTGCTATTTTACTTAGCATGCTCGCTCAAGCAGAACTACTATGTGTGCCTCTACCTGAACTGCAAATTACACTTCCAAGCTGCTGTGTAGACATAACCTCCATGTATAGTAGGGGTGGGGGTATCTTCCTATGCAGAATGAAGCATTACACACCTTTAACTTTATCACCAGGGCATCTAGGCACATGTCCATGATAGATGATTTAGATATGGGACCATTCCTTGTACTCAATCACTCATTTATTTCTATGGCAGTTTTAGGTGCTCAAGTAAACCAAGAGCCTGATTTTTTATTCTACATTGAATGAAATTGCCATATTAATATGAGTATGCATAGGGAGGTGGTGTGGCCCCCTGCTGACTTGGAGGGGAATAAGCCCTGCCAGACACCAGAGTGGGCGGAGCCAGAGCATGCCACGTCCGCCCCCCAGAGGAAGTACACGTGCTCCACCTCAGCACTCACTCAAGCGGCAGCCGCTGGAAAGACCAGGTGGTGCCAGTGCAGCTCCTGCCAGAGAGCCTCCACGCCTGCCCCTTGCCAGGTACCCTAAGGAGTTGCCGAGCCTGCCCCTCGCCAGTGACCCAGAGGAGCCAATGGTAATCGCCCCCACCCTGAGGACACCGCTGGAACCCAGGTACCTCCGGAGGGGGAGTGGGGAAGTAGCCTGGGGAAAGCCGACCCGAGTCTGGCTGGAACAGAACTGGAGCCCGTATCAGTATGTTGCGGCCAGGATCCCCACTGACACTGCAGCAAACATGGGCTGCTGCTAGGGCGGGCTGGGATGCAGTGGAGAGGGAGGGCCTGTGTCCCCCCCATCCCCGAGCCTCTGACAAGTGGGTGGCAGCCTCCCCCTCTCCCAGGCCCCGACCTAAGGCCTGGGCTTATTGACTCTGTTTACTTGTGTTTGCTCAGCCCCTGCCTGAGGGCCTGAGCTAGGACTCTTGACTGCCCCGCCCTGACCCAGGGCCAGGGCCTGGTGCTATATCACCTGTGTTTGCTCAGCCCCCTGCTGGATGGTGTGAGCCAGGACTCAAAGGGCCCAGCTGATTCCCCAAAAGAGGCCCTGCAAGGACTAAGGGAGGCAGTGTGGCCCCCCTGCTGACCTGGTGGTGGGGGTGAGCCCCGACAGCCCCCCTCTACAGTATGGCAGACAAACAAGGCTGTTTTTTGGTGCAGCTTGGTATTTTGCATTTGACTTTCTTTGAGTCTGTTGACAACACTGACAGAACACTATATCCATTAGGAAAGGTAAGTCAGATTTCCACCTCTTTGGAAGAGCAAGAGAACATTGAAAAATATGGAAAGTTTTCTGAGAAAGACATTTCTGGACTCAGTCAGCAGACTCTGCCAGTTTCCATGCATTCATCATCTGTGCCTCGGTTTCCCCATCCATAGTATGGGAAAAATAACACTATCCACCTTTGTAAAGTGCTTTGAGATCAACTGATGAAGAGTGCTATATAAGAGATGAGTAGAATTATTATTAGTCTACTTGTCAATATTGATTATTTTACTCCACATGTCCATGAAAGGAACAACCACATTACTAGTTGGTTAAATTAATAGTTTGAATATGACTATAAATGTATGACCAGTCCCCACCCAGACTAATCAGAGCTGCGCTTAGTTTTCAGCTACAATTTACTAAGATTATTTGTTCAGGCACATTTTTACCAAAGATGGCCTTTTTCTAAACTATGGTTCATGGTAAGAATAATAACTCTAAAGCTATAAGACTATATGGCTCCATGGGTACTGAATAATTAGTCTCCTTCTTTATGCGTGTGTAACTCGCACCAATGATCAATTTAAGTTTTTTTGGCAAAAAGTAAACACACTTGTTTTGTTCCCCCAGCTTGCCCACCCCATTTTAAAACTGGAAAGAAGCGGGAGGCAAGAGGACAGCTCAGATGACTGCAAAATGAGAATTTTAAAGGTGTATGGGGTTAAGTTTGTAAAACATTTTTCACACAATATTTTGGAAAAACATTTCCATAATTTCAAACATTCTCAAAAAAATGTCTATTAAAAGCCAAAGCCTAAAACTTACCACCATTTTCCAAGCAGCTCTGTTTTCAGCACAATGGGAAAGGAGAGGCTGACAGCCAGTGTATATTCATATTTGAACTCAAGTCTAAATATTGTTCTGAAATCCAAATTAAATACAGCTATTAATAGCTTCTGTTTAGTGGGGAGGGACAGCACTTTATATATTGATAGCTCATTAACTATGTGTATTTGTGTCATGCTGCTTATCTCACATGTGTCCAAAATATACCATGCTTTAAAGTGTTAAATATGATATGTATATTTTCCCTTCAAAGGGCATGCCTTACCCATTAACATTAGTGATAGTTACATGTGAGAGTGAAGAAGACTAGTTATCCAGCACAGTTGGGACATTTGATCTTTACAGACTTTGATCTAGTTTAGTACAAACATTTTCTATAACAAGAAGCCTTCACCATTTAAAGGCAATCTGTGCAAATGGAAAAGGGTAAAACTGCAAATTAGCTGTGAAAAGCAATAGCTACAACAGAAATATAGCCCTATTCCATAGCAACGTTTTAAGCCGTTAGTACGTTTCTACTGGAATATGACACAGATTAATCAGTTCTCAACTTCATTGCACTGCTTCTCCTTTCTAACAACAAAAATTACTATATGACTTCAAGTGAGTAACCGAAGCCTAAGCCCAACCGCCCCAGGTGGGGGGCCAAAACAGACACCCAAGGAAACCTGAGCCCCACCGACCAGGCCTGAAGCCGAAGCTGAAGCCCCACTGGCTGGGGCTGAAGCCGTTGGGTGGTGGAGCTCAGACTTCGGCTGCGGGCAGGGGCGGCTCCAGGCACCAGCACAGCAAGCTCGTGCCTGTGGGGGCAAGCTGTGGGGGGTGGCCTGCCAGTCGCTGTGAGGGTCTGCCGGTCCCATGGATTTGGTGGCATTTTGGCAGTGGGTAGCTGAAGCTGTGGGATCAGTGGACTTCCCGCCGGCATGCTACTGAAGGCCACCTCACTGCCACGCTTGGAGCGGCAAAAACCGTAGAGTCGCCCCTGGCTGTGGGCCCCAGCAAGTCTAATGCCAGCCCAGTTGCCCCCATTAAAACAGAGTTATGACCCACTTTGGGGTCCCAACACACAGTCTGAGAACTGCTGGTCTACCATGACAGGTTTAAATATGGGTTGAACTCAAAGACCTTTATATATATATATATATATATATAATTTCAACCCATATTTAAGCCTGTCATGGTAGACCAGCAGTTCTCAGACTGTGTGTTGGGACTCCTGCAGATGCCTGAGTGGTTTACTTGGTGCTGTGAGAATACTCATTCAGTGCAGCAGATATGTTCAATAAAACCCACAGTGATGTACTTTGTAAGAGTATCTTGATTTAAGGAGAAGCCAACAACTGGGGTTAAAAGGTTCACCTGATACTTGTATTTAAGACAATCAATTAAAAATAATAAATGTATGCTAAAACCACAAAGGAAATCTGCAAGAGTAGTTCTATCTTCAGTCAAATAAACTTGAAAGCACTGAACATTAATCTTCTATCATGAGAGATGAAATGTGCTGGAAATCAGTTTGTGACCCTAGAAAGGTTTAAAACTGATTGCTGTAGTCAATGGCTATACTGTTTTTGGTGAATATAAAGAACATAATTTTACGAGAAGAGGAAATTGGCAAATCTAGGGGATGAGATCATGTTTAGGGTATCAGTAACTGGATGTGTAGCCAGTCACTATTAGGTCATTAGAACACAGGAATGGACATACTGTGTTAGACCAATGGTCCACTTAGCCAGTATCGTGTCTTCCAACAGTGACTGTGTTGATGCTTCAAGGGGACTGAACTGTTGAGTGATCCATCCCTTGTGATCCAATCCCAGCTTCTGGTAGTCAGAGGTTTAGGGACACCCAGAGCATGGGTTTGTGTCCCTGAGTATTTTGGCTAATAGCCATGGATGGATCTATCCTCTATGAATGTATATCTAATTCTTTTTTGAACCATTTATACTTTTGGCCTTCATAATATCCCCTGTGAATGAGTTCCACAGGCCGATTGTATGCTGCGTGAAGAACTACTTATGTTTGTTTTAAACTTGTAGCCTATTAATTTCATTGGGTGACCCCTGGTTCTTGTGTTATGTGAAGGGAGGGGCATGCACAATAGGGGCCAACTAGAGACACGCCCCCACCCCCAATAATCATAGAACCATAGAAGATTAGCTTTGGAAGAGAGTTCAGGAACACGTCTAGTCCAACCCCCTGCTCAAAGCAGGACCAACCCCAGGTAAATCATCTCAGCCAGCGGTTTGTCAAGCTGGGCCTTAAAAATCTCTAAGGGTGGACATTCCACTACCTCCCTAGGTAACCCATTCCAGTGCTTCACCACCCACCTAATGAAATAGTTTCTCCTAATATGTAACCTAGACCTCCCCCACTGCAACTTGAGAACACTTCTCCTTGTTCTGTCATCTGCCACCACTGAGAACAGCCTAGCTCCATACTCTTAGAATCCCCCTTTAAGTAGTTGAAGGCTGCCATCAAATCCCCCCTCATTCCTCTCTTCTGAAGACTAAAGAAACCCAACTCACTTAGCCTCTCCTCGTAAGTTATGTGCTCCAGCCCTCTAATCATTTTTGTTGCTCTCCGCTGGACTCTTCAATTTCTCCACATCCTTTTTGTAGTAGAGAGGCCCAAAACTGGATGCAATACTCCAAATGTGGCCTCAGCAGTGCTAAATAGAGGGGAATAATCGCTTCCCTCGATCTTCTGGCAATGCTTCTACTAATCCAGCCCAATATGCCAATGGCCTTCTTGGCAATAAGGGTACACTGTTGACTCCTACGCAACTTCTCGTCCACTGTAATCCCCAGGTCCTTTTCTGAAGAACTGCCACTTCGCCAGTCAGTCCCCAACCTGTAGCAATGCACGGGACTCTTCTGTCCTAAGTGCAGGACTCTGCACTTGTCCTTGTTGAACCTCATCAGATTTATTTTGGCCCATTCCTCTAATTTGTCTAGGTCCCTCTGGATCCTATCCCTGCCCTCCAGCCTATCTACCTCTCCCTGCAGCTTCGTGTCAGCCACGAACTTGCTAAGGATGCAATCCATCCCATCATCCAGATCATTAATGAAGATGTTGAACAAAACCGGCCCCAGGACCAACCTCTGATGCACTCTGCTTGATACCAGCTATACATGGAGCTGTGATCACTACCCACTGAGCCAGCCGATCTAGCCAGCTTTCTATCCGCCTTATAGTCCATTCATGCAATCCATCCTTCTTTAACTTGCTGGAAAGAATACCGTGGAAGACTGTATCAAAAGCTTTGATAAAGTGAAGGTATATCACATCCACTGCTTTCTCCACATCCACAGAGCCAGTGATCTCATCATAAAAGGCAGTCAGGTTGGTCAGGCATGACTTGCCCTTGGTGAATCCATGTTGACTGTTCCTTATCACTTTACTCTCCTTCAAGTGCTTCAAAATGGATTCTTTAAGGACCTGCTCCATGATTTTTTTACGTACTGAGGTGAGACTGACCACTCTGTAGTTCCCTGAATTCTCCTTCTTCCCTTTTTTAAAGATAGGCACTACATTTGCCTTTTTTCCAGTCCTCTGGAACCTCCCCCAATAGCCACGAGTTTTCAAAGATAATGGCCAATGCCTCTGCAATCACATCAGCCAGTTCCCTCAGCACTCTCAGATGCATTAGATCCAGCTCCGTAGACTTGTGCATGTCCAGCTTTTCTAAATAGTCCTTAACCTGGTCTTTCAGCACTGAGGGCTGCTCACCTCCTCCCCACACTGTGCTGCCCAGTGCAGCAGTCTGGGAGCTGACTTTGTCTGTGAAGACTGAGGTAAAAAAAGGATTTTTCCACATCATCAGCACGGGTGCAGAACTCCTTTGGCCCCAGCTTATTTTTGTGATGGGGTACAAGAACTAGGTGCATCATTCAAGGTATGGGCATATTACAGGTCACCTGTTCAAATCTAGCCCTGGTCAACAATTACCAGAACTCATTATGAATGTGGTCAGTGCAAAAGGAGATGATGGAATTACGTCAGTTCCCAATGAGCAATTGCCGAACACAGAAAATATATAAATGGGGGCCTGCTTAAGGAAACAAGCCACCACTACTGTTAACACCTTGTCAGCCTTAGTAAGAAGGCTGTACTGAATAGGCATAAAGATACCCTCTCTCACCTCAACCGTGTCAATCTAGATTATAAAATGGAGGTTGTGTGAGAAAACTTACACTGCTGCTATGCTGTATCTTGTCTGTGGATAAATGAAGATTTCCTTCTTCAGGCCCATCTTTGCACCCATTTCCAGGAGCACTGCATTCACTAGAAATAATTTTCAAATAATAGGTTTCAGAACCTGAGATCTGTAAACATTTATGTCTAAGTCACAACCACAGAAAACCAAATAAACAAACACAAGAAACCACTACGCTGGCTGGCAGAGCCTGAGCCAGACATAATGTGGAATTAAAAGTGTTCAACACAGCAACTAGGGTTTTGCAACAGGAAATGGTGATGCAAAAGAGTTATAATGAGCAATGAAAAAATCCAAGGCTTTATCACGCCCTACATAGATGTCTCCCAAAAGCTGCCATCATTTAATTCCACCCAGAGGTGGGGAGGGAGACACAGTGCTCAGAACCAGCAGAACTCCTGAGTTCCTAGACCAAGAGCACAAAAAGTTCTTGGCCTGTGCACCCTTACTAATTGCCTTGCCTTCTAACAGTAAAGTTTCTACAGGAGCCAATCTCTCATTTACTCTCCTTCTGTGCTTCAAATCTTATGAGGAGGCATTCCACAGCGCTAAGAGAGACCGCAGATAAATTAATGCTGCCCCTCACAAGTCTACTACATTTCACACCACGAGGGCTCTTCATGATGACCCTTGTGTCTGGATCAGTATTGGTGCAGAACTGGAAATCTAAGGCCATGATCCTGCAATCAGATCTGCACAGGCAGATCTTTACTGAATTCAAATGGTGCTCTATGCAGGCAAGAAGGATACAGCTGCGTGAATTAGATGGAAGGATCGGGGTCTTTAACAGTATAGGAGGAGTGATGTACAATGATTTCCATGCGACTATAAGTGCTTATTATGATGCAAGTTTGCTTCTCTAAAAATGAAGTGCTAGAGAATATTTTAAGTTACTCAGGGACCACAGAAGAAAGCTTTGAATTTCAGGAATGTGGCCGCAGAGCAGCCTGACCCTAGTTGAATAGTTAAAAGAGAGGAGGCAGTTTTCAGTGTCTGCTGTGAGACTGATGACTATCGCTCTTGTACAACTGATGATTAGCTTCATGACCAGGCCTCATGTATTAAAGATCATTATGGAGGAAGATGAGAAAAATACGATTTTTTGTTGCCAAGCTGTTCACCACTCAAGATTCCTACCAATTAAACAGTAGCAACATCATGTGTTTGTGTACACACTAACTGAAAGATTAAACGTTCCTCTACTAAAATTTAGTAGGGGTGGTTTTCTTGGCAGACCCACTGTGGAGAGATATTATTATACTGGCCAACCAGACAACTGTAGGTATTGAGAAAATGGCAAATGAATGCAGTTAATGAAATCATGTGGATGGAAGGAGCTGGCTGTTCTTTTGAGCTCAGTATAGACACTATTAGCACTGTCCTAAAGCTTAAGAAAATGCAAGCTGTATTTGTAGATAATAAGGCTGTGAATAAGTGGAAAGGTATGAGGGGAAAAAAATGTTCACATGGTGTTTTTTATATGGCCAGATGGGGACAAATCCATATGATATTTCACTTACTGTCAACCAACCCCCCCCCCCACAGAAGCTGGTTTTAAAATACCTGCATGTATCCAGATTAGAAAATACTTAACTGATCTCTTGTCTGCATCCGCAGCTTGTCCAACATAATGGTGCCTGTTATCATTCTTGTAAGCCTGTGTCTGGAAGCCTGTCCTTTATAAACCTGTTTTTCAGGTGTTTATACCCTTGCTGTTAAGAGTCTGTTGTGGGCTCAGATGCAGTTTAAAGCATTTCAGCTTAGGAAAGCATTAGAAAGAATTGCGTATTCTCAAAGTTTAATTTTATTACGGGGACATGAAATATCACTGAATCCTACTAGTTTGGGAATAGTTTATAGGTGTTTAACTCAAAAATGAAGCAATTTTTTAAAAAGGAAGATTCGTAGGCCTTTAGGGCCTGGTGCAAAGAGGTACTAGCTTCTTCATAGCCATTGACGTCAGTAGGAGGTGAGAAAGGTCAGCTGCTGAGAGGTAGATTTCCAATGTATTGAGCTTTTTGAAAATTTGGCCCTGATTGTAGGTGCAGAACACTTGAAGATCTAGCCCCCTATTGGTGTTTCCAAAGCCAAGGCACAGGTGCCTCAGATGGACTGTCTTATCTTGGGTTTTGCTAATTAATTTTTATGTATTAGTTCAGATCCCCGACATTCAGTATTCCCATATCTGGCGTACTAGTTCAGACATTCATGTCTAATGCACAGCGGGTGACACACACCTCTCACAGACTTTAAAGTCAGAAGGGACCATTGTGATCATCTAGTCTGACCTCCTGCACATCACAGGCCAGACATTCCTGTAATAGACCCCTAACCTCTTGCTGAGTTACTGAAGTCCTCAACTTCTTCAAGAAACCAGAGTGATCAGCCTTTGTGACTATCACTAAGCAATGGTTCAAAAAGGATGCAAAAAACCTCCTGAACTTGTTGGCTATGGAGAGGGCTGCAGTGGACCCTTATCATAACTCCAGCTAATAGGCTTAAATAGCTTCTCTTTAATTTCAGGAAGGGGAACTATGCAAAAATGAGGAGGTTAGTTAAACGGAAATTAATAGGTAAAGTGACTAAAGTGAAATCCCTGCAAGCTGCATGGACACTTTTCAAAGACACCATAATGGAGGCCCAACTTAAATGCATACCCCAAATTAAAAAACAAAGTCAAAGAACTAAAAAAGAGCCACTGTGGCTTAAAAACCATGTAAAAGAAGCAGTGAGGGATAAAAAAGCATCTTTTAAAAAGTGGAAGTCAAATCCTAATGAAGTAACTAGAGAGGAGCATAAACACTGCCACGTTAAGTGTAATAATGTAATAAGAAAAGCCAAAATGGAATTTGAAGAACCGCTAGCCAGAAACTCAAAAGGTAATAATAAAATGTATTTTAAATACGTCAGAAGCAGGAAGCCTGCTAAACAACCAGTGGGGCCCTTGGATGATAGAGATACAAAAGGAGCAGTTCAATATGATAAAGTCATTGTGGAGAAACTAAATGAATTCTTTGCTTCGGTCTTCATGGCTGAGGACGTTAGGGAGATTCCCAAACCTGAGCCGCCTTTTGTAGGTGACAAATCTGAGGAATTGTCACAGATTGAAGTGTCATTAGAGGAGGTCTTGGAACTAATTGATAAACTTAACTGTAACAAGCCACCGGGACCAGATGGCATTCACCCAAGAGTTCTAAAATAACTCAAATGTGAAATTGCTGAACTATTAACTAGGGTTTGTAACCTGTCCTTTAAATCGGCTTCTGTACTCAATGACTGGAAGATAGCTAATGTAACGCCTATATTTAAAAAGGGCTCTAGAGGTGATCCCAGCATCTACAGACCGGTAAGTCTAATGTCCATACCAGGCAAATTAGTTGAAACAATAGTAAAGAATAAAATTTTCAGGTACATAGAAGAACATAAATTGTTGGGCAAAATTCAGCATGGTTTCTGTAAAGGGAAATCATGTCTTACTAATCTATTAGAGTTCTTTGAAGGGGTCAACAAACATGTGGACAAGGGGGATCCAGTGCACGTAGTGTACTTAGATTTCCAGAAAGCCTTTGACAAGGTCCCTCACCAAAGGCTCTTACGTAAATTAAGTTGCCATGGGATAAGAGGGAAGATCCTTTCATGGATTGAGCACTGGTTAAAAGATAGGGAACAAAGGGTAGGAATAAATGGTAAATTTTCAGAATGGAGAGGGGTAATTAGTGGTGTTCCCCAAGGGTCAGTCCTAGGACCAATCATATTCAACTTATTCATCAGTGATTTGGAGGAAGGGGTAAACAGTGAGGTGGCAAAGTTTGCAGATGATACTAAACTGCTCAAAATAGTTAAGACCCAAGCAGACTGTGAAGAACTTCAAAAGGATCTCACAAAACTAAGTGATTGGGCAACAAAATGGCAAATGAAATTTAATGTGGATAAATGTAAAGTAATGCACTTTGGAAAAAATAACCCCAACTATACGTACAATATGATGCGGGCTAGTTTAGCTACAACTAATCAGGAAAAAGATCTTGGAGTCATTGTGGATAGTTCTCTGAAGATGTCCATGCAGTGTGCAGCGGCGATCAAAAAAGCAAACAGGTTCACTCACTCCGGGGCACCTGGCATTGGCCACTGTCGGTAGACAGGATACTGGGCTAGATAGACCTTTGGTCTGACCCAGTACGGCCCTTCTTATGTTCTTATGTTCTCTGAATCTCATATGCAAAATAGGAGAGGCAATGGATTTTCCGTTTCCTATCCCCCATTTCCTGGCCTGCCCCCAAACCTACCTCACATCCTGGCTGTCTTGAGGCCAGCACAGAGCTCCTAGTGTAACTCCCTTTCATTGCTAGTTTCCTTAGATTGCCCTTCTCAAACAATTGATAGCTGGATTAAGCAGTGCCAAGGGGCATTTGGGAGCACTCCACATATGGGTGAATTTCACCCATCATGACCCAAGTATCATCATGGGAGCAGGCTAACTAGGAGTAGAAGTTATGCAAGTTAGCTTCCTGCAGGAGTAGATCAACAGAACAGATTCCATTCCCTTGCTGGTATAAGCCTCCACAAACTTCTCCCAGTGCATAGCTGATAGGGAGCTGTAAATTTTAAATTTTAGCTAAAACAGAGATTAAAATAAAGGACCCGGTGCCAAGGGGCACCACAGAGATTTGTGATACTGAAGACAGTGGAGTCCTAAACCAAATCCTACAACCTTCCTGAAGTTAATAGGGTTACTCACTAGGGAAAATATTTCTGGATCTGGTATAGATTAGGTTACACTGCCCCATAGGACAGTGATAAAACCTGCAAAAGGAAATTTGTTTCATGGCATGTGGCATCATTGTCAATGAAGTGTATGCATGTAACTCTAGTTTTTCAGCAGAGGCCTGGCATAGCCAAAGCTCGAGCTTATGATATTATTTTTGCTTCACTGGCTGGAATGTCATATGTCATAAAATGTGTCAGCCCTAACTGAAAAAAAAAGATTGCTCAGGGCTGTAATTTGTGGTGGCAAAAGTCATGAACAGGACCAGGGAAATGGGGGTGAAAGTTACAATGTATATGGAATTTCCTTTACCAAGTTTTGGAGTCTGAAGTTTCAATTGAAGATTGTTTATTCCTCATGTGCTGGCTTGAGAAAATCACCCCCCACAACCTGTCCCAACAAAGCTATACATTAGGTCCTCTAACTTCATCTCCCTGTGTCTAATATGTCACCTTCTCCTCATATCTGCTCCATTATCTATCCTGAACTCCTATGCTATGCCAGCTGATGGGATACAAGGAAGTTTCAATTGCATAAGTAGGTGCAGTAAAAGTAGCTAACTGGTCTGGAACTGGTTCAGAGAGCAGCTAATTTCAGATATCAACTTTTAAACAAGGTTATCAATTAACACCATCTGCAATGGGCGTACTTACGGTGTGTGTACAGTTTAGCGACTGAGGACTGGATGAAGAGGAAAAATTTGCTGTACATAAAAATGCAGTTCTAATCCACACAGAGCTGCAAACAAAAAGTCTTATGTTTGCACTTATCTATAGAGAGACTGAACATAGCTTTTGCCAGATGTGTGATGATGCAAACACCCTGGAAATAGCCATTTTCAGGATGCAAACACCCGAATATAGCCGTTTTTATTTGTACGTGCGTTTAGAAAAGATTGATGGTATATACAAGCATACATTTATTTTAAGATGAAAGATTGGTTCACATTCCAGTTCTTAAGTCCCAGACTATAAGAACTTCTCAGCAGACAACATACTGTAGCTATCAGTGGGGTTACTTCCTTCTCTGGCTGTTTAAATATATGCTGTGTGTGCTGGAGTCAATCCATTTTTTATTTGTTTATTTTTGTCAACAAACTGAACTTCGCCTTCAGAATTCAGGTCTTTAATTACCATGTTTTCTGCTCAGACAGGGAGGAATCAATAAAAAGGGGAGAAGCCTTTGAAAAAGGATTTCAATCACATGGAATGTATCTAACTCACCTACATCAACGTACGATAATGGGCAGGGTGTAGTTAATATATGCTGAAATCTTTTCTATCTGCAATGACAGAATTGTCCACCTTTTATGTGCACTGCAAATACAGTCTCAGTTCTGAAAAGGAACTTCTACGCATTTTACCTGATGGAAGGATAATACTGCAGATTTTTAATACTATAGCCAAAGACTGAATAAAATGGAACTGGGAGGGAGAAATGTGTTTCTGCTTTACATGCTTTGAGTTCTTCTATCTCCCACTGAAATTAATGAGTCATTCCATTGATTTCAGTCTAATTTGGATCAGACCTTTTAAAATGCGATAACTTTTTGAAAGGGGATTTTGGATTACCTCTAGTGAATTAATCATGGAATAGTACTTGATGTGACTGAAAGATAAAATCAGTGTTAAGACTATTTCACAGATGGCATACAGTGCTGTTGTTGATTGAAATACCATTGAAGAAGTTACAACATTTTGTCACTGTAATTAACTGAGTCATACCCAATCTAAAACTCACCAGTGATTTGTCAGTATCCAAAATATGCTGTTGGGTAAGAGAAGACTATTATTCATCAGCCATTTAATTGGAAAACAATCAATGAAAATTTAAGAACAGTTACTTTAAGCATTCAGCAGTTATTGAAGACACATTTAAGGATAGAATACTGAGAAATGTTGATTCTACATTCAGTGTTCATGACAGTATAGCCATTATAGACATTCCACTCAACATATTATGAGAATACTACGTTTCTATAATGAAAAGGAATGCACAATTGTCTAAACAAAGCACACAGTGCTGATGAAATTAACATCAAAGGATGAAAGACTGTTGACCAAATGGTGTGTTTTAAGAGAGTGTTTACATTTCCCTTGATGTTTACTAATAGGTGTATCCATCACCGCATCTCAAATAAGGATCCTCTTGAGACTATAGTTTTTAATCAAAATGTTAATACATGGCTTTGTAGTTATTCCAGTATTAGATTATTACATTTCACAAATTGACAGTTAGAGAAATGATATGTGATCTGAACATTTTAACACATGAAGAAAATGGTAGAAGCATATTGATATGTGATATGTAGATATGGTTAGCTGGAATAGCTCCATGAGACAAAGTCCAAGCTAACTTGATAGCTCTCCCCAGCTTTGGAGGAGTACCAAGTCAACCTTAATTTTGTCTTGTTATGAACTTGACCATTTGGTTTGAGTCAATTAGGCCTAAAATAACCATAGATTCTATATAGGAGGGATATAATTCTCCATTAAATTTCATAGGGTGATTAAAGAAAAGAGCTGTAAGGAAACTATTTTTTATTAAGTTCTATGGGATTTATATGAGAACTAGATTCCCAAGTGGCAAAGGAGGCAAAGTACAGGTACACCTTTGCCCCAGCCCTTTAGCATCTGCTGCAGAGTGTGTAGCCAGAACCTAGGTCCTCACCCTTTCTGAATGCAGCCAGTGAACAGGCTAGTACTTTCCTTCGTGGGGAAAGGCAGGGGAAGGGAGGAAAGCACGTAGCACAAAAAAGGAGATTTAGGAGCCACTTCTCAGCATGCTTTCCCAATTCCCTGAGGTGCATTCTGCCTGGTAAGGTCCCCTATATGGACAGTGCCTCAGAGGACTACAGCTACCACCCTGATACCTATTATTTGTATGGCAATGGCTTTAAATGCCGGCTCACAGACCTGAATATGTATTGTCAGAGTCATTACAGAAATAAATAATTTGTAAGTTTAATAATTAAATTATTAGAGGTCTCCTCTCCCTCCACAATTAAAATAGTCTCCCATTGTTATTTAGCATATCTGATGAAGGAAAGAATCAAGCAAAAGCCCAGGAGTTGCAATGTGTAAGCAATAGTCCATTTCTGGTTATATGTCATAGGTAGCTTAACAGACAGTAATGGATGCGATGGAGTTGCTCTCTAAATTACACTTCTACATTCTATAACCATTGGCTTGTGAGGTGCTGAAAGTTGAGAAAGTCCAGATGAGCTAATGACCATTTCCTGCTGTGCTTTTGACACTCTTTGACTCTGAGTCAACAAAGGTTGTCTTCTATATGGTGGAAGTCTACAATTAGCTTGACAGTATTAATTGAACACTTCCCCCTCAGAAGCTGAACCTTTGACACAGAAAATGTAATTGTGCATTGGCTTCCAGTGACCAAAGGTTAATTAGCATGCAGCAGATCTGTATTAGGATCTAGTTACGTATGGACATGAGCTAAAACTCAAACTTTTTTCGAAATCCACTTTAACATTAATTTCAGAAAATAATGAGAGGCCATGTAGTAGACCAGGGCATCATTACCATTAAAGTCAGGTTTGTTTGCTAGGATATCAAGCTTAAATTTTAGTTGTCTGGCTAAGCCAGTGTCAGCTGTGTTTATTAGTAAACTGTGCAAACAGCAAAGCAGGCAGACTCAGAGACACAGCGGCTAGACTGTTTCCACAGCATTGGCACAAAATAAGAAGCCCATTCATAAAGCTGTATTTATGAAAGATAATAGCGGAGGAAAGGGAGCATGATGAATACAGGAAGAGGAGCAAGACAAATCTAGAAATGATGGTAAACTAACAGTAGAACTCCCCCTAAACATTAAAGCGTTCTTTATCCTATCCAATTGTGAATGGCTTTAATACGCATACAAATAACACTACGAAGCATGCAGTCTTCCCTGCATGCACTTCAGCTCTGACCTGATCTACCCATTGCAACCTTAGCTCCCTAACAGAGGATACATGCTGTGCCATGCTACATGGTGGTTTTAGGATGTGAACAAATGAGTACTCTGAAGAGATCAACAGCTCATTTTGGTTTATGACCTAAAACTGGTTGAATGCTGCTCTCCAGAGATGAAAGGCTGATGTTCTAATCCCTGCACTATCGAGAGTCTTAAAGTCTCTTTTAATGAAAAGCCATGTAATGGAATTTAGCGGAAAATATTTGCTCATCAAGCTTGAAGGTAGAATTGAAAGGATAGCTCTTTCTCCTCCTCCCACTTGTCACAATTAATACTTTATAAATGAAGGTTTAATTAAAGCAGAACTCCTCCTTAGGGCAATGAAAGCTCACAAGGAATGACTGTGATAGAAGCCAAAGAGCTAAACAGAAGAAGGCTGATGTATGAAACTCCTGAAACAATGACCTCTAAGTTAGTTTTGTATGTCCTGCTGTTAGGGAGAAGGCTTCAGGCTTAGTGTATATTTTTGCCATTTTGGAAGGAGAATTTAAATTCAGGGCTTGCAATTTTGGCAAGTTTCTCTTCTGCTTACTAAGCCCATAAATAGAGAATTGTTTTGCTGATGAGATAAACATTAGTCCAGAAGAAAAATCAGTGAACGGGTAAAATCTACTAATACTTGCATTATATATCCTCCCTCTTATATTGTTAGACTTACACAGATCAGTTTGATGCAGTGAATACATAGTGATATCCCCAAAAACAAACTGAATCTTTCTGGTAAAAGTTCCTCAGCCCAACTGTTGGTATTAGTTAAGACACGGTAACCAGGTCACCAAAGTATTACAAATATTTATGGACATCTGTTTGCTCCACATGGTCTTTGTTCTGCCTCAAAGGTCCATTTTTGGGCCATAGGAAACATGATATCCTCTCTTCCTTAAGTCTTTCTATTTTTCTGGAACTGAAATACTGGGGGAGAGTTAGTTTGGTCCCACAAGACAAACTGAATAAAAGCTACACCGATAGTGAACCCTGGAAACGTGACAGTTATATTAATCAAGATGTGAGAAAACCAACAAGTGACAATGATTTTAACAGCTGGATAGTGAGGAAAGTGAAATTTTAATAATATTAAGGATGGAGATTATAGGTTTTCAATGAAGACTGGAAATGTGAGCAGGAAGAAGAGATTACCAGTCAATGATTACCCCAAGACTGTCAGTCCAGGGAAAGAGAAGAGTGATATTATCCACTGATGTGGAGAAAGGAGGTAAGGGAGGCATCAAGCGGAAAGTATAGAAAAGGTTCAGTAAGTTTGAAGTTACAGTGGGACATACAAGAAAAGATGTCAGAGAAGCAGCTTGAGATCTGAGACTGGAGAGAATGAGAATAGTCAGGAATAGATAGGCAGACTTCATAACATTTGAGGAAATAGTCATTCAAACCATGAAGGTCAGAGGGAGAAAGAAGAACAAAAGAAGGAGGAAGACACATTATAGAATCTAGAGACATTAAGATAAGAAAAGGGAAAGATGAGCAGGCAAAGGAGACACAGTAGCCAGTAAGATGTAAAAAGAACCAGCTCATAGGTTCACAGAAGCAAAGATGAGAGTAGACAAAGGGACAGTTGAAGTGAGAGGCTTGTCAAAGGCATGGAGAATGGGGATAAGAATTATAAAATTAACATAAAAAAATTCTTTAGGGATCTTAGTCAAGGCAGTTTCTGGCAGAGTGAAGAGTCCAGAACTTGGGTTGGGGAGGATGAAAAACAGCTAGAGGACTGTCCACCATTAAGCACTGGGTGTTTGGAGACAAAAGGGAGGGTGGTAGCTTGACAGGTGGGTCACGCTAAGGAAAGGCTATTAGGGGAGTTTAGAAAAGCATGTGTGTAGACAGAGGGAAAGGAAGCAATTATTAAAGGTAAAGGGTAGGAGAGAATGACAGAAGAAGTGGGTGAGCCTAAGCTTTGAGGGTCTATAATGCAAGTCATATCAACCCTATCAGTAAGTCTTAGTTCAGCCCTGATTCCCAGTCCCTTGCATTCACCGCTAGAGAGTACTGCCTGCCCATTGCTATAGAAAAAGTTTTTATCCACATCATCCCTCTTTGGTTCACATAATACAAACCAAATGAACAGTTTTCACTCCTATAACACTCTGATACTTTCTGTAGCTTGCTGCCTGACAATTATAGGTGGTGGATGTGACATTCCCCTCTGGTGTTGACTGGACTGGTGATCTGCTAGGCCACACCAATCCCTAACTCTGGGAGCCAGCCTTACCCTGCTCTGCTGTGAGAACCCCCATTCCTGGACTGTTCACACACAGCCTCTGGCATGTAAGATGGTCCTTGGATTGTGCAACCAAATGACACCAGCCAATATCGCCAGTCCCAGACACAACCCTAGGAACCTCCGTTTTGCAGTGTCCAGTTATGCCCACTGGAAGCTGCAAGCTTATATGAGTTCATCAGTTTAACAAATAAATTTATATGTGCCAGGCTTGTTATACCAATGGGAGTCTTTGACATGCTTCAAACCAAACACACTGCTTCAGGTAGAATAAACAGAGTTCTTAACTATAAAGAAAGATTTTAAGTGATTATAAGTCAAAATATAAGTCAGATTTGGTCAAATTAAATAAAAGCGAAACACATTCTAAGCTGATCTTAACACTTTCAATGCCCTTACAAACTTAGATGCTTCTCACCACAGGATGGCTGGTTGTGCTTCAGCCAGACTCTCCATTTTGATCAGCGCTTCAGTTGCATGATGTGGTGTCTGTAGATGTAGTGTAATATGATGGGCAAATTGTCCTGGCTCTGGTTACAGAAAACTAGCTACAATTCCTCTCACAGATAAAAACATTCTGTGGGAATCCAGGCAGTGGAATCAGCCTGGGACTGGTTGGGCAGACAACTCTGGATATTTTCAGTGCAGGACAACAGCAGGAGCTTTTAAAAGCCACAGTCAGGATTTCTTAATTTAGATTTGTTGACTCTTGCTACTACTGTTTTGGTTTGGTTTAGATGTCAGATGTGTTTCGTGTACTAAACCTGTAACATATTTAGCAGAGCAGTGAGGTAATGGCTAAATTGCATGGGTTAACCGGAGATGTAAACCTATTAACATTCCATTGGAAGTTTTTGGGAGGCAATACATCTCTTTGAAGAATTTTAATATCCACGAATCTAGTTCTTTTTTTTCCCAAGTAGTACAAACACTGTAAGCATCCATTTTAGCAAAAGACTCAGATCTAATACTGCAGAAGTGACAAAGAGTCCTGTGGCATCTTAAAGACTAACTAAAGTATTGAAGCATAAGCTTTCATGGGCTAATACCCACTTCGTCAGATGCATTCAGCTGGCCAGGACTCTTTGTCACTTCTGCAATTCCAGACTAACACTGCTACCTCTCTGATTCAGATCTAATACTGTAGGTGGAATCCTGGCTCCACTGATCTCAGTGGTAAAACATCCATCAGTGTCAATGGAGCTAGTTTTTCAACTTCTGTATGTATGCCTACTATGAGTCCTTGCTCAGGAAAACTCACATTGAAATCCCACTTCAAACCCGAAGTCTCACCTTAGGTCTCAGGCCTCTCAGGAATTTGCCCAATGAAATTTGACAATAATCAAAATTCTTCTTATTTAAGCAGTTGCTTGAGTAAAGAATGAGTAAATACCCAAAGACCTCAAGATTTGTCCCAGTGAGGGCATTCAACTCCCATTGAGCATGTAGTAGGCATGGGTCTGGTTTTTAAGTTCTTTAATTGTAAGCTTTCTAGGGTATCATTACAAGGAGCGCTTCCCATATTTTGTGTGAGGGTTTTTTTCCATTTTGCAGAGGCTAGTAGGGGGCAGTATGCTATGAGAGAAGACAAGCCTTTGATCACAACAGAGCCCTGATTAGTGGGCGGACCTTCACTGATTAGAGTGCCTATAATGGAAGCAAAGCGGCCAGCCAGTGGTACAGAAGCCAGCAAGCAGAACTGAGAAAAGGGGAGTTTAAATGGGAGTTTCTAAGGGATGTTTGGAGGAAGGAGTGTGTGGTGTTCAGTTTTTTGTTTTAGTGCTCTTTTTTGGCGGGGGAGTGTTATTTTTGTTTTCCTTGACTGGAGCTTAGGTGTGAAAGCTCCGACAGATGTAGAGGCATCAGTTGTGGTGACCCAAGAAATGGAAGAGACAATGAAGGTGGATGGATGGGAAAGCTACAGGATATGCAGTATCCTGGAACGGGCACCTGAAAAGAACTTTGTATGAAGTGCCACGTGAGAGAGCTGATGGAAGAGAAGATTCAAGGTCTGGAGCTGGATGTGGACGAGGCTTGGAATTAGTTTCTGCAAATTTGACTTAAAGTATCTGAAGCCCGCATCTCAAACAGTGAGGGAAATTCATTGGCAAGGGTTGCAAACTAAACTGGATGACCAAGCATCTCAAACAGGTTATTAAGAGAAATCAGAAAGCCTACAAGGAATAGAAGATGGGATGGATCAGTGAGGAAAGCTATCTCTTGGAAGTCAGAAAGTGTAGGGAAAAAGTAGGAACTGTCAAAAGCCAAGCAGAGTTGTACCTTGCAAAGGAAATTGAAACCAACAGTAAAAGGTTTTATAGCCATATAAATAAAAAGAAAACAAAGAAAGAAGAAATGGGACCAGTAAGCACTAAGGATGCGGTGGAGATTAAAGATCATCTAGGCAGGGCCCAACACCTAAATGAACAGTTTGCCTCCATTTTTAATAAGGGCAATGAGTAGAGGCAGGATGACTAATGGAAATGAGGAAATGGAAGTAGAAATGAAAACATACGAAGTGGGAGCTAAACTCAAACATCTTAATGGGACTAACTCAGGAGTCCCAGATAATCTCCATTCAAAAACAGAAAAAAGAACTAGCATGTGAAATTGCAAGCCGAATAGCAAGGACCTACTTTTAAGAAGGTGGCAGTGGGGGAAAATTATCCAGGAAACTACAGACATATGAGCTTGACTTCAGTTGCATGTAAGATCTTAGAACAGATTTTGAAAGGTAAAGTAGTAAAAGGACAGAGATGTAAATGGAAATTGGGATAAAATATAATATGGTTTTACAAAAGGTAGATTGTGCCAGACCAACTTGATCTCTTTCTTTGAGCAGATAAGGGATTTTTTTAGACAAAGGAAATGCACTAGATCTAATCTACCTGGATGTCAGTAAGGCATTTTATACAGATCCACATGGGAAATTATTAGTTAAATTGGAGACAATGGAGATTAATATGAGAACTGAAATGTGGGTAAGGAACTGGTTAAAGGGAAGATTACAGTGGGTCACACTGGAAGGTGACCTGTCAGGCTGGAGGGAGTTACTAGTGGAGTTCCTCGGGGATTAGTCTGGGGACCAATGTTATTTAACATTTTTATTAATGACCATGGCACAAAAAGTGAGAACATGCTAATCAAATTTATAGATGACACAAAGTTAGGAGATATTGTCAATACCCATGAGGAGCAGAATATCATACAAGAAGATGTGGATGACTGAAAATTGGAGTCATAGAAATGGGATGAAATTTAATAGTGCAAAGTGCAAGGTCATACATGTAGGGACTAAAAACAATTCTTTTTTTTGCTATTAACCGGGAATTGATTAATTGGAAGTGACAGATTAGGGGAAAGACGTGGGTGTTTTGGTTGATCACAGAATGACTATTAGCTGCCAATGTGATGCAGCCATGAAAAAGACTAATGCAATCCTGGGATGCATCAGATGAGGTATTTCTCGTAGAGATGGGAAAATGTTAGTACCATTATACAAGGCACCGTTAAGCCCTTATTTGGAATATTGTGTGCAATTCTGGTCTGCCATGTTTAAGACAGATGAATTCAAACTGCAACAGGTTCAGAGAAGGGCTACTAGGATGATCAAAGGAATGGAAAACTTACTTTCTGAGAGGAGACTCAAAGAGCTTGGATTGTTTAGTCTAACCAAACAAAGGCTGAGGGGAGATATGATTACTCTCTACAAATACATCAGAGGGATAAATAGCAGAGAGGGAGAGGAGTTATTTAAGTTAAGGACGAATGTAGACATAGAACAAATGGATATAAACTGGCCATCAACAAATTTAGGCTTGAAATTAGACAAAGGTTTCTAACCATGAGTGAAGTTCTGGAACAGCCTTCCAAGGGGAACAATGGGGAGAAAAACTTAATTGGCTTCAAGACTGAGCTTAATAGGTTTATGGAGGGGATGGCATGATGAGACTGCCTACAATGGCACATAGCCAATCTGTGACTGCTAGTAGCAATCATTCCCAGTGGCCCATGATGGGGCACGAGAAAGGAACGACTCTGAGTTACTACAGAGAGTTCTTTCCTAGGTGTCTGGTGTCTGGTTTCTGGGTCTTTCTGAAATGCTCAGGGTCCAACATATTGCCATATTTGGGGTCAGGATGAAATTTTCTCCCAGGTCAGATTGGCAGAGCCCCTGGTTTATTGTTGTTGTTGTTGTTGGGGTTTTTGTGTGTGTGTGTGCCTTCATCTGTAGAATGGGGCATGGGTCATTTGCATGTTTGAACTAGTGTAAATGGTGGATACTCTGTAATGTGAAGTTTTTAAACCATGATCTGAGGAGGCATGCAATGTGTAGGAGGTCAGACTAGATGATTAGGATGGTCCCTTCTGGCACTGAAGTCTATAGAGAGAAAGATTCAAAGACAGACACAGTCTGAACAACCATCATGTGGGACCCTGACCCTGGGATAAGCCAAGTCATGTCTTCCAGGTCCAGACAAATAGGCAAAAGATCTGAAAGCAAATAAATTATCTCCTGTGGTAACTGGAGATAATTGGTACCTCCTGTGATTGGGGAAACAGGACTCTGTACATTCTTTGTAAACAAACAAGATTGCATCAGAGGTACCAGATTCCTTCAATTTCCTTTCCCTTCTGTAGAATAACCCACAAGGCCCCAGACTTTGCAATCACCAAGGTCCAGTGGTAAGGGCACTAGCTTAGGCCTTGTATGCTCTATTTTCTACTCTGCCATACATTTCCTGTGTCATGTTTGGCAAGTCCCTTTTCCTCTCAGTTCCCCATCTCTGAAAATGGGGACAACAGCACTTCCCTACCTCACAGAGGTGTTGTGAGGATAACTGCAGTAAAGATTGTGAAGTGCTTTGAGATCTACTGATCATAAGCACTCATATTACATCTAAAATATTTATTTATTTATTATATGTGCGCATATATTTTATTCTACTGTCTTTCTTTAAAGTTCCATGCTTGTTTATGGTGCTGTACATATAAATTACATGCAAGTATCATTCTAAGGGGACACAATAGACAACAAAGAGTCTCATTGCTTTGTCTCTAGCTTTTTCTGATAAAAATGAGAAGCTAGAAAACATTCATTGAGACAGAGATGAGCTACTGCTGTTTGTTTTTAAATATTAAGAAACACCTTCTATCATCTCACCAGATGAACATTTGGACTTCATCCCTATCATTAGAGCTGCTTCTCTGATGCAAAAGCAGAGCATGTGGAATGACTCAGAAGCCCTGAAGGTGATAATGGCTCAAAGTATCAGCCATAAACAATCACTTAAGCCACTGTCAGGGGTGAGGGAGAAGAAAACATTAGCAAAGCAGAAAGTGTCAGATTCCATCCTGGCACGGGGTGGGAATGCTATAACATCCTGTGTTCCATAATGTCTCCCTGTGAACACCCCCTTAAATCAGTCAAGCAAGCAGAGTTGCGTTGTCCACCTTTGGCAAAGCTTTGATAAATCTGAGCTTCAGAAATCTACTTGACAGACTTTTAAAAGTCTGAGTATTAGAGCTGGGTTTTCCAGTGGCGGTGTCAGGTTTTTTGCCGCCCTAGATGGGCTTTGGTGGCACCCCTGCGGGAGGTCCACCGGTTCCGCGGATTCGGCAGCATTTCTGCAGGTGGTCCATCAGTTCTGCTACTTTGGCTACCTGCAGAAATGCCATGCCGCTGCAGGACACCTGACTGCTGGCCTGTGGCTGGAGCTGCCCCTGCCTGCCTCCAGATTGTTTGCAGGAGGAGCTGCCGCTGAAATGCCGCCCCGCAAATCCTGCCGCCCTAGGTGACCGCTGGGCCACCTGGTGCTTGCTCTGGCCCTGGGATTTTCCCATTCTGAAAGATACTGAGGGTTTTTTTTTAAAGTGTCATCACAAATTGAGATGAGAAGTCCAACTCTCTCTTTCAAAAAAAATGTTTTTAAACCAAAAATCCAAAGAAGCTTCTGAAAGGCTCAATTAAAATGTTTCATTTCAATTTTGGGGTTTTTTTTTTCTTTTAAAAAAAAAACCTTACATTTTGAAAGAAAAAGTTCTTTTGAACCCCAAAATTGAAATTGTTTAAAAAATGTCAGAATATCCCATTTCATTTTTTTAAAAATAGGACAGTCTTCAAAGCTGACTTTTTTTTTTCTACAAATGCAGTTGGTTTTGATGAATCAACATTTTCCAACAAAAAACATTTCACTGAAAAATTCCCAACTAGCTCTACTGAGTTTGCCCCTCTGTGTTTGTAACACTGAATCAAGCAACCTGTTCTTATCCTGCTGCTTTTGGGCTATGTCAATCAGCTGGTTTATGGTGATGAAGCTGTATACAGTAGATGGCTCGAATTAAAGAATTAAAGCTCGAATTAAAGCTTTTTAATTCTTTATACTTCTGTGAAATTTACCCATGGATTGGTCAAGAGATCCATTTCTATAGCTTGGAAGGAGGGCAAGGAAAATTAATCTTTAAATGATTCATAGATTATCTCACTTGGTTAGGGTTAAAATGTTTTATTCAATGGGGACTGTGCCCTTGGGATCAATTCTACAGTTGCAGAAGAATAGACTAGGTGACTGTGATGGGTTCCACTCACAACAAAGGCAACCTCTGCTGGCCATCTCAGAGATTAGATCTTTCTCTTACCTTTGCACTCTCTCCTAGAGGAGCCTCTTCCGCTGCCTTCTTTTCCTGCAGACCTGTCTCAGCCCAGGAACAACAGAGGCATCGTTTTCATGACTCAGCCCTCCAGTCACGCCACCATCTGTGTTTTCCCCCTTCCCTGGGTGTGAAATATTTCCCAGTTCTATAGTTCAGCCATTTCCCCCGTGGTGAGTGTGTGTCTATGGGGAGACCTGAGTCCATGTACAATTCCGGGTCACAGCCCAGGGAATTTGTAGATAGCAGCCTGCTGCTGCTTCTCAGGGCTTGATTACACTGGCACTTTATAGCACTATAAAGCCGCCAGGAGTGCTGTAACCTCCTACCCGTCCACACTGGCGAGGCACATAGAGCACTATAACCACAGCGTTATAGCGCTACTGGTAATCCACCTCCACAAGGGGAATAAGGGCTGTAGCGCTGCTGCTGTAGCACTACGGCGCAAATGTGGACTCCCAATGCGCATTAATTGTCCTCCAGCCTGTCCCATAATTCCCGTTCGAGCCACTCTGCTCATCACTTTCAAACTCTTCTGTCCTGTCCTCAGGTAACCAAACGTCAGACCCGCCCTTTAAATTTCCAGGGAAATTTGAAAATCCCCTTCCTGTTTGCTCCAGCCAACCGTGGAGTGCTCTCAGGGAATCCTTGCAGGTGATCGTTCTGCTTGATCATGACTCCACGTGCCATGCCTCCTCACAATAGGCGATCCCCAGCGTGGAGCAGTAGTTAGCTGCTGGACCTCATCAGTTGTTGTGGGGAAGATGCTGCTCAGTCTCAGCTGCAGTCTAGCCACAGGAATTATGATATGGGCAGAATTATGACTATGGGCAGATATCACGGGCCTTGGCGGAAAGAGGCCATGAGCAGGACACTCTGCAGTGCCGTGTTAAGGTAAAGGAGCTTAGGAATGCGTATTGCAAAGCCCATGAGGCAAACGGCTGCTCCGGGGCAGCCCCGGTGGCTTGCAGATTTTACAAAGAGCTGGACACAATACTTGGGGGGGATCCTACATGCACTCCATCGACCACCACAGACACTTCCGAGCCCACCAGTAAAAGAGGAGGGGAGGAAGAGGAGAAGGACGAAGAGGAGGAGGAGAAGGAGGAGACGACAGCGGCAGCAAGCCAGGGCACGGAGGACTCCCAGGAGGCATGCAGCCAGGAGCTCTTCTCCAGCCAGGAGGAGGGAAGCCAGCTGCAGCGTCCGGTGGTTGTTGAGGGCAGAGCAGCAGCGGATTGCGGAGGTAAAGCTACTTTTCCATTGGGAAGGCAGGCACTGTGGTTTCTGACTACTTGGGCGAGGGTGGAAAGGGATGCTTGCATGCATGCCTACATTTGGAATAGTGCATTGATGTAGTCTATCACATCGCGGTAATCCTCGTCAGTGATTTCTTCAAAGGTGTCAATAAGAGCGGTGGCAGTGTGCCTGCACAGGTTTGTTGGAAGAGCCAGCATGTTCCCCGTCCCGGTCACTAGCCCCCGCCATTGTGCTACGAGGGGCGGGGGGAACATTTCTGCACCGAGGCAAGCTGCATATGGGCCTGGGCGGAAGCCGCATCGCATTAGAATTCCCTCCCTTTCCTCATCGGTCACCCTCAGCAGTGAGATAGCTTCTAGGATGAACACCTACGGAGAATGTTGGGACAGTGTTCAGTGTAGGGTTCCTGCCACTGTGCTGCCCCCCCCCCCCCCCCCCCCCGCCCCCGAAGGCAACCCATAGGACAGCACGGCACGGAAACAATCGGTCCCCCTGCATCCCCAGATTACTCACCACGGCAGGGGCTCCTGTGAGTTCTGTGCACTCTCCCTGGGACAGGCAAACTGTGGGTTTCTTTGGACAGTGAATGCGGGGGAATCATTGCCCTGTGTGTTGTGTACAATGCTGCCTGTGTGTAATGTAACATTCTGTCTTGATAGGTTTGACCTTGACTTCTTTGCCACTGTTATGTGCTGCTGACAGGCTGAGAAGACTCAGGATAAGACCACGAAAAAGTAAGGAGGATCTGCTACAAGAAGTGATGCAACAATCTATACCAGAAAATCGAATTGCACAGAAGTGGAGGGAGAATGAAAGCAAGTTGAGGGAGAGGGAGAGGAAGTTCCGCCAGGAGAACGCGACTCACTGGCGGGAAATCGCTGATAAGCTGGTCATATTAATGGAGCGGCAAGTAGAGACTATGCAGTGGATCGCTGACGTGCAGGAGGAGCAATACCGGGCTCACCGCCCTCTTCATCAGTTGCCCTCAAACCCTTCCCCTTCTGTCCCTCTGTCCCCTTCAGCCTGCTATCACCAGCTTCCTGGTTATTACCACCCACAGCTGCCTCCAACCCCCGTGTCTTCACCGACCAACCCCCAAATCTAGGACCCTTATCCACTGCACTCAACCCCGATAACATGTCTTATTGCCATCCGGAAATGGAGTTCAGAGGACACAGCAATTTGGAGAGCATTGCAGAGTATGAGGTCCGGACATACTCCAATCTCTGACTGACCCCATCCCACCCCAATCGCACCCCACCCACTTCCACCACACATTCTGCTTCCATAACCTTTCCTTTCAGCAAATGAAGTAGCTGTTCAGTAAATGAATTGTCTTTTTAATCAATGGGGTTTTTTTATTCAGAGTACATAGATTACTAATGCCTAAAGAAAAACACATGCCTTAGTCTATGAAAACATTAAGCCCTCCCTCCCTCCCTCCGCACTTCCCATTAGAACTGGCTTTGAGCCTCAAAATGCTCCCTCAAGGCATCCCTGATCCTTGCAGCCTCACACTGGGCCCCTCTAAGAGCCCTGCTCTCTGGCTGTGCATACATGGCCTCCAGGTGTTGAACCTCCGAGGACCATGCCTTAGTGAAGCCTTTGCTTTTCCGTTCACAAAGATTATGTAGAGCACAGCATGCAGAAATAACCGCGGAGATATTTCCCTCAGCCAAGTCTAGCTTCCCATAAAGACAGCGCCAGCGTACTTTGAGATGCCCAAAAGCACACTCCACAGTCATTCAACATTGGCTCAGCCTGTAGTTGAACCTTTTCTGGCTGCTGTCCAGGCTCCCTGTGTAGGGTTTCATGAGCCATGGCATTAAAGGGTAAGCGGGGTAGCCAAGAATCACAATAGGCATTTCTACTTCCCCCACGGTGATCCTTTGCTCTGGGAAAAAAGTCCCAGCTTGCAGCTTCCTGAACAGGCCGGTGTTGCAGAAGACGCGTGCGTCATTCACCTTTCCCGACCAGCCTGCATTAATGTCAGTAAAATGCCCACGGTGATCCACAAGTGCCTGGAGAAACATGGAGAAGTACCCCTTTCGGTTAATGTACTCTCCTGCTAGGTGGTCGGGCGCCAGAATAGGTATATGGGTCCCATCTATCGCCCTTCCACAGTTAGGGAAACCCATTTGCTCAAAGCCAGCCACGATGTCATGCACATTACCAAGAGTCACGATTTTTCGTAGCAGGATGTGATTAATGGCCCTGCACACTTGCATCAACACAACTCTGACGGTCAACTTTCCCACCCCAAAGTGGTTGGCCACCAATTGGTAGCTGTCTGGGGTGGCCAGCTTCCAGACTGCAATAGCCACCCGCTTCTCCACCACGAGGAGAGCTCTTAATCTTGTGTCCTTGTGCCGCAGGGCGGAGGCGAATTCAGCACACAGTCCCATAAAAGTGGCTTTTCTCATGCGAAAGTTTTGTAGCCACTGCTCATCGTCCCAGACTTGCATGACAATGCGATCCCACCAGTCAGTGCTAGTTTCCCATGCCCAGAAGCGGCGTTCCACGGCTGTAAGCATGTCCGTTAGTGAGACAAGCAGTTTCGTGTCAAATGCATTCAGCGCCTCAATCTTGTCTTCAGACCCCTTACTGTCACCTTGCATGTCAAGGATTAACTCCACCGCACTGTGAGATGTGCTAGCGAGACTCGTCAGCATGTTCCTAAGCAGTCAAGGCTCCATTACGGCACACCAAAATGGACGACGGAGCACGCCTCGCTGAAGCCGTTGAAAGATGGCGCCAGAGGTGGACGGAAACACAGGGAGTGCTGAGATGTGACGTGAAGCATCACAGGAGTTGGAACAGGATGCAGAATGCCCCACAAGCAACGCCCCCCTTCCCACAAGTCATTGTGCCAGATTGGGAAGAGGTGCTCTGTGGGACACCTGCCCTAATGCGCTGCTCCCAATGCCGCCTGAAGTGCTGCAAATGTGGCCATGCTATACTGCTGGCGGGTGTCAGTGTGGCCACGCTATATCACTATAGCTATAGCTGTATATGAGGACAGCTATAACCAATAGCGGTGTAAACCTGTAAGTGTAACCAAGCCCTTATTAACTTCTCCAACAGTGCTGCTTCAGTTCGCTGGGCTATTTTCTTGCATCCTCACCACCTTCTTCACCCTCTTCTCAGGGCCTCCAGAGAGCATGACCCAGCAGCCAGTCAGAAGCTCACTTTTTCTGCCCCAGTCCCTGCTGGAAACTGCTGTGTCCAAGGTGCTACCTTCCTGTAGCCCTCTAGGAAATCCTCTCTCCTTGGGCTTCCAGCAGCAATTGACTGTCTCTGACCCTGCAACTCCTCTTAGGTAAGATCACTGTGCTCTGACTGGTTTTCCCATGAAGGCTCTCTCCAATCGGCTACTCCCTGTGCAGCCTCCCTAGGCTGCTTTTGAATGCCTTCCTTTCTGGTATGGAGTGAATCCCCCTGCAACACACACATAGTGAGCTAATGGATTACTCTCTAGTAGCTATGTGAGCCTCCATTGCATGGCACCAAGGAAAGCAAGACTGAATAAGTTCCATAGAAATGGGGTAAGATGGAGGACCTTAGTGAATGCAGATACATGGTAACACCTTCAACCATTGCGTGGTCATGTCTGTGTTGTCTTTGGGAACATGGGAGTCTAGCAATATGCAATATGCACAAGGGAGTTATTGCCTTCCAAAGTTGTGGAAAGGGTGCTGCATACAAAGTTCCTCTTTGGACTCATCACAGCTTATTGTATGATACAATATCTGCATGGCAGTAAATTCCCTTTCCTTGTCCTTTAAGGGTCAAAGGTGAAACCAATGATTATACTGCACCTATGTCAGTCAGGCCTGTCAGTATCCTGAAAGGAGGGAGGGGGGGATTCCTTTGAAATGAGATCATGACAAGTCAGTTTTCTTCCTCAGCTGAAAATTTTTTATAAATAAATTCAATATTTTCACTGGTATCAGGGCAGGAGATCCATAATCAAGATTTGCAAGCTAGAAGGGAGCACTATCATCTAGCCTGACCTCCCCCAGTACTTTGTACGCTCAGCTGTAGCATTTAGATGACACTAGGGTCACTTTGGCACATTCCATATGACCCATTTCCAGCGACTATAGGAGTGTCAATGGTGTGCATTGGTGGACCTTAGTCGTCTTCTACTGTATTTCTATATCCCGCAATACGTCAGAGTAGAACTGAGCATGGCTGCTTGAAGCAGTAACTACTCAGGATCAGGAGACTCTGAATAGCATCATTCAGTTACAACCAGTTTTGTCTTCTTCCATCCTTGTACACCCTATCTACCCATATCCGTCTTCTGCTTAGATTGTAAGCTCTTTGGGGCAGGGTCTGTCTTTTAGTCCGTGAATGTACAGCATCTAGCACAAACATAGCTGTAGTCATGGACCAGGTCTGCAGGTGCTACAGTAATACAAATAATGAGAATGTTTTGAGCTCTAATCCTTTTTTATTGCTCAGTCACTGACCTTCATGTGATCTTGTGCAAGTCACTTGAACCTCTCTTGTGCATCTCAGTTCATCTACCTATAACATAAGGATAATTACCCATCTTGCTGGGGTATTAATTACTCAGGCCAAAATTGTCCCAACTTGAGTGCCTAACATTAAGCAAATATAGCCACATCTTTAAAAGGGAGTTGTACATAGGTGCTGGGCACCTGCAGCTCCCAATGTTTTCAATGGAAATTGTGGATGCTCAGCACCTCTGAACATCTATTTATTTGGTGCCTATAATATGGCATTAGCTATCTAAGTTTAGGTACCCAGGTTGAAAACTATGTGCTTTGAAACATTTAAACAAACAAACAAAATAAAAACATTTATGATAATGTGCTTTGACATCCTCAAGTGAAAAAGTATAATTCAAGTGTAAAGTATTATTATTTATTAACTGGTAATATTCTACTAGTTCTGATACCTTTGTGTGTCCTTCTCTATGATAAGAACAGAACAGGACTCACACATTCCATAGCCTAGGAACCTGTCTTTCAAATATGTGTGGTACTCACCCCCCGGGACAGTCATAAACAATCTCCTTTTCTTGTACTAAAAGGGAACTTGATCTTTTATTTCAGTAAGTACTGCCTCAAGGGCCTAGAGAGCAGAGAAAGAATTCAAACACCTCCATACTTGCTGCCATTAGCACCTGGTCTATTCTTTTAGGCATACCTGCTTAGCAAAACAAGTTACAAATATCTGATTTCTTTCATGACTGCAGGCCAGACCCTCAGCTGATGTAAATCAGTTAGCTCCATCCATGGCTCTATACTTATTTCCCCCACCCCACTTTTCTGTTCTACTGCAATCATCTGTGTAAGCAATCAGAACCACAACTGTTGCTTCTGATCAGAATTTGCATTTATTAACTTCCTGGGAGTCAATGGTGCTTAGCATTGAAAATCAGAGATTCAGGTGCATATCTTTTGGTGTCCAGCTTTAGATACTTTGGTCTAAGGGCCAAAGCCTAGCATCATTGAAGTCAATGGGAAAATTCTCTGACTTTGGCCCTTGTTCTTTCACTCGAGGGAGTTTCGTCTCATGTTGTACCCTCAGTTACACAGTGCAAGCCTAGTGGTTGCAAGAGATGAATCGGTGAATGATAAGTGGGAGTGAGACACCGGGTCAAATCTCATAGACAGTTGTGTCCTCTTCACAAAGCCACGAGTACAATGAACACGATCCACAGAAAGGGAGGGGTTTAGAAACCAAATGTCTCTCCCACATCCCAGAGTGTTCCTTCTGGATTCTGGCTGAGGCTCATCAGTGAGTGGGGAGCTTGAACTATTTTACTGTTTGGTTTCCATCTGGTTCTAAGGCTAAGAGGCCTGAATCTTTCATAAGCACTACCTTGGTTAAAAGTCACTTTTAAACCACATTGCACTGCTCAATTGGCAGAACCGAAGCTCTGCTCAAGGAAAGCTCAAGATTGCACTACGGGTGTAGTTGCGAGCTACACATGAGGTGCAGTGGTAGAGCTCTGTGGAAAAGCATTAATAGCCCCTGCCTATTAGGGTGGGGTGCTCCACACTACAGGCTTGAATTAAACAAAATAAAAGCTCTTATCAATGCTTCACATAACTCTAACGCCACTCAAACCAGCACCTGTCTCTGGCTGCAGCCTGCATCTCTTTCCTCTGCACTCCAGAGACCTCCTTTCCAGTACAGAGAGTGACCTTCCGACCTCAGTCTGCTCAGCAATAACAGCTGCTCCTGCTCCACTCAGCTAGTCCCTTCCTTTCATGAGCAATACGTGCAGGCCAAAAATAAATAAATAAGGAAAGCCATAATTATGCTACTCAGTATTTTGCCTTCTACAAATGTAGCCCACCTCTAAGGAAAGTTTCCAGATATCTGAAGGATAAGAAAATGATGTCTCTGCAGAAGAAGGTGGCAAAATCAAAAAAGGAAGGAGAAATAACGCAAAAGAAGCAAATTAAATGCAGTGTCGCCTTTTAAGATTGTGTATATAGCAAAGCCACCCTTTTTGAGCCCCTTGTGATTGCTCTGGTGATCTTTCCAGGTCAAGCAGGTTTCCTGGATCTTTTCTCACATTCACTTCTAGGTTTATTTATTTTCTGGTAGCACTGTAGTGCCTGGTGCTGTACAAACACATAGTAGGAGACCTGTCCTGTAGAGCTTACACTTTAAATAGACCAACGGAGGGAAAACAGAGTCACAGAGCAGTGAAGCTATTTGCCCAAGGTCAGACAGCAGGTTAATGAGAGTCTGGAACAGAGCCCACGTCTAGCACCCAAGCCACTAGATTGCCCTGCCTCTCTAGTCTGTTAAGATAGCAGTGTCCTAGGACTAGTGAGAAGCAGTCATAACTACTACAACTTCAGTTCCCTTTTTGGTAGCATGGTGAGATTGATTAGTTTCCATTGCAAATTCCCCCCTACGGGTCCAGTTTATGACTAACGGTCCAGACTGAAGCACTGTGTAAGAATTCAAGCAGTTGCTCTGCAGTCTGAACAGCTGGAAACAGTCATGTTGTGCCAAAACATTACATGAAGTGTGCAAAGTGCAGTGAGAATTATTGAGAACCTTTACAAAGCTAGACAGGTACGGCCCTGAGACCTAGCCCTCATGACTCCTTCTCGCCCCCGTGACAGAAGCCCCACCTCTTTGGTGAAGTGTAGGGTGACCAGATAGCAACTGTGAAAAATCAGGACAGGGGGCAGGGGTAATAAATCCTATGTAAGAAAAAGCTCCAAAAATCAGACTTTCCCTATAAAATCGGGACATCTGGACACCCTAGTAAAGTGCGGTTACCTTTGATTCCTCACTAAGTGGTTGTGGCCAGCAGGAAGGGCACCAGTGGGCAGCAGAGAGAGGTTACCTGCAGGTAATATAATTAACACCAATCAATATGGGTTCATGGAAAATAGATTGTGCCAAACCAACTTGAGATTTTTTTTTTAAATCAGAATATAAGTTTGGTTGATAAAGATAAGTGTTGATGTAATGTACTTAGACGTCTGTAAGGTATTTGACCTGGTGTCACACAGCATTTTGATTAAAAAACTACAACAATATAAAATTATGGCGACACACATCAAATGGATAAAAGCTGGCTAACTGAGAGGTCTCAAAATGCATTTGTACATGGGGAATCACCATTGACCAGGCGTGTTGATAGTGGATTCTGCAAGGATTCATTCTTGGCCCTGTGCTATTAACATTTTTATTAAATGATCTGGAAGAAAACATAAAAATCATCACTGATAAAGTTTGCAGCAGTAAAAAAAGATGATGTAGTGGTAAATAATGCAGTGGACACATAACTGTTGCTTGGTAAGCAAGCACAAGCAAACATATTCATTTTAATATGGCTAGATGTAAATGTATGCATGTAGGAACAAAGAATGTAGGCCATACTTACATGGTGGGAGACTATCATGGGAAGCAGTCACTCTGAAAAAGATTGGTGAGTAATGGTGGATAATCAGCTGAACGTGAGCTCCCAGTGCAACATTGTAGTCAAAAGGGCTAATGTGATTTTAGGATACACAAACAGGAGAATCTTGAATAGTAGTTAAGAGATTATTTTACCTCTGTATTTAGCACGGGTGTGACCATTGCTGGAATACTGAGTCAAATTCTGGTGCCCGCTGTTCAAGAAAGATGATGATAAATTGGAGAGGGTTCAGGGAAGAGCCATGAGAATGATTAAAGGTTTAGAAAACATGCCTCATAGTGATGGACTCAATAAGCTCCCTCTATTTAGTTTAACAGTGAGAAGGTTGAGGCGTGACTTGATCACAGTCTGTAAGCACCTACACAGGAAACAAATGGGCTCTTCAGTCTAGCAAAGAAAGGTGTAACGTAATCCAGTGACAGAAAGTTGAAGCTAGACAAATTCAGACTAGAAATAAGGCATGCATTTTTAACGAGAGTTAACCACTTGAACAATTTACCAAGGATTATAGTGGACAATCACTCACAAGATTAGATGTTGTTCTAAAAGATTAGGAATTACTTTTGGGGCATTCTCTGGTCTGTGTTGTACAGGAGGGCATACTAGAATCTGTGAGTAGCCCCATACTAGAGGGTTTTTGAATTGATGAGATCTAATAATACAATATCTGCTGCTTCATAGAAGAGAGCTGTGGGAGGGAGTAGTGCCTTGGTCCCATAAAGGAATCCTTAGCCTAAGGAGGCAGGAAGAAACTATGATGACAGGACAGAGCTAGCCAGACAAGGAGGAAAAAAGAAAGTATAAGGAGAACTAGCCATAGACAAAGGAGAAATGTACAGTTATATCAATTGCAGTACAATTTAATATTAAAGCGTGTTATCTTCTGCTGTTTCATTTCTCTAAAGACGGGCACCACCATCTCATTGTTTTCCCAGCTAACGTCTGGCCTTTGTGTCTATTCTCCTGGTGCAGCAGCAGGCTAGCTGGGAAGAAAAGAGTGCAGCAGTGTAGAGGACCATCCAGCAAGCCATTGCTAAATGAAAAAAACTATAATCAAAACCACACAAACACATTAGGAAATGTGCTGCCATGTAATCTTCGTGATCTACTTTGAATGGGAATATTGCACAATGGATCTGTAAAATGAAGCAGATATGGTTTTTAGTGCAACTGGGTCTCTTCTCCATTGACGAGTGCCAAAAGTCCCATTGACTGCAGTGGGAGAAGGATTAGACCCTTAATAGCCCAACCTGTGGGTATTCTCCGCTCAAACATGATAAGCGCAAAAGTTAGGGAAAAAATGGTTAGATCACTTAGACATGCCCTGACAGTGCAGGACTCGATATTTTCAAATTATTTTTCTAGCTTTAAAGCCATTGAAGGTTCCAGTTTCAAATCAAAGTAAAGAAAAGCAAGTAAAAATCATAGAACATAATATATACCCAAAATAAAAGGGAACAGTAAAGAGCAGAGGCAAGAAAACCTATGTTTGGACAATGGAATGGATGGGAGGAGAAAATTTCTATAATATCGAAGTAAAGGAAATGCCTTTGATCCAGTCTATTTCAGTTTTCTTAGTGTTTTCCATTCTTCCACACAGCATTAGTCAGCATTGCATCATTCCCTACTCACATGGTAGCCCAGCAGATGAGCTAACTCTAAAAAAGGGTGTTTGCTTCAACCCTGTCATCTTCTATTAAAAGACATCTTGGCCACACCAGAACAGTGGCACAAATATCACTTGTAAGCAACCTACCCTGTCTCACTAGACTATAAACGGTACCATCTACAGAACACAGTGTGTGTAGTGGGGGTAAGTGTGTTATAGTACATGTGGAAAGGGAAGCCTCGGATCAATAATCTTTAGGATCTTCATTGCTGTGTTAATTTTTTACTGAAGCAAGAATGTTTTGAAGTGAAGCCATTCAGTTCGCAGAAAAACTCCACTAGGGTAGAACTGATTAAACCCCAGGCAAAATGCTAACACGGACGGTAAGGGCTTGTTACACAGAACCTAAAGCAGTTATGCACAGGACCTGAAGCAGTCTCTGTATTCTCAGGAATTCTACCCTGTAAATGGATTTTCACTAGGACCATCCTTATCAGCTTCTTTCTGCTCCTGTAATAAAAGCACATGACTGGGAATAAGAAGACCTGTGTGTTCCTTTTGGCTTTGCAACAGATGCCCTGTGTGACCGTAGGCCAATCAGATAAATTATCTGTATTTCAGTTTCCCTATCTGTGACATGATGATGTTTACCTACCTCCCAGACATGTCATGAGACTAAAAAAACTTTCATTCTTGTAAAGCTTTAAGATGTTTTGATGGAAATTGCTGTATAGGGGCAATATAGGTTAGTATTTCTGTTTCATTATAAATCAACCTTCTGTATGATTTGGGATCCCCCATCTTCCTGAAAAGGTTGGTGGGCAGTTGGAAAACTGATTTTAATTTTATTGTGATGAAAATTCACCTCTGCACAGCTCCAGAGAGTTTTTAGTCTAGAACAGACAAAGGCTGGGAGAGGAAACAGAGGCAGAGAGGTGGAGTGACTTGCTCCAGCTCTCGCAACCAGTCAGTGAAACAGCAGAGACAAGAACCAAGGTCTGCTGACTCCAACTCCAGCATCCTAAACATTAGGAAATAGTGAGTCCGAAGGGCTACTAGCATGAGAACGGGTTTGAGGATTTTACCTTTAAAAATACAAAACAGTCTGAGATAAACCTAACCTACAAAGTTCAGAGGAGAGTCCCAAAGGTTTGTGTGGTTGATATAATGCCACCACTTCAAGTGTTTTACATTGCAGGATAGAGATGTCACACACTGCTTACATATATGGCACTCTTGCAAATATTGTAGTAATACATGACATTTGCAGGCTTCTGTAAGCTACTTGGTATTAGTAAATTCCATGAAACCAAATTCCATGAAACTTGCACTCCATTTTATATATAAATAAATGTAAGGCCAGAAGGGATCTTCAGGAGTCATCAAGTCCAGCCCTCTTCACTGAGGCATAACAAATAAATCTAGACCATCACATCCCAACCTACTCTTAGAAACCTCCAATCATGTGACATCATTACAATCTGTATGTATCTGTATGGCAGAGAAAGCTATAACACAACCCAATAGATGGAAGTAGAAGCTAGACAAATTCAGACTGCAAATAAGGCATACAGATGTAAGCAGTGTCAGGAATGGGATATATTCTGACATCTGGTGGCGAACTATGGGAATCGCAATGAGTCGTGGAAAATAATTCTGGGGCTGATCAATTTGCATAGACACACCCACTGCGCCTAGCCTGAGCCCACAGCAGCCCACATGGCCACTTCGGCTGATGAGGGAGCCCCAGTTTCTATGTTATTGGGGCAGGAATGATAAAATGATGCTACTGTGATTATGTGAATGAAGGACTATGGACATGTACTTGGCTCTTGTTATGATGGAGGGACTCGCCATCATCTAGGTAGCACTCACTGGGCAAGGGCCATGCGTTTCAGAACACTGTGAGATTGAGAGAGGTGGTGGACAAGCACCTATACCTTTTGGTGAGGGCTCTGTCTGAGGGCCTCCCAGGCCTATTGCACCCTGCTTCTCTCCACTGTAGAATGTCAGAATTGGATTTTGCTTCCATTAGGAGCCTGGTTTCAGGCTGCTGAGCTGAAAATTGCTTTGGTCTCACTGGTGCACCTGCACTAAGGCTCCCCTACTGTGAGCTGAAATCACCTAAGAGCTAAAGAAATCACTGAGCACTGTCTTAAGTAGGGGGGCCGGGGAAAAAAAGTGCAGCGTGGCTGGTGCAGCAGAGCAGTCTGCGTGTCGGCTAGCAGGACGGCTAGCGGAGTTGGTGGTGCTGCGGAGTGGCTGGTACGGCAGAGCTGTCCGTATGTCGACTAGCAGAGCCGTTGGTGCTGCGGGCAGAGTGACCGGTGCAGCAGAGCTATCTGTTGACTAGCGGAGGCGTTGGTGCTGCAGGCAGAGTGACCGGTGCGGCAGAGCTGTCTGTGTGTCAACTAGCGGAGGCGTTGGTGCTGCGGGCAGAGTGACTGGCGCGGCACAGCTGTCTGTGTGTCGGTTAGCAGAGCAGCTAGTGGATCAACGGGCAGAGCGGTTCGTGGGACAGCCAGCGGAGCGGAGCAGAGCCGATTGCGGGGAGAGCTGCAGTGGAACCTCACGGAGAGGCGGCGCAGTCGGCTTCGGACCACGTAAGGTGCCCCTTGCCCTACCCTCCATTTCCACCCAGGCTGGGAGGTAAGACTCTGCAGATTAACTCTGGAACTCTGCCCTGACCAGGAACAGAGACTCTTGGGCTGAGGGACTTTTGGGTGATTTTTGGATTGCTGGGCTCCAGAGACTTTTGGGCTGTGGGACATTTTGGGGACTTTGGGTGATTTTTGGGCTACTGGACTCACAAACCTAAAGAAGGGGACACAGCCCCATTGGCTGGGGTGGCGGTTTGCTCAGGGGTTGGTGTATGACCCTAGTTGTGGTGTTTTTTCCCAATTTCATGATGTCATTTATCTCCTGTTAATAAAAATTTCTGATACACCAATCTGTGCTTGCGAGAGGGGAAGTACTGCCTCTTTGAGGCACCCAGGGGGGGTGTTAGGATTTTTCCCAGGTCACTGGGTGGGGGCTCGAGCCAGTTTTGTCTTGTGTTGTTAAGAGGGGACCCCTAGGTACTGAACCCGGCCCTTGCTGCTTTAACCCGGCCTGGCAGAAGGGTTACACATTTTTAATAGTGAGAATAATTAACCATTAGAACAATTTCATCGAATCATAGGACTGGAAGGGACCTCAAGAGGTCATCTAGTCTAGTCCCCTGCACTTGTGGCAGAACTAAGTATTATCTAGACCATTCCTGACAGGTGTTTGTCTAACCTGCTCTTAAAAATCTCCAATGATGCAGATTCCACGACCTCCTGAGGTGATTTGTTCCAGTGCTTAACTACCCTGACAGGAAGTTTTTCCTAATGTCCAACCTAAACCTCCTGTGCTGCAATTTAAGTCCATTGCTTCTCATCCTATCCTCAGAGGTGAAAAAGAACAATTCTTTTTCCTCCTCTTTGTAACATCCTTTTATGTACTAGAAAACTGATATCATGTGCCCCCTCAGTCTTCTCTTTTCCAAACTAAACAAACCCAGTTTTTTCAGTCTTCCCTCATAGGTCATGTTTTCTAGACCGTTAATCATTTGTGTTGCTCTTCTCTGGACTTTCTCCAATTTGTCCATATCTTTCCTGAAATGTGGCACACAGAACTTGACATAATACTCCAGTTGAGGCCTAATCAATGTGGCATAGTGCAGAAGAATTACTTCTCGTGTCTTACTTACAACACTTCTGCTAATACATCCTCTACGTGCTTACATATGTATCTTAAATTTACATTATACCACATGAAGCAATATTCTGTATATATTTTATCACTCAGGTGCTTCAGCTAACATCTCATTAAATACTCAATGACCACCTCATAAATCCAGAATGCAGAACTTGCTTCATATTTATTTTCTATCCAATAAAGTGTTGTCAAAACTTTAATGTTTTGACAACACTTCTTTTATTGTTTCCACATTTATGACAGCAGGCACAGCAATTTGCACAATGCTATCATTTCAGTACAAATATTGTGTATTGCCCTTTAAATCAACTTTTCTGTTCTATATTAGGATTAATGTCATTCATTCACTATCAGTTTATCTACAAGTTTGGAACTAAACTGGAAGGCTGGACGTAGTATATTTTATTGTGAAATTCCAAGAAGCTATTTCAATGTTAATGGCCAAATTCTTCTCATTTATGCTGGTGGAACCCAGCTAAAGTCGACGGAGGATTTCACTTGTGCAAGAGAATATAATCCAGTTTGCTCTTTTATCTAGGCTAGTAGGAGAACAAATTAGAAGAAAGTTAATTTAGTCACTAAATACACACAGTAAACGAGGGGCTCTGGAACAGTTTGTATAGTGGAGGAGCTGAGAGCCACAGATCCAAACTGTAAACCCAGTATATAATGGAAACCACTTCAAGTGAGGGGGTGCAGTGAGGGGGTGCAGTGAGCAGGTTCATATATAAAAATGCCACCTTTTTACTCAAGTCATTTTTACAACTAGATTGATTACGGTGGATGGATTTGTAAATGCACAGCCCCCAAAAAGTTACCCACAAGCTCACATTTTACTGCTGCACTTCCTTGAAAAAAACCCAGAAACATTTATGTCAGGGGATATCAAAATCAAATCAATCAAATGGTAAAAAAAATCATATCTGTGGTTGCTTTGCAAGAGGTCTATTTAGACATCCCACCAAGGCTGGGATTTCATGTGTCTACTTTACTTTCGACTCCTCGCCAAATTGTATAGCTGAGTCATATACATTTGAAGTTTATATTGGAAGCACTGTCATACCTTAAATATAGCAGCATGAATGGTGCCTCTGTAGCATTGAGGTAATTCTGGAAAGTAAATACAATTCAGGATGTAGATGTATATTAAACTGAGTGCCTTGCAGAATGGATGCAATTACTTTGGAAATGAATATTTTGTGCTCTTATGTTTTTAATGGCAACATAATTTTACCATAGGTAAACCAAAGTATATGTTTATTCTTTGTGAGTCTCTTTGACTATTCCTCACATACCTTCCTGGAGACGATAGCAATAAGATGCCTTGTTTAATATATAGCTGTCTGACTGCTAGCTTCCCTACTGGGCTCAGCCAGAAAATCATGCATAATCCCAGCAGGTCTAGGAAGAAATGCATTTTGTCCCTCTGTTTTAGTGGCCATTGTATTAAAACACTAAAATAAATTGGAACCACAGGACTCATTCGATACAGCCAGGTAAGTTCTATGCTGGAGTATGGAGGGGTCAAAAACACTGAAATCAAATATTATTTTTATTAAAATTAAAGTTGTGTTGGTTTTAGTTCCAGTAGTGCCAAGGAAATAAAGATGAATCATTTCTGTGTGCGCTCCTGTGCGAGACAGAGATAGTTTGTGTGAAGCACACTATAGCTTAAAAGCTTTGAGGATTTTGTTTCCCCATAATAAGGTTGCAGAGGGTTTGTGAATACCAAAAACCTTAAAAGCTCAATACATTTATTAATACAATAGACAATTTTCAAAAATGAATCACGATTGCTTCATAAATTGCCTGAGATAATTTATATAGCTTGCCTCATTAAAACAATATATGGCTCCCCTTACTTAGATAAAGTATCAGGGGGTAGCTGTGTTAGTCTGTATCCACAGAAACAACAGGGAGTCCGGTGGCACCTTAAAGACTAACAGATTTATTTGGGCATAAGCTTTCGTGGGTAACAAACTCCACTTCTTCAGACGCATGGAGTGAAAATTACAGATGTAGTCATTGTTATACTGACACATGAAAAGAAGGGAGTTACCTCACAAGTGGAGAACCAGTGTTGACAGGGCCAATACATTCAAGGTGAATGTAGTTCACTCCCAATAATTGATGAGGATGTGTCAATTCCAGGAACAAAAAACCTTCAGAAACAGACTTGGAAGAGAAACTGCAGAACTAAAATTCATTTGCAAATTTAACACAATTAATTTTGGCTTGAATAGGAACTGAGAGTGGCTGGCTCACTACAAAAGCAGCTTTGCCTTTCCTGGAGCTTCTGACCATGTAGGGAGAGCATGCCCGCTTCTTATTCACCTGTTGTCTCAGCTTATACTTGGACTGTAAGCTCATTGAGGCAGGAATAGTCTGCACTATGTGTTTCTACAGCACCTGATTAGTATTAATGCAGCCTATCTGACCATGTCCCCTAGGCCATTGGAACTACAAGGAGTTGGGTGCTATTTATGCCACTCCAGGCAGGAAGACTATTCAGGTTTCAGATTCAGCCAGCTTCACATCCTCTTTGCCTCTCCAGAGCAGAAATAGCTGGAGCCAAGATCAGGCTCAGGATTTTTATCTCAATCTCACATGTAACTATATCCTTGAGCCACCATGTACTCAAATATACATAAAAAATGTTAACATGAGCTTGATGTTCCTAAGCTGGAGGCTAAAAGGGAGATGTTGGCTCTTACTTGTAAACAGGGCCTGCATCTTTGAAATGTGCACCAGTCCTCTGATCCAATATAAGCTGTATGAAGTTATTGTAAAGCTTGTATTAACAAAATGCTGATCACTGGTTCACAGTCCAAAGATCTTATGGCTTGATCTTGCTATCACACTCATCTGAGCTGTTTTTACTCACGAGTGATCTCATTCCTTGGGCCTGCTTCACAGGGCCAACATGTACAAGAGTAGGCCGTTCAAAAGTAAAGCCTTCAATGCATGGAAAATCCCTCGGTCTGTGTCCCCAGTCCTGCTTCCGGATCTTCAAACAATGCCTCACCCAAGTCAATGGGACACTACATAGATGCCAGGATCTACATAACGCTGTTGTGATTGGAATGTCAGATCTGTGTGTGTCACATGCTGTAGAAATCTATTGTAATTAATACATGATAAATTATAATTAACATTAAATATACATAAAATGTATGTTCTGAACCTGTTTTGGGGAGAGCCAGGAGACATTGATGCTGCAAAAGCAGCTTTATTCTGTCTGACAGTGTATTATCACATATCCTAAATGAAGATTATCCTTTACAGAGGTATGTATGGAATATAGGTGCTGGAGTCCCAATCCTTAGATTGCCTCTAGAATGATCCTATATATTGTTAGAGTTTGCAGCTTTCAGGAGTGTTTCTTTGTGCTCCCCTTTCTGCCCCTATCCGTCTGTTGCCTAATCTTATACACAGCTCTTGTCTATACTGCCGCGGTAAGTTGACCTAAGTTACGCTACTCCAGTTACGTGAATAACGTAACTGAAGTCAATGTAACTTAGGTTGACTACAGCACACTGTGTCTACTCTGCACTGTGTCAATAGGAGATACTCTCCCGCTTACTTCCCTTACCCTTCTGGGGGAGCTGGAACATCAGAGTTGAGGGGAGAGCGCTCTGCCATTGACTTAGCGGGTCTTCACCAGACCCGCTAACTAGACATGCTGCATTGATCGCAGCAGTGCCCATGTAACGGTAAGTATAGACATGGCAAGTAGTGGATTGCAAGTAGTTTGGGACAGGGATCAGAGTTTTATTAAGTGTTTGCACAGCACCTAGCACCATGGGATCCTAGTCTATGAATGGGCTTTGTAAGTGCTATCTAATAAATAAAACCCAAGTATTGTGATGGAAGACCTACGCCAGGCTTGGTCAGTTGGTGAGTTTTTCTGAAATAAAGGAAGGCCCAGAACAGCCACAACTGAATCCAATGTTTCCAAGCCTTCTTGCGGTTTGTGCAAATTTTTGAGCTGCAAATCCATCCACTGTACTCAGCTTCTATAGTGTAGTGAACAGTTAGTTTATGAAAGCATTGCACATTACAGCATTCGCAATTTGTGAAATTAATCTACAAACATAAACATACAGTTGCTGTTACAAAGCAAACCAATAACCACTCTGAATTTTTATATTTACTGCTCTCCAGGCACACAGTTTCTTCCACTATAAGAGCCTGGTGTCAACTAAAGCAAACCCATTTGCACTGTAATCCCTTGAACTCATTTAACACCATTTAAAATAAGTTACGCAGGGAGTTTACATTTACCAGAGAAGTTCTGTGGCTCATGCCAGGTCTTCTGTTCTTTTCTTAGACTCAGCAATATGTTTAGGTGTATGTCTGTGCAATCAGACAAGCCAGGCTAGAGGCGGCCTTTCCTGTGCTTCCCCTGACTCAGCATTCCACGGGAGAGCCCATATCTGTGCCAGAAGCTGCACTATCTGATGAGTCATGCAGTGATAGAGATTCTCCTATGGGACCTCCTGTGTTTACAACTTGCTAAACCCCACTCGTCTATGAACTAAGTGGAGCAGAATTTGTTGTGGATTCATTATGATTTTTAACGACACAATATCCTTCCAAACAAGGCTTCTAAACATTTACTTGTGCTTTACTCTGCATTAGTCCTTGGTATGACATAGGGCATGGTGTTCAGGGTCCCATGTAGGGTTGCCAACTTTCTACTTGCACAAAACTGAACACTCTTGCCCTGCCCCACACCTCCTCCACGACTCTGCCCTGCCCATTCGCAGAGGCCCCACCCGCACTCATTCCATCCCCTCTCCCTCTGTCACTCACTCTCCCCATCCTCACTCACACACTGCTTTTCACTGGGCTGACTCAGGGGGTTGGGGTGTAGGAGGGGGTGAGGGCTCTGGCTGGCCGTGCGGGCTCCGGGGTGGAGCCAGAAATTAGGAGTTCAGGATGTGGGAGGGAACTCTGGGCTGAGGCAGAGTGTTCGGGTGTGGGAGGAGGTGTGGGCTCTGGGCTGGGGGTGTGGGTTTTGGGATGGGGCCAAAAATGAGGGGTTCAGGGTGCAGGAGGGAGATCTGGGCTGAGGCAGGGGTTTGGGGTGCTGGAGAGGGGTGAGGGCTCTGTCTGCAGGTGCAGGCTCTGGTGTGGGGCAGGGGATGAGGGATTTGAGGTGCAGAAGGGTGGTCCAGGCTGGGGCTGAGGGGTTCAGAGTGCAGGAGGGTGCTCTGGGCTGGGGTAGGGGTGCAGGGTTATGTGAGGGATCTGGTTGGGGTTGTAGACTCAGGGGTGGGGCTAGGATTGAGGGGGTGGGATGTAGAAGGGTACTCTGGACTGGGACCAAAGGGTTCAGAGGGAGGGAGGGGGCTCCGGGCTGGGGCAGAGGGTTAGAGTGTGGGTGGAGTGAGGGCTCCAGCTGGGGTGCAAGCTCTGGGGTGAGGCCAGGGATAACAGATTTGGTGTGCAGGAGGGTCTCTGGGATGGGACTGAGGGGTTCAGAGGGCAGGAAGGGGATCAGAGCTAGGACAGAGTGTTGGGGTGAAGGAGGGGGTCGGAGATACAGGCTCCAGGTGGCACTTACCTCAAGCAGCTCCCAGAAACAGTGGCATGTCCCTCCTCTAGCTCCTGCATGGAGGCACGCCCAGGCGGCTCTGCGTGCTGCCCTGTCTGCAGGCGCCACTCCCATTGGCCTTTGTCAAGGGTTATAGTCTCCTACTTCCAGGTCGTAGGCGGCTGAACTCCCAGAAGGGTTACTAGCTTGTTTTAGTTTGTGGCTTTGGCTTGTTTTTATCTTTTGAAAAGTTGTGGTTTTGTTACTGTATTGTAGTAGCACTTGTGGACTCAAGTAAGGGCCCCATTGTTCCAAGCACAGTATCCACACAATAAAGAGTGTTTACAATCTAAACGTATGACAAGAGGCAACAGGTGGTGGGGGGAACAAATAGAGGACAACAAGATTCAGCAAACAGCGGCCTTAGCGTGCCCACTACCTACAGCTTCAATTTTAGTGGGAAAGGTTTAACAAAAAGGTAGGTCCTGAACAGCTGGATATGTGCTGCAAGATTATTTAGTCCAGCAATGGGGTGTTAGAACAAACAGGTTTGATGCAACCAGGGTCTGGATCGATCAAAGCTTTGAGCTCCCTACTGCAAGGGTTTGGCACACCCTCAGCCAGAAACCCCCTCTCCGTCACTCACTATCCTGTGGATTGCACCCTCCACCTCCCTGGTCACTTGCAGGCATGCAGTGTTATGCTGACATTTGGACTTTACCAGGAAGGAGAATTTTGACCCTTTCTGCATCTCTTCTAGCCAGTAAGAGCCATGCACAGACACTTAGGTAGTATCTGAGGGAAGTTATCAAGTAAGGTCTCCGCCAAAATACCAACACTGGGTCCTTCACGTGCAGACCAAAGGCTTCATTGCTCGTATGCCCTCATGTGTAACATTGTTCTCTGGGCTTGTAATAAAGCTGTAGCCTTGTTTCTCCCATAGACCAAGTCTCCTCTGGAAACATGATGATGTCACTGTCTGGTTTTGTGGCTTGAGTCTGGTCCCCTTTCTTCCATTCCTTTCTTAGGCTTAACAGTGAATGTAGGCATGCATTTGTCCCTTCAGCCTAGCCAGGCCAATGCCTCTTTCATGTCCCTTCATTAAGCCAGCTGTGCGTGGGTGCACATCCCCATCTGGTTGCTGGTCAGTCATTGCATGCCAACAGTTCAATCAGTGACAACCACTGTTCAGCTGAAGAAAACATTTGTGGTTTCTTCATGAGTTTGAAGAGAGACGTGATTTAAAAGTTAGATGAATTTTACTAGTGACGGAATTGTTCAGAGATTTTTCAATTATGTTCCGACGAACAAGGCAATGCTCCCACAGGCCTCTTAAAGTACTCACAACACTGGCACTTTTAAATGTCACAACCCACAGTTAGAAGGGAGGGCTTCATGGTATCTGGGCTAGTGCACTCACTAGATGAGCATCTTTGACTACAAGTAATTGTGCTACCTAGTACTCATTGTCTTTTGGACAACTTTGAGTCACGTCAAGAATAGGAGTACAAAAAGATACCTGTTTCAGGGTTAAAGAACTTTATTTTCCAGGGATGTTATTGTCTAGAGATCCAACACTACAAGGTCCCATTGGGAAAGAGTTCTTAGAGTAGACAGTCTTTAATTAACAGAAAAAGGCTAATACGATCCAATGGTTGGAAGCTAAAGGTAGATGAATTCGGACTAATAATAAAGTACAAATGTTTAACATTGAGAGTAATTAACCACTGGAACAGTGTTTTGTATGGATATGGTGGATGCTCTACCACTGGAAATCTTTGAATCAAAACTGATGTCTTTCTAAAAATAGGCTGTATCTGGAACTGAAGTTATTGTTCAGATGCAGAAATTACTGGATGAGGTTCTTTGGCCTGTGCTATGTAGGAGGTCAGACTAGAGCATAGCTGTCTCTTCTGACCTTAATCTGCACAACTCCTGTGAAGCGTTGAGTCTTAATGATGTCAATAGGAGTTGAGAATACTCAGCACCTTGCAGGACAGGGCCTTTTGATTGTTAGTCTTTTAGAGCAAGGAGCTATTCTCTGGCACTCCCTTTCTGCCATCTAGTACCACACATGTTTATGGTACCACACACCTTATTAACACTTTTTCCCTCTTCTCCAAGCTGGCAATGTTTTTATTGACTATAGCAAGATAAGGATTTCTCTGCTTCATACCCCGTAACTCCCCACCTTGGTATTGTAGACATGAGGTTACCATGTACGTTAAAAATACATCATTGCATGCCAACAGTGTGCAAGGACAGGAGCAACCATCTCCCCCACAAAAGGCACAAGACACTGTGTCAAGAGGTCAGAGCAGTACCAAACATGAGTAGCTTAAAACCCCCCAAAAAGCACCTTAAGGATGATAATACGGACAACTAGGAGTAAGCTTCCCAATGTTGTAGGTATGTTGTGTGTAGAGCTGGGCAGAAAGTTTTCCAATCTGGAAAATATTTTCAAGGCATTGAACATTTCCCCCCATCTCCAATAGAAAGGAAGAGGTGAAAGTCAAAATCAATAATTTTCAAATAAAAAATCCAAAACCGTTATGGTTTGAGTCAATTCAAGTCTTTTGTTTCCCTTTTGACCATTTAAAAAAAAATCTTTTTACTTTAATTAGCTTAAATTACTAAATGAAATGTCATTTCATACTGGAAACCTGGAGGTTTTTGTTGTGAAAAACTTGGAAAGGACTTTGACAAAAAAATGAGTTGAGAAATTTGTGGAAACTGATCATTACTCTGAAAAGTCTCAACATCAAAGAATTGGAATATTTGACAAAAAGCCAAAAGATTCATAGGAAAAATCCCAATCAGCTCTAATAGTGTGCACATATATTATCCCATGAACATACCTACCGGCACTTCTGAATGAAAAGTTTGATCTCATGTGCATTTACAACTTTAACTCATTATATTAAGAATGCACTACAGCAGTCTTGCTAAATCTATATGAAAATGTACTAATCTGTCTACCAAAATCAGAACATTCACTTTACCAGAATTTCTTTCTTTCTTTCTTTCTTTCTTTCTTTCTTTCTTTCTTTCTTT